>OX439139.1:127537951-128737951 GCA_949318255.1 Pollenia labialis
AAAAAAATCATCTTTTCAGATGAAGTTCATTTTTATCTTGGCGGATATGTAAACAAGCAAAATTGTCGCACAGAAAACCTGCACGCATACATTGAAAAGCGGATTTGGGTCCAGAGGCATTATTGGGCCATTTTTCTTTGAAAATGGGCAAGGAGTGGCCGTTACAGTCAATCTCGATCATTATCGGGCCATGTTGAACGAATTTTTGTTCACAAAAATTGCAGAGGAGGATATTGGCAACATTTGGTTTCAACAGGACGGCGCTACGTGCCACACAGCCGAAGCTACACTCGATGTTTTGCGCCCTGTTTTTGAAGATATTATCAGCCGCAGAGCAGATGTCGTTTGGCCACCTCGGAGCTGCGATTTGACACCGTTGGATTATTATTTGTCGGGTGCCGTCAAAGAAAAGTGTTACGCCGACAAGCCAGAGACAATTGACGCTTTAAAGGACAATATTCGTGAAGCCATTGGTGAAATACAGTTGCACACAATCGATAATGTGCTTAAAAATTGGACCGATCGTGTATGCTACTGCATGGCCAGCCGAGGCGACCATTTGATTGAAATTATTTTCCATTATTAACCGGAAGGATGGTACTTTCAAAAAAAAAAGAAATTTGAGAAAATATTCAGTAGTTTTTTTTTATAGCATTTTCAAAAAAAAAAAGTTATTTGGCAGACCCTGTATATATTTAAGGAGAATCATCTTAATTTGAACTTTCCCCATATATTATTAAAAACTTTATATTTTTGTAGAATTAATAAAAAACACGAAAGATTGTTAACATCCGCCAGCTAAGTAATTTCTCACTGCACTTCTTTCTAGCTCTTTACTATCTCCCTGTCATTGTTGTTCCATCCACATATTTTTTAAAGCGACATATGTTGAAACATGCATTTACTCTAAATGTCCATGTCAGTAGATTAGGATTTCCAAATGAAGGTTGTTATGGGTACAATCTTTCCCTCTCTCTCTCTCTTACACTGTGTTGAAATGACTTATGCCACTATAACGTGTAAAATTGTTATAATTCTTGTGGTTTAATCTAAAGCCAAACGACGCAAATAGAAAATCACTCACAGAAAAAAAAACTATTATAAGAGGACATTCTCTGAAAGTGGCAATAAGAAAGTGAGTGGTTGGTAATAAATTTCATTTTATTAAAATGCATTGGTTTTAACTTGTGTTTAATGTTCTTGTTGTCTCTGATGAATTTATGCACTCCTTTTCGATTTCTGTGAAATCGCAAGTGGGTGGAATGGTGAATGGATTTTTATTCAATGTTGTTGTAATTGCTGTTTGCCTTTGATGTATAAATTAAGGCGAAGTGGGAGAAGGATGGAGAATAACTGGGTGGTGAATTGTTAGCTAATGTTTTGACCATTAATTACTTAATTTCAATGATTGAATGTTTTCTCTGATATCATTACCATTACATTAATACAGAGTAAACATACAAATAATGCCTGTTAAAATGTTCCAGACAAAATTAGATCCACAAACAAAGTGATAGAGACCAATTAGATTTATTTAGTGTAAATAGGAAAGCAATTAGTAAAATGTTTCCATGAATGTGTCGCAAAATTGCTGTTTGAGTTCGGTGGTTACCAAATGTTTAGAACTCCATATTTCTAGAAAATGATCTAAATTAAAATAGATAAAATAGAGTGCCTTATCGGATTTGAATTCTGATAATCTTAATAAAATTAATTGGAATCATGTTCGAATTGAAATAATAGATTCAAAATGAGAAAAAGACTTTAAATAATTAAATAGATGTTGTATTCTGCTTGAACTAAAACTTACTTTAAATTCAACTAGAACTAAACTAAACACCTAAAAGTCAACAAGGTTAGGTTCGGTTCACTGGGTAGCCCCCACGAGGACGGCTCACTTGGGTCCTTATAGCGGTCCCCTTGTGATACCCTTAGCCAGGGACAAGATAGCCAGTGACCAGTATACACCAGACTATTCCCCAGAGGTCATTGCAGTCTCGAACCACCCCGAATTCCTGCAGAACAGAGAGATCGTTTTTAGTCCCACATTAGACATATCATCAAGACATGGCAGTTCCGGTCTCCCAAAATACCTACACCTAATGTCCCCCAGACCGGGGCATTGGCAGAGAAAGTGAGCTAGAGCTGAACTAGAATTGAATTAGAACTTAACTAAGACCGAATAAAAAATAAATTATAACTGAGTTTAAACTGAACTAGATCTGAATTAAACTAGACCTAAAGTAGAATGCAATTTGTATTTTTTGTAATAAAAAAGCATTTTGCGAAGTCCGTTTAATTCATTTTCGCTGAAGTCGAGAAATTTTCGGAATAAAAACATTTTTACACAGTATATGCCTTTGGCCATCCATCGAGAATGACTGATAGGTCCTGGTTGGCTAAACTTATGGTTGGGAGTATTTGCTCCAAAGAACAGCAAAATGATTTGAAAAAATTCCTTGTCATCGCCTCTGGGTTGTTGTTCGTTTAATTGAGCTAAACAAAATGATTCGGTATCAATTTCAACTTGCACCGGTATTTTTGCTGCAACTTCATCATCCATTGCTCGATGGCAAAAGGCATATACTGTGTAAAAATGTATTTATTCCGAAAATTTCTCGACTTCAGCGAACTTTTTTTATAGCAACTCTTTATATTTAAGCTCTTTATATGCTACTAAAGCACTAGGAGCCCCAAATAATGACATGAACTTTTTAAAAGCGATTATCCGTTATGTTTCACTTAATGAGATAGTTTCATGTCAGTTGGTGAAGAGATTCTGTGGACGTCTCTGGTATCTTAGTGGCGAACTGTTGCTTTTGCATTATTTGATAAGAATGTTCCCTTTGATACTAAGAGACAAATGGTAGATGCAATTCGCACATTTGAGAGAGAGAAAGAGAAATATGCGGAAGAACTGTCGAGCAGTCAGATGGAGGAATATTATGATTAAGATAGCGGGGCAGAAGAGGGTAGAGTAAATGCTTCTCCAGTACCTTTTTGCGACTTCGAAAGTGTTAAAAGAATTTTATTGTCACCAAAAGAAGAAAACGAAGAGTTCATGGAGAAAAATTTGAGGCATTATGTTACACCAGACACAGAAAAATGTTTACTCGCCTCGGATTGTCAAAAATTTTTCTTGATATTGATCCAGAAACTTGGGAAAAGTATGAACACTACCAACAATCACTAGAAACAGTGCTGTGCCACAGCGAGGAATATAAAATATTTCTAAATGCAATTAGCCAAAAAATGCCTTATATATGTGATGATACATAAAACCGCCGTATTTCATCTTGAAAACGCTTGGTTACAGTCTTGTGAAAATTCAAAACTATTTTGAATATGATGGTTGGTCGATGCAGAACGCTTCCATTAAAAGCTTCTCTGCAAAATAGTGTGGCCCAAATTGGCTTGATTTCTTGAGCAGACGTTGCTCAATGTATATTACACCAATGTTTTTACGATAAATATTCAAAATTAAAATAAAACAGGTCTGGATAAATGGTAGTTGGTAGTGCGAAATCAAATGTTAATAAGAAAAACATCTGATCCTTGAGTGGGCTCTACTTCTTGGTATATTGAATACAAATATGGGTCATATTGGGCCTGTCTTGTTTGTATTAAGAAATTTAAGCGCAATGAATCCAAATATATTTTATTTAAATTTATTCCAGTTTCAAGTTTTATGAAAAGAAAAATAAATTTTTAATATTAATACGTTTAACAAAACTAAACAACACGCCTTAAGCTTTCACATTTGAGGCGACTGCTCAATTCATTACATACAAAAGGACTCCACACATCTTTAGCACACGTCATGAAATCCTTTGAATTAAAACAACCTCAACAACATAAAATGATGAAATCCAACAAATATACCAATTTGAAAGAAGACATTTTTCTAACAACGAAACGAACAACAATGAAATTTTAATTTCACTTTTTTTCCTTTTGATTGATGTTAAAATAACGGGGCCCATACCATTGAAAATAACGTCAATAACAAAAAAAAAAAAAAATAAAAAAAAAGAATATTAAAAAGCACTTGAATTAGAGCAAACTTTGATTATTATGTGTGTGCGCATTTAAAAAAATTTATAAAGAATTTATAAAGAAGGATGAGAAGCTGGCAGTGACGACAAGGTTGTTTCCATAAAGAATGAACGAACGTCTATAAAGGACTGTCTGTATAAAAAAAAAAAACAGAATAAACAAAAAGCTGAAAAAAATCGGCAAAGAAATTAACAAAAGATGATTTTTTGCGCACTTTCTTTTTTTTTTTAAACGCCTTGTGTGCGCTGATGATGAACAATAAATAAAACAGCTGGTGTAAAACTTAAAGCAATTGTCAGTACTATTGAAATATGCAGATGTTGAAAGGATTGGAATCTAAGAAAACAATTTTTTGTTGTAATAGTATCGAATGCTTAGCAGAAAGTTAAGCTGGAGGTCCTCACCACGCGTTACTCGTTTTTCGCTGCATACGCAGCTTTCAAAAAAGTAGGTTTACTTTCTACTTTTGTAAGCGTTACAAGCATCGTTTGAACAAATCAGGTGATTTTGACAAATTAAATTTTATTTTTACTTGTGCTGCTGCTGCATAAAAAGCGTTGCTTGTAACTTGAAACGTAAAACGCAAGTAAGGTTAGAAAAGCATGCACTGCGTGGAGGCGAAAACGCGTGTTATGGACCTCCAACTTTACTGCCTATTTCACGATGTCGCTCGAATGCTTTCGTTCACACAAATTCATGAAAAACAAATCCAAATTTTGAGAGTTTTGAGAGGCAGTTAAGCTATTTTTTTTTTATTAAAATACACAAAAGTAGTGTCAAAATTTTCTTAAAAAACGCCAAAATATAGATCAATCAGAGTACGAACGTCTATTAAGCATCCTTTAAACGCTGTTTACTTTATATTTAGCATTTAAAGAGGAACAAGATTACAAGTATGAGACAAATGGTGTCCCCGTTATAGCAGATCTGAGCTTAAAAGCATCAACTGCTTCCCTGAATCAGGTTTTATTGCACAGAGCCAAGACTCTTATTAGCGCAAACTGGCGAATCTGTCAAAGACAGATGTCACAACAATAGGCTCGAGCGAAATTGTTCTTATCCAACTCAACAAAAAGATGGGAACATTTTTTTCAGTTCGGTTTTTTTTTAAACCACAAACTTCATTGTGTTCGGTTCAGTTCATTAATGTTCGTTCGTTTCTGTTGTGCGTAGCGCCCTTTTGGCTGGTAAAAAAAACAAACATTGTTTACAATAACAAAATATACATACAAAAACAAAAAAAAAAAGCAAGCAAAATAAAAGCCGCAAAAAGATTAATAAGTTTGGAGGTAACCCAGTAAAAAATTTTAAGGCACATGAGCTCTGATATATGCGCTGACTATTAAATACCACTTTGAAGCAGCAGATAAGCCAAAACCCTTAAAGTAAATTCTTAATTGAAGTAAAAAAAACTAATTTATTAACCTTACAATATCTTTTAAAGGTGTGCAGGTGAAATAATTTTAAAGTTTATTTAAAAGAAAAAATTCAGGAACAAAGTTCAAAATGCTTCCCTTAAACCCATACATGAAAGCAGGTTCTATTGCAATGATTTAAAATATGTTTACGATTTTTCCCGAAATGTAACCGAACACAAGAGATGCAATTACATATTTATATAACGCAATCATTCAACAAATTGTTTTTGAGCCGAGAGGAAAAAAATAGTGCTTGCAAATGAGCGTTCGCCATTTAAAATCATGCCACTTGACGGCAGGTTTGTAAGAGCGAATCGTGCTTCTCTGCCTTACAAAACTGCTTACCAGTAAGATCCAGTATTTATTGGAAATATACAATTCACCAGCATGTAGGAGTGTATTATGGATTACAACAAAAACATCAAAAAAAAAATACAACTCATCACTATCAGTTGTAAACTGTAATTGGGGCATTATTGAAGATAAGAAAAATGCCTTGGGTAGGTCAAAGAATGAAAGAAAAATTTATAGAAAGTAGATAGTTAATCAAAATGTATTTAGTCAGTGTTGGTAAACGAAGTTTTTAAGTTGTACACACTTGGTTCTATAATGCACCAAAACATAGGTTTATACTACGTTTTGCAATATAAGACAACTTTTGCTTAGGTAACTCAACATTTTTCATTTCTTAAGATATGGATATATTGCAATAAATGAGCGATATTATTTGGTCTAAGCCGCAGAACAGACGTAAAGCGCAAATGAAACGAAACTTCAAATTATTGATTTTAAACTAACTTCAATCCTTTACTACACACACCGAAACCTAAATTGTACCTCAGTGTGATAAAACTATTACAGTCATTTCATGTTTCTTTTGACAACAGACGTCCTCAAAATGTTTAGTTCAAGTGATGACGAATTTGTGGTTATGTATTTGTATCTTCTCCTCGAGGCGTTAAAAAAACTGTGTGTATACATCCCTACATTGAAAAGAAAATCATCTGTCGTATGTTTGTGGTTGCTGTTGTAACCAAATAGAAAATTCATAGAGTTGTATTGTACAAACAGGGATACTTCTTAACTTCCAACACAAATTTAATGTTGATTTCGTAAGCCATTTAAGCAAAAAGAATTTTGAATAAAAGAAATATTTTCTGTCTTATGACACCTCATTAGATTAACACGAAGCTTTCAAGCAAGCAAGATTTGTATTAAAAAATATATTAACTAAGGAATAAAACCCGCAATATGTATGATTCCTGAAGAATCGTCTGTTTTTACAAACTAACATCATATTTTATCGAGTCATTACCGCAAAAAAACGACAAAAACAAAATTTTTCAGGAAAAGGTTTTTTTTATTTTAGTTCATAAAAATTGTTTATGAAGGTTGTCGCTCGAGATAAAATAGTTTTTGCTTCAAAATCGTAACGGTACCTTATTTGACCACGATATCTAAGGAGATGATTCAAGTGGTTCCAATAAAGCGGTTTATTAAAAAAAAAAACGAAAATTGAATATGATATCGATTAAGCTTTTATTGCGGTAAATGGTCGTTATGTTCTCTTTTTTTTGTGGGGAGCCCTATAGTAAAATTCGATTAGTAATCGTCCAGACTTCCAATTTTTGTTGTAGCAATTCTTGAGTTCATTGGTGAGAGGGGTCAGTTTGATTCTTTGCAATCCTTTTTAACTCGAAGTTAGCTGTAGGTAAATTTGTTTTTATATACAAAATATAAAAAGGAGAAGAGGAAAGACAACATATAAATACACAAATTGCAAAACTATAATTTCATAATCTGGACACTTGTACAATTTCAATGCAGAATTTTTAAAAATTGCAGCAAGAAAAAGCACAATTACAATTACACGAACTTTGCCAACCCTGATTTAAATATTTATTTTCTTATTCATAAAAAACATTTCCGATTTAAAAAAGTTTTATTATACCAAGTTTCAAGGAAAATTCGTTTTCTTAACCTACAAGGAATTTTATACATAAGGCCCTTAATATTTTGAAAACTACATTCCTTTATAGTCCTGCCTTAGCAACAAACTAACTTCTCTTAAATTACAAATACATTCATGTAAATTAACTTTTGTGGGATGTTTTCGTTTGTATTTGTGCAAATTTGTATACAACTAAATCCCAACTTTAAATTGATTTTTGAAAGCAATTTAAAGAATTTTTTTTTTTTGAAAACCATGTGGCACATGACTTTTGTTCATTCTAACAAAACAATAACAAAATTTTTCTATAGAAATTTATTTTTAATTTACGCCCTAATAAAGTTCAATTAAGTTAAAAGCTTTAATTCTTAAAAGAAAAATAAAAGAAAGAATTAAACAAGAAAGATGTCCTTTTCAGTTGTATTTCTCTAAATGGCAACGCAGATGACTTAAGTGCTGCTGATAATAAAAAGGTACTCTAGTGGAAATGTTTAATGTTGTATGTTTATAAGGCACCTACATTTACGCCTTCATTTCCACGCTTTATTTTTTGCATAATGAATCAATGAAGACCAGGCTTCTTCTATTGCCAAAGCTGTTTCCTCTATCTTTTAGTCTAAATATGAAAACAAAAAATGTCTGTTAAGCTCAGCGTTGCCACTTATTGGATAATTATTTATAAAATTTGGATCATTTTTGAAATCTTATAGTTTTGTGTAACTTTTGTGTAACTTCTTCAAATAACAAACCGAAAAGTTTCTGATCTATCGATCTATTACTTCATTTGAACCCTAGACAGGTGTACCTACCTACTCCCGAATTTAACGTTTTGTGCGATTTTTAATACTATGCGAATATAAGATTTGGCAAACCCGAAAATAGCACTTTTACTACTTTATTTATAATATCTATATTAATGTAGAAATCATTAGTTGTGCATTTTGCCGATCAGGGTATAACAACATGTCTTCGCTCAGATGTGTTTTTTAATTGAGACTTATTTAACAATTTTTAACTCATGGAAGAAAAAAGTTCTGCAGCATATGTAGTTGCAACAACATCAGTATTTATTGTATATTTTGATATCGTTTGAATAATTTTTATTTCCCTGATGGCAACACTGGGTAAACTACACACTCTCTTAAGTGATTAAAATAAGTATATGTTCGCTTTCGTTCAAATATCTTTTATAAAATGACCACTTTAAAAAAAAAAAAACACTTTTTTATTCTTATTCTTAACAATCTTTTCATTTAAACAAACAAATATTGCCACATTAGAAAATTGCTCTTTTTTTCTTTTAACAATAAATAATATGTTTTCTAGTGTTTCTCTGTATAAAGTAAAACATGCGAAAAACCACTTTGGCCAAATTGACAAACCGACAAAAAAAAGTAACGTAAACATTTGTTAACTTGTTTTTTATTATTTCCGTTTTTCATTCATCTCTTTTGTTAAACACCTTCATTTTCTGGCATGTTCATGTTTTTCTCCCGCTTTTTCACGACATTAATCCCCAGTGCAGGATTGTTAAGCTTTAAAAATCTAACAAAAAAAAAAGTAAAACTCTTAACAGTTAAATGCCAACGGGCTGCTAAATATGAAAATAACCACTTTTCTTCCTACAACGTCAGTAGCATCATCATCGCAGATTCCTTAAGCATCCGCATCAGGCTCAACGCCATTTCCATCGTCATCATTATCCTTGTGACAAAGTTAAAAAAAAAAAAAATATATACAATACAACAATGCAACAGCAACAGAATCAGCAACATTTGCATGAATACGATGAGTGTGATTTCTTCACTTTTAGATTCATTTGATAAATAAAAAAGATGAAGGAAAAAACTTAGCATTTGCAAAAAAACATTTTCACTATTTATTGCTTTAAGGATTTATTTGCATTAATTAAATATTTCTATTCTTTATGAATTTGGTTCATAAAATAAAAAATGTTTCTAAAGCTATGGTCACACTTATTAAATATTTGACCAAATAAGCGTAACCACTACTTTTGTAAATAGTTAATGTGATTTAACATGGTCTTAATATCACAAAATAAAACTAATTTACTACTAGACATAGCAAAAAACTGTTTTTTGTAAGATGTTGAATTATAATCAAAATAAATATTGGAATTAAAGGGCATGATGATTTGGTTTGCTTGTTGGTCGTGTTTTTTTCGTCAAATATTTGACAAGTGTGACCGTAGCTTAAGAAATTGAACTTAATGAAAAACACGAAAATTTTGGGAATTAATTTTGAATTTTACAACTCTAGTTTTTATTCCTTACAATTGCCTAAGAGATTTTCAAAGAAGACTAATTTCAAGTCTATAGAATTACTGTTCACTTAAAAATTCATAAAAAGTTTGTAAATTTAACGGGTAGCTGAAGTCCACCTATTTCGATCCTGTACATTTTTAAATTTCCAAAGTAGCGATTAATGCAAAGCATTAAATATATCTACAGCTCATGATTTTGTTTGTTGTGCTTAAATCACAATTTTTATTCTTGATAAAAACACTGAAAAAATTTAATAAAAGCCAAAGATATTAGAAAGTAAAACTCCAGAGTGAATGAGAATTGCAAACACTCAAAAAGTCTTATTTGCAACGATATCAAAGAACTAACAAAATACCAACAATAAACAGTGAGTTTATATTTTTTAACATTCCCCACTACAATTAGTTCGAATTCTCCCAACATTAAAGATATTCATTTCAGTTTTTTTATTTGTAAAAAAATGGAAAGTGGAATAATTTAATTTTTGTTATAACAGATACAAGAAAAAAATTCCACCAAAAGCTACGACAAAAATCAAACTATAACCAAGTTTAAAAAAATCAGGATAAAAAGAGGTACTTTTTCGCTATAAAGTTCAAAAGAAATAATGTTCACATTCCTAAAAAATTGTTAATTTTTAATACAAAGTACGAAAAATTACATCTGTTTTTATAAACTCTGATCTTAAAAATTATTTTTTATAGTTACAACGTTTCAAACATAACTTCTTTCTCATTTAACTTTCAAAAAGAAAAAATACATAAGAATGGGTTCAATAAAAAAATTTATTAAAAAAGAATTAAAAAAGAAATTAAAAGAATGAAGTAAACATTTCTGCAATATAATATTTCATGAAAATGTATCTTAACACAGGTACCGTTATTTTCGTAAATATTATCAATTTCCGTTAATGATGTGACAATTAAATAATTAATCAATTCACTTTTAACACTTATTAGGCATATTGAAAATTTCCATTACATCCACGAATTATTTGACAGATTTTTTTTGACAGTTTGTACTTTTTACAAAAAAAAAAACCGTTCACGTCAATAAGAGTGTAATTTTTCCAAAAAAAAATTTGAAATTAATACCTTTATTTATTGTGGTTGTAAAAAGGTTTAAAAAACACACAAAAAATAGCTTTGTGTTTTCGCAAGAAAATAAAATAAAGCAATTTGCTAGTTCAGTTTTTTTATGCTGTGCACTTGCCAATTTATTATTTTTATTAATTAAAATTTTTTGTCTTGATCAATTCCCAATTCCCAATTTTTATTTTTGAATTTTGTATTGTTCAACACTTAAATTCTGTCAAATTTTGTTGTTGTTTTGCTAGTGCAATCCGAGGTGATGCACAAAAAAGCTCTTAGCATAAAACTGATATTTATATCGCCTGTAAATTTTAAGAGCTTCTTCTGCTAAACTCACTTCTTCGACTTAGCATGTTTTGAAATTGAGCTATCGATAAACCCTTTATCATATCAATTTCCGTCGTTCCTATAAAGAGCATAGGACCGAAACATATCTGTTAATTTAATGCGTTATTGTTAATGCGATTCTGTACATCATCACTAGAGCCACCAGTAGCTGCTAAGATACTGTCCATTGCCCATGCTCTGTAACTCTCACGTCGAGAAACTTTTCGATTGAAATGTGTGAAATGAAACAAAAATGTATATATTGAAACAAACAGCTGTTTTTTTCACTTAACTGTGTCTGTAACTTTTTTGGCGAGTACAAGCTGCCACGTAAGGAAATTACTCGCGAATTTAAAAACAAAGTGTGTCTGTAACATTTTTGTGAGAAAAGTTCTCGCTTTGAACTGTCAAAAAAACTCACGAATAAAAATGGGGCGAAAAAAAATTTTAATACTACAAAACTTTTAAAAATGCAAAGAATAATAATAATAACATTTTGTTTTTGGCACATAACGACGAAATTTTTTTTGATAGTTTTCGACATGAGTTACATACACAGTTTTTTTTCTCACTTTTCGAGAAACGATGGAATATTTTGTTTCACATCTTTTCGATGCGAGAAGTTCTCACTAAATTTAAAGAATTTGCAAACATTTTCTAGTTCTTCTCCATTTATGGAGAACGTCCTGTTATTTGAAGAGATTGTACGCATTATCGTTGCTATATTAATTTACATACCATTTTGTTCGGCTGCGATCTGTGATGCCATGTCGTTGTAGTTGCAAGAAAGTTAGTAGATACAAATGATCGATATCTTTCAGCCTTCTCTGAAAACCCCATGAAATTCCTATCTTGTATTGGTCTCAAATATACATATAAGTTATAAATATAAGAAAACTTCAAGCAACCCCTTACAAACCAACATTAATCCGTGCATAAAGCGTTAACGCTAAAACGATGTACTTAAATAAGAGCGTTTACGTTGTATCAGTAAATGTAAACTTATTTTGTTGAACAAAACCCCCAAAACATGAGAAAGGAGATAAATTGCCATTACCTTTTAACAATAGCAGCCAACTTAACTACTACTCAGCGGAAAAAAGAAGGAGTACGTACGACTTCTACAAGGCCTCTGTACTCCTTCTTTTGGATATACAGTGCTCCATTCCATACTCATTTTTTTTTTACTCACGTTGTCATTGAGGAGAAGGACTTTCGCTCTTGCTTCTTAGCAGGTACATTATGATGGTAACAGAATAAAAAAAAAATAATTATTTTGCGTTGGCTTGTGCAAAAAAACTGTACAAAAATGTTACTCCCTTCTCTTATCCTTTATACGAAAGAGCCGAGGCCTTCTTCATCAGTTAGATAAGAATAGTAATTGAACCCAAACATTTTTTAAGCAGTCCTTTAAAAGGGAATGAAGTAAGAAGGTCTTTTGAGTTTTCCCGATAGGTAAATAAATCGTTCTTCACACCTACGAATTCCATAATACGAACCACCAGTACCACTGGTTAAAGATTTATGTTTGACTGTTGGTTAGAACTCCAAGAATTCCGATGAAAGAATGTGGTGATTCTTGAAACATGTAAATTCAACCCAGGTTAGAGTCACAGCTCAGCCAAGAAAATTATGAATATTTTTAATTAAATTCCAAATTAAAAAATTCCTTCCTTCAGAAAGAATGATTAAATGAAAATTAAATTTGATGAACTTAAGCCTAAATAAATAAATTTTATAATTAAAATTAACAGTTCAACTAAAATCACAATTATTCTTATTGTTTTTATTTTATAAAAGTGATATTAAACTAAAAAACATATTATGTTGTTAAACATGCTGTCTTTTCATACAAGTCGCAAGGCTGCACTTAAGAGTTCTTATCAGGGTTTGTTCTTTCGGAACATTGGTACTTTGAATGAACCAAAGAAACAAAATTGCGCATTGCGTAGGCCCGTTATTTTTGTGTGTGACGAAGAAATAGAATTTGTGCGCAGTAGACAATTTTTTTGTACGGCGGCGAGCGCAATCTTGTTTTTTTTGACTAATGGGCACTTTTAAGTGGGGAACAGAATAGTCGCTGTAGTACAACGTTACGAATAGCGCTGCAAGCTGTCAAAAGTTAAAAACGAAAGTTTCAAAGAACTTTCAACAGAATACGTGGTTGTAGTAATCGTTGCAGTTGAAGTTGAAGTACAAAATTTAAATTTTTAAACTTTGTCGCGCTACAAAGCATTTGTCAGTTTCAGTTACTACTACAAATTCTTTATTCTGTTCCAGGCCTTAATATCTGAAGCTTGTTTGAAGTCCTAAATTAGAAGTTCTCGCTCGTCCTTCTCATTACTTTTTTAAAGACAATCAGGCCATCATTGTCTGTCTGCCTTTTGCGTTTTATATTCCAATAGTTTGGCGTCGCATAACTGTGACGAGTAATATGTTTAGGTTTTCAGCATTTACCATATTCAATAGTTTGAAACCCCTTTATATCAACATTTTTTCTAGGGAAGAATCAAAATAAATTCGGACTTGACTTGGTAAAGTACAATACATGTATAATAGGGTGACAATGAAACATATGGGAAACATTGTTTTCCAGAATTTTAAACAAAAATGTGAAGATTCTTTTGCCACTTGATCTAAAACTTACTTGCTGAAAATTTGAGCCAAATCGGATAACTCTATCCCGTGCACCTTTGAGGTCAAAGTTCAAATGATAAAAAAAAATTTCCATACAAGCAAAAAATTTTTTTTTTTATTTTTTAATATTAGTAAGCTTTATTAGCTTATTAACAACAAAAAATTTCATTTCGATCGGACAAGATTTTCAGTTTCAAAAGTGACTCTGAAAAAAAAATTTGAGGCTTGTTAGGGGCTTACTCTAAAAAATTTTCAAAAAAATTTTTTTTTTAATTTTTGATAAGCACACATTAAAGATTTTTTGTTGCTCTTAATACCAGGTTTTTTAAATTTTTTTTAAAAATTTTTCTTCGACATCGCTTTGTTCTAAATTGGGGCCAAAAGCTGCAAAAATTTAGTTTTTGGCCCTATTAAAAAACAAAATTACGACGTCACAAAAAATGTTTAAAAAAACCTATTATTAGGAGCGACAAAATATCTTTAATGTATGCTTGTCAAAACTAAAAAAAAAAAAATTTTAAAATTTTTTAGAGTAAGCCCCTAACAAGCCTGAAAATTTTTTTTCAGAGCAACTTTTGAAACTGAAAATCTTGTCCGATCGAAATGAAATTTTTTGTTGTTAATAAGCTAATAAAGCTTACTAATATTAAAAAAAAATCGAAAAAAAAATTTTTTGCTTGTATGGAAATTTTTTTTTATCATTTGAACTTTGACCTCAAAGGTGCACGGGATAGAGTTATCTGAATTGGCTCAAATTTTCAGCAAGTAAGTTTTAGACCAAGTGGCAAAAGAATCTTCACATTTATCATCAAAAATCCAAAGTTGATTTTTCATTGTCACCCTAATGTATAACTATAAAATCAGACTAAATACTGGTAGATACCAAAATACTCAGGTGCACCCCATGGGGGTTTTTTCAGTTTTCGACGAAGGCTTAGTTCGATCGTCTATTTTGGAGGAGGCTCCTATTTGTGTGTAATACTTCGGCCATATTACTCAGAAAAGGTAGCTAAAGCCCTTTTTTTAAGAATACGAAAAAAATATTAAATGTTTTATGGTTTCCACAATACATATTTTACATAATTACTTTTGCATAGAAATGTTATTTATCAAAAAAGGCATAAATCCAAATAACTGGCAAATTGCCTTGGATAGTGTACATTGTAGCAGAAAAAACCACATATGTACCCATTTCCTTTGGTAAGTTTTTCTCTAACTCATTTTTTACCGTTTGGTAACTGAGTATTTTTTTTATCTTAATATTTGGTGCATTCAGAAAAAAAACTGAGATTTAACGTGTTCTTTTAACAATATCCCAAAGCGAAAATTCGTGTAGTTTAAAATAAAAAATTAAAAATTATACTCTGCTTTCCTTTAGTTTTTACTTCGTTGCAAATATTGTATCCCTTTATATAGTGATATCGTTCTTTTTTTTGCTACTGCATTCAGTTTTTAGTCGTTGATTAATTGAGAAATGGATTTTTGTAGTCATGAAATCTTGGATAAATGAAAAAGTGCTTAAAATAGAGGAACAGCTAGCACTTGTTTAGATTCTTTCTCTTATTTTCTCAATTCATGTGGAGTATAAAACTCACATTCCAAGCGAAATGAGATTGTCTTTATCAAAAACTCATATGTTGAATTCTTAAAAGTAGGTGCCCCGGTAGGCTTGTTAGTAGTAAGATAGTCCATCAGTGAGGGGGTTGCGTGCTCGATTTTCGGCAACGGGCTGAATTGGTTTGCTATTATTGCTCGATTAATTTAGTTAATATATAATTTATAATGGTATTTTTGTCAAAACTTTGTCTTGATCAGTAGAACGGCAACGAATTCTGATGATGGGAATGTGGTTATACTCGAAACATGTAAATTCGACACGAGTTCAATCCCGTGTTCGGTCTAAAATTCATTATATGATGTAAATTCCTTCCTTCACTAAAAATAATTTAATAAAAATTAAACTTGATGAACTGGATATTAAAAACTTTAATTATAAACAGTTCGGTAAAAATCAAAATTGTTAAATCTTATTTTGTTTTGAATAAAAATGATAACTATTTTTTAAAAAATAATAATAAATACGTTATATTTGGGGGTTTCAGAAGGTAATCATAAAGTCATATGTCTTAAGATGATAACAAGAAAAAAATATGAGTGCTGTATTCAACCCTTCATTTGACAAAACAATAAGCACAGCATAAAAAGTATTATTATTTTAGGACTTTTTTTGTTTCAAACACAAAAATAAAAGTTTTTTAAGCTATTGTAAAATTTTAGGACAATATGACTGGCTAGCACACCTTATGAATCCCCCAATTGTTCTGTAAACATTTGCAAACGTTTTCATGTTTTTAAATGTGAGTGCTTGTGAAAAAATTCTTACTTAATTGTGAACACCCAGTGAAAATGTTGGCGTCATATTAAATTTAACCTTAAACAGGGTAGATCCATAATATGCAATGCTTAAAGTTTAAGACATAGTCTTCCTCCGATTTTATTAAAAATGGTAATCTGACCCGCACAAGAAATAGTGATGAAGTTCGTTTCAAAAATCTAGTGTAAAATGGAAAAATTAAACATTACTTTACTTCCAACTTTGTAGGTTCATTAAGTTTACGTAGATCTATAAAAGGCTTACACAAGGGCGAAAGATCAATCGGGCTTCCAATAAATTTGAGGGTCAGTATTTAAAATTTGCAATATTTATCACGGGTCTCTACTAAATATAGACTTTCTTAATTTTTTTGTTAGTATCAAATTTAATAAAGTTACTGCTCCAAACGAGTTGAATTTTGGTCTATATATAAAAAAAAAACTAAATTATAACAGTTACCTTTGTCGCAATTTTTAAAGGCTAAAGAGAGCTTTCTAAGGCATTGTGTTAGATGAATGCGCTTCGCTTATGTCATAAAAAAATTATCTGAGAGATTTTAGAAATTTTATTTGTTGGGGAAAGTTTTTCTGCCACCGTTTTAATTGCTAATTTATTATTGACTATCACGTAGTGATATGTATTTTTTTTTCTTTTTAAATTAGTTATTAGTCATAATGTACATGGTATAGCTATAAATTGAAAGCAGAAATTCGGCATATAAAAATTAAATTAAAAATTAACTAAATAAACTGGAAAAAATTTCATAAAATTCAACTTTCTGGAACGTCAATTCTGGCCAGAAAATAGGAAAATAACGACAATCAACAGAATAAAAATAAAAATTTAAATTTCAAAATTGCTAAGAAGTAAAAAAAGCGTTACGAAGTTCTTAAGAATATTTGTTTTGTGTTAATTAAAGCTTAACGCTTGTAAATAAATATTCTTTTTATCCCGAAAAAAATTAAATCAATTTTAGGAATGAAGGAATTAACTGGAGCATCTTCTTTAACTGGGGAACACACCATTAAACTTGAGTGAAATGTTCGCGGGATTTTTTTAATTATGGCAACTTAACTGCTTTTATAATTGTAAATTAGTTTTGTTAAGAAAAAGATTTTAATTCAAATCCTGTAAGGAAGGCAATGTTTAAAAACCCAGATTTATTTTATAAAAAAAATTTTTTTTAAAAAACAAAAAAAACATTTTTTCCCACTAGCTTAAAAAAAGTTTATTATTTTATATGCATAAAAGATTTTTCGGACCGGATTTTGGGAATTCAGTAAATACTATTTCTGTGAGAGATGGTGAGAAAAGTGAAAGATTAGTATTTCAGAAAATTTTGAATGCAGCTATTAGTAAAGAAAACGCTAATTCCATTCAAAGAAACTAATTTTCTTTGTAGCAGGAATAAGAAGTTTGTTGAAGGATATGGTAAGGAAGTTAGAGTATCCAGTGATTATATAATGTACTTTTCAGGCAAACATCCGAAGAATGGAAACGTGCTTTCTTATTGACAAGATTCATCTTGATTTAAATCTGTCAAACGATTACGTAAATGGTTATTCTGTACTAAAATTCTTTTTGTAAAGAAAAATTTTGTAATATGTAGTTTAAATCCTAAATTAATTGTTATTTGTTAAAATAAATTAAATTATATTTTGCACCCTTATAATTAAGCGGGAAATCCCGCGATTTTAAAAAAATAAGTCCCGCGTTTCAGGGGGAAAAAAGTTCGGGCAAATAAAAACTCTATGTGTTAGTTAAATTCCGGTGCATGTGTTGATATTTTTATTCCTCTCAAGGAGTTGTCAACAGTTCTAAACTGTCTATCAGGGAGTCTGAGCACAGGTAGCCTTTATTTACAATTTGTTGCACAACTGATCTATTCTAAAAACAAACTTGTCAGGTATAAAATAATTTTTCATTAATCACAACAATAAAATATAAGTTTTTCACAAACAATTTTTGTAAATTTTTTTTCAGCATTAAAACACGACATTTTCATAGAAGCAAAAAGCTTTTATACTATCTTTAAAAACATCTAAAAAGATTGGGTTTTAAGCATTAAAGATCTTAATTTTATATCAAAAAAGTTCGAGAAGGGTACCCATAATGAATTAATCGATACTCGATTATGTCAGAAAATCCATGCCAAACACAAAACAATTATGTAATTCTCATTCGTTTTAATGTTTTTTTTTGGTACAATATCTTTAGCTTTT
Organism: Pollenia labialis; assembly: GCA_949318255.1. NCBI lineage: Eukaryota > Metazoa > Arthropoda > Insecta > Diptera > Polleniidae > Pollenia > Pollenia labialis. The sequence goes on from OX439139.1 coordinate 127,556,313, forward strand.
TCAAATTCTTTGGAAAAATGTTTCCTAATGATCTGGCCAACAGCAACGGGTGAAATGCGCATAGAAACTAGCTTTCCCTCAACAATAAATTTCAGTGTATTTATAAAAAACAAATAGGAATTTTGCACGTTATGGAGAAAATAAGAAATGTTAATAATAAATGTTGCATTCCCAAAATTAACTTTGATACTTTCAATTATAACTGTCAAAAACATCTTGTTAACTGTAAGTTAAAGTAATAGTTAGTTTTAACTCTACTTGGTGAAATTGGGAGTAAAAGCACATATTAAATTTCATTTAATTGCGAAACACACAAAAGCCGAGAGACGTCGACCGTCGATTTTGCATATCAGAAATACAGATTCAATTGTTTCTTATATATGTGAAAAAAGTAAAACACAGAATATTGAAGGGAAGTATAAAAAGAAAAAAGGGAAATATTTGACGCATTAAGATAATACTTTGTAGTTAAGTGTACTTATACTAAACGCTACTTATACCTGGGCAGCAAATTCAAAAGTTTAACAGATAACAGCAAATCCTAAAAAGAAGAGCAATTCACGAAAAACATACCGAATATACCACCAAATACCAAACTTTGATTTTCGCCATGGCAACAGATGTCCCAGTGGTTGGGATTGCACAGTATTTCAAACACTCGTATTTTGTATTTTTATTTCACATACATTCTCAAAACGTATTTTGAATTTAAAAAAAACTGGCACTTAGATTTTGTATTTCAAATATTTTTATTCTCAAAATACATTTCCACAAAATCAAAAATAAGCTATCAGAAACACTTTAATTTTATAAAAAATTCACGTTTTATAGAATGCAATAATGTTGAGAAAAACCAATGGTTTATTCTACAAGAAGCTTCCACTTCAAGAAACAAAAGGAAAGCAAGAACCAAATGAAAGGGAAGTTCAAGACTTTTCTACCGAAATAAATATATTTTGGCAAACAAAAAAGAATTTGTTCAATATGTATAAAAGTAGTTTTTAATAAATTGAAAAACATTATAAAATTACCGGAACTGGATAAAAATATTGGGGGGAGGGGTAGGGGACACCTCTAAAAATTAAGTGTGATAAGAAGAAGGGGAAGTCCTATTCACACTCAGGAGGACATTTTAAATAAAAGTCAGTTTAAGTGATGGCAGGACTCGATTTTTTTGAAGACCAGAAGAATTAAAATAATATCTGGTTCATTAAATAAATTTCATAACGTTTTTTTATATACAACTTCAAAAAATATTGCTTACATCACCATTATAACTTTATTAAAAAATTGCTCTTAAAAAATTCTCTTTTAAAAAATTAAAACTGTTTTGAAAGTTAATATTTTTGAAAAGTTTTTCCATTCTTTTTTTCCAAAACATTATTTCCATTATATGACAGGAAAAACCAATAGATCATATTCATGTATTAGACAGGCTCCACCCTCTAAAAATTGTAACGGTTTTTGTTTCTTTTTTAATTTTTTTTTCTTTTCCTTCTGATTACTAGTGAAAACATAGATGTGTTTGTTCTGTCAGCCTCTGTCATTTAAAAATTAAAAAGTGCTATGATGTAGATTTTGTAGGACTTTTTTGTTGCTGCGGCATGTCCTTATTTGAAATGAAATATGAAATGAATGTATGATGATGTCCTCTTTTTTATTAGAATTTTTGTGTGTTTGTGTTTTTTTTAAGAATCTTTTTTTTACGGCAACATATGAAATTTATACCGAAATGTTTTTTATTTAGGTTTTGTTTAGTTTTTGTCATTTTTTCATCATATTAGTATTCATCAATTTTAATGAGTGCCACTCGAAACAAAAAACACAGAAAAAAAATTTTAAGAGGAAAACTAAAAAATGAATATTTTACATCAACATTCAACGTCCGTGATAGAAGATTTACAAATACACACATATTTTTAAATTCTAATGCAGGTAACGTATGCAAATTTGAAAATTGTATATTTTTTTAAGGCTTGTGTAAAAAATTAAATCTCTATCCTCGCCCACATCCTTTTTTAGTTGGTTGTTCTTGAGCTTAGTTTATTGTTGGAATTGCCTCCTTTTTTATTTGTAATTCGCGTTTGGTTTTGAATTGGAAAAATGAAATAGATTTTTTTTGCATATTTTGCATAGAAGTGAAATGTAATGTATGCCTTTTGCAAATGTAATACTCATGTTTAGTCAAATTTGTTATTTTTTTTAGTTTTTATCACAACATCCCATTTGTAAAATTTTCAAGTTAATTTTTTTTATATACATTTTCATATGTCATTTACCTTAATGTGGAAATATGTTCGGTATCTTGCAGTAGTAGCAGTAGAAAATAGAACGTTTTTGGGCTTAAAGTGGACCAGTGGGGAATTTTGTGATAATCAGTCAATTACTTACCATACGTCTAATATAAAACCATCCAATGAAAAATAAGTTTAATACCTAAAAAAAAGTAGGCAAAGTTTTTACTGGTTCATTTAGCATTTAGCAATGAATTTGATTTGCAGTGATCTAAAGTTCAATAAGTTGTATTAAATACAGTGGTCTAATCACCGCATACGATATCGAGCAAGATTAATCGAAATTATTTATTTTGGTATCATGACTCTCGATATCGAATGAAATTTATTGAATTTGAAATAATAGCATTCGATATCTAGTAACTCGAAAGTTTCGACAAAAAACTCTTTACAATCTCTTCACACAAATCCATTTTCAAATCACGTTGAGAAAAAATTGATTTAAACAGCCCCTACAGTTCGACTATAGCTAGAAAAATGTTTTGAGCTGGAATTTTTTATTTTGAAATTTTTCATTTTTCAAATTCATATAGCTCATGGATTAATGCAAATTATTTTTATTTTAATTCTTTGTTTTACACAGTTACACACTCGTACCGAAATAGAGATACTGAATATATTGGATTTTATATTCATTATTTAGCATTTTTTTTATTTGTGTGTGTGTGTGTTGGCTGAATTTTTAATTAATAAAACATCTCTATGAATTCTTGTTATCTGGTATTAGATTTAAGTTTTTTTGTGTAATCAAAAAGAATGAACATGATTTAGTTATGGTTACAATTTTTTATACATATTTTTTTTAATATATAATTAAAATGCAACCGTTTTGATACCTTTTTAGGATTATTTGGGCAACATTTTAGGTGTCCTTTTTAGAAATAAATAACTATTTTTTAGTTTTTTTTTTTTAACAGGAATATGTAACGATCATGAAAGTTCTTCAAGCTTTTTGCATTGAGAATTAAGCTCTTAATTATTTTGAGAGATTAAGGAAAAAACATTTTTTTTGCAAAAAAAACATTTTTTGTAATTAAGCAATCAATTTCTTAAAAAAAAAGATCATTGGAATCTTAAAGGAAATCTCTGATAAATTGAAATTGAACTGTCAAATTTTGTCTAACAGCTTAACTTAAGTTATTACTTTGACGTATTCTATTGGTCTGTACGATAATTGGTAATTTTAATTAGAAACCTTATTAACCCTTCGATGTTCTATAACCTTAGTGACACTAAAGGTTCAACTATAATATGCATAAGCTGGCTTAAGCTACTGTCAAAAATTAACAAAAAACCTCTCAAAAGCATTAAAAAAAAAAAAAATAATAAAATCAAAAAATATTTTTCTCTTTTTTCCGTACATCGATCTGATATTAACGTATTTTTTGAAAATGGTCCTTATCTAATCTCCTATAATTTGAATTATCCTTTATTATATCATTAATTCATTGCCACCCTACTAGTAAACTAGAAAAGATAAATAATAATTTAGTTCAAGAACTTTTTAATAATGAAATAATTAGAAGCACAGAAAGGAATAAACTTAAAACAAATACAGCAATGGCACCTAAGTTATACGGTGTTCCGAAAATTCATAAAATCGATTTTCCATTGAGACCAATATGTTCAATGATAAATTCTCCATCATATGAACTGTGTAAATATATAACAGGAATTCTTAGGAAAATTACAGAAAATTCAAAATACAATGTTAAGGATTCACTTCAATTTAAAGATAGAATTAAGAATATTGTATTGGATAATAATGAGAAGTTAATTTCTCTTGATGTAGTTTCATTGTTTTCAAGTGTACCAGTAGACTTACGCTCAAAAAACTGAGTGCTTTTCATATAAATTTTACTACACCTTCAGTCACTTGTGTTGTGAAAACAGCACATTAGCTATGAACATAGTAAAGGAAAAATGGAATATAATAAGAGAACATACGAATATGGAAAAGGATTTATTCTTACGTATTGTTAAATTTTGTATAATAGATAGTAGATATTTTCAATTGAATAATCATGTATATAGTCAAATGAAAGGACTTCCTATGGGCTCGCCAGCTTCTCCAATTGTAGCAGATATAGTTATGGAAAAATTATTAGATACATGTGTTGAAAAATTAATTATAAAACCGAGGATATTGATAAAGTATGTTGATGATTTATTTTGTATAATTCAGGAATCAGGAATAGGGCAAATGTTAGATATTTTTAACTCATTTCATTCGGACATTAAATTTACAATTGAAAGGGAATCTAATTCAAGACTTTCATATTTGGAAACATTGATAATAAGAAGAGGGAATAGGATGTTAACAGATTGGTATTAAAAGCTAACATCTTCTGGTAGAATTATTAATTTTTTCTCGAAACATCCGAGGAGAATAATAATTAATACAGCTAAAAATTTTATAGAAAAAGTTCTAAGGATAAGTGACACAGAATTTCATAGAGATAATAAAAGAAAGATTTTAAATATTTTAAGTGATAATAATTGTAGAATATATAATCGAAATAGTATAACAGAACAGAGAATTTATAAATCTGTAACATATATACCAAAATTTTCGGAAAGATTAGAAAAATCAAATGTATATGATAGTAAAATGTATAAAATAGCTCATAAATCTTTTAACACAGTAGGTAAACTATTTACTAAAATGAAAGACAAAATAAAGAAGATGGAAATGTCAAATATTGTTTATGTAATACCTTGTAAGGGTAATGATAGTGGACAGTGTAATATGGTATATATAGGTACAACAAAAAATAAAATAAAAACTGGGATAGCAGGACATAAGTCAGATCAAAAATATAAACATATTTCATCACAAAAAACAGCTTTATCATCCCATTGTGCTAATCTAAACCATTATCCAGATTTTGAAAATTCAACTGTTTTAAACAAAGAAAATAATTATAAACGTAGATTTATGTTAGAAATGTTACAAATCATAAATGTACCGACAATGTCGAGAATTAATTTTAAGTCTGACACTGAGAATGTAGCACAAAATTATAGACATTTAATTTATAAAAATAGAAACGGAAGTTAAAAATTTATTTTTATTGTAATAGATCAAGTTTGTTTTGAAAAATATTTTTGTATTCAATTGAAAAAATTTTTTAATTTGTCATATTAATATATGTACATATTGTTTAATTTGTTTGTTAAATAAGAAAAGAAAAAACCCTGAAGAAGTGCCGAAATATTGGTTAAAATAAACCTTTAAAGTTTTTTATATAAAATTAAAAAAGACCTCAAGCTTGAAAATTTAGTTATATTAAGATAAAATATTCATTCATTTTCAATTTTCGTTTTTTTAATAAATGACTTTATTGGCAACACTTGCTTTATATCCTCTAAAACAGCGGTTTCCAAACTTTCTGATACTGCGACCCAAATAAGAAAACAATAAAAAATTAAAACAAGTTTAACCATATCAATAGCAGCTGGTATTACTAGCGTTTCACCTATTGAATGGGGTTTTTACATTTTGCAATTCTATAGGAAACTTGGTATGACGCAAACAGTGCATTTGATGGAACAGAAACTGTGTTTTAAATATTTGTTTTGTTTTATTAATCTCTTCTAGTCTTCTTTGAAAAAAATCTATGGATTTATCAATATATTCAAAATGCATTGTTTCAAGATTTCGCCTTAATTTACTTGGTTTCATATTCTCAGAGAAACAGACAAAATTTTTAAAACTTTACAGCCCCCTTGAGGTTATTACGTGACCCCCCTGTGGATCGCGACCCACAGTTTGGAAATCAATGCTCTAAAATGTCTGGTCACATAAGGTACCGTTACTATTTTATAGCAAGAACAATTTTATCGTAAGCGACAAGTGTCATACAAAATTTATATGAAATAAAATAAAAAAAACTCTCTCCTGTAAAATTTATTTTTGGCGCTTACGTTATTTTCGCGGTTAGGGCTCGATATATACTCTACTCCTGAAAAATTCAACCCGGCGGTGAAGGGTATCAAAGATTGGGCTAAGCCGAATACAGCACTCTTACTTGTTTTTTAATTGTATTTCTTGTATGTCTTAAAATTTTTTGTGGATGTGGTAACTTGCAAAATATTAGCAAAAAAATTAACAACAGAAAACTCTTTAAAAACTCCAAGAGTCCAAATTATATTCCAAAACACGGTGGTATTAACAATCACGTAAAAAATTTCTTTTAAATCTGAAGGTCTGATTAATCAAACGTATATGTTGCGAAGACGTATACATTTCGGTCTACTTATATGGTTGGTTGTTATAAAAAATACGCAAACGTGTTGAAATGTGATAAAAATATATATTCCTCTAACCCCCACTTTAGCATAGGGACTTTCAGCATAGGTGCACGTAGTTCGGAAAGTTTTCTGACTGTCATTTACTTGAAAGTGACTAGTAACGATTCCTCTGTTTGACTGTCCAAGCAGCTCACAACTTCCTAGTCCTAGACCAAGTATTTCCCGGGCAATGGCTCTCAAGATTCCTCTGAAAGCTAGCTTAAGTGAGAAGGCGTCCAGTCATGTAGCCTAAATAGTTAAAGTACATCTTAACGTTTCAGGCAAGTAGGCAAATTACATGAATATTTGCTAAAGCATGACTGCATCGTGGGATTGGACACGAAGATAGCAGCCCTATCACCAATCTAAGAAAGGAGGGCCAGCAACTCACTTTTCGAAATACAATTTCCAAACGAATCGCCTAATTTGGTAAAAAGAATACAAAAAATTAGTCAAAATTTATATCTTTATATATAAAATTGTAACGTTACTGACTGATTCATCACCGCACAGCCTAAACGCCTGAAGCTATAAACTTGAAATTTGGACCAGAGATTGGTGACTCCCCGAATCGATCCACTAAGACGGGATTTTTGGAAATTCGAATGTTTAGGGGGTAAAAATAGTAAAAACGGGAAAATTCGGTAACCGTATATCTAAAAAATGAAAAGAGATACAAAAAATGTAATATTTATCGTTGTTCTTTTGAAAAATAAGCGGCCAGGTGTTTGGTACTTTTTCAAAATTCGGTCCTATTAGGGAGTAAACGGGTAAAACCTGAATTTTGGTACTTTTTTTGGCATCCATTCTATCTTTTTAACCAATAAACATAGAAACAAAGTTAATACCACATGTGAAACTTATCAAAAAAAAAATACGAATATGAGTTTGGTACTTTTTCGAAATTCAAACATTTAAGGGGTGAACATCGTAACTATTTTGGTACTTTTTTTATAAAACAGTTTTCTCCATTAATTGTATGTAAAGCGGTTATAACGATTATAGTTAGCAGTAAGATGTAACTTAACCGTAACGTCTAAATCAGTAGAAAATTGATTTTTTTTAGTTTTTTACTGTACGGTTACATTACTGTTAGGGTAGCCAGATATTGAATTGACAAAAAAAGTACATTGATGAAAAAAAAGCAGTACATTTAAGAAAAAAAAGTACATTTTTTTTTTAAAACGCTTAAAAAATTCATTAAATAACATAAAATAACAATTTATTCAATAAAGAACATAAAAATGAGATCGTCAATATTATTTACCTTTAACACAGGGTCTCCACGTGAGATAAGATATAAGATTTTTATATCAGCAAACGTCAAATTCAATCGCAGAGAGCATTATCTTACGTGTAGACTCTCAAATAGTGTTAATATTAATATTATAATAAATATTATGAGACAGTTGTTATGAGAAATCTTATAACAACCATCTTATAAAATGAGCTGTCAAAAATACACATACATACATACATATAAAACAAAAAAAAGACGCATTCATTAAATTGTTTAATTTTTTAGTGCAAATAGTGAAAATCTTGTAATAAATGTTTAAAAAAACAATATTTTTAACTAAAAAAATAGAAAAAACTAAAAAAAATAATAAAAACGACACAAGTTTACTGTAGGAGAATCATTCGATTATGAAATCTTATAACATACGTGTTCCCCTTGTTTAAGATTAAGATTAACATGAAGAAATTTATTCTCTCATTCTGCCGACGTTCTCTCACATATTATATCAGATATTATCTCAGGTGAAGACCCCATGTAAGAAAAAAAGTATTTTTTTTTTAAATAAAGTTTTGAAAATTCATTAAATAACAATCTATTCAACAAAGAACATAAAAATGAGATCGTAAATTAGAATAAGTAATAACTTAAAATTAGTCAGGTCTTTTCAAATTAATTTCTTTTTTTTTTTTAAATAAAATTAATTTAAATATTTTTTAATACAGTGGCCGACAAATGTCTACATACGACTACATTGAAGATGTAATTCGTTATCAAGAAAGTTAACAATAAAAGATCAAATTACTATCAAACAAGTTCTTTTGTAAAAAGTGCTGTTTAGATAATTTATCAAGCCTTAATTAAAGCTTAATTGCGCTCAGATTGATTAAATATTAAATCAACTACGAGAAAAAATTTTAATTTTTTAAATACTTAGAATTGTGGTTAAATACTGTAAAATAATCGGCATTTTTTGGCCACAAATTTTTTGGAAGAAAGGATTTTATTGTTTATTAATTTTAGTAACCCTAATACTACATTTACATTAGGCCGAAATCTTGTAGATTTGATTTAACATCTTCTTCGAAATCTAGTGCGTTTACATTATACTTTTTTGACATTACATACAACAACTACATACAAGTCTTTTCGTAACACATACAAACACAAAAAGAAATATAAATTAAAATATTTGCATTGCCTTTTATTAATAAACAACGATATTTATTTTATCAATATTATTCGTCTTTTTTATTTTTTACACTTTTTTATTTATTTATTTTATAAAATTTTTTAATTTTTTTTAATAATTTTTGTTTTGTTTTTTTTTTAATGTCATTTTTTCTTGTGCAGGGAAGTATTTTTTAGTGCTATATTGAAAAAACCATAGTTGCAGCATTAAGTACTACGAGATTTTGAGTAGATTTCGTCGAAATCTAGTCACGAAGTAGATTTTGTTTCGTATGGGAAATCTAGTCAAAAACAACTAGATTTGGCTCGAAATCTCGTAAGTACTAGATTTTGCGTAGGTGTAAATGTAGTTTTAGTGTATAGTAATGAGATTTAAAAATAATTAAACAAAAAAAGTACAAAAAGAAGTACAAAAGGTTAAAAAAAGTACTTTAGCGTACTTTTTTAGGTGTTATGCAGAAATCAGTACATTGATGAAAAAAAAATACGTGTACTGCTGAAAAAAGTACGTCTGGCAAGCCTAATTACTGTTGCTGTCAACTAACTGTGGCTTCATAACTTATAATTTTTTAAGAACTCTACGATTAAAAACATTTTATAGAAACAACTTAAAAATTTCCCTACTTAAAAATATTACATTTAAAATTATTTAAAAAACAATTCGAAAAATTTTCTACAGAGTTCTGAAGAAGCAAAAAGTTTGCTATTAAATATTATCGGACGAAAAATTTTGCATAGAAAATCTTGTCAAGCGTAACATTTTTTATAGAAAACATATCGACCGAAAAAAATTTTATAGAAAATTATGTCGAGTGAAAAATTTTGAGCGAGAATATTTCTATAGAAAATGTTGCCGAGCAAAACATTTTCTTTAGAAAAACAATTCGAGCGAACACTTTTCTTTAGAAAACCATGTTAAGCGAAACATTTTCTATAAAAACACGTAGAGTAAACAATTTTCAATAAAAAAACTTGTCAAGTTAAAAATTTTCTAAAGAAAAACATGTCGAGCTGAACTTTTTTATAGAACGAAATGTCGAGTCAAAAAAACATAAATAGCGAATATTTTCTATAGGAAATCTGTTCTAATGAGAAAGTTGTCAAACAAAATCCTTTTTGTAAAACAACTTGTCGAGCAAAATTTTTCTATAAAGAAAATGTTCAATTGAAATAATTTCATATATTCTTAACTTATTAATCGATTTTCTTAAAGTTTTGCAGGCAAATAGTGTAACATTATTAAGGGCGTAAAATAGGGCAACCGGTTTTCTTAAAATTTGGCATACAGACACTGTAACATCTGAAAGGAAATAGGGCGTGAGATAGGGCAATGGCGGTAAAAGTTCTTCTTCCTTATATCTTCTTAACTAATGAACTGGTTTTCTTAAAATTTGCAGACACTGCAACATCTGAAAGGAAATAAGGTGTGAAAACGAGTAAGAGGGGTAAAAGCTCCCCTTCCCTAAATCTTCTGAACTCATCATCCAGTTTTCTTAAAATTTGCATGCAGATAATGTAACATCTGAAAGAGAACAGGGCAAGAGGGATAATAGCTCCCCCTCCCTAAATCTTCTGAACTAATCAACCGGTTTTCTTAAAATTTGGCAAGTAGACAATGAAACATCTGAAATAGAACAGGGCATAAAATAGGGCAAAAGGGGTAAAGGCTCTCCTCCCTATATCTTCTTAACTAATCAACTAATTTTCTAGAAATTTGGCGGGCAAATAGTGTAACATTTGAAAGGACCATAGTCTATAATTTTTATTATATTCTTAACTAATCAACCGGTAAATTTGGCACGCAGACACGGTAACATCTGAAAGAAATAAGTAATATGGCAAAACAACGTTTGCGGGTCAGCTAGTTTGGTATAAATTTGGTGATTAGAGACTATTTTTAAGTTTTTCTGTCTATATAAAGTATATAAATAAAATCATGTCTTCAAGAACAAAAACGCATTTAAAAAAAACTTGGTTACATCAACGACAGCCAAATACAGAAGTACACTCAACCAATTACTTGTACTAATTTAATACAAAATCCTTAGGATAACTGTAAAGTAGTAAAGCTTTTGTTATATTTACAAAAGATTTCACTCATAAACCCCAATATTGAAATCTACATTTGGGTATTAAATATTCTCCATTCCATCTTCTACCTTCAAAGCCAACTAAAACATTTGCAACGAAACCACGACCAACTTAATAAAGCTGGCTGCTTGGCACATTGTACCCCAGGGAGTTCATTTTGCCAAAAAGGGCAAAAAAAAAATAGAATTCTCTAAACGCAATTTCAATAAATATATTTTTGCATTAAAAGAAAAGAATGAAGAAAGAAAATGGCTAAATGAGAAAATTGCTTTCAATGTTTTGTTATGCGCTTATGCCGACTATTGGAATATTGTGGGCTACCGAGACCCAGCAAATTGTTTGGATGATAAATATAATGCGTATAAGAAAAATTTAATTTACATTTTTAAAAAGTTCAAATCTTTATAACAAATTGTTTATTTTATTTCAAAATATTTTTCATAAGAATGAATTGCTTTAGGATAAATAAAATAAGCTTACTTGAATAAGGAGGTCATTTTGTAAATCCATTCACAATTTTCCAAGATGAACGCACAGAGAGTTATGCATTGAGAGTTATGCTAGCTGTAAATAATTTTTGTATGCAGTTTGGCATTGAGAATACATATTGAGAATGTACATTGCCTTGACTTTACCATATTTTCGGGAATACAAAAATTCATTTACAAGATTTTGCTGTGTGCTAATTTTTATTCTTGACAAATGCATTGAAATATATTGTTATGCGCAATTCACTGGTTGTTTAAGCCAGTTCACCAGGATGCCTTTTTCAAAAGACTAAATATCGTTGCAAAAAGACTTGAGTGCTTGTAATTCTCATTCGCTTTACAGTTTTATTTTTATAACAAATTTAGCTTTTACAAACATTTTTCCTACTGATCTGGCTAGAAAACTATTTAAGCCAAATATTTTTGGTTAAAAACATTCTCAAACGAAAATATTTTCAAGCGTAAAGTCTTCAACTGTACTGAAAACTTTTCGCTCGACACCAACTTTTAAAAACTATGAATTTGTCAAGCAAAGATTTTTTTAAAAAAAGTTACTTAACATTCTGCTGGGCTACTAAACTGTTTAGCAAATATAAATGTTTTGTGTATTATCATTATTATTGTTATTGCTGCCTTTGTACTTATATTAACTATGTATGTATCTAAACATTTACTACGTTGTATACAAAGCTACATACATAGATAGATACATCTGTTAGTGTAAATGTTAAAGTAAAAATATAAATTGAGTATGATGCAGAAAATATGTAGCTCTATTACCACAAACAGATTTGCTGGTTGCTTTGCTTCGATGGTTGCTGCCTTTTTGAAATCAGTTTGCTTTGAAAGCAGCAGCGTGGGTGAAACGAAATTAAGTGTTGTCCATTATTAATGGATGCAATGTGGTGGTTGGTTGCAAAAAAAAAAAAACAAAATCAGAAATCAGTAGCTGGAAGAGAAAAAAATGGTAATAAAAATGAAAAGACAAATCTCAACTTAAGCATACAGATAGAATGTTTGTACATAGTGTTATTGAAACCATTAAATACAACAGCAACAACAATAACAAAATATATTAACAATAATATGCAAGTGGCAAAGTGGAGATTTGTGGTATACATTCTATATATTTTATTTGTTTTTATGGCGAAGTTGAATTTAAATACTTTGATTTAAACGCAAAAATTATTTGATGACTTTAGGCAATAAGAGAATTTTTTAAGATTTTTTTTTTTGTATTAAACAAATTTTTACCGATTTCAACGAAATTTTACCGAATCGTAACGATCTAGAAGCCTTGTTGTTGATAAAAATAGAGTATTTTGCCTATAAACTATGACTTTATTTGCGTTTAGCGATAATTTAAGTCTAAATTTTGCGACATGAGTAACCTACATACTTTTTTCTCACTTTTCGAGAAACGATGAAGTTCTCACTAAAGTTACAGAACTCGGGTACAGAGTTTACTTTTCTACAAGTTTGAGTTGCGCCGAACCCGAAACTGAACACAGAGCTTCTCCCATCACATCAGGTTTTTGCTATATCTTCGATTTAAGTTACCCTGTTTTTCGACATATTCGAGAGGTTATAACTGCGCGAATTAATCTTTATTTCTGAAACCTGATATGTCGTCTGTTACCTTTAAAGTTAAACCTTTGCAATATCTTGTTTCTACTCTGAGATAACTTAACCTGAAATTTGTAAAATCCGATTTTTATTTTTTTGTGATTTAAAATTTTTGATTTTTTTATGACTTAGAGAAATTCTGAGTAAAGATTCGGATTAAGAGCAATCCAAACCTTTAGAAAAGAATACGTTAGTCCCAGGGATTCGACATTGTAGGGTATAACAAATTTTTTTTTTCGGGAAAAAAAGAAGAGTGTAATTTTTAACTTTTTATCCAATAAGTTTAACGCAAACGAATGTATTTTAATGAAACTTTTTAAAATATTATGGTTACCTCAACCAAATTGTAGTCATATATTAAGGTTTAATAAGTAATCCACAAACATATTATGACTGCCTCCGGTCATTGATTATAAACTTATTATTAAACACAAATGATGTTATGCAAATAACTCTATATGCAACTATAGTAGAACAGTTGAATGGTTGGGGGGGAAACACTTTATCTTGCATTTCTGGACTTTAATAAGGCTTTCGATACCCTAGCACACAAGGCAGAATGGGAGGCATCTAAGATATAAGGACGCACTCGGAAAAATAATACATTTTATTCAAAGTCTATACATCGATGCTAACTCTTGTTTCTTGCACGATGACTAACTCATGGATGTTGTGAGTGTGAAGCAGGCTGTCAGACAAGGCTGCGTGCAATCGACGCTATTATTCAACATTTTCCTCGACAATAGTTTGGAAAGGACAATGCATTTCAAAATGATCAATGAATTCTAAGAAAGAATGTGGTGATTCTTGAAACATGGAAATTCAACCCAGGTTCGAGCCCCAGCTCAACCACAGAAAATTATCAAAAAATTTTAATTAAATTCCAATTTGTAAAATTCCTTCCTTTAGTAAAAATAATTAAATGAAAATTAAATTTGATGAACTCAAGCCTAACTAAAAATATCAAAATTAGATGAGGATGTTAAAGCCGATTTGTAGATCTGGATAACGCGGACGATATTTGCCTGCCCACCCACACATGCAACGGCATGCAAGGCGATATACATATGGCCGCTGGAGTAACGACCTAAAGACAGCGACAATGCGGACAAACAAAACTGTCAACCATTTGTACTTTCCGAACGCCCTCTTCAGGACATTAGATCCTTTAGGCTGTGCCATTTGTGCCTTTTAAGATATCAGGAACATGTTGGGAGGGACAACGAACGCGTATGGCCCGCTTAGCTCGAAAGCAAAACAAAAAACGAATTTTTATCAGCAAATCGTGGAATGCCCCTCACAAAGATATCAATTGTACTCAGATATTCTTCGACCGTTGCCTACGTAGAATATTAAGAATATTTAGGCCTACACTCATTAGCAACGAGGCGCTGTAGACGGCTACTAACCAAACAGAAGGAATTCAACAGACGATATCACCACAAAGACGTGCAGCTTGAGAAAGAAATTGGACCAACCGGATGAAGCAAGGTCAAAATAAAATAAGTTAATTAGTGAGAGAATTGCTTGGAATGAATATATATGTTGTTTTAATTATTGACCATCATTCTGGCGATATATGGATTCCGCTCCAAAAGAACGACAGCCAAAAACAAATATCCTACCAAACTTATCATCGAATTTATTTGTAAATAAAACTTTATTTTTAATCTTTGTTTACCATTTTCTCACGTTTTGCGTGTATTAAGTACCAAAAAAGGACTCTTGACATTTAAAAAGGGCAAATATTTCCCATCGACCACGCTTTTTTATAACAAAAGGTGCAAATTTCATTAAAACAGCTCTTGTGGAAACAAATTTCAACAAAAACAGCTTCATTAAAATGAATTAACAAGTGGGTACTTAATTTGGCACTTGAGGCCTTTTTTGAGAAAAAAAAAAAAACATATTGTTCAAAAAAAAAAGAGCCAGCGAAAATAAAAACAAACCCCTTTTACAATCAATAAATACAATATTTAGCAAACTATTATGTTTTGTATATTTGTGTAACAAATCTGAGAAATAAAAACAACCATAGAAATCATCATCATTTTGAAACAATTAGGAAGCCCTTGATACAGTAAAAATGCGGAAATGGATACTTGTAAGAGATGTTATTTAAATGTTGTTGCAATATTGATGAAGTCAGCACGTGGCATGCATATGAAAAATAATTATCACACGCTAAAGAAAATATGTTTTCGCAGACGCGTGTTTAGCTTGAAAAGGACTTTATGTATCCTTTAAATGAATAAATAAACAACCCCAATAATGTATGTACCTACCTACCAATACCAAAGAAAAAGCACGAAAGTTATATTCTGCTTTTGCTTAAGGTTTACCCTCTTCTGCTCGCTGCATTATGTTGCACGCACAATCTCTTAATAAGACCGACTGGCAACAATAACATTTTAGTTACAACAAAAATTGTTTGTTGCTTGTAACATATTATTTGGTTAAACTAATTACAGATAAGTGGGCGTGTCATTAAATGATTTTGGTCTGCATTTAGACGTACTCATAGCCTGTTATGGTTCGTTTAGCATTTGTTTTGTTGCTTGTAGCTGGTGTTCAGAATTCCATTAACTACTTCAAAAACTATTGTTGCTCATACGACCATTAGTGCAACTCCCTCTCCTTTCCTTATTGCTGTACACAGCAAATAAAATCCTTTAATTTTATAGACAAACTTTGTAACAACTTCATTTTGTTGGGAACACATTTAGCTTCAATAAGAAGGGGGGAGGGATGACTAGACACACGTCTCATGTCAAAAAGCCGATGATTATAGCTTTGTGTTATTTGTTTGGGTTGTACCATGTTTGTTTTTATCTGTAAAATTTTTATTATATAAAGTTTTTCCTTTTTTTTAGTTTTAAGGATGTTTGTAGTTTGTGGGTTTCATATAGTTTTTTTAAATAAGTATTTTTATGTTTTTAAATACCTTAATGTAAATAAGATTATAACACTTGACAATACACGTGAGTTTTCTTTATTTGTATAGCAGTTTTCTAGTTTTCACTCGAATGTTCAGAAATTTACACAATTATTATACAATTTTTCTATGAATTAATAAGCTGAAAGTAACAAAAATGTGATGCTTTTTAAGGGTTCCATTAAGTATTTGAGGGATTCACAAGGTAGTCATAACGTCATATGTCTTGAAATAATAACAAGAAAAGATATGACTGCTGTATGCAACCCCTCATAATTTAGATTTCTACGCAGTTATGACAAAACAATAAACACAGCATACAAATACTTATTATTTCAGGAATTTTTGTTTGAAACACAACAATAATTTTCTTAAACTATTTTAAAATATAAGGTTACTAAGACAATTTATGTTGTTGCATCTTGTGAATAGCCTAATTAAAGCTTAGTGAAAAATGTCAAACTTTTACAAAGAGAAATAAAGCCCGATCGAAATATATTAGAATTGCCCCCATCCGTTGTCAAAAGTAAACCAGCCACGTCTGTATTCATTTTGACAACAGATCTAATCTAATTTTCATTCAATTATTTTTATGTAGAACTGAATTTTACAATATGAAATGAATTAAAATTTACTGATAATTTTTCAACACTCGGGATAAATCAAGTTTTTTATGATTACTTTAAGTACGAGTCGTACTCAAAATTCGAGTACGAATAACACTAAATCGTACTCAAGACAATCCTAAATGGGACTACTTCCGAAAATCAATCCCGGAATTTCTCGAAATACATAAGTATAAAATTCTTACATCAAGTAAAAAGATAAAACTTTTCGTTGTGTTTTACCCTCAGGCTAACGCAGTTTTGATTTTCTGTACACATTCAAAAAAGGTCTGGCCAGACTCATATGTACCATGAAGTTAATTTGAACTTTTGCTTCTTATTTAGTTTATATTTTTGGTTAAATATCTACATAACATTTCTAATGTAAAAACCATATCGGGCATAATGTTGGTGTTTTATCCTTCTGTAAGGTGTAATATCGGTTAGTGAATCAATCATAATCACTTTTTCTTTCTAATTTCTTTTTTAGTTTTTTTCATACTTAAATCAAGCGCATTTTGAGATTGATTCAATCAATCTCATTTTCGGGCTATTTTAAGTATGAATTCGGATTAAAAAAATTTTGTAATTCTTGAATGAAGAGCATATTGAGGTTGATTCAAACTAATTTTGTTTTCTTTTCTACAAAACAAAAATGTGATATTTTGTTTAAAAAATGGAATTTTGTGTTCGTTTTTTTTAAATGTTTTGCTCTCTAAAAGGGAAACATTGCCCTTACTTTTGGCATAAGGCATTGCACTTTTCGCCCCAAATAAATCGAGCGTGTGTTTAGTGCCCTGTAAAATAGGCGATATATATGATGTTTTTATATGGGGTTTTTTTCATAACGGCGACAATTGCCTCAAAGAGCAACAATGCTACGCGAAAATTGCTAAAATTTAAAAAAAAAATTGCGAACATTTTTATTATTTCAAAAAATGCATAAAATTTATGAAAAAAAGTCCTTAAAACTTCAAGGAATGGCAAAAATTCGGTAAAAATTGCTTAATTAACGGACATTTGCAAAAATTTACTAGCAGCGGCAAAATATCAGAGTCTAAATCAGTATAGAATCACAACCCTAAAGCGGCCCATACACTTGCAATATTATTGTATATGATATTCGCCATATTATTTCCATTTTGTCCTATATTATGCAATAAGTCGCACTATGTTTTCATTCATTCAATAAAAAGATGAACATAACCTATAGAAATAACATAAACAGCATTGTACAATGTTGCCAACACATTTCACTTTCTATTCGTTGTGCAATAAAAGTCAGAAGTATTTTGATGGTTGCCAATATATTGTGCCATCATCGTATATGCCATACACATTGGCGATATAATTGTACAATACGTAAAACTTAGCAATTTTATTGCAAGTGTATGAGCCGCTTAACAGATAAAAAACGCTTCTATCGCGAACATGGCTGAAATTCGCAAAAATTGCAAAATTAAAACAAACTCAAAATGAATTTGAAATCATTAAATCAGCTAAAAAAATCAAAACATCCGAAAATAACCTAAAAAAAAGTTTTCAAAAATAGCGAAAATTCGGGAAAATTTGTAATTTTTCTTGGAACCCATAAAATTGATTAAAAGTCCCTTAGACTATTAGGAATGGCAAAAATTCGTTAAAAATTTGCTAAATTTGCGGAAATTCGCAAATTTTTACTAACAGCGGCATGACAGCAAAGTCTAATATTTATTAAAAATCATTAAAGCTCTAAAAAAATCATAAAACTTACAGTAAAAATCGCGTCTATCCAAACATGGCTAAAATTCGCGAAAAATTGCTATATTGGAAACAAAACCTAAATCGGTTAAAAACCAAAATATCAGAATCAGAAAATAATGAAAAAATTCGTTAAAAAATTAACTATCATGATAAAAAAAATTTTTGTCAGGTGTTAAAGACAGGGTAATTCATATTGTTTGAGGTGGAACTTTAAATTTTGTTACCTCAAATTAACACGGTCTTTTATTTTCATTTTAAATAAAACACTTTTTTTTATTTTAAGGTTTTTTGTGATTTTAATTTTATTTAAATGTATTGTGAAAGTTTATTTATGTTACACTATTTTTGCAATGTTTTTTTTCTGTTTGTTTTGTTGGGTCACAATGTTTTGTTTTTGGTTTTGTTATATTCAATAAATTGGTTTTGCTTCGTTTTACTGTCTGTTGTTTACGCGTTAATGATCGAAACTAGAGTGAGTTTAATGATTTTCAACATTATTTAAAAAGCTAGGTTTGTTACAAGAAAAATAATGGAATGACAAAATATGAAATAAATAAATAACAATTTAAGGACCGTTAATATTTTACAGGGTGCTGCGTTTGGAACGAGTCATCATTAAACATTCCGGCCCCCATGACTTGGTGCAGTTTATCGTAGGTCCAAAAAACAGGATACACTGTAGCAAGGTGTTGTGATGATTTTGACAGATATGGCATCTAGGATCTCACTTCGATTCAAGTTTGCGGGTCGTGGGGTTGAGAATTTAGACAGCAATCAAATCTGTTGATGAGAAACTTAGAAATGCTTTGTGGGATGCCATACCTGTAAGTAGGAATTCAGTGTAACATTAGTTGGGAAAATTTTTTAAAAAAAATGTTAAATATATTTTAAAACAAAACCACAATTTTTGTAATGGGTCTGGTAACGATCCCATTTTTTGTCTGGATGTCCACAACTCGACAGTTTTGATCAGTTCCAATATGAGTCTTAGTGATTCGACCCATTTGCCATTCGTTGGGTGGCAAGTTGTTGTTTTTGATGACCACCATGTCGTTGACTTTAAGATTGTCCCTTTGAGTCTTCCATTTATATCTGCGATGTAGTTCGGCCAGATACTCGGATTTCCATCTTTGGCAAAATGAGTGGTAGATGACCTTTAGGCGTTTCCAGCGGTTGATGAGGGTCAGGTTTTCGCTGCTCACATCAGGTTCGGCTGGGGTCAATAATGGGGTACCAATAAGGAAGTGGCCAGGGGTCAATGGGTTAAGGTCATTTGGGTCATCGCTAGCAGGACTTAAGGGTCTAGAGTTTAAACACGATTCTATGCGAGTGAGAATTGTTGACAGCTCTTCAAAGGTGAATTTCATATCTGGTATCATTTTCTTTAGGTGGGTTTTAAAGGATTTTACACCGGCTTCCCAGAGTCCGCCCATATGTGGGGCACCAGGGGGTATGAATTTCCAATTGATATTTTGATGGCTATAGTTGTGGGTAACTTGGGTTTGAAGAGTTTTTATAAATTCCAGACGATCCTTTTTGATGAGTTCTGCTGCTCCGACAAAGTTCGTGCCATTGTCCGAATATATGATTGCTGGACATCCACGTCTTCCAATAAAGCGGGAAAAGGCAGCTAAAAAAGCTTGGGTCGATAAATCACTTACTGGTTCTAAGTGAACAGATTTAGTGGCAAAGCATACAAATATGCAGACATACCCTTTTGTGATGAGACAGGCTCGACCAGTGAAGTTTCGTATATTAAAGGGTCCAGCGTAATCAACACCTGTAACGGTAAAGGGTCTTGATATTGTTGTACGCTCAGGTGGCAGGGATGCCATTATCTGACTTTGAGTGTGTTTTTTGTAAAGTACACACGTTTTGCAATTATTTATGACAGTTTTAACTAAGGGCTTAAGACGAAAAATCCAAAATTCGGTTCTTATCAATCGGGTCATGAGCTGATTTCCTCCATGCAAAGTAATTTTGTGCACAAATTCTGTTATCATTCTAGCCAATTTTGATTCGTATGGCAACAGAATTGGACAGCGTTCATTGTACGTTAATGCTGGGGACTGCGCTAAACGCCCATTGGCCCTTATAATCCCATTGCGATCGAGAAATGGCGTAAGGGTTAAGAGTTTACTTCGAGGGGAAATTGGACGTTTGTGAAGTAAAGCAGTATATTCGTCAGGAAATAAAGTTTTTTGTGTCCAAATTATGATGCGATTTTTTGCAGATTGTATTTCCTCTGGTGTTGGTTCTATAGATGATCTTTGACTTCTTGGTATGGGTCTTCCGAAGCGTAAAATGTAGGCTATGACTCGATAGGCACGGGGTAGAGATGAAAATCGGCTTAATGGGTCGTCTGTGTTTGTGACTGTTAGAATTTTAATTGTCTTGGCTTCTATATTTGTATCCTGAGGAGGGCGTGGGGATGGCCATTGCTGTTTTGGCAACTTTAACCACGAAGGTCCACTCCACCATAGACTATGTGATTCTAACTCACTTGGTGAACAACCTCTACTTGCTATGTCAGCGGGATTCATTTTTGAGTCGACATGATGCCAGTTTTGAGTCCCGACTTTTTGTATTATTTCCGACACACGATTTCCAACAAACGTGTTCCAGGTACATGGCGGTTTCTTAAGCCACGATAATACAATTGTCGAGTCAGTCCAATAGTGGGTTACTACATTTTGAAATTCACAAGTTTTTAATAGACTTGATGCCAAGTTAGCTAGCAATACAGCTCCACAAAGTTCTAAGCGTGGTAGCGATAAGCTTTTGAGGGGGGCTACTCGAGTCTTGGATACCAAAAGAGTTGTGTGTATGGATGTTTCTTCATTTTGTATTCGAATGTATAATGAAGCAGCATAAGCTTTTTCTGAAGCGTCGCTAAAGCCATGTATTTCGATGTGACTTAGGGGTGTATATTTAATCCAACGGGGTATTTTTATAGTTTTAATATTGGGAAAATTGTTTACGAATTTTTTCCATTTATGTTGAGAAATTGGTTTTAAAATGTCATCCCAGTCTGTTTTATCTAGCCATATTTGCTGCATGATTACTTTAGCGTCTATTATGATTGGAGCTATCCATCCACATGGGTCAAAAAATTTGGCAATTGTAGACAAAACTTCCCTCTTTGTATACGCTTCTTTAACTTGTATATCTGGGGCTGTGAATGTAAAGGAGTCTGATGAAATGTTCCATTTTATCCCTAGAGTCTTGGTCCCGTCATTTTCTGACAGATTTAACCAGTCGAGTGGTAGTAGAGTCTCACTAGGTAAATCCTGAATGACTTGTGGCTCATTAGAGTTCCATTTCATTAGATCAAAGCCGGCTGATTTTAGGACAGAAGTTAATTCTTCTCTAGCTCTGATGACCTCTTCTATAGTATGACCTCCTGCTAAGACGTCATCCACATACATATTTTGTTTGAGAATCTTGGCCGCTAATGGATGAGTCATTTGAACATCTTCAGCTAACTGAAGAAGCGTTCTAATGGCTAAATATGGGGCACAATTAACTCCAAATGTGACTGTGAGAAGCTCGTAATCTTCTATAGGGTCATTTTTGGATTTTCTGAATAAGATTCTTTGAAACTTTGTTTGAGTTGGGTCGACTAGTATTTGACGATACATTTTTGTAATGTCGGCGTTAAATACAAAGCGGAAAAATCTCCATTTTGCTATCAAAAGAACAAGATCTTGTTGAAGAATGGGTCCTGGATATAAAATGTCATTAAGACTATTCTTATTTGACGTTGGGCTAGAGGCATTAAAAACCACTCTAAGTTTAGTGGTCAATCGGTCTGGTTTTATTATTGCGTGATGCGGCAGATAATAGTTTGGAGCTTTGTTTATATCCGAGGGTTCGATTTTTCTCATGTGTCCTAACTCAAGATATTCTAAAATAACGTTGTCATATAATTGTTTTATTTCGGGTTTTTGGCTGAGCGTGCGTTCCATTCTTAGGTACTGAGCCATGGCAATGTTGCGAGACGAGCCTATTTCTTCTGTTTTTTTGAAGGGCAGGGTAACTATATACCTTCCCGAGTCGTTTCTACGAGTTGTTTGTTGAAAATTGTGTTCCACAATAGTGTCCTCGTCTGACCTCAAAATCTGTTTTGGGTTTTCCTCCACCTCCCAAAAGCGTGTGAGGATTCGGTCAAGGGACGATGTATTCAATAAAGAAATTGTTGTTCTGGGTTGAGTAATTTTTGGTGTTGGTCCCCCCACAATCCAGCCAAATACTGTTTTTTGTGCCAAAAGGGATCCAACAGACCGCATCGGTGTGTCCATGCAATAAATCGATGGGCCTATGTCGAGGCCTATTAGCAAGTCGATGGGTCTACTTTGATTAAAGTGAGGGTCTGCAAGTTGCAATTTTGCAGCCTCACTGAGCCTTAGCATGTCCAACGTTTGAGGTGGTAAATTAGAGGGAAGGGTCTTGAGAACTGGGGCCCAAACTTCTAACTTAAACGATGTGTCCACCCGTGAGCAAAGGTTAAGCAAACATGCTTTAGTTGAGGTTTCAGAAACTGTTTGACTCAAACCAGAAACGTGAACTATGTTTCTTTTAGTGGGTAATTTTAATCGGTTTTTTAGTTTGTCCGATACAAAGGTTGATTGTGATCCAGGGTCGATGATGGCTCTAGCCTGGTATCTTTGACCTCTAGTTTCTATTTCGACAATGGCAGTGAAAAGCAACGTTTCGCAGTCTGTTTGATTTGTCGAAGTTTGTAAGTTTTCGCGCAGGGTCAGGGAAGTAAGGTGGGGAATACCTGATGTTGAAGTGGACTGTATATATTGGGCTTGAGCTGCGGCACTTGTGCTTGGTTGCTCGTCAGCGTTATTTTGTGGCAAGTTTGTAGGCTGGGTCACTGTTGCCTTGTGCAATAAAGTGTTGTGTTTTTGTTTACACAGCCTACAACTGTATTTACTAGGGCACTCCCTGACACTATGATTGATCGACAGACAGTTGTAACATGAATTTGTGACTCTTACGATATGAATTCGATCACTTACATTTTTTTCTAAAAATGTGGGGCATGACCGTAGGGTGTGTGACTCGCTACAATGTTGGCATGTTATGGCGTTATTATTAGAACTTTTAACGGGTTTATTGTTGTTCTGATTGCGACTCTCAGATTTCGCAATATTCGTTTGGAATGAATTGAAGTTTCGTTTATTCTGGGTATT
The DNA here is from genome assembly GCA_949318255.1 of Pollenia labialis. Classification (NCBI taxonomy): domain Eukaryota; kingdom Metazoa; phylum Arthropoda; class Insecta; order Diptera; family Polleniidae; genus Pollenia; species Pollenia labialis. The sequence continues at coordinate 127,580,017 of OX439139.1, forward strand.
TTTTGCGACTTCAGACTTGGGAGGTATAGGTTTGTCCTTTGATGATTTTATATTGCCTACTGATTCTAGGGTTTTAAATTTGTGGGTCAAAAACTTGTCGAATTCTTGCCAATTGGGTACTTCGGCACAATCTTCACGAGAATTTTCAAATTCTTGAACAAGGGCCCTGGGAAGTTTTTGAGAGCAAATATAAATTAAAAATGACTCCCATGTTGAAGTGTCAATTCCTAGTGTGCCTAATGTATGCCTACAATCGTTTATTGTCCTTTGTAATTTTTTAATTGAGGCTCCCGAGTCTATAGAGGCATGAGGCAGATCCACAATAATTTTATATTGCTCATTGACCTGCATCCATTTATTTTCGTACCGGTCAACTAAATTTTTCCAAGCCATGATAAATCCGTCGTTTGTTAAAGGGACGTGCGTAATTGCATCTCTGGCGTCTCCACCGGTTTTTTGCGTCAGATAAAAAAGCCTTTCAACATTGCTAATTTTAGGATTTCTAATGTATATGGCTGTGAACAAGTCACGAAAACTCGGCCATAATTTATAATCCCCAAAAAATGTGTCGGTGTCGCAAGGAGGGAGTCTTATTGATGAAACATCTCTTTCTAACGGAATATTTGACTGACGTTCAACTTTTTCCATGGTTGTGTCCGAAAGCGCATGGATTTCAGCGTTTACTGACGAAAGACAATTTTTATAAGCAATTAGGGCAGCTTGGTATCGCTCCCGTAATATTTTTTTGTCAATTGGTTTATCACCATCCTGATCTATGTCCCTACATTCTTCATATGATCTTTTAACTTGGGTCCATATGGAGTTTAATTCTACTCGAATAACTTCCAACGCGTGTACATTATCTTCAGCACGCGCTTCTGCTTGAATTTTCTCGAAGTCGACTAAATCGTTTGTGCAATTGACGAATTTTTTCAGGGACATATTTGTAAATTGATAAAGAGTCAGGATAATAATAAAATTGAGTCAAAAAAATTGCCTGCTAGCGATAAAAATAAATTGTGTCTTGAAAATTTTGAGTCAAATATTGTATTTATTTTCCCGGTGAGAATTTCCAAAAATTGACGCAATGGTAACTCGGTTTTTATTTATTTGGATAGTGACGTCACGGTTATTTTCTCTTAAAAATTGCAGCGGCAAAAAATTAAAGAGTAATACAACAAGCAAGAATAGTTATTTCTTGTTGTATTGTATAATTTGACTTACTTGTTGTTTTTGTTGGGTCTTATTTCTTTTGTGTCACTGCGTTTATTAAGCCTTCTGTTGTTGTTGTTTATGTTTTTTTTTGCACTTTGATGACGTTGTTGTGTTTGCCAATAATTCTGTTGTTATTGCTGCTACTGCGCCAAGGAATTTGGGTACCGTTAGATTTTGTTCACTTTTAACTTTGAAAATTTTAATTTTTAAACACAATTATGATTTAAATAATTTTTTAATAAAAATCTTAATGTTTCGTTTCGAAATGACCAAATGTTTGGGGGTTGATTTTGTGTTTAATTTAAAGAACTTTCCTTTTTTTGTATTTTATTTTCAGAGTCACACTTTTTTTAGAGTCACAAACATATATGTAGGTATTTTTTGTAAAATTAAATTTGCACACACGGTAGGTAGGTAATTGTTATTTGATTTTTTTTTATAAAAATTATCCGGTTCGTTTGGACCAAAATGTTTGAGGTGGAACTTTAAATTTTGTTACCTCAAATTAACACGGTCTTTTATTTTCATTTTAAATAAAACACTTTTTTTTATTTTAAGGTTTTTTGTGATTTTAATTTTATTTAAATGTATTGTGAAAGTTTATTTATGTTACACTATTTTTGCAATGTTTTTTTTCTGTTTGTTTTGTTGGGTCACAATGTTTTGTTTTTGGTTTTGTTATATTCAATAAATTGGTTTTGGTTCGTTTTACTGTCTGTTGTTTACGCGTTAATGATCGAAACTAGAGTGAGTTTAATGATTTTCAACATTATTTAAAAAGCTAGGTTTGTTACAAGAAAAATAATGGAATGACAAAATATGAAATAAATAAATAACAATTTAAGGACCGTTAATATTTTACAGGGTGCTGCGTTTGGAACGAGTCATCATTAAACACATATCATGTGTTTTGTTCTCGTCAAATATCAAATTGCATTATTATAGGGCTGGCAAGACATTTTATACATGCACCTCTTTAGAAGGCGCTATTTTTTATTTTTATTTTTCAATTAATTTTAAACAACTTCGTGTTTTATGTTGTAAAACTTGGGTGTTTTTTATTATAAAATGTAAATCTAACAAAGATGGAATATTTAATTAACTGAAAATCCCAGATGAAGTTGGAAAATACCAACGAAACGTAGAATGAAAATATAAATAAATATTTTTTTATTTAAATACAAACGACCTTGAAAGCCTGCTTAGATAAATTCTAAGAAAATAATAGCGAAAACAACACTAGTTTTACCTTAATCAATCTCATTTTAGGATTATTTCAAGTACGAAATCGGGATCGAATATGGATAATTAAAGTATGTTGCGATTGAAAATCCGTACTTGATTCAATCTTTCTGTACTTGATTCAAGAAAATCCGTACTCACCGTACTATTAATATCAATTCGGATTGATTTGAGTGCGGTTAGATTGATTTTTCTTTTGAGTGTGACTGAGCTGGGAATCGAACCCAGGTTTTCACGGATAGGTTGCCCTGACATGTTCCAATTGTGACCACACAATCTCTTCATAGGGGCTTGGCGTTTAACACTCACCACCATTGCCGACTGGTAGTCAATATTCAATCATCAGTCTTTAAGCCAAACGGTATTTTAACATTGGTAGACCGAAATTAGCTTTGAATAATTATCCATTTAAATTGGTTTATAAGTTCTTCCTTACTTCTGTTTTTTCGTACTTGTTGCCAAGAATTCTTCTTGAAGTCCAAAGTACATTTTTTTCATATTTTTTTTTTGTTGACCTTTTTTCAGCACAACTTGAAGGACAAATGTAAACAAAGAGCTTGTGCCTCAGGTGTAAACAATAATTATAATTGTGTTTATTTTATTAATTTGCTTATGGTTTTTAATCCAAATTTTGATATCTGTATATATTTTCATTTTAACAATTTCACGCTTACATATGACGTTATTTTTTGTGGGCAAAAGCTTCTTTAGCAGTATCTATCCCTTTATGTTACATCCTCGGAAAACGTACGCGAGTACCTGTCGTGTTGACCTAACCTCATGATGCGTCTACACCCAGAGAAACACATTATTCTTGCTTGGTTGTAAGTTAACAGTAATATTTTTTGTTCAAGAACAAGATATTATGGTTGAAAAACAACCTTTCTATTATAAATGATAGAATAGGTGTACTAACGACTCCGTATATTCATGGCTACACACAGGCGCATGCACATACCCCTTGACTAGCAACTACGGTTACGTAGCAACTCATGGGAAGATATGAAAGCAGGCTGATTTTTGACCTACGCTACAGGCAACTAACCCATCATTTTTAAGAGAGTATCAATAAGAATTACTTTTAGCGGTTTCAGCGCAACTGTTCTTTATATCTGAATAACGACAAAGTTGTGCGTCTCAGAATGTCTTATATGAAGTGTTAATGTGGCCATAATATTTTTTCTATTTAAAGGATGTTTTTCATCATTGAATTAGTCAAATTTTCTCATGCATCCAAATTACTAAACTTTTTGGATCATGACTATTAATTGCCCCAATTTATCCTTCCTTTAAAAAAAAAACCAACTCCCTTTAAAAATTTACATTTCTAAAAAAATGACAGTACAATAATGACAATACAATAATCTTCAACAAATGCTGTCTATCAAACAGAATCCCAAAAGTCAAACTAAAGATTGTTTTGATGCAGCAATAATAATTGTTAGTATATGCTGTAGTTGATAATGTTGTTGCTATTGCAGTTGCACAAAGAAACTTGATAACAATTTGTGCAACCAATCTAAAGTTACAACAGGGAGTTGATGATTATATTGTCTATTTATCAGACAACAAGTCTATAACGAAATCGAAAACAACAATAAAAAAATCATCAACAACATCATCATACTCTTCATTATTGTTGATATTGTGAGCAATTTGTATAAAATTGGAAAATTGTTACCTAGAAGTGAATGAAGTAAGACAACAACAAGTTGAAAACGTTGCCATACACTTGCAACTCTTTATAAGTACTTTCGTGGAAGTTGTTGTCGAAAGTCTCTAGTCGTGTTGCATGTTTGTTTGTGTAGAGTCTTGCATACACTCATTCCACTTATTACGCTACAAAGTCAATTGGCATCTTTGCAAAAATTGTGTTCGTGTGTGATTATAAAGTGCGAGGGATATCTAAAAAGTCCTTTTTCTACAAAAGCAGTTTTTAGAAATCTTATATAGTAGTGATGCTTAGTTATCTATCTACGATATTGGCTTAAGCTATAGGTAGTCGGCTTTAATAAGAGGTATTTGGGCGCAGTTTTAAGGGCAGATATGTGTCAAATAAGGGCCTCTAAATACGAAGTACAATCAAATATTATAATCTAACTGATTTTTTTTATTTTGTATTTTCATTTTGTTTTAATTCCCTTAGCTAATCCCACGAAGCTTGTCTGCAGGAACGAAACCAGAGTCTCTGGCGGGAATCGAACCCGCGCTGATAGACTAGCTCACTACCAGCTAGCCTACCGGGGCCCTCTACTTATAGTGAGTAGTCATAAATATTGGATTTGAAAGTAAGAAATCAAGGAATGTTAAATCCCACCTTTTATCAGCAATTCAGAAGCTGGTATGCAAACGTTCTAACGCCCCTTAAGTCATCTATTGCAAGATCAGTTATATGTTTTCTTTTTCATTGAAATTGGTAATGAAGTTAAAAATAGCTTCTCCGTCATTCCTACAAAAACATCGTCTTTTTTGTGACTTTCGATTCTTTGAGCTTATCTAAAGTTAACTCGACACATTAAAATAAAGAACGAATCTTTGAAAGAATGTAGAAGTCAGCATGTTTTTGCATTTTTCATTTGGGAATAATTTTTTAAACGTTTTCCAAGTGTAACCAATAAGCGATACACTCACACTCTAAACAATTGTTTGTTTTGCACACACACATTCAAGACATTTCCTTCATTATATGCACACACTCCTACACAAGTTCATTTCCTCAGCTTTTAAACAATAAGAATAAGAGTTGGAAAGAGGAAGAGAGTGGGTTTTGTGTAAGAATTTTTGCACATTTTAGTGGATATTGAACTTTACTTAACTTGTTTGTTTGCTTTTTTTCTTCTTTTGTTATTGTTTTCTAGTTTCTTGTTATCCTTTCATCTTTATATACTCGATGTCTGTCTATTTCTATCGTTGGGTATTGTCTTCCATTGCATTCATAAGCAAAGCAATCAAGAGCATCAGCAAGTCGTTTGTTAATGGTTGTGTATGTGTGCGTGTATCTGCTCATATATGATTGCAATCCATGCACACATGCATTTAAAAATAATCATGCATGTGTTTGTGTAATTTGTTTGTTTTCTAGTGTCGATTGTTTCTTGATTGCGGTGCATTTAAAAAAATTTACACTCACACCCACTTATAAATAAACTTACAAATGCATTTGTAATCATACATATTTCCACACACATTGATTTCATACATCGGAGACTTTATGTATAGAATTTTTTAATATTTTTTTCTCTTTTGCAAAAAAAAAAAATGCTTCTCTGATTGTTTTTTATGTAATTGCATGGTTGGGTGGATGTGTGTATGCATGAGTTTCAGGATTTCTTAAGTGTGAGTTTTCTGTTTATTTCAATTTGTTTTTGTGTTTTTTAAAGCTTTTCTTTTATGCTTTTTTCTGCTGTGCAAATTGCAATTGCTTACAAATTTTCCCATGTGAAAAATATTGGTTTTATTCGTTTGTTTTTCTGAGAAATTTTGGTTTGCCATAAATACTTTTTAAATTAGGGAAAAAATCATTGTTTATTGAAGTAAAAATCACTTAAGAGGAAAAACCTGATATAATATTTTATTCAGCTAAGGGAAAACATACTGAACGTTAAAATAAAAAAGATAATCGTAATCGATGCCAGATAGAAACAATTCTAAATTCTTTCTGTTCAGGGTAGCTGTAACCCTCTTTCAGATCCAACATTTAATAATTTTGTTATAGGAACTTGGCTTCAACATATTTGTTCAACTAATTTTGTGTCTATAGATATGATTCCATCAGATTTTATTATATATTCGGAAATGAGTCCATTGTGTACTTACGACTCCAGAGATTTATAAGAAACTAGCTAATACCCGGTGTGCTTCGCCACCCTCATCGTAATGAAATAAAAATTTATTAGTTTAAAAATACATTTATATAAAAATTTACTCATAATTTTTTTTAATTTTCGTTATTGTATGGACATCAAAGTTTCTCTTACATGGGGAACGCTATTGGTATTGCACCCATTATTTCTTCAAATATTTATGTAAATATCAAAATTGCTTGGAAAATTTGATGGCTCTTGTCCAGTACGAGTTTTAGTATTTAACTCATAAGAGAAGTACCACGGCATCTATTTCCAAATTTTGTAGACTGCTACAGTTGAAGTTTTTAAGACATAAGAATATTATTATTCATATAGATATTTAAGTTACTCTTACTTAATTTGGTTGCTTTAGTTCACAGATTAACTTCGTATAGAAAGTGCCACGCCCACTATTGTTAGTCCAGCCATTTTTGTCCAACATATTTGTATTGATACTAAAGTAACTTCTAAAAAAAATTCGGGATTTTAGCTATTATAGTTTAAGTTCATACAGAAAGTGCCACGCCCATTTTAAAGCGCACCCATTTCTTCCCTTAATGTTCTAATCAATGTCAAAGAAGCCTGTGCAAAATTTGATGATTTTAGCTGTTATTGCTTATATGAGAGATGCCACGCCTACTATCGCTTATGCACCCGTTTCTTCTATAGATGTCAAAGTTGCTCTTGCAAAATTTGGGTACTCTAACTTTTATCATTTTCAAGATATACGAAATTGAATATTTAATTCATGTGTGCCACGCCTACTATCCCAATGTTTGTGTGGAAGTCAAAGTGGACCGTTGACCGCTTCCGAGATAAACAATTTTTAATACTTGTAAGAATATCGGTCCAACCGTTAAGCCGTCTATAGACTTCAAACAAACATACATACAAGCAAACACATTAATGTTTATAGATAAAGATAGAGTCACAACTTCACCCAGAAAAAAAACATGTTTAAATATGGTCACCTCCAACCAAACTATTTTGAAAGAAAATTTTAAACATATTATGTTTAATATAACCATAATATTGTTAGCGGTAACCAAATAAGGCGGTTTAAAAAAATCTTAAATTTGGCCCCTGCAGTGCCAAGGATGCCCCAAAATGGGTCAAAGATATGACCAACCCCACTTTATTTTTCATCGAAATCCTTTATTTCTAACATACCCACCCGCTATCACCATTCCTTAAGGGGGCTCACATACAAAATGTTCAATGCAGACTAGAAATCTATTACAGAAAAAGTCCCTAAAATGCCCAGGAGCCGCCCCAATGGGGATACAATTTATGACCGAGCTCAGTTAGTTTTTAGTCCTTAACATTTTCTCGAGACATAATTGCCTCTTATCACCACTTATTTTGGGGGCTCCCATACAAATATTGCGTTTTATGAAATTCTTAAATTAATTAAAATTTTTCGACTTTTGTGAATTAAATCATTTCTACCTTTTTTTTTATGTCTGCAAAATATTTATAGACTAGCTGCATTTTCCAATTTTTTATGAATTTTTAAAAAACAAAAATTTCGAAATTTTATTAAAAAATTGTTTTTTTCAAAAAAAAAAATAAAAAAAAATTTCTAAAACGACTGCGCATACTTAGGAAATTTTATTTCGGAATTTTGGTTTTTTCAGTTTTTTCAAAAAGCTAAAGTGTTTTTGAGTTACGCGAATATATGTTCTGCAAGCTCCTCCATTTTCGAAATAACGGTATATCTCGAAAACCAGAGCCAGCCTATAAAAACGGCTAGCACCACTGGGTTTAGCGTACCCGTATTAGGTTAAAACGACAAGTACCCAGCTTGTCTAAAAAAAGTGTGAATTTCGAGCACAGTGTAGTTAACTATTTCAAAAATGTCAAAACAAATGAAATAAAATTTAAGGTTGCAGAAATGCAAAACTCAGATTTTAAGAATTTTTTTAAGATATCTATCCAATTAAATTTTTCGATCCTTCCGTTTACTAAAATTAAAGTTCTTCAGTAAAAACTCAATTTGACAGCCTCATTTCCAAACTGAATATATTAAAAAAAATGTTAAAATATTTTTGAAACAGAGATAAGTTTTGTTAAAAAAATGCAAAAATTCGAAATGAAAAAATTTCTGATCTAAAATTGTTATTCAATTTTATTTCTAATGCAGAAATAAATTATTGTATAACTTAAATAAAATAAGATACTGATTTTTTTATTATCATTTGTGATGTGAATTCATAATAACTTTGTAAATAGTTTTAAATTTTGTTTTTTGTTAGTGAGTTAATTGTTTTGTAATGATACTTTGCTCTACGTATATGTATTTGCAAGGAAATATGCTTAAGGTGGCGTTTAGTGATTTTATTATCGTTTGAAAATATCCCGTTGTAGATGCGATCGGGAGATAAAAATGTTTTCTCAGAATCATCTTTTTCAAACAGTTATATGGTTTGAAAATGACATAGAGCACTTACACCCGCGGACGGCGATATGTGCCCGTACCTTAAGTGTTTTGATCAAATATAATAAGATGGTTATCTTATTTCAATCGATATATTAAAAAAATTGAAAACAGATTTAAATTTAGCGCCATGTTTTCCATATCGAGCCCTAATAGCAAAAATGATGTAACCAACAACATTTTAGATTTTTGTTTTTTGATGAAAATCGATAATTTTTGATAATTTGCATCGTCTCTAAAATTCCATATCTCTGGGAAGTACCGTTACGAAATAAGAGCAAAAACAATTTCGAACGAAAGCCTAGACTCGAAGCAAAAACATTTTTAAAAAAACCTTCTCCTGTAAAATTATATTTTTGTTGGTTACATAATTTTTGCTATAAGGGCTCGATATATTTTATTAAATGTTTTTTTTTTGGCGACCAGTGTTATAAGAGATTGTTTCTATGATCCACTATTGAAAAATAAAATATTATTGTTATAAAATTAATTTGAAATTAACTGATTCTTCAAGCAAAAAAGCTTAAAAAACTACCCCTGCTTTTTAAAAAGATTATCCATGATTGGTTACATCAAAAACTAATATTAAATAACTGCAATTGCTTATTTGCATATCCTTCATTTACAGTTATAAAATAATAATAATTCTATTATCCACTTTAACACGCATTTATTTTCTTAACCCGAAAATTAAAAAAAAAATCATAAATTTCCTAACATTCTTTTAAAAAACCCATAATGTTTTAAACCCACATTTTAAAAAAAATGTAACAATTACAACAGAAAAAGGATAATTTAAACTCTATACTTTACCAGCATCTAAGCACGCTGTGACAAGTTAATAAATAAGTCAGTTTATTATCAACCAAAAAAACAAAAAAAAACCCCTTAAAATCACATTAAATAATTTTAATAAAAATCCTGAAAAACCAGCTTATTTTTAGTGAATAAATTTAAAGAGCCAAAAAAAAAGGATAATAAACCTGAAAACACACACACAATTTAAAGGAAGACATGACATTATATACGAATAAAAAAAACAAACCCAAAAACAACAACTTAATTAAGGAAACAAACAGAAACATTAAAACAAAAACGGGTTAAAATGGAATGAAATTAACAGGTAAGTGAAATAAAAAACAAAATAAAATCTCCTTTACTCATTAAAACACACGCACTTATACGCAGTCATTGAAATTAAAAGTCACAATAAATAATTACACAGTGTACTATTTAATAATAACACCAACACACAGAAAGGAGCAGCAAATAAACAAAGAGAGATCATTGAAAGAAAAAAGTAACATAATCAGAGTTGCCACAACAAAAAAAAAATTATGCAAAACGTAAATAAAAAGTTACCAAAAATAAAAAAAAAATAACCAAAATTATTTTGAATTTGAAGTATCGCCCATGTTCTGGAAAACGCAGCGTTTTCAAATCGCTTACGGTTTGGAAAACACATTTTAGCGTATTCTTAAAGCCGGACTATTTCCTTACGTTTTGCTATTTTTCGATAATACATAACAAACATTTTTTATTTAAAATTTTAATGCATACAGTGGATTAATTCATTTCCTCACAACTTCAATAGTGAGACTTACTAAATTTCATATGGACAACTTTTAGAACAGACTGCACGTTCAATATTAGGGCTATAAGAAGGGGAGACGGGGGCTTCCCCTTATACAAAGTAACTATTATTTTTCTTATGTCTGCAGAACTACAATTGTAAGGCACACTAAATTGGTTGACGGTAACTCTTGGAACAAACTTTTCCAAACAATCTCGGTGGTATGAGAGGAGGAAGATAGGTACCCCCTATAAAAAGTAATCCTTATTTTTCTTAACTGCAGAACTACAATAGTGAGAACAAATTGCATGTTCCAACAATATCTTGCAGTACTCCCCATACAAAGTAATTATTAATTGAATAAACAATATTTCTATAACACACGCTAATGTTAATAGTAGGGTGATCGATTATTCGACTTTTTTCAATAACCGGTTTTCGAATATTCCGAATAGTTGCTATTTTAAAAAACCCGGTTTTCGGTTAGACATTTTAAAAATAACCGGTTAACCGGTTTTAATTCGAATACATAAAAATACAAAAATCAAATTAGTTTTTGTAATAAAAAGTAAATAAAAATAAACACAAAACAATTCACGAAGGTATGTAACCAAAAAACTCCATAGATATGACAACGTATGTTCAGACCACAAATATTTGACGATAAAATCAAAAAAAACCTGACCAGTCAATGAGTTTTAATTTGTTGCTGGTTAAGCATGTCTATATGAAGCAGTAAACTTCAGCCATATTTTTGAAAAGTGGCAAACAAAACCTCTTATCCAGGATTATATATTTCAATTTTTTGTTTTGTTTCAGCATTAAAGACAAGAAAACATGCTTTTTGTATGAAATATCTTTCAATTCGTCGATCACACAATTTAAACCCTTCCAGGACATTTTTGATTCCTTCAATTTTGTTTTAAGTTCTTGGTGTTTTAATAAATAAAACTGATGAATTTTCCCATAACGTTGATTCCGCCGGTATGTTTTTGTTTTAAGCATGAAGATATGCTAGAACTACTTTTTCAGTCATTATTTTTATTAAAGTATTTTTTGTAAAGTATTATTTGCAGTCTCTTAAAAACTACTTGGAACAGAGTCAAGTTTTACTTGGCGTATATTTATGTCAAGCTTGTAGACTAATTTAAAGTGATTAATAAGTCGTGACGTTAAAGAACCTTTGCAACTTATCATTTTAGGGCCGTTTAAGCACAGTGTTCTTTCAAGTCAGTTTAAGCTGAACTTTTTTTGTAGTACTTTAAATTGTTTTTGGTTTTTGTTACAAGAACACACACTTATATAAGCGATTTGTATTTACATTGCTCATAATGTTTTTTTGACTTTTGTTTCATTTTGTTTTGACATTTTTTATAAAAAGTTTAAGTTTGCCAAGTATTTAATTAGAAAAATACTTAAATTACGGGTGCTTTTATAACAAAAGTAAGGAAAACGTATATAAATTACACATTACTTAAATAACCGGGTTATTTTACTAAAATAACCGGTTTATTCGATATTCGAAAAATGGACATTTTGAAATATTCGACTTGGGCAAAACTAAAATAACCGGTTAAAACCGGTCAAATACTATTCGATCGATCACCCTAGTTAATAGCATACCATTGAATGACTTCGGATATGATATTTTACATTTTTTGGCTAATAATGTACAATTATACGCACTTTATGCGAGTACTTTTAGCTAGGTCTTTTATATATAGATGCTTTTAGCCCAGTGGAAAAATCATATTAATCGATATGGGTTAGCAGGGGCAAAAATTTACACAGGTACACATTGAAAACTAAAGTAACCAATTTTGGCTAAAAGTGCCGCAACGACAACGTTGAACACAATTGACTACATTTAACAAGTTACATGAATAAAATTGTAATTATACGCAGTTGTCATTAACGCATTAACGTGTGTTCATTTCAACTTACAAATATTTACACACACACACACACACACACACAAACACGCACATACACATAATTCACAACACAAATTATAATTACAAGTTAAAAGGGAAAACGAGTTTATTGTACAAAGTTAACCCTTTTTTTAACGAAGGGGGAAGATAATATGAGTGTGATAAAAAAAGATTTACTGCCAAACTCCCCTTTTATTTAAAGATTTGTAAACCAAAAAGTTAAATTATTTTATTAATAATAAAATAATTAAAATAAAGGTTTCATCATCAAGAGCACAGTGGGTTAAGATACTTTTACTTTAGGTTTTGCTTTACTGTGTGCCATATGTAGTTTGTGACACATTAAAATATATTATTCCTAAAACGATTGTAGCGATAAACGGAGGAATTTTGGAGCATAATATTTTACTGGTTTTAAATACGGTGGCAATAAGTCGACCAATATTTTAAGCTCAATATTTGCAAGATCAGTTAACTTTGTTTAACAGAATTTATAATAACTAAAATGTTAAATAAATTTGTGCAATCTAACACTTGAAATTGTGTTTCGTTCAATGTATCCTACTCAATTCGCATGCACAGAACGTCGAGACCTTTCGATTCCCTTTTATTTGTACTACCTATTATTAGACACTGTCGCAAGATCCTTGTATAGTTTGCAACATAGATGTTATCTCATTACCCCAATTTCTAACTGAGTTTTAAGTTCTTTAAAATAACAAAAAATAATGTATTACTTATTTTTTTTAAAAAATTACTTAAGCTGAATGTACACGACATGTTTTTGTCATCTGACATGTCAAATTTTAAAGTCACATGTAATTTTGCATGTCTGTCAAAATTGCTGTTTTACAGAAGGTTTATAATATTGGGCCACAAGCGTACATGTAATTTGCTTCTGACATAGTAATTGCAGAAACCAAAGTAGTTCTCGGTTTGAAAATAACGTGCTGCCGCCACAAACATTTTTATTTGCGCCGTAAAAGAGTTCAGCCATCTTAAAATGTTTTTTTTTTTAAGTTCGAAGATGCCAATTTTGGGTATAATAATAAAAAGTTTTTTTTATATATGTATGTACGTTATTTCTATTAAAAGAACATACATTTATCGGTATTGTAAAATAACAACCTCAGCCGGCTAATGAAATCGTCAATAGTGGACGCCTCTGACGTTTTTATTTCTGCAAAGTATGCGACATTGTTTTGCGTATGTTAACAAACCCAACATGTATTTAACTAAAAATTATTTTTTTTAATAAAAAAGGGCGAAAATACGGGTAAAAAAAAACTGTTCCCGGTTGTGTTATTTTAATTTTTTTATTTCTTATTTAATTATCAGTTCATACTTGTTTGCTTTTGCTTAAAATTCCACTTGAAATAAGTGCAGCTTACTTTATTTCGAAGTTGTAAAAAAATGTTGCCAGAAACATTTCGGAATTTAATTTAAAAGATTTTGTTATTCGTGCTTAATTCACAATTTTTATTATTTGATAAAAAAAAACACTGGAATTTATTGTTGAACGGATAAGCTATTCCTATGCGCATTTCACTGGTTGCTTAGGCCAGATCATCAGGAAACTTCATCCATAAAGATTTTAGAAAAACTAAAGATATTAAACCAAATAAATGTGTTAAGCGTATAAGAATTACAGCAACAGTTCTACTTGTAACAATATCAAAGTTTAAACAAAATCATCAACAATAAACAGTGAGTTTATCTCTCTCTTTTTCACAAAATTCACTGAGTACAACTCTATCACCATTATTTCATAGATATTCCGCATAAGTTTTTTTGACAGCATTTCACGTGAAATGTTGAACACATTACCAGGCTAAAGCGACAAATTTTATACAAAATTTATATGAAATAAAATAAAAAACTCCCTCCTGTAAAATTTGATTTTTGGCACTTAAGTTCTTTTCGCGGTTAAGGCTCGATTTGTGCAGTACCACCCAGGTGGGTATTGGTGAACGATGTGCATAAAAACCTTTGGTAAAGCAAAGGTTAAACAGAGAAGGTCGGTTACAGAGAGATTTGAAATAAAAAAAGGACAAATTGTGGGTTTTCTCAGAGCCACGAAATAAATCCTCAACAAGGTTGATGAGATTCTATATTTAAGCAGCTCATTTACAAGTCAAATGAAATGAACAATGTAAATAGCTACACCAAAGGCAATTATTTGTTTTAAAGTGCATTTATACGGTCAAAACTTTTAAGATTTGCAATCTTTGTTTGACATTTTTACAAGATCCTTGTTTAGTTCGTTATTTAGATTTCGCCCCATAAGCCAAATTTGGAGCCTACTTGGCAAATACCAATGTTTTAATGTTACCGGGATCAAGAGACGAAGTTTTTGCTGTGTACCTTAATTTATCTTTCTTGTTTCCTAATTTTTTTTCCTGTTTATTTATTTATCCTAACCACTGTCTTTGCAAAAGTCAACACTAAAAACATTCCATTTAACACATATGAAAAATTTTAAACAATTTCGTTCATTCTTCTTATTTTATTTTGTTTTAACGAGCAAAAGTTTTAGGTTAAGAATGTATGAGTTAAAAAAATCAGATGTGATGATGAAAATATTAAATGGAGTCCTTAAGGATTTACTATGTGTAATTACCACAATTAAACCATCTGTGACAATTGTCAACAGCCAACCAAAAAGTACTTTTTAATATAAATTTAAACAAACATCTTCCACGTCATACAAAAACCGCCTCTCGACCCCAGAAAGTTTTGTGTTATGAAAATACATGAATTTCAACTTTACTCGACTCTTATTTTTTAATGCAAATACAGACATTAGCAGAAAAACAAGAGAAAAAAATCCCTTTAGACTTTTAAGTGCTTTGAAACACATTTAAAACAAATAAACAGAAGAGAACGGTAACGACTATTAACCACATCTTAGATGATGATAATTCAGCAGCTACAGCTGCAGAAAAGTGATTTTTCACCCGTAATTCCCTGCCGCCAACCCTGTCTAATCATACAACGGAATCTACTTTTTTCCATTTTCTTAACTTTTCCTTGCTCTGCAACGCACTCACAAACACACGCACATACACAAATACACTTATTTTAATATTAAGAAGACATTATTTCTTTTAAAGTGCAAAAAAGGAAAAAGTACCCAGAGAAACTTAAGTAGGTTGTCGTTTTTATACATTTTATACTGCTAAAGGAGGCAGCAGTTTTATCATGTTTTTTAACAATGATTTGTGGCATATCAAGTGTCATAATCGCTACTTAAGAATAACGTTTTTTTAATATCACTTTTATTTTATTTACATTTCGTATTTTTTTTTTTTTTGTTTATAGCGATTTCCTAGTGAAATCTAAGAATTATATTTTTTAAAAGTTTTATATGCTAATCCCTCGTTATAAAATCATTTTTATTTGTTTCCACATTTTTTCTTGTTTTCCCTTACATTTCTTGCATATTTAAGCTTTTCTAATTTATATCCTTTTTAAGGATTTAGATTATGACAATAAAAATATTTTTGTTTGAAGATTTTAAAAGGTCGATGTCATTTAATAACTGTGTAGGTAGATGTGAGAACACATTTTTGGAGTATTGTAAAGTTAAGCTTTTTGAAATATGATATTTTTAAGAGGGAAGTATTTTTTCCAAAACATTTACCTTGACAAAAGTTAGTCTCTAACTTATTAGGATAAAGTACATCCATAGCTGTTCAATTATGACTAGTAATCAATAAGATTAAGTGCTAAAAAGAATCGCATAATCTTGATGATTTTAAGAATTTAAAAGTAGTCAAAAGCTGTGCCGAATCTTTGATACCCTCCACTTAAAGTTTGAATCGTTTTATGGGATCTATAAATCATGAAAGAAGTAGTAGACCAAATTTTACTACAAACACTTTATTTGTTTTCGTAGAGTGGGGCTTTGATTTGGCGGTGATTTTTTAATTCTTATGAAGCTGGGTCAGACCGAATTCTAACACAATAGTTTTACCTCTGCGATTTGAGGCATACTAAAGTGTTTTCTGAAAGTGGCTTTTATATGGGGCCTATGGTAAATTATGGACTGACCATCACGAAATTTGGCAGCGTACTTTAAAAGCAATAACAAACTGCCTTCTACCACAAATTCATTACTTTTAACGATTTAAAGCGTACTAATTAGTTTTTCAAGATTGGGCTATTTATGGGGCATGTTATACATTTTGAACTGGTCTTCACAGAATTTGATTAATGTTTATATAAAAGGAGTTAGCGAAAACTGTATTAACAATCAATTTATGTTAGTTTTTGTAACAGAAACATACATTTTGTTGGGTGGCTGTTCGCCATTTATGTTTATAATTTTTTTTTATTTTAAAGCGAAAGTGAGCGTGATTTTGACAGAAAGACAGACGGACTTGGCAAAATCGACTAAGAACTATTTTAAGAACCAGAATATATAAAATTTATGAGGTGCGAGATGAACATTATAAATGTATCACATGAAATGAGAAACTTAGTATACCCTCATTTACCCCTAGTGGTGGATGGTATAACAATTCAAAATAACTTTAAACTATTCTTAACTTTTTCTTAAACTATTTTTAATGATATTTAAAAAACAATCTTAGAAATATTTGCCTTATTTTATATAATATTTTGATTTTAATGAAGTAATCTAAAGTAAGCGTGATTCTTTTTTAATTGTTTGTAATCGTAATCAATTTGTAATCGGATAAAACTAAAAATAATCGGTTTAAGTCCAATACTTTAACATTAAAATTAACTGAGCTAAACTTTTTTTTTAGTCTTTAATTGATACACCAGAAAAATAGAAAATGATATACTCAACTACCTAAATAGGGGTTTTTATACTTTTAAGTTTTGGAAAAAAGTCAAAAATTCGATTAGTACTTTTAACTTAAAAATTCGAGCCGATAGAGGAAAACGGAGATTAAATTTGAAATCACCGACCTCAAAATAGTAAACAATTGCATCAAACTTCATATCAATACACAAAAAATTCAATTTTGTTCCGCTGTGTAATAAAAAAAGGCTACTGAAAATGAAAAAAAGGCAACTGACTGTTTTGTTTTGCTATGCTTTAAATTAATAAAAAAAAACGTTAAAAAAGATATGCGACTTTTATTTTCTCAAACGATTTTTTTGTGCGAATTAATTTTTATAAAACGACCTTTTGTGCAACTTTTCAAAAATTCCTAACGGTAGCCTTGATTGACGTAGCAATTTATCCAGACAGAAATGAGCTTCGTAAAATGGACGAAGTGCTCTATGAACTTTACGAACAGTTTTTTTTTCAAAATTAAATTCTAGAATTTGGCAACATTGTTCTAGCGATAAACGATTCATGAAGACACTGACAAAACAATACTGAACAGAAATGTCAACACAGTTTGACATTTTCAGCTATCAAGCCGAACATAGTTATCGATATCTAAATTCCTACAAATGTTCGATTTATTTGGTGAATTTGTGAAAAAGGAGAAAAAGACCTGCGGTGGAAAACAGTCTCTGATGTGATTGAACTCATTTGAAAATTTAAGTATTTCTGCGTCTTGTTCTCAAATTTTGGGTATACAATTTCATTGCGCCAATAAGCAAGCGGATATGCTTCTCTAGAAAAATAAGAAAATCTAAGGTATCTCTAGACTTCTTCTTTAGCTGAACCACATCCTTTTCGAAATTTTCTTATAGGATTTTCACAAACGTTTGAAAGGGAGTTCTTGTAGCCATATCCGAACATTTTCGGAATGCAGAGTAATGCTAAGCAGCTCAATAAGACGTTTTTTCGATCTATTGTCTTTGAAGTTTTCGATATTTGTGTCTCGAATCAAATTGGTGACTAAGAAAGTCGGAAATTTTAGAGACTCTGAACTATTATGCATATCAGCTAATCATTTATAGTAGTTTCTAATAATGTTCGAAGAATGTAAACTAGCGGAATAGCGCCAGACTATCTTTGCTATTGAACTTTGTGGTCTGTTCGAAGTAACCCAAAATTTGTAGTGAAATGATTTTTATTCTGAAAAAAATCATTTATAATAAGCAGAAAAATCATAAAACGTACAAATACATACAAGATTAATGAGAGAACATATGATGCAAAGTAAAACGGCTAAAGCTACAGTTCCATACCAAGCGTTCAATACGTTTATGCATCTGTCCATAAAGTAGTAGTGTAAAGTTGTAATGAAAATGTACACAGCAAATGCGTAGAATGCATACACGTATCGAAAGCATGAAGTAGGATTACTTTCTACTTTAGCAACAATTTATTACAATGTTTGACTAATCGGCAAATTTGAAACCAAAAGTTGTTGGTGTCCATAAAATCAAATTGAGACCAAAAGAAAAGTTGGTAATAGTCGACCTACAGTGCTTGCCATTGTGTGTGAGATTAATATGGTTCAAATAACCATTATATTTTTCAAAATGTTTCGCTAAAAATGTAGATAAATGTGTCTTCTTAGGCGTGTATTAACGTATTTAATTGTTAGGTTTAAATCTATCAGATAAAAAAAAAAAATACTCTCTGTAAATATGCTTATTTATATTTTTACTCACCAAAATTTTTCAATTGGAGTAAACAGGAAATCTGGAAATAAATAAAACAAAAAATAAACACATCAGCTACTATCAACCACAATCATTTAAAATAAGCTGTCATATCCGGCGGAAATATGTATATGGCGGTAAACAAAGTTAACTATTAAAAAGTATTTAATACCGTTTCATTATACAATTTAAAAAAAAAAATAGTCTTAAATCAAGTATTTATTCAAATGCAACAACAGCAAGAAAACTATAACAATAACATTTAAATTATACTAATAAAAAAGTTAAAAACAAATTATTTTACTTTTCTAACTAATAAAATATGAAAAGAAAACTAAACTGACAGCGTTAAGGACTTAAACACGCACACATTTAATTAAGGGTGTGAACAAATGAAACTTGCACACTTTGACACACATGTACTAGTGCCGTTATGGACACAAATACACACATAAATATTAAAATAAAATGAAAAACCAAATTTGTGTTTTGAAACACGCACGCCAACCAACACTCTGGTTAAAGAAGGAAGCGGTGGGGATAAATTGAAAAAAAATTTCAAATTGAAAAAAAAAATTTTAATATTTCATTAGTGGTTTTTCAAACGCTAAAATATATTTTTAAACGGACATATGCCTTTTGCACCTTTTTTGTTTGGTAAATGTTAATAAAAAGTTGCCTTATTCCAATGTTTTCTTAGCCATACAGAACTATTTTGAATGGTTGAATGGAGTAAATTTAATTTTTTTGGTAGGACCTTAACTTATTAACGAATATATGATTTATTAATATATTTTCATTGAAGTTGGAGGTATTTTTTTTTAATTTAAAATAAAAGAAAACTCTTGTAATTTGGTATTTATAATTAAAAAAATATCTCTTCATATGGGTTATAGTTTTTCTTTAATTCTTATTAATTTTTTCCGGATGATGTATTCTTGGCAATATTATTCATTTTCTTTAAGAGAGATCAATAAAACGCACACAAATTTGTGCATTTTTGTCATAAGAAAATTTAGAGATGCTATTAAATACATGGTGGCGCAGACTGAGCAAAATTGTTTTAATTATTAATAACTTTTTTATTTACTAGTTGAGTTCAAAAATGATTGCAATTGGTGTTGCAACATAGCAAGTGCAAAATGGTTTAGTAATTTATTATAGAATACTTTTGGGATTATAGGATATACCATACCATACCATATTGCTCATGTTAAGTGATCTTAATTGTTTTTGAATTTTTGTAATCGTTTTTAACAGGGAAACCAGAAATATGCTCTAAAAAAAAGTGGTTTATGCGCATTTAGTATGAAGTAACAAATTTATAATATGCCCTAATTTGTATAAATACGCAACGAAAAACCAAAATGGCTTATTTAAAAACCATATATTCAACAATTTACAAACATTTGCGTTTAAAACAAATTTTCGAATTTTGTTTTTGTTTTACATATAATTTTCTATGCGAACGTTAACGTTCGAAATTGATGAACAGGCTGTAATACTTATCGTTGTTCTTTAGAACATAATAAGTTCGGGAAAAAACAGAAGTAAGGAAAAACACGTAAAATCAATTAAAATTTATAATCATTCAAAAAAGCAAATTTCGATATCATACCATAGGTTAAAATACAATTTGGTTTAAGGATTGATGTTTGACTATTGACGTCAGCACTCGTCGATGAATGCGAGTGTAAGACGGCAAATCCATCTGAGGAGATCGAGTGGTTGCTATCGAAACATGTCACGGTCAAGAATGAAAAATTATCAATAACAATTTGTTTTCATGTTGTAAAATTCCTTTCTTCATAAAAATAATTTAATGAAAATTAAATTTGATGAACTTGCGCCGAAAAATAACCTCAATTCTAATTATAATTAAAAATGTTAATTTTACTTTTACAAAAAAAAAAAAAAAATAGACCTCAAGCTTAAACAAATTAATATACATTTAAATAATAAAGCCGAATAAGAAAGAAATTCTATAAATACAAATAATTTTTGCAAGATAGCGCTAGTTTTAACACTGCAACTTCTTCCTTGATTAAGCTGAGCAATAAGAAATATTGCTCTGTTTTTCTTCCGACGTTATTGCCAACTTGCTGAGATATTTATCTATTTATCTTTAGTGTAGACCTAGGGTTAACTCTTGCTTATTCATATATAAAATTTTAAAGTTTAAAATAACATTAATCTTTAATAACGACCTGCTTTGTCTTACAAGTTTTGAGTAAAATTTTATGTAGACGGCGAAATTGAAGCAACACGTTGGGTATACAGATAAATATTTAAAAAAGAAACGCCAAAATTTCGTAAAAAAAATGTTTTTTTATTTATTGCGAAAGCTCTTGTATGCATCTAAAAATTTTTAAAAATATCAAAATATGCACTTAAAACTTAAAAAATGCTGCAAAAAGGCTTTTTTCCAAAATTATGCAAAAAAAAAAAAATTAATTCTGCAAACGGTAAAATATGCAAACATATGCACATACAAATCGATGCAAAAATTCATAAAAAGCTCTAAAACGGATAAATATATTATTTCTGCTTACATTGGTTGCACAAGGAAAAACATGGTATTGCATGTTTATGGTATCCCTGTTTATATGTAATTAGAAATTTTATTGCACAGATCAGTAGCCCAAATCACAATATTTTGCAAATGGTCTTGCATCGTAGCATTTGCAAAATGGTATAGTATTGACTATAATCCCAAAAGTATACTATAATAAATTACAAAACAATTTTGCACTTGCTATGTTGCAAGACCATTTGCAATGATTTTTGAACGCCACTAATATTTCTTTTTTTTTCAGCATTTTGTAAAGAAGCCTATAAACTATACAACCAAACAACGAAAAAAATAATTGAATTTTATTTTTCAAGCCGACAATCCATTGTGTTGACACATCATGCATACCGTCGTCAGTCTAATATGCGCTTTACACCCACAGAGTCTTGATGGGAAAATTTTCTTCATCATGGGTCTGTAAGAACCCTTCCTGGTGCCGGAAAAGTATGTATCATGAACACTACTCAAATTATTAAGCGTGTACTGGAGAGCGTATAGTATAGTCCTTCAAAAACAAACAAATAGACGATCGATTTAACTTGGACTATCACGGCCATCGCTGCTGAGAATTAAAAGTGCACTGAACTTGTTCTTATATACAATTCAACTTGTGCAAGAATTGAAGTCGACAGACTAGCAGTAACGGCTTGAAAATGCTGTTGGTTTTAATTAAAAAGCAGAGGATAATAAAGTCTGATTCACATTTAGATAATGAGAAATGAAGCCTATTTTCTATTAGATGGCTATGTCAACAAGCGAAAATCGGTTCATCAGCGACAATTTTTTTTTTTTTTTGATAGGACCAGCACTCAGGGGATGCCCCCTACTAATGCATTGCATTGTGTTGGAACTAGGAAAATAGGTTATGGGAAGGAGGATAGAGGGAGTAGTGTTTGTGAACATTCGATTTGAACTTGATCATGTTGCAAGTGAGAGGGAAGACTTCGGCAGGAAGGTTATTCCATATACGAACAGTCCGGGAAAAAAACGAATTCTCTCTGTAATGCGTTGTACGATTCACCTGATAATCGACCACATAAAGATGGGCTCTTGAGGAAAAACGTGTATTGCGAACAAACGTACGGGTTTCGGGAACCAGATCCCTAATTTCGTCAGAACACATCCCATTGTAGTAACGATAAAACAGGCAAATACAACCCACATTGCGACGGTGCTCAAGGGAGTCAATAGAATTGGATACCCTACTGTCACCAATTAGAACCTTCGCCCTCTCCTGCACGCGGTCGAGAAGCTCCAAAATAGACTTTGAAGCACCAGCCCACACATGAGAGTTGTATTCCATACGCGGTCGGATATAGGTGGTATAAATAGTAAGGAGATCAGATGGAGTGAATTATATCCTACACCGTCTTAGAAAACCGAGGCACTTGAATTCTTCTTTCGACACCTTGAATATATGTTCTGTCCATCGGACATCACATTGTATCCTCATGCCCAGAACATCAAGAGATTCTGATTCCTCAATAACTATACCACCCATATATGTATACAGATGTAGGTAGGTAGGTAGGTAGAAAGGCTGGTGTGAAGTTTCCTCCACACCTTCACCCAGAGACCAATATGGTCCATTGCGATGCCTTAATTAGGATAGATAAGGTGAAAAGGAAAAGGGAGATGAAAAAGAGAATGACAGCCCGAGAAAAAGAAAATAGATATAGAAATGAAGCAAAGACCAAACCAAAATTCACACTACACGCGGACAGCGCCCCGTCTCCTCTCGCGCAGCCAGGTCATCCCCATTACGAATCCTATAAGACCCTCGAGTCCACACCCCGAGACGTCCCCTAATTCGCCCAGGAATCTACTGCCCAGCCACCTCAGCCTGCTATTCTGGAGCCTGGGACAGTGGCACAGAATATGCTCAACCGTCTCCAGCTCCTCCGGGTCCTCACACAACCCGCACACATCCGATAAGTCGGATCCCATTCTCACCGCCATCCTGCCTATCATACAGTGGCCCGTGATAATCCCTATCAAGGTCCTGACACAGACCCTACTCTTGCCCAGCAGCGATTTCGAATCGGACCTCCTAAGTACCGGCCACAGTGTCCTTGATACACGGCAGTCCATTCGGCTCCCCCAGGCCCGGTTGGTCGCATCCAGAATCCATTCCGTGATCCTTCCAAAAAGGAAGCCAATTGGAGGCCTAACTGCCTCCACCCGGTCAGGATCATCCATCTCCGAGCCCTGTCTCGCCAACTCATCAGCCACCTCATTGCCGATTATGTTGGAGTGACCAGGCACCCAGCATAGCCTCAACGCATATTCCCCTAAGGCTCCCCCTAGAGCCCTCCTACAATCATCAACCAGCCTGGATTTCACATAACAGCCCCTCACAGCCATAAGAGCTGCCTGGCTGTCCACATATATAGTGACCTCCGAGCCCCTATCAATGTTGTCCCTCATCAGTCCCACGGCCCTCAAGACCCCAAGAACCTCCGCCTGAAAAACACTGCAGTCGTCGGGAAGCCTATATGACATTCTGATGTTCAGATCCTCGATGTAGACCCCCGCACCCGTGCCCCTCATCTTCGAGCCATCAGTGAATATAGCAAATCCATCAAATAATCTGCTCCTACCCGACCAGCTCTCCCTAGTAGGCATTATTTCCTCCGGCACCCGCCCAAAATCCACCCTGGTGCTCACGTAATCAGTAGAGCCGGGCAATCCCAGGCAGTAGCCCCCAGCCTCAATCTCACCAAGGATCCGTGCGTGACCCTGAGTAACATTTTCCATCAATCCTAACTCCCTCAGCCTAAGAAGGCTCCTGGCTGCCATTCCCATCACATACTGCTCAATAGGCAGAAGATGTAGAATGACATCCAGGGCCGCCTGAGGAGTACTTCTCATGGCACCTGTCATGCCAATTGAAGCACACCTCTGAGCCTTAGACAAAAGGTTCCTTCGACTAGCCAATCTCAATGACTCCCACCAAACACAGCATCCATACGTAAGAATGGGTCTAACCACCGAAGTGTACAGCCATCCCACTACTGACGGCCGGAGTCCCCAACTCTTACCTATTGATGATCTGCAAGCATAGTAGGCATTGAGACCCCTCTTTAGTCTCTCCTGAGCATTCCTTCCCCAAGACAGCTTGCTGTCCAGAAAAACTCCCAGATACTTAGCACTATCCGATAGTCCAAGCTCCACACCTCCCAGTACCGGTAGCCTAAAATTCTCCAGTATGTATGTATACAGATGAGGCACCTTGATTTGTCGCGCGTTTATGCGTCAGCATGCAACATTTGGTTTTTCGGGCATTAAAATCGACATTATTTGCACGACCCCATTCCGAGACTATATCAAGGTCTCGGCCAAGCGTATCATTCATATGCTGCCTCATAGCAACGACTTCGGATATGCTTGGTCTGCGTTCGATTGACTACGAATGGCAAAGGTTGCTGTCATCTGCAAAAGAGTAGATAGGGTTGGAAGTTTGACAAAGGAGGTCATTTAGAAATCAGTACTTTTTACTGAATACTGATTTTTGATTTCAGTAAGCAGTAAAATTTACTGAATACTGATATTTTTTTTCAGTAATCAGTAAAAAAATATAATACTGAAAAAGTACTGGTACTGAAAAATGCCCATTTATGTGTCAGACGATGTTGAAAAATTTTGTAAGGCCAGCTGTGAAACACCTTCGAAGCTTGTGGTTTGAACAAGATAGAGCCAGAGCATATACTGCAGGTTCCTCAATGGCTTTATTAAGGGACATATTCGACAAACACGATTTTAACTGGACTCTACGTTCAACTAAAAAGCAAAAATCGAAATGAAATCAAAGCTATTACACTAGAAACTTTGCGATAAGTTATGGAAGACGCAAGAATTTGGAAGTTGTTTTTAATAGACTTCTAATCTAATTTTTATAATTTTTGTAATAAAACTCTTTTTAATAGAGAAATATTTGTTATAATATTTGTCATAAAATAAAAACGGAGTTTAAGATTCTTGCGTTTTGCCTTTTCGATTTCCAGAACACCCCTGTATGTTAAAAAAGGCACGTGTGTGCGAAGTAAAAAATGGAAATAACTTACAAGACATATTTTTTCAAAGCTAATTAAAAAAATTTCCCCATTGTTATACTCTATGAGTAATTATAACCGCATAAATAAAAAAGTTATAAGCCATTTAGACCATATAGCTCATTCTGCGCCACCCTGTACAAACCCTGAAAATAATCCAAGCTAAAATTTTCGAAAGAAATCTTTGTAACTACTTTTTTGCACGGTTTCCAAAGGTTTCGTAAATAATACAAAAAAAAATTTACCCGGTATAGCCTTTTAAAATTTGACGAAACAAACGAATTCGTTAATAGTCAATTTGTGTGTAAAGGCCTATTAACAATAAAATGGTTTGAGAATTTATTGCTTCGCCCATGTTTATAAACATGGTTTTATAAAACCATTTACGAAAGTTTTTGTATCTATGTATTAGACAAGATTCTTTTTGTTCAGTGTATTTTCCACTCCTATGTAGCAGTCAGTCAGTGGTGGTTAAAAGAAAATTTTGCCTTTTTCACCATATTATTTTAATGTCAATTGGCACGTGTAAGCGTTTTAGTTTTGTTTGTTTTTGCCGCTACAGATAAAACCAAAATGTCCCCTAAAGTTAAGTGTTGTTAAAGAGGCTAATTAAGTGGAGGATTGTAAACCCATTCCACTTAATTAATTTTTTTATGATAAACAATTATTTTGAATATACTGAGTTTGGAAGATAATCAACATAAATTAATAAAAATTTATTTAAGAGTCTACTGAATGGGATAAGGAAAAAAACGGAAAACGGACTATCGGACTTTAATAAAACAGAAGTATATCGGTGTCTTCAATTTTAATTTGGTAGCTATGAATACAAAGGAGACGTACCTAAGAGCCTTTAAAGAAGCATTATAATGATCCGACGTCTTTATATGACATATCTTTTCATTTTAAAACCAAAGTTTTTTGTCGTTTTGCGGAATCTATTGTATTCTTATCAGGGATGTCAGATTTTGTTAAGCCCAATCGCCAAACCGGATGGCCGAAATCTCCAAACGTCAATTTTGTTCAGTTTTCGTAATTTTTTCTCTTTTTTTTATTAAATTTTGCATACAAAAAAAAGCTTTTATAATATTTCATTAAAAAATCGCAAAAAAAAAATACAAAAAGGTCGCCGAAAGTAAATTTTGTTTAGTTTCTGATATTTTCTTTTTTTTAAAAATATAAAATGGAGATCATATCTTCAGTTAAAAAAAGTCTAAAAGATCGTACACTTCAGCCTCATCGATTTCATAACTTGGTGGCCACACTATCCACTTTTTTACTTACACCTTCACACTTTTTAAATTGACCACGATATCGCTTTCAATTTCTCCTTTCCATTTGTTTAGTCTGGGATCACACTATCCAAGTTTTCTTTCAGAAAGTCTGAGTTTATTGGTGAGAGGGGAAGAAAACATGCTCTTCTTTTCTCCTCTCTCACCCATAAACTCAGGCTTTCTGAAAGAAAACTTTCATAGTGTGAACCCAGACTAAACAAATGGAAAGGTGAAATTGAAAGCTTTTACAACAAGCTGCTAACTAAAATGCCGATTAATCTTAGCAGCTTGTTGGCACAGGGTATATTCATAACGAACTTTTCACCATCTGAAATAATAATGCAATTTTTTGTTATTTGATTCTAGACACTGGGTACAAAAGTGGACAAAACCAATAAAACGCAAGCTGATACAAAACTTCATTGTTTTAAAAAATTACAGTTTTAATAAAATTGTGTATATTATATTGTACAAGCAAACTTAAAGTAAATCATAATTTCTAAAAATAAAAAATCATCATTAGAAGAAAAAAATCTGAGTCCCCATATAAGTATTCGCCCAGAATAGAGCCTTAGACCTCCTTAATAAACGATCTTCAAAACTATTGCTTTATCACAATTGATTTCTTAATTACTTACTGACATTCAATATAAAAATAATTTGAAATTCTCATTATTTTTTGCTAAGCCTGTCATCACTTTTGGTAAATGGTGATGTTAACAAAATTGTTTTGCACATTTTTCTTGAACTTTTGTGTGTCATTAAAATGCAATATTTCTTCATTAATCGCCCGAAAACATGCCGATTCTACACAATACCAGTTTAAAAGCCAACTCAGCTCCCTAAATATCCCTTCAATATTTAAGTCTTGTGTATTTTGGAGAGGAAAAAGTGTAAGACCCCTTGCTGTGTGTTTTTGCATAAATAAACAATTGTTTTACCACATTTTGACTGTTTTGTTTTTTACGAGCCGTTAAGTGCTAAATGTGGTAACAACAAGAAATGCCTAATGAATGTTACTTTTTTTCTTCTCTTCTTTTGGTTTGATAATACGCTTTTCGGTTTTATTTGACGTTTTTTCGATAAATATTTTTGGCTGAATGCAAGCAAAAAACAACTTTGCATGTAAAATTCATTATAATATTTTCGTTGCTGGGAATTTATGTTTTGTAAAGGTGATAAATGTTGCAAATTACAAGCCAATAGTTTGTAATTTTGTTGTGCTGGTTTAAAATTAACAAGATTGTAAATGGCTGATAATAAGTGGAAGGTGAAATTCGGAAAAAAAGTTTATCAAAAAAGGAGAGATGGCCAAATGTTTTGTAAATGTAACGAAATATAAAATTTTCTTTAAAACGAATTCATTATGCTTCTTTGATCTTAATGAGTTACTAATTTTCCAAAACATAAATTAAAAGAATTTTATATCTGTGAACATTTTATGAAATCATTATAATTTTTCTGTTTCTCTTTCCATGTTTTTACTGTTTTTTTTTTGTTAGATCAAACATTCAAATCAACCACCTTCATTTGTATGGAGAACATAAAATTTTTTATTTATTTTAATTATCCCAATGTCTTAATTTATGACCATAAAAAATCAACATTGTTGTTTTTATTTTATTTAAGACGTTTAAACATGCCATTTTTTGATGGTAAATTTGAAAGTCTTATAGAAAATTCTAATTGTTTTATATATAATACGTATGTATGAATACAATAATAATACCTTTAATAAAATCAATAAAACAAAAATTCAATGCAAAGCTAATTAGACACATTTTTGTAAAATCAGATGTCTTTATTCGTTTACGAAGTTTATCGGCTCTTCACACAAACGCAACACGAATCCAGTAAAATAAGTGCTCACTCAAGATGTCACAAAAATATTATGGTTGCCTCCGAACATGTTATGGTGAATAATAACAAAACTATGTTTAACATATACAATAGCATTGTTGATTTTCAACCACAGCATGTTGCTCTTGGAAAAGAGCTCAATACTATTGTTAATTTAAAACCAATTATTGTCATATTTAACCATGATGCATCCATAATATGGTTGTGGACTCTTGATGGAGCACTAACTTGTTGGAGGTGACCATATTTAAACATGTTTTTTCTCTGCGTGAAGAGTTTTTAGACGAAATATTTTAAAAATTATTTCTTCTAAATGTAAGTTTTTGTAAAATTTATCGCAGTTATTCGCAAGTTCCTTAAGTAGCTCACAACAGGCCCAGTGGAGGCCTAGGTGTATATTACTTTGATATTAGGTTGCATCCTTGAGGCTTCATCCTCCTTTTTACCTAACCTAATCTATTGGCTAGTTTATTAATGTCCGAAAACATAAGATTTTTCGACAAAAGCAAATAACAACACTATTAGTGTTTGTGTAGAAAATCATTAAAAAATAACGATTTCCTGTTTGTCATCTTGCGATCACAAAACTAAAACTGTTTTTATCCAACTCCACAAAAGATGAGAACATTTAATTCCGTTCAGTTCGTTTAAAAAATAAAACCACAAACTTCATTGTGTTCAGTTCGGCTCATTAATATTCGTCGTTTTTGGCTGGTAAAAAACCCAAACATTTTTTACAAACACAAACTACACATACGAAAAAAAACCAAAAAGCCAGCAAAAAATTTACACAAACAAAACGTATACACAATACAAACACAAGCTGTTCGTGCTGCGGTCGTTGCTAAAATTTTTTGTTGGTTCATTTATTTACCAATGTAACGAAATAAATATTATAGAACATTAAAATATAACGTTTGTTTACAGTATCACTACAATTGTTCTGTTTTTTAACGAAGAACAGAACATTATATAATGTCCGGCTTTTTCTTGAAAATAGTTACGAACGTTATTTAGGGTTGTGTTCGTCTACACAACCACTATAAAATAGATATTAAGGGTCCTCATGATATCGTTTATAAGTCTCGTAATCTGTGCAAACTGTGCATTTTTACGCCCTCGTTAATGAACTGTCAAAAATTGTATGAGAATTCATTTACACAAACTTGGTAAATTTGCCCAACAATTTTGTCTCGTAAACTTGCGCTGTTCAATTGTGCATTTTTACAAACAGATCTTTTAATGATTTTAACGTCGTTTTCAATGAAAAATCCAAGTGTCTATAAATCACAAACAATAAATTATAGCAATAATTTCAGTAAATTGGACTTTTGGCTTTCTTTGAGCATTTTTAAAAGCAAATTTCTCATACATATTAATCACAAATTTAAACACAAATTTTTATATTTTTGAATTTTAATTTTTAATTTATTTTTGTATTGACGTTTCTTACAAACTGACATTAATTGTTTAAAATTACACAAAAGTAAAAAAGGGACTTCATGAAACAAGACTCGTAAGTTTGCGCATTTGCACAAATGGCAATTTTAAGCGACATCGTGAGGACCCTTATTGTTCTTGGGTGTGTGAGCCAAACCCTAAATAATGTAACACTGGTGCAAAATATATGTAACTACTTTCTCAAAATAGGCTATTTTAACTCTTTAACTAGTTATCAACACTGTTAAAACAAAATATAATAAAAACAAGTTAGAAAGTACAGTCAGTCAAGCCCGACTATCTGATACCCTACACCACAGTATTTTAAAACACATTTGCGAGATTGCACTCTTTTCGGGACCCATGGAGAATCATGCTAATGTGCCCATATACATAAATATGGATCTATCTATGTTTTAAATTTCATTAAAATCGGTTTGATAGTTTGTGAGAGGCAGAAATTGCCCCTATCTCCCCAAAATTGCGCCTGTACTTTGCGCACAAGGTTACATGGACAACCAGCCAGCCGGACGGACATCGTTAGATCGACTCAGAATCAATTTCTGGGATGGGTATACTTTATACATTTACCCATCACAAATGCATTATACCCTCTCCATTATTGTGGTGTGGGTATAACAAACAATTTCATTTACAAATAACATTTATAACACATTTTAACAATAGATTTCAAAAAAAATTACTATCCATATTTATTTTAATTATAATCATCAACCTTTTTCTAATTTTATTGTTATATTTTTTTAGAAAACTGTAATCGGGCTTATTTTGATCTTTTATTTTATAGAAATAAAAATGTAACAGAGTACAATTCCTTCGGAAACGGAATTCATTCCGTATTTTGGTGCTTCAGGTAATAAAGAGAAAAGTTTTCGGAATGAAATATTTTTTGTTTTCATGAACGGAATGGGAGTTTTCTGTAGCTGAGAGGCCAACAAACTATCAAAATACATTTTTTTTTATCAATCTTCGTTCGATTCCAAACGGAATTGTACTCTATGACATGGATGTATATCATTTTTCATCGGCCAAAAATCTGCAACTTTTGAACCGATAGTGAAAATTTTGCAAATTTGTTTTTTCTCTACAGAGAACTTTTCTTGGACTTTCATACAGTTTTAATATTGTTAAAATCGGCTCAGCAGTTATTTAGAAATGAAACGTAAAAGTTGAACTATTAATGTTTTTAAGAATTAAGTATGGAAATGAAAGACTTTTCATTCATTTACACTATTGGGGTATTCACAAGGTGTGCTATCACGTTACATTGTCATAAACTGCTAACATTTTACAACAGTCTAAGAATAGTGTTGTTGATTTGTAAACAAACAGTGTCTTAAATAAATGAACGGCTGAGCCGAGCCGCATTAATAGTTGTAAGCCGTCGCCGTTGATGGTAAAATTTATCCGTTTAACATCCGAATTTTAACTGCGGCTAGCAATTTTTGCAACAAATCACTTGCGGCGTCAAATTAGATCGGCTTAGGACTTTTTTTTTGCGTCTGAAAAGTAGAAACAGTCAGGTCAGTCTAATTTCATTTATTTATTCATGAAAAAGAATTAAAAAACATTTTTATTTTTGGTAAATATTTTTTTATATTTGTTTTAAATCAGCAGATTTTAATTCAAAATAGCACATTGAATTATGAGGGGTTGTTCACAACAGTCGTATTTGTTCATGTTATTATTTTAAGACATATGACTTTATGACACATTGTGAATTCCCTATACATAAATGATATTTTAAATGTTTGAAAATTCATGAATCTGACATGGAAAGAGATATCACAATGAAATTTGTAAGTTAAGTAGAAAAGATCTAAACACTAAAAACAATTCAAAAAAGATCTAATAACAATTTACTTATAGTCTGCTTTGTTACCAAAATAAAAATATTAAATAACTATTGATAACAGTTTGAAATTAACCCAAAAAATCTGTTTTATCCAAATATCTCTAGAGGCTACGGAGATAAGCTTAACATGTAAGCATATTTTTTGTAGGCCAGCTTAAGTCAAATTTTTTTCATTCCATAAATACATATATTTTTGGCGATTTTTTTAAAGTTTGAATATCCGAGGTGGCCAATTTTAGTGGTCCACAAGTCACTCTCCCGAACCTTTATTTACACGTTTTCTTTCAAATACACTCAAAAGTTGCCCGGCTCTGTCAAGAATTGAATCAGTTGCAAAATTATTTTTCAAAACAAAACGTTCGTAAGCCATTGTATTGCATTTCAGTTAAATAAAAGGAGCAACAAAAATGTTGCAAGTAATATCATTAAATTACAGACAGTCTCAAACAGCTGCAAAAGTATATATGGGTTAAAAGAGGACACTTTCAGCTTTCTGATAGTACTAAGATCTCTTTAACCCCTTTTGACACTGATAAACACTATTCCTCTGAAATTCAGATTTAACTAAAATATAGAACCTGGGGAACATCTAATAACACGTCAGGTATAAATGATACAGTGATGTAATGAACCGTTTCTACTATTCCGCTAATACAACAAAAAAAATTTACCCATTATTGATAACAGTTTGCGAGATGTCATTATTTAGTTCTGATGAAATTTACAAAAATTAAATTATTTCTAAAACAACAATAAATATTTGTTTCCAGCACCATGGCACACCCACAATTACCAATATTTTAATCCAGTTTTTTGGATACCTTAGTTTTTATCTATGCTATCGAATGACGATAACATTTTTGAAATCGACGATTATTGCATACAAACAAATGAAAAGTTAATTTCATTAGATGTGGTATCTCTATTTCCTAGTGTACCAGTCACTTTAGCACTTGAAATAATAGAGCAAAAATGGAACATAATAGAGCAATATACGAAAATTGACAAGGGATTGTTTTTAAGAATTTTAAAGTTTTGTATAGAGGATAACAGATACTTTAGTTGTAATGGGAAAGTATATACACAACTGAAGGGACTTCCAATGGGATCTCCTGCATCTCCAATTGTAGCAGATATTGTAATGGAAAGATTACTTGATACATCCATTGAAAAATTAAATATTAAACCCAAAATAATGATAAAATATGTTGATGATATATTCTGCATTATTAATGAATGTGGGATAGATGACTTGTTAGACACATTTAATGGGTTTAATAGTAATATTAAATTCACTTTGGAAATGGAAAGTAACTCAAAATTACCTTTTTTGGATAATTTAGTAATAAGAAAGGGAAATAAATTATTAATAGATTGGTATCAAAAACCAACAGCATCAGGCAGAATTATAAATTATTATTCAGGACACAGTAAAAGAATTATTATAAATACTGCTAGAAATTTAATTAATAGGGTACTAACAATTAGTGACAAGGTTTATCATAGAAAAAACATAATTAAAATTAGAAATATATTAAGGGAAAACAATTTTCCAAATATTTTAAGTTATGGATTAATAAATCAATATAATGATAGGAGTAATGGGAATACAAGAATTACCAGAACAATAGAACCACTGATATATAAATCATTATCATACATATCCAATGTTTCGGAACGAATAAAAGAATCGGGAATCTTTGACACTGACAAATATAAGGTAGCATACAAAGCTTATAACACATTGAACAGTTTATTTAGCAAGACAAAGGATAGAACTAGTAAATGGGATATGTCAAACATTGTTTACAAAATTCCTTGCAAGGGAAAGGATAATGAAAGATGCAACCAAGTTTACATAGGTACAACGAACAACAAATTAAGGACTAGAATTGCGGGACATAGATCTGATCAAAAATAAAGGGACATTAATTCTAAAAAAACTGCATTAAGTCATCATTGTTATCAGTCTAATCACTATCCAAATTTTGAGGAAGTATCGGTTTTAAACACAGAAACAAACTACAAACGCAGATATATATTGGAAATGTTACACATAATTAATACACCAACGACACAGAGAATAAATTTTAAAGCAGACACAGAACATATAGCGAATAATTATAGGAATTTAGTTATTAAGGGATAGAAGATTACATATATAATAATATAAATATAGGTACCTATCGCAGCCTTGGAACAAGAGGGTTCAATTTGTTACATGAAAACTAGGACCTTCTTGTCCTTAGGTCGCGATATTCACATTAGTTGTGTAATAATGAAAATATGCTTAATTATGAATGTAAGATAAGATAAAAATAAGTTTAGTTTTTAAAAAATCTTTATTTTATAGCAATTAAAAATAAGTTTAGTTTTTAAAAAATCTTTATTTTATAGGAGTTTTCATTAGCCAAAATATTTTTTTATTATTGTCAATATGGTTTTCGAATTCGGTTTATAGATAGGAAATTTTTTCAATTTATATGAATTGTTATACTTTAGTTAAATTTTTATTTTTGTTATAATGGTTTTTGAAAAAATTTTTATGACAAATAGGTTTTTGAATTTAATTTCTGATAAAAATTTTTTCATAATTGTGTTATCGTTTTTGTTATTATTAAAATTTGTTAATTTCCTGACGATGCTAACCAAAGGTTAGCGAAATATTGAGAAAATAAATATAATTTTTTATAAAAAACGACCTCAAGCTTAAATAATTAAAAGAAGTTTTATTGATATACATATATAATCTTCTCGTCAATTGTTTACAATATACATAAGTATTTAAACAATTTAGTTTGATATGCACAACATGAATTTTATTTAACAAGACAAATGTAAAAACAATTATTATTAAAAACTTAATGTAAAACTATAAATTCTTATCAAACTTCATCACAGTTAGAAAATTATCAAACAAAGAAGAACAAATTCGCAACCTTAAAATTCTTTGAAGGTTAAGTTGTGCAAACAAAAACCGCCTCAAACGTTTTCAAATATTGTAGAATTGGACGGAGACTGCACCTAACTAAACAAACTTATTTTCCATTAACAAATTTTCAAACTAAAAATAGTTTCTTATCGAAAACTGCAATTCAAACGAAATTGCTTAACTAAAACAAACAATAAAAATGGCGAATAAATAAAATACTACATATTAATTCTTAAAAAATATTTAAAAAAAAACTAAAACGCAAAAAAGAAACACAAAATTAAAATTAATACTCTTTATATGCTAATAAAGGTGAAAACAACAACCAAAAATTATCACATTTTAAAAGGATGGCAACGGCATTATGGCCATAAAAAAGGACATTAAAATGTTTTCTAACATTCATATTAATAAATTAATGTTGATACATTTAATTAATAATGGCACCACTAAAAGGCAATGCTATTAAAATGAAGAAGAAATTTATAAAAAAAAACTAAAAAAGAATTGAGATATGAAACACACGAACTAAAAACGCTAAGATGTGTGAGTGTAGATGTTGACGAATATGCATGATAATGTAGATCCTTTCTTTTTTGCTGAATGTTTTAGAATGAGCGGCAATTAAAATAAAACATACAAAAAAGTTAGATAAGCCCTAATTTTAAATAATGTTCAGTCATTTAGTCTGACTGCCTGTTTGGCAGCAGGACACTTATTTTTTTTTTTTTTTTTTTGGTGGAGGAGGGTTGATGATTCAAAACAGCTAAAGGTAAAAGGTAATTTTGGTATTAATACAAATACTTCAAATAACTAATTTGATAATAACACGTTTGAAAATTAAAAAAAATAATATGGAAAAACTACTTATATTATTTTTCATTTGACTTAATGAGCAATTTATATTAGAATTTTTATATTTATTTTGGTAAATAAAGTTAAGTTTATTTTTTTCAGAACATGTGGAGGTTCTAGAGTTTAAGGCATGTAAACATGGATTAACTTAATTAAAATATATTTTAAGGACGTTTTTAAGCGGTTAATGAGTTTAGAACAGTAATCAGGCTGATTATAATTAACCGAAATCTTGTACGTCTTATATTTTTTAACAACAAATTATCTCATTGGAGAAAAAAAATACTTAAATAAAATGGAACTCGAATTTTTTTTCATGAATAAAGCGTGGCAAAGTCTAAACGAAGACATACAAGCTTATTTAACGGAACTGGTGTCTATCTGAGATATCGGAATCGTATAAGAATTCTGTCAGATTTCTGACCCAAAAACGTATGAAATGGTTGACACAAATTCTGAAAGACATGTCGTGGGAAATTCTGGTTTTTTTTGCCGACATTTCTGAAAGATATCTGACAGAAATCTAATGGAAAAGGCATGGAAAATTTTGGTGAGTTAATCGAGATTCTTATTGATTTTTAACTGATATCTGAAAGAATTCCTTTTATTGCAAAATATTTTAAAGTATACATATAATTATAAATTTTACACGTACACCCCTTTTTTTAATCTTTTTATCTTGAAACAATAAAATAAAATTAAAATTATTTTCAACTTAATGACAATTTTCATTATTTTCACAAAAAAAAATTATAAGTCTCGGAATTTTATTAGACATATCAGTACATAAATTTCCTCTGATATATCCATTCGAAATCGATCAGAAATCGATCAGAAATCCTCCTGACAGTAGGTATATTCAATGTCTGACAGAAATCTGAACCAAGTCTCTAAGAATGAAGGCGGACATTTGCAAGAAATGTTTAATTCAGACAACGTCGGAGTATTTTGGTGGCTGGGAATGTTTTTGCAAAAGAGCTAATGCTAAATATCAGAACTCTTTTATGAAATCTAACAGAAACTCTGTGTATTTTGTTCCCCTCGGGGGGATATTGGGATCATCTTAAACATTAAACACCTTCTGCTGTTAATGCGGCAGTAATTCAAAATGTACAGAAGTCGTGACTTTCAAGAGATCCTATCTGGTGCCAAGGAAGTCAGTACCGCCTGGTGCTTTAACACCGGACTAAATATTAGTTGAGGCCCCAGAAGGTATACACAAAATAATGATGTTTCCCCCAAAAAGATTGAAAAGGTGAAAGTGGATAATTAAGGAGGAGGACTCGGATTTGGTAGAATCAACCATTGATGCTGGATTAGAATCTGGAAGAATGAAGAGTTGGAAACAAAGGATGAAAGAGAAGTTGACTACTCTCGTGAAGACGTCAAATAAGACAAAAATTTCTATGATTGTTTTTTTAATTTCATTAAAAATAGCTTTAAAAAAAATAATCAGCCTTATTCCGGTTGTCGTTGTCGTCATCGTTAGTGTTGTTTTTTGTAATTGATAAAAGTGCCACAGAGCAAAAAACGAATCCGTCGATGACGATAACGACAACAGGAATAAGGCAGAATAAAAAATATTCTACAAAGAGTGCTTTTATTACGTGAGATTCTTCTGTGGATGACGTGGTTGCTATGGATTGTACCCGAAGTCGTGGAAAGGGAAATGTTCAACTACAAAAGAGCTTTCCACTTGTGGAAGGTTCAAATTGCGATGACTGATCTTCTCTTGGTGCTGTTGCTATCCAACAAATGCTGCCGGTTGTTTCTAATACAACGGAGATTAGATACCTTTAGCTCCTTAATAAGGGCGAATTCAAAATTCAGCCGCATTATGCAATCAGAAATTGCTACTGTGTGTGCTAGTTGCTCCCACAAATAGATGCGGTGGGTAAACGCATTTTTTGTCACCCAATTGTTAAGATCGTCAATGAGATTGGGCGAAATGGCGTTGCTCATGTAAATCTTTTCTACTCTACAAACATACATAAAGAATATATATTTATCTAAAATCAAAATATTTTTTAATTCTAATCCATGAATTAATTTGTTAAATTGGATCTTACCTGATTTTAATCCATTTTTTAGACGCAAATCACAAATAAATTTTATTTTGTTTGTTTGCCAAACATCAGAGTCCTAAGCCGACATAATTTGATGGCGCAAGTGTTTTGTTGCTAAAATTGCTAGCCGCAGGTTAAATTCGGATATAAGCTGGATAAAACTATACAATCAACGGGACGGCTACAAAAACCAGTGCAGTTCGGCTCAGCCGCTCAGCGCAGGTCTCTTCTGATTAATTACGACAGCGCAATAAACATAACAAGCAAAGTTCCATTCATTTACGACACTTTTTACTTTTTGTTTACAAAGCAACAACAATATTTTTAAACCATTGTAAAATGTTAGAACATTATGAACATTGTGAATACCCCATCTATGTATGTATTTTGTTGTTGTATTTTACAAAGCAGCTACGATATTTTGCATTTTCTGTCTTGTAAGACCATTTGTAACAAACACCACTTGGCCTTATGAAGGAATTGGATAGTTTTTACCATAAAAGAGGTATCGACGCTATTAAAAATCGCTGAGAAAAGTGTATCGAGCAAAGAGGAGATTATGTTCCAAAATAAACAAAATTTTTCCGAAATTGATTGCGTTTTTTTGGGTCGTTAATTTAGGGAACGTCCTGGTATGCTTTAGGGTATTTAATTTATCGATGTTTTGTATTATTCGAATAATAATCGAACAATTTAATATTATTTGGTTAATCGATCGCTAGTTTAGAAGTTTAAAAATAAGAGCAAAAATTATATTTTTTAACATAAAAATTTTGTTAAAAAAGTAACAACAATTTAACGAAAGGTACTTAATGGAGTAAGAGAGAAAAACATTTTGATTAAAAAACCGCATAAAAATGTAAGCTTATCTCCTAAAATGATCTTTTAAAAAGAGTATACAGGTAATATTTTATGTTTCAAACGATTTATTTCTTATGTTTTGATGTAAATTATAATTCTTTCACTTACTGTTGACGTTGAGAAATTGATTTTTGAAAGACTGAAAGTAAAGCGTTACAAAACATATCAAATTTTTTTAATATTTTCCTTGTGTTTTCTAAAAATTGGTAGTCTTCCATTATGCAACTTGAATCTCTTTTTGATTTTTTAACAATTTTAATAGTCTTGTTAAGGACTGGTAGAAGGTTGTTTTCATTCGTCTGAAAAAAATCATATTAGATGAAGAAGATGAAGTCTCGGCTTGTTTTTTTTACATAAAAGAAAAAAAAACAAATACATACTGTGGCAAAACAAATTTTCGATTAATCGATTACTTGACATATATTATTCGAATTGTTCGTTAATCGAAAATAAGCAATTTTAAATTTTTCGAACAGTTAATCGCGCAAAATTATTCGATTGGTCGAACAACGGTTAAGCGTATGCATTAAATGCATTTTTGCGAAATATGCAAAAACTTATTTATCAAGCAAACATATGAAAATCTATCAATCTCCTTTTTGGCAACAGAGAATTACATACAACGTTTTAAAGTTGTTTTTTTTTAAGCTCAAGTATGAACCGTGTATTATATTTCAGATTTTTAAAAAACTAAACAAACTTGCAACATTGATAAAAAAAAATAAAATCAAAAATATCGTCAACAATTCATGTAGAAAATATCAGCAACAAAAACATATTCATCGTAAAAAGGGCGCTATAACGCGAGTTTTGTTGCATTGTCTTTATTCTTCAAGATTTTTTTATTTTTATTTCCATTTTCACAATGCAACTGAAGTGCGAATTTTTATTTTAAATCGAAATCGACTACAAAGGAAAGTCATCATTTACGATTGCAATTTTCTAAAAAAAACAACAAATACAACAAACAAAAAAAAACAATCATAAAAAACATCAAAAAGGCAAAATTTAGCAAAAGAATGAAAGAAAGAAATTACTTTTCAAACGAATGAATAAATATGGATAAAAAAGTGATCAATATTTTACTCTTGTTATTTGTTTTTTTTCTACATCTTTTAAATTTAGTTTTTTTTTTAATTTTTTGTTCTTCCAATTGCAGCAACAACAGAAGCATCAAATGATGAAAGAAAAATCAAATGATACAAACAAAACAAAAATTTTCAAATGAGTGAACAAAAAGCAATTGAAAAAATGCTGGAATTATTTGAAATGAAAAATATTCTTTTTGTTTTTTTTTTTTTTTTTTTGTACAAAACTTGATGATTTGACGAGTGTTAAAGAAAAACAGTTCAATTAATTGCTAAAATAATGATTCTTAGAATTTGATTTGATCTGTGATAAAAGTAACATGAAGTTGTGTTGATTTAAATCACTGTTGGGTCTTGGAATGCTCTGAAGTTTGGAAATCTATTTGAGGGTCATAAAATAGGGAATTTTTGAAAAGCATGTTGCTTAAGGTATGTTCAGAGCTAACACCACATTCAAAAAAATTTCACATTTTGGGCAACACTAATGGTACATTTATAAAAATAAGCGCACAATTCTGCACTACGCAATAAGACATACAAAGATGCAATAAAAAAAGTGAACGAACTCTTAACAAGTTTTATAAAAAAAAAAATTACATCTCAAGTGCCACGGCATTCTCTTTAGCGAAGCAGGATTGTAAGGCAGAATACTAAAAAATACATAACTATAAAAAAACATTCAGTATGTAAATCTTAAAGCTACAACCACCAGTTTTTATATGCATTGAATAAAGCACCTTTTTTGTTAAAAATGTATTGCTTCAAAGTGGGAACACACCATATAAAATTCATGCCTTCCGTAAGCGAAGTGGTAAGCGAGGACTCCATTTGCCCTGGTATCGTTTTTCCATGCTGGGAATATCCTGATGCAACCTTTCGCCGTGTCCGTCGCTAACGGCTCCTAGGTTCTCAGGAATGAAATCGAGGTGGGAGTGTAGAATGTGTATCTTGAGTGACATATTACAACCCAATGCTTGATAGGTCGAAAGTAGTTCTCCTATCAGATCTTTGTTGTTACTTGCTTTGTGGATGCCCAAAAAATTTTGTGCGACATTTTTAAAACTTTTCCAAGCAGATTTCTCTAACAAACTTAACTTTTCCTCGAATATGTTATCCTTCAACAATTCCTTGATCTGGGGTCCGATGCGTCACTTACTTTAGGAAACTCTCAAGTACGTAAAACCTGAGCCGTTGCGATTCATGGCTTTGACAAAATTTTTTATCAAACCTAGTTTAATATGCAGCTGGAGTAAAAGTACTCTGGTGTTCTCGACATTTTTTTAAATGAAAACTTTATGCAATCAAACCGTACGTACAGTAGTATTAACGGAAAATAAGGTAAAATATTAAGTGTGTGGCACAACAAATCTGTGCGTGACAGAAACAAATTAGTAATAATTAGCATACAGAACCCGTGTGGCAAAAACCTTGTTGATCAGTTTTCGGACTCAGCTTCTCGAGCAAAATAACCGCATATGACCAAATTGTTCGGTCATTAATGATACTCCCGTTGTGAGAAAATGGTACCCTATCGATGAATCACCTTAAAGAATAACTTGTAATATAATTTTTCTAAAAACTTTGTTTTTGTTTTAAATGTAGTTGTGCGAAAGAATTCTTTCCTTCTTTCTTTCGGAAATATGGGCATTTCCATTTTGACGTATCGTGATATTTGTACCACAAAGTGTAAAAAAATTAAATGAACAAGTCAAATTTGTAAAAAGGGGTTTTTATATAACTATACAAAGTAATGAAGTAGCACTAAATTCAGAAAAAAATTACAGTAATCGACGCTAAGGATTTGAAAATATAAGCTAAAATCTGCGCTGGCATGGCGTTAAAAAACGGAAGTGGATTTTGACTTGCTTACAAAACTGAATAAGACTGCGAATTGAGCAAGATGTTTTGTATAAAACCTTTTTTAGTAAACTTTGGACTTATACAGATTTATTTTTCAAGCTATAAAATTTATAAATCTTTGCTCGTTTTAAGGTAAAAATGGGCATTTACAGCGAAAAGTCTAATTTTTTAATGTAACGCCAGATTGCAAATAAGGTTGTATTTTAGGAACATGTTGTTCAACCGTTATCCCTCTTGTTAAATGCAGAGCTGATAGCGCTTTACACCAAAATATAAAAAATGAAACTATACATATACAATTTTTTTAAGAAACAATTTAAAATACTTCTGGCGTTGCGTTACAAAAAGTAGACTTTTCGCTGGAAATGCCCATATGCAGTAAGTAATTTTTTCTTATTTTTCTATCGTAAATTTATAGTTTTTGATTATATATTTCAAACGTCATGTTGTTAAGTTTTTCTCCGTACAAAAATTAACGGGTTCTCAAAAAGAAAAAAAAAACAATCGCACTTTCATTTAAATATTTTAATAAATTGTGTTTCTTTATTAGACAATCTTTTGATTTGTTTGGCAATGAATCAACCTTTTTTTTCATCGCTCAAGAGATAAATCAGTTTTAAACATCAAAAATGATCTGAGAAGTCTCAGTTAGGTGATTTTTACAAAAAATTATCATCCAAATGCTAGCTGGGAACAACTTTAAATACAATTTATATACATAAATATATATTCCTCTAACTCCCACTGGAGCATTGGCTCCGTATATATGTAAAATAAAATAAAATATAATATGTATATGTATATGTATGTGCATTAATACAAATGGCTTTAATTCTATTAATATTCCATCATTTAAAAGTTGTGGGGATTTTTGTAGAGACCATTTTTTAAGGCATATGAAAAGATAGGGATTTTTTGGGACTGCGTAAGGACTTTTCAAAAAAGTGTATAACCTCACTGTATATCATTCTTCGCTAATTGTTTTTAATTAAAGTTATGTTTTAACGCATGCGGAAAAACCTGGCTCGAAATTACACCATTCTCCATCGACAATTAGGGCGTTCCCAATAGCGATTACAAACATGTCTTAATATAGTGACGTTTCAACTTAAATTCCATAATAAGGGTTGGTAAGTTTGTTGTTCTTTTATGTGTAAATGAATTTTAATATCAATTGGCAAATTTAAAACTCTGAAAAGCATGTAATTTTCAACGTGGTATATTAAAATATATTAAAACTTCGATATTTTTTTAAATGATCCACAAGGTAGTCATAAAGTTGTAAAGTCATATGTCTCAAGATAATTACAAGAAATATACATGGCTGCTGTGCTTATAATTTAGATTTCTACTGTTATGACAGTTATGACGAATCAAAGAACACAACATAAAAATTTTTATTTTGTTTAAAACTTAACAATTTTTTTGTTAAACAATTGTAACATATTATTTAGGACATTATGGAAATATGACTTGATACCACACATACCCCAATTGTGTTTTATAAGGTTGCCTGCTCCCAATAAAAATGTTAATATGTCACAATCTTGCCACATTAAAATCTTAAGATACTCATTGTGAATACCCTGAATAAAATTTGAGCAGAGGCTTAAAAACGACATTCGATAACGATCAAAATAACAATAAAATTTAAGTGAACATTTCGATCGATATCGAATATAATAATTCGTTAACAGAAAATGTTTCGCCATTATTGTCTACGAATATAAAGTTATTTTGTAAAATGTATTATAAGAATTAAATAACATACATATTATTTATGTTAGTTTAATAGAAGCGGTAATTGAAAACATTTGTCTTAAATTTTTATTAGGTGGCAGGTAATACAAGCACCAGGTCGTATACACCGTTGTAAAATAAAAATTCACCAGGGGATGTAAAAAAGAACAACTCGAATTCGTTTGTTACAGAATACACACTCATACACACTAAAGTCATAAAAACGGATATCACTCACACTTTCTTCTTAATTTCTTTTTTCAAATTCAAAATGTTTGTGTGTTTAATAATCTGTGACGAATGTAATTCGTATTAAAGCAGCA
Source organism: Pollenia labialis (assembly GCA_949318255.1). Classification (NCBI taxonomy): domain Eukaryota; kingdom Metazoa; phylum Arthropoda; class Insecta; order Diptera; family Polleniidae; genus Pollenia; species Pollenia labialis. The sequence goes on from OX439139.1 coordinate 127,623,602, forward strand.
GGAGTAGTTTTAATATACTTACATACATACTTAAAAAAAATAGACCAAAATATATAGAGCGACCAACCCAAGCCCTAACAAATGTATGACTTTTTAATTAAAAAAACTATTTTTAACAAAAATAAGTTTATAGCAAAAACCCAGACCACGTGCTAAATAAAATTTAACAAGTTTTTTTTTTAAATTTATTGATCTTAATTCCTTGCGCTGGTGTTTAAAAACAAGCAACATGATTTTTGTGGTTGGTTCTGAAACTGGGTTGATCTGTTTTTATGTTTAAATACTTTTTCTTCCAGGTCATCTGTTTTAAAAAGCAGTTGTTGTAAACAGTTCGCAGTGTCTATGTCATAAATCATATATTTTGTTGAGTTTAATTATCCTCTTTTTTTTTGTTTCAAGCGGGATTTAAAAAAAAATATTTACAGTTTTTATTTTTAGTTTAATTATACAAATGTATATGTATATTTTATTTATAAAACAGTTTATATAACTTTTGAAATGTCATTTAGTTTTTATTTAATTTTTGTGACATCTCCATGTGTAATTTGTTAATTACACACATTGCATTTTATTTAATTTTAGTTCAGTTGTTTTTTTTTGCGCTGAATTTGTATATAGAATTCAGTTATTTTTTTGCCAAATTGCGTTGGCAGTTGTTTTTTTTTTAAATTTTTTGAGTGGTCGTTCATCTGTCTATCTGTCTGTCTGTTGGTCTACTTGACGTTCATGCCACGTACAAATAGGTTTTTTGTTGGTTAACTAAACGTAGTTGTTGGATTTTTGCGTTGACGCATGCCATTAAATTGTTTGCAAAAGTTTAAATGTTAATTGGTTTAAATATATTTATACAATTCCACATAATACATTTTCCTTTATCCTGCATAAATGTTTGCGCTTTTCTCTTGTAGTTCTAGTTGAGTTTGTTGTTTTTTAGTTGTCTATATATAAAACATTTTGTTTTTGTTGCAGTGTAATTAAGTAATTATGTTTTAATTGAGTTATTATTGTGTCCACAGTTTTACATTCAGTTGATGGTGATAAGTGCTCAGATGTTAAATGTAATGATCACTATTTGTCAAGTCATTTGGGGATTTTATGAAAATTATCTGTAGACGAGAACATTAAGGGGACTGACGCATATTGTCTTTACTTTGTGAATAAGAGTGATTAGCAGAAACATTAAATTATAGTATAACATACAATGTATATACATTTTTGAGTATATATTGCGTTTAAATAAGCTCTAAGGATTGAAAATGACTAAATTTTTTTGCAATAAGGTATAATTTGTTAGTAGAAATTTAAAAAACTTTATTCTTTTTAATAAGATTCTGCGAAGTGTGACAGTAAAAATTCACTTTCCATGACCCTGGGTAGTTCGTAGGCCTTACAATCGAATGTAATCGATTAAAACAATTTTGTTTAATTTTAAATTGTTTAAATAGGTTTGAAAAGTCAAGATATAAAGTTTTCCAAATCTTTTTTAGAAATATTATTAAGAATGTCGCTCTTTATGTGTGCAATTTTTTTAATATTTTCTTTGCAACTTTATAATTTAATTACTTTATTTCAAAAGTGATGTTAAATGCAAAAAGGCGTAACTAACAAACATACAATTTTACAGGAGAAGCAAAAAACTTTTTAAATGAAAACTATAAACATGTCAGAAATCATGCATTATTAAGTCTTCGATGGAATTCTTCAAACCATTTTAAAAGCAAATTATTTCATTATACTTTGTTAGAACAAAAATGGGTTATTGGTTAATTTTGCATTTAAAAAAAACACTCTTGTAGTTGCGTCCCTATGTTTTTTGTTAATAAAAAAAGCGTAATTTTTTGATCGAAGAAGTGTAAAATTTTGTCAAGATATGTAGTTCAATGGCATTCATAATAACCAATCAAATTGTTAGTGACGCCTTTTTTAGCTCGAAAAATAAATAATTTTATAAAAAAAGGCCTCAAGCTTAATAAAATAAATACAAATTTAAAAAAAATTAAGTTCGAACAATAGACAATTTATATGAACATATGTTTGTATAAACTACCCATGAACTTTGACTTTTGTTTGATTATGTTTTAATAAAAAATCAAACAAAATTTGTTTAAAATTAATTTTAAATTGTCCGATTTTTTAGAACAAAAAGACGATCTTTTAATTTTTCTCAAGAAATTGACGAATTCTACACAAATTTATCTGGCAGCCCTGAAAAAAACCAAAACAAGGAAAAATTAAAAAAATTTTAATTAACAAAATACTTATAACAATAGTGTTTTATTTATTATCATCATTTAATTTTTTTTTATTTATTTATATTAAAAAAATAGTATATAAACATATTTCAAATTTAAAATATCTATATTTGGTTTTTCTCGCATCAATTTCAAATGTTACTTATTTTGACAGTTCTTGTTAAAAACTTTTCGCAAAATATTGTTACAGAAACACTTTTTCTCACATCCTTCCAATAATTGCTGGAAAATTATTTAAATGACAGATAATTCTCGCAACGGAGAGATACAGAAACACTTGTGTGAGAAAAACCATTTTTTGTTTCATTTTGCATTGTTTATGTCCCGATTCACTTGTTTCATGCGGAAAATTTAACGATGCGAGAAATACAGAAACGGGCTACAGATCAATATTTTTAGAGTTATAAGCGTTCAAATTTGATTCTAACACTTATGCAAAACACAAATAAATATTTCGTTTTCTCAATTATCAAATAATAAAAAATAAGGTGGTCGATTATTCCATTTTCAAGAAACCGGTTTTCGAATATTTCGACTTTATAAATCTTATACAGGTATAAGAATCGGCACAGGCAAACTAGTTAAGAACGATATTATATTTTATTTGTATATATTTTAAAACACCTCCACTCATAAAATTATAAAGGCCAGCAGTCGCCATATCTGGGAGTGTTTAACTGCAAAACCCTCTCAAGAGATTGAGTGTTTACAATTGAAACATGTAAGAGTAACCTGTCCGTCAAAACCCGATTCCCGCGGCAGTCAAGAATGAAAAATTATCAATTAATTTTAATTGATTTCATGTTGCAAAATTCCTTTTTTCATAAATATAATTAAATGAAAATTATATTTGATGAACTTTAGCCTAATTAAAAATGTATCAATTACTACAAAGTTTTTTAAAACATACATATATCTTATAATATTCTATTCGGTATTTTTTTATTACTGCTTTGTTTGTTTTTTGTTTACTACTTTGTTTGCTATTCTGCTTTGTGTGTACCCAGAGTTCTATTTTTATGGCTTAATTAATATGTTTTGTTGATTTTTATTCGCAAACCAGCATTTTATTAAGTTGACGACCATACGTTCTCTTTTTGAGAGGACAATCTTCTATTTTAACTGGCTGTCATCTACAAAATTTGCGTTCTCTTTTTCTCATCATTATTCATTATCTGTCATCTTCGTCATCTTTATTTTTAAAAGCATGATCAATATATGTTTTTATTTTTATAAATTAAAATAAATTCGCATGGAAAATGTTGTGACATGCTTGTTCTGTTCATACTCCTACTGAACTCTCATTCATACACTTGCAGTATAAAAATTTTGAATAAGCTAGTGCAATGAATTTTAAAGTTTGGTTATTATTTTAACTCATTTTACTTATTAATAAGTAATGTAAAGTTTTATATATGGGTAATGCCATGCCAAATCGACCAAGAGTGAGACACGACCCCTTTCGCTATTAATGAAATTTGGTGAAAAGGTTCCTTTTATCCTTGAGGCCACAAACCATATAATGAAAAATGTAATATCTGCAAAATATTAAAGTTTAAAAACGGACTAAGTAAAAAACCTATTTTTTATTTGGCTGATTTTTTTTATATTATACCTCAAGCTGTTCTTTAAAAATCCTGAAACTTTGAAGGCTGTGTTTTTTTTCGTTTTTAAGATATGATTTTTTTTCTTTTGCAACCTTTAAAAAATAATATTAAAAAAGAATTTTAATATTGCAATTTTGAGCAATCAGTACACTGTGGTAGTTGCAAAAAAAACAGACAAGCCGGGCACTTAGCGTGTTAACCTAATTCGGCCACGCTGAATTCAGTTCATGCTCCTTGATGGGTCAGATGTATGACCAACTCCACTCAACAAAGTATTTCGTATATTTTCCTTTCATTTTTCGAACAAAAATGTAACTAAAATTTTTTTTAAAAATGTAACCAAGGCGAATTGACTTTCAGGTGGCGTTGAAAACACAGCTGTGCTACTTTTTTTCTTAATTAGAGAGAGGAACGTCAAAAGTTACTTGTGTTTTTGACATATCTGCCAACGAAAGCAACAAAAAAATACATTGTAGTGTTTTTGGTGTTGTTACTTGTTGTAGTATCGACACCACCGTTTACATGAATTCACCTTGAATGTAACTTAAGTTGAGTCAACTAGAACTTCAGCAACAATTTGTATGAAATTGTTTCTGACGTTTAAAATAATTTTATTTAAATTTTCAAAAGATTTTGTTATTCGTGCTTAATTCCCAGTTTTTATTACTGATAAAAACACTTGAAATTTATTGTTGATGGGATAAGCTATTCCTATGCGCATTTCACTGGTTGCTTAGGCCAGATCATCAGGAAACTTCATCCATAAAGATTTTAGAAAAACTAAAGATATTAAACCAAATAAAAATGTTAAACGTATAAGACTGATAGCAACAGTTCTACTTGTAATAATATCAAAGTTTAAACAAAACAACATCAACAATAAACAGTGCGTTCATCTCATCTTACATTCCCCGCTACAATTAGTTGAAATTCTCTCAACATTCATTGTAGTTGTAAGTAGGTTAAGAAAAACAAAATAAAAACAACAACAACTTATAAAAGATGTTGTCAATTATGTGTTTTTTAGGCCGTGCAACTGCCTGTTTATTATCAAAAAGTAATTTCAATTTGATCTGGCCTAAGCAACCAGTGAAATGCGCATAGGAATAGCTTATCCCATCAACAATAAATTTCAAGTGTTTTTATCAATAATAAAAACTGGGAATTAAGCACGAATAACAAAATCTTTTGAAAATTTAAATTTTGTATTCCCAAAAATTTAAATTACTTTTTGAATGAAAATTTCAACATAATTTAAAAAAAAATAATAATAAATGCATAATATTGTCGTGGGTAAAATTTGCAAACGGCTTGTTAATGCAAAATGTGTGTGGTGTCGAAAAAATTGTTGCTTTATTATGAACACCAAGTGAAAATGTTTCTGTGATTGTGAACGATGCTTTATACTATTTTTGTTTTTTTTTCTTGTTATTTTTATTTTGTTTCAAGTGCATTTTTTTTAAATTTTTAGTGCATTTTTTATGCACATAAAACGCGATTTTAGCTGCATAAAAGAAGTGATCCCAGAGTTAGCTTATTTAAGGTCGTGCGCTTAAAAACTTTAGCGCATGAAAAATTGCAAGTTGCACAACACGCGTTACAAAAGATGTTCCTGTCAGAAGTTTTTTATTTGTTTACTTATTTGTTCATTGAAAACGGATTCGAAAATGTATCAAGATTTATTTCTTTTATTGAATTTATTCGTTTTATATAAATATTGTATGTTTTTGAAGCTCTTCAATAAATTTTTCTTTTACGATTCGCAAATTTGTAAATTTTTTTTTATCAGCTGATTACTTGTCAAAAACACACAACGCGTAAAAAGTTCAAAGTTAACCAACTTTCTGGCGCTAACGCGTCAAAATATTTTGCATGTAGCTTGTTTTATTAAAATACACAAGTTTAACTTTTTTTGACAGAAGTCTAAAGAGCGCGAGTTATGGAAACACCCATACGACCAACTAAACCACCAAGAGCAACAACCCAATATTGACCCATTGATAAACGTAATTCGCGCGCGCACTAACGTGTGTTATGTAATTTCTACTTTTATAGTTTCCGAGAAAATTACAATTTTAGTTTTTCATACAAACAAATCGAATTTTAGTAAAAAATTTGAGTGATCCCGAATTTAGTTTATTTAAGCTCTAACTTTTATAGTTTCCGAGAAAATTACAATCGAATTTTAAAAAAAAATTTGAGTGATCCCGGATGATTTAATGAAATGTTTACAGGTTTCTAAAAATTTAAAGAACTGGAAATATTTTTTATTAATAAATTACAATCGAATTTTAAAAAAAAATTGAGTGATCCCGGATTTAGCTTATTTAAGCTCTAACTTTTATAGTTTTCGAGAAAATTACAATTTTAGTTTTTCATGCAAAAATTGCAATTTAGTAGAAAAAATTGAGTGATCCCGGATTAGCTTAAAAAAAATTGCAATTATAGTTTTTTATACATGTTTTCATACAATTTACGGAATCTTCAAGAAGTTTACCCCAATGTGTATATAGCTTTACGATTTTTTTAAGTTTTCCTGATACAAACTGATTGGCTGAAAAATCTTTTTCCGCCCTGTATATGTATATGGGCCAATATACACCTAGTGCTCTTGTATTGTTGTATGTATATGGAAGCAAGAAATAAAAGAGAAATAAACTATGAAGCTTTAATAAATAGGTATGTATGTACAAATTTTTATTAAAAAGTGTAGTTTGAGCCAAAAAATTTTAACAATAAAAAGCACTATACTATAATTTAAATATTCAAAAAGTATACACATGTGATTTGTTTGATAATCACTTCTTTATATAAAAGTGTGCCTAGGAAGGGAGCAGGCCTAGATCCGGCACTGGTTATGTAGCGATTCTTACTATTTTCAAAAGTCTTCATTGCGGGTACAATTAAACCTTGAGTTTCAAATTGTATCAAGGCATTTCGGCATAATAGCACAATACCGTATCCATTTATATGGATTTAGAATATAAAAATATCTTTTAAGAACTGCATGAAATCTGAGCCCTAGTTACACATGTCAATTTCAGTTTTAATAAATCTTATTTAAAAATATGTTTGAATTTGCATATTTGATTTAAAACAAAAATAAAAAGTCTGCAACAAATCCAAAAAGCCTGCAAAATCTATCTATATACATATTTTTGTGCAAAAATTATGCAAATTTTCGTCATAAATAGCCAAAAGTCGTAAATTCTAAAACGCAAAGTTGTGTAAATCTCACAAAAGAATTGTAAAATTAAAAATTTTATAAATTACAAATGTAACAGAAATTAATAGTCCTGAAAATTTATGCAATGTTTTTCTATTTACAAACAAACTCAAATCCCTTTTAGAGCTAAAAATAATTATAAAACTTTATTGACAATTATAGCAAAAAATCATTTAGCAACTAAAAAAAAGGATGCAAATTTTATGCTCATTAATATCAATCAATTGATTGATAATGTAGACATACAACAACAAATGTTTTGGAATAAACTAATTTCGGATTTGTGTAGATAGATGAAAGCGAAATGTTTTGAAAACTCCAAAGAGTCGTGAATCCTTTTTGGTGTAAAACGGAAGTTTTAATCAAATTGTAAGCTACTACTCAAACTCTGTCGCTGCTGCCACCCCTCATCATTTGTGATGATGTTTATATAAAGTCGCTGTTGATGATGATGTTAAAGAGACATTAATAAATCCTTTGACAATTGTTACATTTAATGTCAATAAACAACCACAATAGTAACACACTTATAATTACAACAAAAACAAAGTCCTTATGCATCCTTTTCAATATTGTTATGGTGTGTATAAAATAATATGTTTATGTTTGTTGGTATTTTGTGTTTGATGTCGTTGCCGGTGAGTTTTAATATCAAATCGACACTAAACGCACCCCTTTTGTTTTCATATCCCTGTGTCACTTTTAATAAGTTGAGTTTTGGAAAAGATGTTGACGATGATAATAATTTGGTAGTTATTGTTGATCCTGCTGAGTCTGAAGTGTTTAATTTTAATGTCGCACGTCTCTCACTCTCTATTTTTAACAAAAAAAAAAAAAAAAAAAAATTCAGTTGAAACAGAAACAAATAAAAAGTTACACATAATATTTTAGACTTAAAATAACTTAACATCCTACTTTGGTTGTTATGATAAGGTGGGCAGTTTGTAACATTGAAATCATATTAAATGAAATTTTATATTTTTAATATTGAATATAATTTTTTTTTTAAAGGTTACCCATTTATTGGCCCAATATTTTTCCATTGTTGTATGATGGAAAGGGCAGTTAAAAACGGCGAGCGTTTGAAAATTCCTGAATGAGTATTTCCATGTTCATGAGGAATAGAGGAGGGACACGATGGAACTTTTTCGAAATTCGAACGTTTAAGGGGTGAAAATAATACTTATTTTTTCAAAACATTTCATTACATTAATTTTACATTGACGCCAAGCCGGATGGTTTTAAGCAACAATTTTTTTATTTCCCTTAAAGCCCTCTCTCACAGGTTCTTATTCACTCAGGGCCTTTCATGTTTTTTGTTAATGGTTCTAGGTCCAGTACAAAACAGGTACTAAAAAGTTTCTACATATAGATTGTTATTTACTCAATGTATGTAGGTCCAATATTACCGATAATTCAAAAAGTGCCAGTTGTTGAACCAACAAGCTAAAGAAAGAGATTCAATTTCCCGTATTTCGTCTTTTTTGGGACTTTTTTCTCCCCATTGAAGTACTAAAAATTTTAATATTGTAGAGTAATCCCAAAATCTAATATGTATGTCAATGAATGGAACAACATGTTTTGTAAAAAAAAGTACCAAAAATAGATAAAATTTTCACCAGTTAAACGTTTGAATTTCAAAAAAGTACCAAATTAGTATTTGATTTTTTTAGATAAGCTTCGAATGTGAAATAATCTTTATTTATATGTTTACTAGCATTAACCCCTATTTCGTTAGCGTCTCCTTTTTCTTCGTGGACATATTTGTATGCCAAAGCTTATTTTATTAAACCCGCTACTTTGTAATCAGGATTTTACTTTCATGAACATACTTATATTCCAAAGTACATATATGTATCTAGGTTAAAGCAAAAAACTTACAACATTTTTTGTGTTTATGTTTATAAGTCCAATACTAACGGAAATTCAAAAAGTACCAGTTAAAGAACCAACAAGTTCCAAAAAGATCCGTAATAGATTCTTATCCACTCAGCTTAAGCCCTTATGACACTACATTTTTAATGCATTGTTCAAGTTTTTAGTTACGATTTTCACCCCTTAAAAGTTCGAATTTTGAAAAAGTATCAAATTTGTATTCGTATTTATTTGATAAGTTTTGAATATGGTATAAAATTGTTTCTTCTTCTTATTTTTCTAAAGAACAGCGATAAGTATTAAATTTCTTTGTGTCTCTTTTAGTTTTAAAGATATAAGGTTACCGAATTTTCGCGTTATTAGCCTTTTTGAAAATTCGAATTTCCAAAAATCCTGTCTTAGTGGATTGATTTGTGGAGAGACCAACCTACGGTCCAACTTTCAAGTTTGTAGCTTCAGGCGTTTACGCTAGTTCCTTTTAATATAACAATTTTGAGACTTGAAAAAAATCATTTTAAACTTACAAAGAATACCATTTTTATATGTTTTTAAGGCAATAAAACCTTACAATCGGATTATACACCGTCCTTGAGTGGAGAAAACTTTTCGTACTTCCAAGTGTTTTTGTAAAAAATCATTTTTAAATTTTTTCAAACTTTTTCAAAAAATCAGTTTCGGGGTTAGATTTAAGTATTTGATGAAAAAATCCGAAACACACGTAATTTCTAAATTGGCAACCTATGACATTCTTTTTTACCAATTTAAGTTTATTAACCAAACTTTAAAAAAAAAAAAAAAAAAAAAAATTATCAAGTTAAAATGTAATAAATAAATTCTAACTGCAGTATTCATAAAAAATAAAATAAGTTTGAAATGTGTTTTAAGGCAAAATTTTCATATAAATTTTTCTTAAAATGCATTTCAAATCCATTTTAATTTTTTATGAATACCGCAATAAAACACTGACTGATCTAGTAAACCTTATGCAAAATCAGGTAAATGTTTAATAATAATGGTGGTTACACGCGGTCCGTCACATATTTGTTAAGTGTGACCAAAGCTTCTGTTAAAAATGCATAAAAAATTATAATTTATATATCTATAGAAAAAGTAGCACCCATTACAATTCGACCTCTATCTCGCATTAAAATTTATCATTTTATTAAAACCATCCAAGCACATTTCACGTTTGTTCCTATTGTTTTGTATTTGTCATATGTCCCCATAGTTAAAGGACTCTTGGCAATATGTTGTCATTTTACTTAACCATAAACCAACAAAGGAACGAAACATTCAGTCAGTCAGCAAATGACTGCTTGAATGAAGGACTGTCTAACTGACTGATTGACTATCAAAACCAGCAAGCCAGTTAACAAACGGCAAATGTATGAATATCAATTTAACAACAATAATCTGTCAAAGTTAAAATTTCCCTCAAACTTAATACTTTTTATCCAGATATATTGTTTTAGATGTTCATTGTACGTGTAACTACTTTGTTTGTTTGGTAATGGAAGTGGGTAATCAATCAATATAATTTACTTTGTCATAATTAACTGACATTCTATTTACATTTAAATGCAAATACAAAACATTAAAATTGTTACGGATATTTGTTAATGATAATTCGATATATTTTATTTTTAATCGATTGTATAATTTGGAAAGTTAATAAATAGAAAAATTATAATATGTAAATGGGAATTATAATACGTTTTTTTTTAGGATTTAATATACAGTTTAGCTTAGATTTTAAATTTTTTTGAATTTTTTAATCATAAGCGCGGATTGGAACCCTTTGTCAATGTTCCGGTTGTTAAAAGATAGATTAAGCAGCTCAATAATTACTCTTCTTTAGAATTAAAAGCGATTTTACTTTCTCCTGTAAAGTTGGAATTATGTAATTTTTTTTCATTTTACTAGAAACAAAAAATGAAAATAACAATTATTTTCAAAAATTATTAACAGTCGCGATCCTAAAAAATATTTTAAGTGATCACAGATTATAGTACATTTCGGTATTTGGGCATTATTTAAGAAATTAAAGCATCTTAGTTTTCTTTCTCGTTTTCATATAAAAAAAACAAGACTTTGGTGGAAATTTGAAAGATTAAGTCCTTTTTCTCGATTTTATCTTTTTTACATTTAAGTCATACAAAGTAAATTTTTGAAAATACCAAAGCAAATTTTGGGAATACAAAAGTTTAAATTAAAGAGATTTTGTTTGTCCTGCCTTATTCCCAATTTTTATTCTTGATAAATGCACTGAATTTTATTTTGTATTCCCAAAAATTACTTTGATAATAAATTTGCAAGTGCACGACATAAAAAACTAAACTGGCAAATTTTATGTTCTGACGTTTGTTTTTAATTTATTTTTCTTAACCCACCTTCAACAGCAAATTATGTTTGGAGAATTCCAACCAATTGTAGTGGGGAATGTAAAAAAAGATAAACTCATTGTTTATTTTTGGTATTTTGTTTAAGCTTTGATATCGTTGCAAATAAGTGTTTGCAATTCTCATTCACTCTAGAGTTTTACTTGCTAATATCTTTGGCTTTTCTTAAATTTTCTTCGGAGAATGTTTCCTGATGATCTGGCCTAAGCAACCAGTGAATGGTGCATACACACAGAAAAAAATACCAATGTAAAATTAACATGGAAAAATGTTGATTGAGAATCATGTTACATTTCTGCATAAGTATGCCCATTATTTAAATTTATCATTATTTCATATTAATTTTAAATTAAAAATATTAAAATAATCCTAAATCACGCTTATTTAATATTATTCACTGTTAAAATAAATAAAAAAAAAATATTCAAATATAAATAAATATGGATTCGATATTGAATCCATAAAAACCTGTTTTATATTAAAATTAAAAGTGTATCTTGTTAAATTAACATGCATACATAGTTAAGTATGTTAATTTTTTTATTTTGATTCTTAAATATGAAGACAATTCCCGTATTCTTTTAATTAAAATTATTTAGTTAAATAGTACATCAAGTTTTCAAAGTAGAATGATGACGAAACCCATATCGGGCCATTCTGCTTATTGATCTGTTTACAAAGGAGACTACAAAATAAGTGAAACATGTGTTACAGGGGTAAGTGTTTTGAATTATTCTTAAATAAATGTATATGTTGTCTCTAAAGCTTCTTCACACCAATTAGTTTCTACATGAAATTCACGTTGTTTCAACATGAAATAACTTTCATTCAACGTGATTCGGATTGTTATTTCAATATAAATGACATTTTGCTCTAACTTTACTGCAATTTGAAATTAACACGAATCATAGTTATTTTAAAAGAAAAAAATGTTGTTCGCAAGCAATTATAAAATCAGGTTGAATTAACATGAAACACGTATGAAGCAAAATCACCACCGAAAAATTTTAAATCAACCTTGTTTTCGACGTTTTTAACTTGATTTTTTTCTGTGTGTAGGAACTATCTTATCCTTCAACAATAAATTTAAGTGTTTTAATCAAGAATACAAATTGGGAATTAAGCACGACAAACAGAATCTTATTAATTTTTGAAAATAAAAAGAAAAGGGACGTAGTGTGTGAAAATGAAGTTTTGAGAAAAACGCATTTAAAGTAGTTCTACACCCTTTTAGGTATCAGAATCCACTCTTAAGTCCAAACCCACTTTTTGACACACTAGGTCCCTTTTCTCGAAGAACGTCACATATATTAACGTTTATTTCTCGATTTAATCATTGTTAAAAAAAAAAAAAGATATTTTTATTACTTTTTCTGAGTTTCGTAAAACCTTTAAATATTGGTTCTACACCCATTTTTTGGTATACCGATCGACTTAGAATAATTTTTTGATCTCATGATATCCATCTATCCGGCTGGCTGGCTGGCCATGTATACCTTGTGCCTAAAGTACAGGTCGTAATTTGGGAGATAATTTAATAAAATTTGGGTTCTAATTTTCACAAGGAGCAAGCGTTTTGAAAATTTTGAGAAACGATCTATAATTTCATTAAGATGCCATACAAGCTTCTTTCAGGGGTAGAGTCTTTGTGCCCATAAATCATCTTATTATGTTTGAATTTAGTTTAATTTGGTTCAAATCCTTTTTTCAATCTTAGTTATCCTTAGACATAAATAATCATTTGTATATAAAAAACATTGAATCTGAAGTTTGGTGTCGAGTGGATAAAGTGAAATCGAGGCGGAAATCGATTTAAAATTTGAATAGTAAAGGCAAGTGGAAACAGACATTTTTAAGTATTTATCAAATTTTTTTTAATGTGATAAAAGTTTTACTATAGAGGATAAATTAATCGAATTGAAGATTTAAAGAAATAAGAACACATAACCGGTTAAATAAGTAATAAGTAAATAATGCCCCAGACCAATTATGTGCCAATTGTTACACATAAAGTAAAAACATGGTTGTGGTAAACATATTTTAAGAGCAACATATTATGATTAGATTTATGATTGTAGTCACCCTATTACGATTATTTTTGAATCATATTGTGACCAAATATATTCTTAATATTTAGGGATGCCAAATGGGATCAGGTTTTTTGAAACCCGGGATTCGGGATTTTTTATTCAAGAAAACGGGATCCCGGGACGGATCGGGATTATTCGGGATTTCATATATAAAGGCCAATTTTTAAAATTCATATACATAATTATAATTAAATGTTTATGTTTAAGTATTAAAACAAATTAATTCATGAAGAATATTAAACACTTTACAAAATAAAACAGTTTAATGTATTCTTTCAAAGTAATATGGAAGAATTATGTATTAAAACTTATATTTTTAAAAGCTTCTAAAACAAATTAATGGCGTTTGATAATCGATACCTTATTTTATTGCAAACATATGCTGAAGACGCAAACAATGTTCGCATTAAACACTTCTGGGTGGTATCGTAAATAAATATTTTCTGTGGTACAAAACGCATTACATGTCACATTTATTCACTTGTGACTTCTTTTTGTAAACAGGTAAAAATTAGATTCATCTCCAGTATGATTTAATATTAAATTTATTATGGTTTTTTTAACAGGGTGACTCACGTTTATTTAAATATAGTTGTATTGAATAAAACAAATACCACATATTTACTAAATCGAAAATCTCGATTCGAGACATAAATTTGTAGAATAATCGCGGGATTTCGGTATTCGGGATTCGCATCCCTAGTAATATTACATCATAATTTAGAAATAAGAATATAACTGTCATGTTAATCATAACAAATTAAGAAGCTACAATATAATTATCATGTTAATCATAATATATTTAGAAGTTATCATACTAATGTCTTGTTAATCATAATAAATTAAGAAGTAATCATAGTATGATATAGCGCATTTAATAACTTTTATAACAATAAAAAATAAATGGTTTGTTTTGTTTGATTTTTTTTTTGTGGAAGAAATATTCTAAGGATATGTACATATAATAATATTTATATCAAAGTATATTTTGCCCCAAATAATGGAACGTGACCAACCATTTCAACTGAGAGTAGACAGACCGCCCTAAGAAGGAGCTAACTGCAGACCAATGCGTTTGCTGATGTTAAATAGAGTATAAATTGCTGGTAAATGCCACACAGTGTGAAAACAAATTTCAATAAAAAATAAATTAAAATTTGCAACGATTTCTTATTTTGTGGCACTTTACAATTTTCTTAATGTAAATACAATAGTTTAATAGAGTGTAAAAATACAATTTTTTTTAAATATCCTCCGACACACTTGCGTAGGGTATTCGATGAAAATGCTTTTCACTGCACTAAAGGGTAAAATTCATCTAGTTGTATTATGCTATTCAGAGTTCAATGAAACAAGCTACAAGGGCTATATTCTGAAAATTTGGTCAAAATCAAACCACGTCAAAGGTTAAATTACAAGGCCAAAATTAAATGTTTTGGAAATTAAAAATTTTTCATTAACATTTATAGAGAAATATCGTGGGCAGTGTTGCCAGAAATAGGGAAAAATCCCTTTATGTAGGTATTTTTAATACAAAAATAGAAGCGTAGAAAAAATCGGACAGATCTTTTCTAATCACCAAAATATATGGATTTTTCGTCATTTGGCATTATCTATAAAATAAATACAGAAAAAACGCTTGCTTTGTTAGTGATATTTTGAAAATTTTTTCTTTTCACTAAAATTGCTTAAAAATATATTTGAAGAGTTGTTTATGGTTTAAAAAGTGGCCAACACTAATATGTATGTTTATTTTTTGTTCTAAGATATCCCTTAATTTAATTTAAGTAGTACATACATATCGCAGCTACTCAACAATACTGGGCCCAGATCGTCGCAGTATTGATCGAGTGACTTTGATCGAAATTTTACTTTTTGAAATCGTCCTAATCGTTATCAAAAAACTTCTATCGAAATTTGAGATTATATAATTCGATAACGAATGCCTTTAATCGAAATGTCATTCGATAGGTTAAAAGCTTTCGTAAAAACATTAAATTGTTTTTTTTACATACAATTTACACACTTTTTGAGAATAATTATTAGATTTCTTCAGCAAATAGCTAAAAATGTAAGTATTAAACTTTTTTCAGCAATAAATAAAAATATCAAGCTATTTTGTCTACTTTTTGATAAAGAAACGTTTGGTTTAAAAATACTTTTTCATATGCCTTTCTTATATTTGAACAAAATTAATGTTTTATTACTAATGTATTTTCTTCTATTATTCTGACAATAATGAGTAGGGATTTTTGAAGGGGAAATTTTTTCATCCCGAGGGAAAATCGGGTTTTTTTTTTAGCATGTGTAGGTATTTTTTCAAAAAATCCACTGGCAGCACTGATCGTATGGCATATTTATATTATGATTAATGTGCTGTTTTCACAACACAAGTGACTGAACGTGTAGTAAAATGTATATGAAAAGCACTCAGTTTTTTGAGTGTTTTCCATATAAATTTTACTACACGTTCAGTCACTTGTGTTGTGAAAACGCACATACGTTAACTATATTTTTTTCTATAATTGGTACAAACTGCCTGTTTTTCAAAATGAAATAAAAATTTTCGCTTGAAAATTTATATTGAAACAACAATAAAAAAAACTAAAACTTGTTTTTGTTTTCAATATAAATTGCTACACGACAGTTTTTATTTTAGTTAAAAAAAACAGGCAGATAATTAATATTTCAAATTGAAATTAACCCTTTTGTGCACTTGGAGGCAAAAATGTCCCATTTAATTTTAAAAGTTGAAAATGTAGTTTTCTTCAAATAACTGCATAATAAAGTAAAATTTTTTTAGTTATAAATAGAAAATATTAAAAATTTAGTGCTTTTATTTATATTTTTATATTTTATTCTTAATATTTTGACCTTTTTTATTACTTAATGACTGATAAACTTTCATGTAAAGTATACAAAACAGAACGGATTAAAATTATTGGGTTATGTCTCACCATACGAGTATTTAGCTTTGTTCACAATCAGAGAAACAATTTCGTTTTTTCTTCTATCTTTTTTCTTCCCAAAGTATTTATTTCATATATTTTCCTTTAATTTTTAGAACAAAAATGTCACTTAAGTTGAGTCAACTAGAACTTCAGCAACAATTTGTATGAAATTGTTTCCGACGTTTAAAATAATTTAATTTAGTTTTGAATGAAAATTTAAACATAATGTTGAAAAAAATAATAATAAATGCAAAATATTGTCGTGGGTAAAATTTGCAAACGGTTTCTTAATGCAAAATGTGTGTGGTGGCGAAAAAAATTGTTCCTCTATTATGAACACCAAGTGAAAATGTTTCTGGGATTGTGATCGAAGCTTTAAATTCCGGTTTAGGTTCTGTTGGTTTTTTCAAATAGTAAATCACTTTCAAAAACCAAACATCCAAAATTATTCAGTAACATTTTTTGTAGAAAAATTCAGTCTGATACAATTTCTTTAAGCTTTTCTTTAATTGATAGAAGAAAAGGCGTATGAAAAAAACTTATTAAAATATATAATAATAAGAATATAAAGATATATGGGGGATTCACAAGGTGTGCTATCAAGTCATATCGTCATAATGTACTAAATAATATTTTACATTTGTTTGAAATAAATGTTGTTGTGTTTCAAACAAAAAAAAATGTTAATGCAGTGTTCATTGATAAATCATAACTATAGAGTAGAAATCTAAATTATAAGCGGTGGCCCACAGCAGTCGTATATATTTCTTGTAATTATTTTAAGACATACGACTTTACAACTTTATGACTACCTTGTGAATCCCCCAATAATATAAAGAAATAGTCACTATCCAGTTATAAGATACAAAGAATGCTGACGAAGGCCGTAGCCACCCAGAAAATGCATTGCATTCTGTTGGTACCTAATAGTTGCATAAACTGTCTTTCAAATTTACATCATTGCTAGCCAAAGGATAGCTAAAGTAAGTCTCGTAACAGAAATAAACAAAACAAAAAATTCTAATAGAGCATACAAAATATTCCTGGAAAATATTGAAGGAATAAGACTCAATAGAATCGCTTTTATTTTTTATTATACCTAAATATGAAATGCTGTTTACATTTTATTGTTGGGTCACATTGACCCAAAGGATCAAAGGAAGGGCACATATCCAAGGGATGCAGAAGGGTTAAAAAAATTACATATCCATTTTTTGTTAGTACCCATGAATTTGCATGAGTTCCTGCCGAATGGATCTAACCTCCAACCCATCGGTGTTTAAAAAAGCTTGGTGATCACTAAGCTTTCGCATGTATGAGTGTACTGACTACAATAACAACATACACACAGGTGACATTTAAGGTGTATGGTCCCTAGAGGGAAGCGAACTGACACTGAAGTAGTCCCGTGATAGGTCTTTGGTGGTAGGGACCGGTTCCAGTTCAAACACTTTATATGAAGAAGACCTATCACTTTTACATGGGGTTGTCATTGGAGGGGTTCAATTGACACTATTTGACCAATCACAGACCTATTCTCAATGAACCTGCTTAGTGTCAGTTACTAAAATGTAGTATTATTTAAATACAATGTAGTATTATTTCAATAAAACTAGTCCAAGAATTAAATTTAAGAGCCAAATTTTAGAAATTACCAAAAAATGTGTCACATCACCGCTGAAGACTGTTCTGTAATTCATTACTTTTTCTACCGTTTTGTTCTTTATAAACCAGTTAAGGGATTGGTTCTTCTTTCACTGGTCATGAGTCCTTTCTTTTTGTACTTGTTCTATTTTCACAAATCCCAGGACCAGTCGCTTGGACCAATTGACACAAATTTCCCGCAGGGGTACGTCAAAAATCAGTAGACTCGGCCTTGTTAAAGAGCTGGATCTATCTTAAATCCAATTAGAGCCGGCCTTAAATGATTTGCCTACCCCCGATTTAAGTTTCAATCTATAACCACACCTTGATTCACAAAGGAGCATTACCAACAGCCAGTCAAGGACCTAAGTCCCAGATGCTACAGGTTTGCGTGACATCGAATAGAAACTCTGGTCAGCCTTGATCGGCAATCTTCTAATTTTGAACCCTGCCGTGATCAGGATATTACTTTGTTGCACCCAGTTTTCCACCATGAGCGCTACTCTTAGAGGTTTTCCCTTCCTCAAGATGTTTAGAAAATCCCCAGGTACATACACACAGAAAAAAATACTAATGTTAAATTAACATGGCGAAATGTTGATTGAGAATCATTTCTGCAAAAGTATGCCCTTTATTTAAATTTATCATTATTTTATATTAATTTAAAATGCAAAATATTAAGATAACATCAAATCACGTTTATTTTATATTATTCACTGTTAAAATAACATTGTTCAATATTGAATCTATAAAAACCTGTTTTATATTGAAATCAAAAGTTTATCTTGTTAAATTAACATGCAAACATACTTAAGTATGTACATTTTATTATTTTCATGTTTAAAATATGTTATAAAAAGAAGACAATTCCCGTATTCTTTTAATTAAAATTATTTAGTTAAATAAAGTTTTCAAAGTAGAATGATGACGACAACCATATCGGGCCATTCAGCTGAAACTTCTATTAACAAAAATCAAAATAAGTGCAACATGTGTTACAGGGATAAGTGTTTTGAATTATTCTTAAAAAATGCACAAACTGTTATATCACAATCAAACCAATTTGATTCTACATGAAATTCACGTTGTTTCAACTTCAAATAACTTTCATTCAACGTGATTCGGATTGTTATTTCAATATAAATGACATTTTGCTCTAACTTTACTGCAATGTTAAATTAACATGAATTATAGTTATTTTAAAAGAAAAAAATGTTGTTCGCAAGTCATTGTAAAATCATGTTAAATTAACATGAAGTAACAATGAAGCCAAATCACTACCGGAAACGGTAAAATCCACCTTGTTTTGGACGATTTTACATTGATTTTTTTTCTGTGTGTACTTCACACAAAATCAGAATCATATCTACGTCAACGTAAACCAGCTGCATTCATGGACGAAGACAAGCTCTTTAAATGCACTTTAAATTACTTCATTACAAGGGAGAACAAATTATGTTCCAACTTTCATAATTTCTTTTACAATTACTTATTTCCAAGCTTTTGGAACGTTGAATACTCTACTTAGAAAAAGTAAATTAAAAACGGAAAGTTTTCTCTTCAGTTTTCTTACAAATGACAGACAGTTAATACTCAGTAGTACTTGTAATACATATTAAATTTAAAATAAAATGCAACATATTTTATGGTGATGATTTTTTTCTTTTTTTTTTGCTTTTCTTTAAAAATAAAAAAAAAAAAACTAAAAAGTCCCATGGAAACTCTGAAATATATTCTTACAATTTTTTTTTTGTTAGTCAAATGCATGTAAATTGTATGGTTGTAAGGAACCGAATGTGTAGAGTATATGAAAATGGCAAATAAACTTTAACAAGAAATTTTCACAATAAAAACCCACAAGAATACAAATTATCCAGAAAACAGCCACAAAATGGAGTTTCTTACACATTCACACACATGGACGGGTACATCTGATACTCCAACACACACATTGCATTAGAAGTAGGGTTCCTATTTGAAAAAAAATTATGCTCGGGAATTCCGTGAAAAAAGCGATAACTAAACTAAGTGCAATTTGTGGAGCTTAACTATGTATTTATTTGTCCATACAGGATCTACGAAATAAGGTTCGCATATTGTCTAACAAAATCCTTATACATGTTTAACATGGCAAAACAAAAATGACAAATCTGAAACTTCATTGATAAAGATTCCGTTTTTATTTTTTTCTTATTAACCGTTTTTTGTTGCAAAAAAATAAAATTTATTATCATTAATTGGTTATATCCCGTATACCTTTTCATTATATTGATCACAAAAACTTCCCAAGATTTTCGGAAGTAAAAGAAACATTTTATTCACTGCTGGGAATGGAAAAAGTACGGAATATTTGAAACCCTTGTTAGAAGATACTCTATCATAAATAAACTTTTATTACTATACAAAAAATAAGTAAAAACTTTATATACATTTAAATATACTCGAAGAAATACTGCCGTAATTGTTATTATTAATATCTAAATTGATACTAATTTTATCTATAAATGTGACCCGTTATAACCGATCTGAATATAGTCCCAGCTTTTTTAAGAAACAAAAATTTACCGAATTACTGCTGGGAGGGAAGTTTAATTTTTGAGCCATATTTCCACTGGAAGTTTTGAGCGCATCTAGTTCTATGGATTGCATTCTCGGGGTTAATATCTCAATCTTGATCTGGGCTTGAGAAAGATATGTTACAATATGTCATGAAAACAAATGTCGTCTGAACAGAGTGGTAAAAATTTGGATCATAAGTGGCACAAAAGTTCTCACCCGATGTTCTTTGAATGTTATATTTTGATTAATAAAATAATGTTGGTTGACTTTTGCATTGTGTTTTTTTTATATCAAATGTTGTTGGATTAAGTAGAAAAAATTATGTCGGCAAAGCGGACAGCACTAGAATTGTTGATGGTTTCCGCATTTCCGACGCATATTCTTTAAAAAGATTTAAAGAGTCTGAGCTTTATGACATACAGAAACACTACAAAAAGAAGCCTAGAACGTGAAATTAAGCGAGAGATTAGCGAGCCGGGAATGACATGCGCTTGGCAGTCAACGGCTAGCAAAATATGCAATATCTGCACTTTTTAAGAGGTCATGACATGTTCAATATTTTACACAAGATTCTCTCTAAAGACTTCCGAATGATACCAACTTGCATGACATTTGGTCGGGACTCTTCGACAGCTTTAGCCACAGCTGGACTACGATATTCTCACCAGAACAGCTGATCCGTGGCTGCCAAGATCTGAGTTGGACCACCGATAAATTATTGAACAAAAAATTGCAACAAATTATTCCGCGTTTTTGAGGGTTATGGCGCTCTATTTCTTATTGACGCATATTTTGTATTGACGCGTTTTAAAAATGTTAGAGCAAAACCTTCATTGACTGCCATTTGCAAAAAGAAGACAAGTTAGAGTACTATATTCGGCTGTGCCGAATCTTTGATACCCTCCACCAAGAAACAAAGTAATTTTATTTATTTTTAATTTTCAATCACGAACTTTTTTTACAATACAACGGCTGCTACAAAATATAGCCAAAGTCAAATTAAAACTACAAAAAAGTTGATACGTCCTGACAAGCAGTGAGGACGTATCAACTTTTTTGTAGTTTTAATTTGACAGTGTTTTAAATCTTCTGAAGATGACCATCGATGTATGGTCGAAATATCGGATGAAAAATAAAAAACAAAATTAAAAATACAAAAATTTGTGGATTTTTTATTTATAATTTTAATGAATGACCTTAAGCCAAACAAAAAACAACAACAAAATTATCAATTTTTTAAGGTGGTGGTTCCACATTTTGATTCATAGCTCTGGTCCTACTGAAACGATCACGAAAAATGTGAATTTAATATAAACCGGTTTAGAGTCAAACTTTTACGAATTTTTTCCGTTCATATGCCAATTAACTTTTTCCGTGAGTGCTCTTACATTACACTCTTAAACCCAATTCTATTTAAAACGAGTAAGAGTTGCAAAATAATATTGTGGAAAAAAGGAATTTGAATTTTTAAATTAGTTTTGTTAACTTTTTTTATGTAATTTTTCTATCATTGTTATTTTTTCTTGTGCTAAAATATTGCAAAAGTCTATACGGCAGTGTTAGTGTGTGTTAGAGAAAAATGTCTACAGGAATGTAAACTAGAATTCCATATCCTTGTACATATAATAAGAAATAGTAATATGGTGTTTGTATGATGTTGTAAAAGGAAAATTTCTTGTCTAAAAATTATCATAAAATTTGTTAGGAAAAGAATTACACAAAGAACAAAAAACAAAATACAATTCAAATTTAAATGCAATACAGGAAAGAAGTGCAGCATAGTAAAATAGTTTTTATATGAAGGATTTTTAATGATTTTGTATGAATAATAATCGTATTAGAAAAATATGAAGATATTTTTTTTAATTTAATGATTGTAAACAGATTGGTCAAAGCAATGTTTTAAACTGACTTAAAACGTGTAGGGAAACAGGTACAAATGCATCTTCTTTTGCCACTGAATTTTGTATCTACTGTCTAATAAAGATAAACTAATTTATTTTTGAAGATCACACATAACATTCCATTGGTCATAATTTTCGATTACATAGATTTAAGAACAAGCGAAGTATTTTCCTATTTCATTTAAAGACTCCAAACTAAAATTATCCCAAAAGTATAAACAAAAAACTTTTTAACTTATTTCCAGCAAAATTATGATTTTATCAATGAGTTAAAATTTATTCGATTTTTTATTAAGAATTTATTTTATTATGTTAAAGTCCCTAATATTATTTCAGTTGTTCATAAAATAGGAGATACTTTTATTTATTTCGGACTAATTTAAACTTTCCCTTTTGGACATCCCGAAAAGTTACTTTGCTTGAAACAGTTGCATTTCAACAAACGGCAATCGGTCGTGCGAAAAGGTCTTCTTTTCTGGGTATGGCCGATATGTGATTGAAATGTGTCACAATGCCATTGCAACTGTGGACACTAAGAGCTTTTCCCTGGGGGTTCTTAGGGATCTTATTTAGCATATTTCACCTTTTGGTGTTAAATCCTCTGTGGAAATCAGGTGCATTCAATATCTAGGTTTCGGCAATAAACCAAAATCAGGTGCATTCAAAAAAAAGTGGGTCAAAAAAAGCTAGTCAAAAGACGCTGCTGGAATTTTTCCAGCTCCTTAACAAGGGCCGAGTGTATAATCTTGCCTAAATATGCACTCAAATCGCTACCTGTGTGTTTAAGTTGCGCTCGCATTCAAGGGCGATTGGTAAACGCATTGTTTGTCATCCAGTGGTTAAGATCCACCATGTGTGTTGACATGCCAACAAACAACTACCATCAAACTTCAATATTTTAAGACGATACAGCATCTCGTTACCTACAGGATCATAAATTTTAGTTTGAAATGGAGGAGAGTGGTCAATCAGTAAAAATGCATACCTACATATAACATTCAACTTGTGCCGGGAATCAAGCCCCCCTATTAAAATCAATAATCAAAAAATTCCTTAACATTCGCATGTTAAGTATCTCGGTATACATCTGGATCGGCGATTAACGTGGAAATGCCATATAGAGGCAAAATTAATTCAAATGATTTTCTTATTGGGAGAAATTCTGTCCTTAGTCTCGCTTGCAAGCTTCTACTTTACCATTCTATCTTAAAGCCAATCTGGTGCTATGTTATTCAGTTATGGGGCACTGCGTCGGCCTCTAATATAAAAAAATCAAAGGCGCTAAAATAAACTTCTTCGAATAATCACAGCCGCTCCCTGGTATGCTAAAACTCAAACATCCATAAGGATCTCAATGTTGCATTAGTAAAAACCAGGGCTGTGGTGTCGGAGTCGGAGTTGAAGAGTCGGAGTTGATGTGTTTGTGCCGGAGTCGGAGTCGTAGTACCCACAAAAACTCGCGACTCCGACCCCAAAGTTTTTCGGCATCAAAAATATATAAAAAAAAATTCCCAAAATAAAAATTATATTCTTAAAACACATTTAAAATTTAAATAAATGGTTTATGAATACTGCTCTTATGTGCTGTTTCCAAATGACAGGCGATGGACTGAGTGCTTTTCATATACAGGGGTGTGCTGGAAATCGCAAACGTAAAACGCAAGAATTTTAAAAGTCGTTTTTAAATAAGATTTTTGTAATAAAAGAATTGTATGACAAATATTTAACAAATATTTTCCTATTAAACAGGATTTTAAACCAAAAATTATAAGAATTAGGTTTAAAGTTTATTAAAAACAACTTCCAAATTCTTGCGTTTTGCGTTTGCGATTGCGATTGCGATTTCCAGCACACCCCTGATAAATTTTGCTACACAATCAATCGCCCGTCATTTGGAAACAGCACATTAATGTTTGCGTACGGTAATTGCTTCACAAAAACTCTAATTTTTAGAATGCCGTACGGTAATGAAAAAATAAAAGTTAACATCACTGAGTCTCATATACATTTAGCATCAAGATTATAGTAGGAGTCGAAGAAGAAGTCGGAGTCGGAGTCGCACTTAAAAATTTTTAGCATTTGGAGTCGGAGTCGGAGTTAGTACTTTTTTCGGACGACTTCACAGCCCTGGTAAAAACAATGATTACAAAATATGCAGTAAAATATTTAAAAAGGCTTGAACAATAGCCAAATCCACTAGCTCGAAATATTTGAAATCATGGCGGCCACACTCGCCCAATCAGAAAAGCGATAAACACCTACTTATGCGAACAGAAACCGTGATGATGAAATTTTTGTCTGGTAATGGCTGGACATATAAGATTTAATAAATAAATATTGAGAAAAAAAGATTCACCATGTAGTAGGCCCTAGGGCAGTTATCCATGTAAATCTTTTTAACAGCTGGGGACATTATGACATGCCACCAAAAACATAGTACATGTCGCCAATAACTTTATCTTGGTTCAGGTGGTAAACAACTGCTTCGCTAGGGAATGCTGAAATTAGTGTTGGGATACTATCGATATTTTCTACTATCGATACATATCGATAGTTCGGATTTCACTATCGATACTATCGATATTATCGATTGAATGTTTGTACTTGAGAAAGAAAATGTTAACTAGTTTTTTATCAGGCTACAGTTCGTTGTTTTTATCAGTGTCCTGCTGATAAGCAAGGAAGGAACCGAAATAGTAGGGACTATAAGATATTTTTTGCAACTTTGGATAATGTTCTAAATTGTTTTTGATTCTCAACCCAATAGGCAACCAATCTTGCGGACTTATCCTCTAATGGTCGTTCTAGGTTCTGTCCGATGCTCGCAATTGAAATTGCATTTATTTTTACAAAATTGCAAAACTACTTGACATTTCAGTCCCTATGTAAACATATACAAATTTCGACATAAAGGCCTTTAATAAGTAAAAAAAAGCAGAGCTAAGCGATCCATGCCACCTGCCATTCTTGCTGTTTGTGTTCATTGCTGTAATTCAGCGCAAATTAATAAGCAAATTAGCAAAAAAAAAACTTGTGGCAAAAGCTGTGTGTGTATAGCTGCGGTTGTATAGCTGTATTTGAAACAATAATAATATCGGTATCGATATTTTTCCTATCGATATTTTCGATAATTTTAGATTATCAAGAGTACTATCAAAAGTTTCCCAGCACTAGCTCGAATTCATAGATGCATATCTGTGGCAATAAATAATAAAAGCAAGGTATATTTATAGCAGGTAGCCGCGGAATTACAACAATTGTACAATAAAACAAGCAAGAGGGCTTTTTATTGTTGTTATATGATACGAACTGTCAAAAAGCAAAGGGGCTGATAAGAGACAAAAAAGACAAAAGATAAAGATAAAAAACTTGTTTACTTGTTTACTATACAACATTTGACAATTCGTATCACAAAACCAGCAAATAAAAAATAAACAGCTGGCTCTCCGAGACTACCTGCTATAAATATACCTTGAATAATAGCTTAAGTCGAAATTTCGCGTTTTGAGATATTAAGGGGTTTGTCTAAAATAAACTGTGTGTTTTGTTGCGTAAGTTAAAATATAAATGCGTGTAGTTTTATTAATAATGACATTTTATACTTGAAATTTAGGTGAGTGAAAGATCTTGAAGAAGAGAATAAAAATATGTAATAATATGAAAAAGCACTTATGTCAACTTAAGTCATTATTATTTATTGCCACAGATATATATGTTTTAAAGAAAACTGACAACATTTTTAGTTAGCGTTCTTACCGATTTGGACTAAACTGCTTTTCTAAATAAAGTCCTTTTCAAGTTAAGCCTAGTACTCTGTTCCAATTTGTGAAAAATGTTGAGCAACATTAATTATTTCACACGAAGATTTTGACATGTATCAATGTTACCTATCATGCGAGTTTATACGATTTGACGTTTTTATTCCTGCAAAGTATGCGACATTGATTTGCGTATGTAAACAAACCCCACATGTATTTAACTAAAAATATTTTTTTTTAATAAAAATTTTAACAAAGAAGAAAGTAAATATGGATTAAAAACTGTTATCGGTTGTGTTATTTTCATTTCTTATTTAAGATCAGTTCATACTTTTTTGCTTTTGCTTAAAATTCCACGTGAAATAAATGCAGCTTACATTATTTCGCAGTTGTAAAAAAATGTTGCCAGAAACATTTCGGAACTTTTTTACAAAATGAACAGAGTACAACTCTAGCAACATTATTTCATAGACATTCCGCACAAGTTTTTTTCATATGCGTTTTGACAGCATTTCACGTGAAATGTTGAACAGAGTACCTGGCTTTAGTCTAAAAAACCAAAAAACCAATTTCGGTAAGGTATTTCTTTAATTCAACATTTAAAGAGCTTCATGAACTTATAAGCAACGTCAGGTTGTTACGTTTGTAGCTCTAGAAATGAAATTAAATTTTAAATGCAATACTTTCTGAAAATACTCTTAAGTGCTTACAGATATTTCGAGCAAAATCTAGTTGCTTTTGAGTAGATTTCCCATACAAAACAAAATCATTTCCATGCCTAGATTTTGACAAAATCTTCTCAAAATCAATTAGTACTTAGTGATAATAATAATAATAAGCAGGGGTCTGATCACCGCATACGATTTTTTATTTTGTTATTAGGACTTTTGATATCGATTGAAATGTGTTGTAATTTGAGATGATAGCATTCGATAACGTGTAACCCAAGTCATTGCATCTCTCGAGTTTTCATTCGATACGTCAGTGTCTATCGGATGCAGAAAAAATAGATGGTTTATTCGATACGATATTTTGCTCGATATCAAATGCGGTGCTTAGACCCCAGAGATGCCTTTTAGCCAAAATACGTAAGACTAGTGCGATGGTGCAAAACGGTCTTAAAACCTATGTCCTTCCCTGTAAATGTCAAAGTTATTGCTTACTTTTGCATGGATTCTATAGCGGGAAAGCTAGAGTCTAAAGGCGGACTTAACATATACACAAACAACATGCATTCCTACATGGATAATTGAAAACACACCTTCAATTACACATTCTAATAAACACAGCAAATTGAAATAAATAAACACATACGAAGAAGACTCATGTGATATAAAAAAAAAACTGTCAGCTTTGTCTTCTTTTGTATGTCACATAACAAAATATTAGAAGTCACAGAATATTATTTATTTGCCGCAGGACATTATTGTCAAACAAAAAGAAAACAAAATTTAAATTGTACACAGCAACACCAAACAAGCAAATATGTATACACCCACATACTTTTACATAATTTTGCATACAAAAATACCCAGCGGTAAAACTTAGAAGACCTTCTTACTTCAGGCCTTTTTGAAGGCCTGATTAAAAATTTTTGATTTAATTACTATTCTTATGTAACTGCTAAAGAATGCCTCATAGAAGGCCTCGGCTCTTTGGTATAAAAGATAAGATACACCTTCCACACTCGCTTCTATGAGAAGCGATAAAAGAAGGAGTAACATTTTTTGTTTTGTTTTTTTGCACACGCAAAAACAAAGTAACATACATAATAAAATAACTTTCAAATGAAAACAATAACGTAAATCTTTTCCCAACAAACACGAAGTCAAACCTTTGATATGAAATGACTTTATCATTTGACATCAAACGCAATTCTCAAACGTTTTTCAATTGTTTGATTAAACATTTAAATTCAAATTGATAATGATTTGAAAATAAACATTTGATATCAAATGTTTTTTCAATTTGATGTCAAATGTTTGTCAAAGTTAAAATCAAATCAAAAATAAACTTGGCAGTACTAAAGCGAAAAATAAATGTAAGCATTAAAAATGGCGATTAAAGTTAAATTATTTTTCCTTGTGGTTACATGTGTTTTACTATTAAAAATAAATTTTAATATAAAGTGAACAGTTTATTTCTAGTGAAAAATAAAAATTATTTGTGAGAAATTACAATGTTTAAAAATACGAAAAAAAAAGAAAAATAATAAAACAGGAAAGTGAAGAAAGATTGTTGAACGATCGCGGTGCTACAATCCTCAAAATAAAAGGGAGCCAAGTATTTTGTCTTTCCAAGAATTAGAAGACGGAAAGAACACTATTTTATCTTTTTGCTATGGAACCGAATGTTTATCTCAAAGTTTATTTAAATAAATAATAAATTTAAATTAAAAAAATTAAATAGTTTTATTTATATTCCACATTCTATTATAATCCACATTTGAAAAACATTTGAGAATTACGTTTGAAAGCAAGTTGAAAATAAAGGCATTTTTCAATTTGAAAATAATTTCCCCTTTTTGTTGAGAACGCTATGATTTACAAATGATTTTCAAATCATTATCAAACATTTGTCGTTTGAGAAAACGTTTGATTTCAAATCACTTTCAATTTGAAATCAAACCTCCGTGTTTGTTGGGTTTAGTTGATGTTAAAAAGAGAAAGAGTAAAATTTTTTGTTCTGTTTTTTCGCCAATGCATAAGCGAAAGAATTCAGATCCCGTTATAAAAATAAAGTTACATACATATTAAAATACCAAGTGAAAACAATAATGTAAATCTTTTTAGTTGTGTTTTGTTCATTGAAGAAGAAGGTTCTGTGTAGGGATGGACACTGTAAAAAAACATCGATGTTTTTTTCGATGCGATGCGAATGAAAATGGTCAGCCAATTTCCATTAGAACCGATGCAGTTTTTACAAGGATGGTCAGAAAGGCTTTTTAAGAGCCATTAATTAAAAGGCCTTTTAACATACCTTTCTTAAAAACCCTTTAAGATAACCTTTATTCTAAAGCCTTTTAACAGTCCTTCTCTGGAAAGCCTTCTAAGAGCCATATATTTGAATGCCTTTAAGAAGCCCTGGCGAAAGAAAGGAAAGCGGAAGGCCTTCTCCGCAATGACAACGCGTGTAAAAAAGATATGAGTATGGAATGGAGCAAGAAGGCCTTGTACATCCAAAAGAAGGGGTACAGAGGCCTTCTAGAAGGCCTTCGTACTCCTTCTTTTTCCCGCTGGGTAAGTATAAGATTTGTTTTTATTTCTGTTGCGGCTTTTTTAAAGGAAATAACAAAAAAATAAAAATAAAAATAAATTATGCAAAACTGAAAGAGACATACATTGAAATATCAAATAAAGTTGTAGCAAGTACGAAAAGTAGAAATAGCGGGGTAATTGGAATTATAGGGTGGGAGCGAAAGGACAATACAGTAGTAGCGTTATCAGTATCATCTACTAAAGATTTTCATGTCACGGAAAATATCAAAATAAGCTTTAACTTTGTACTTGATGATGTCGGTGGTGATGAAAAATTGGCATCAGTAGGAGACTTGAAAACTCGTGAGGGGAGCGCTAAGCACGTTTTGCCGTGGGTGAGAAAATAAAATGAAGAAAAAATATGTGAAATATTGGCCAAAATAAAACAAGAAATGCCAAACACTCATTTTTTTAATACGAGCTCACTGCAATGGGGGAGCAGGGAGGAGGAATATGGAAAAAGTATGTGATGCTTAAACATGCCAGTTATGAGTTGGTCTATTTGTAACAAACCGAATGTTTATTTGTGCTTTCAACCATGCGAATGTATTTGAAAATGTGTGTGTGTGTCCGAGTTAAAGCAGATGAAGATGAAAGAACGTAGGAAACAGAAATAATCAAGCAAATACAATTGGGGCGCTATAGTTGGGCAGTCAAAATTTTCGGTTAATATTTTTGGAATACTGCATGACTTTTACTTGTAGATTGAAATAACGAAGGCCAAGTTAGTTCAAGGAACCCATGTTATGATTGTCGAAAAATTAAGCCCGATTTGATGAGCAGGTGAACAGGTTATGTGTAGGTGTTGTTTCAGCCACAGACACAGAGAAAAGAATATTTTTTAATTTTCTGCGATGAAGGTTTTTGCAGTATTGATAATAAAGTTTGTAAATATAAATAAATTTTATTTTTAACAATTTTGCTGTTAAAAATTTTCTTGAGCTAATTTTGTCTGTAATTTCATTTAATTTCATACATTTTATAAGCAGAACATTAAGAAAATCAGAAATTTTAATCAACCAACAGATTACAACTGACGAAAGATTTTTTCTGGTATAATGGAAACTCCTAGATTTCAGCATTGTTTTAGAGCCTGTGCTTATTAGAGCGTCATGCAATATTTTTGCACTTTTCGAGTTCAAACTCTTTCTCGTATGGAATTTCTCGAAGTATTTTTCGAAACTAACAAACCCCGTTTTTGGGTTTTGCTAGTTTAGCTGCCGCTCGGATTTTATAGTCTCGAGAATATTTTGGCCCGAATAGGGGTTTAGGTCTCGACAAGTACTAATAATGAGGTCAAATATCTGGGATTTGTTCTGGACAGACGGCTCAATTGGAACTCGCACTTGGATCAAACCCTCGGGAAGGCGGTAAGGGTCTTCTGGGAATGCAAGAGCTTCTTTGGGAGAACTTGGGGTTTTAGTCCAAGTATGGTAAAATGGCTATACTTTACGATGGTCAGACCGATAATTACTTACGGATCATTGGTATGGTGGTGGTCTAAAATTCGGCAGGAAGACTGCTATGTCCAGTCTCCTTAGGATCAAGCTGACATCGGGACTTGCTGAGGTCCAGGGGCATGCTAGATTGATAGACATGGCTCCGGGCCTATCTGTGGAAAGTAATGAGGACGAATGGTCTCGGCAGACAGGATCTGAGACTGCTGGTGGCCTATCTGACTGGTCACCACACGATCAAATACTACCTTTATCGGATGGGCCTGGCTGAGGATCAGGAATGCAGACTGTGTCTAGTCGGGGACGAGACGACGGAGCATGTACTGTGTGACTGCCCGGCGTTGCCATGGGCCAGAAAGAGGCACTTGGGGCATGGTATAATGTGTGCGTCCCGAATCGGTGATATACCGGCAAAGGCCCTGGTTGGGTTCCTATGGGAAGCAGAGGGTCTTTTGGCCAACTAAGGGGAGTGGGTACAATAGACCTAACCTGGTCGCGGTACCTGTCACTGTGGGGGAAACCTCCCCGCTCTATCGTGGAAAAAAAGTACTTCGAGAAATTCCACACGAGCATGATTTTCCATTTAACGTGTTGCATAGTGTAGTTAAGGTGCGTACGGGTATGACATGGTGGTTCTGGCTTACAACTTCATTTCGAGGCGAAAGATCTTAATAATATTGGCGGATATCTCTGTGCTGCTGCTTTTTATGGTGGAGATTAAAAAGCTTCGGCACCTAATCCTATCAGAACTAGTGGTGACACATCTTAGACCTGCATTAAAAAACATTTATGTTACTTACACAGAAAAAATTCCCGCTAATTTTTTTCAATTAAAGCATTAATCAAAAGCAAAATCAGTTTTTATTAAAAATTTAATCAAGCGAATTAAGCGTTTAATCAATTGAATTAAACGTTTAATTGATAATATTAATTTGTTTACTGGTGCAAGTTGAATTAATTTTTTAATTAATATCACAAATTCTTTAATTGAATTCAATTTTTATTTTTTTCTGTGTAGTTACCCCTAATACATTTTTTCGTTTCAGGAGGCAATTATTCAAAAATTGTTAGAGACAAATACTTAAAGAAGAAGTATTTAAGAAGGATTCAACAAAGTATTTGCGCACATGTATTTCCTGGCACTTACACATTCGTCAGTGACCATAAATGTTCCAACATTGAAATTACGTTAAATTTAATGTAGGGTATCAGTTCATAAACCACTCGTAGTTATTTATTTAGTACAACAATAATGAAGCTTCACATCACGATGTTGAAAAGAAGGAAACGTGGG
Organism: Pollenia labialis; assembly: GCA_949318255.1. Classification (NCBI taxonomy): domain Eukaryota; kingdom Metazoa; phylum Arthropoda; class Insecta; order Diptera; family Polleniidae; genus Pollenia; species Pollenia labialis. The sequence goes on from OX439139.1 coordinate 127,655,875, forward strand.
ATGTTCTATAAAACAGAAAAAGAAAAACAAAAAATAAACAAGAAGAGATCTTAAAATGTCACCACAAATAAAGAAAGCGTTAGAAATGTTTGTTGTCAGGCAATTTCGTACATTCCACTTCATAAAAATTATGATTGGCTTTTTGTTTCTTCTCCCATTTCCACCAACCACCCACAAAAATTCCTCACAACCATTTTGTTTTACTTGTTCGCTTTCCTCTTCAGTTAAGTTGGATGTATGTAGGTGATATTAATTTTTTTTAATGTAAGTGTGTGTATTTGTGAGTGAGTTGGGTGTATTTTTCATTTTTTTGTATTACAAAAATTACAAACTCACTCACACATACACTGTCACACACACACAGACACACTTTTATTTATGTTGAAAAAAAAATGAGGAAAATTAGCATATTTATGAGTTGATGATTTGCTTTTGGCATTTGTGAGTTGTTAAAGTAAATGAGGTGAAATAAAAAAAAAGTTGTAAATTTGTTTTCTTCTTTTCCTCTCTTTTGGATTTTCTTCATCTTGTTTCCATTGGTTTTTGTTTTATTTCTTACAAAACTTATGTTTTATGTCAATGTTTTTTTTAAGGACTTTATAGCAATAGAAGAAGAGTTTGCCATTTTCTTTATAATATTTTATCTTGAAGAAAGTATCTAAATTAGATTCTTGATTTGTCTCTTGAATTTGTAATTTTTTCATGTTTTGTTTTTTTTTTCTTCTTTTACTTTTAGGTTGATTTAATTTTTTTTTTATGGAATTTTTTTCATACAATTTTTAATTCAAAAAGTTATTCACTTGTATCAAAAAGAAGGAAGAAATTGTGTTGAGGTATTATAACTTAGTAATTGGTTATTCACAGCCAAACCTTTTCTTTTACATTTGTAAGAATTTAAATTTAATTTTTTTTTTACTCGAATCTTTAAAAGTTGTTTAATTTTAATTATATTTTTGCAAAATAATCAAATGTGGTTTCTTATTTCTACACATGAAAGGAATATTAAGCGAAAATGTTATAAGAAAGCAAAATAATCTTGCAGAAATATTAATATGTATTTTATTTATATAGAATTTCTCATTAATATTTAATCAAATAAAAACAGAAATAAATCAAATACAATGAAACTTATTTTCAATCTGTTTGGAATACACAAGAAGTTGAATTAGTAGTTTTCAGTTTTAACAATCACCTTGAATAATCAGGGGTGTCATAGAATCAAAGTCGGTTTTGCAAACCAATTTTTTTTTCATTTGGTGTCACGAAAACAAGTTGGATTTGTTATTTTCGAACACAAATAAAACCGATATTCGAATCAGCTGTTTAATGTTTTGGCTCATGTGTTTACAGCTTTAAATGCAATTTATAGGTGCGTTTGAGTACTTTTGCAGTAAAATGCAGTAAATGAGTAAACTGAAAAATTTGCTCTCACAAAAAGCTGTTGTGCAAAAAAGTACGCGAACAGAAAATTTGTAAAAATTCGTAAAATAAAGGTAACAGCTGATGTCAAATAATTGAAGTGTTGAAAAATGTTTACACTTTTGACTGCTTAACTCGTTTTCTTATCGGTACTCGATTAAAAACTTTTTATAACACGAACATTTTTGGAAAATATAAACAAACTATTTTATGTAATCTTTCATATTTGTTTGTTTTTAATTTTATTTGATTTTACTAATTTATAGCGGGTTAAATTATTTAAAAGAACATCAATAATTTTTTTGCTATTGATTACTTAAGTCCCCAAGTACTTCACACTTTTACAACTCTAAAAAAATTAACTTAACAAAAAAAAATTTCAAAAGTTTGTATTTGGCCAAATAAATGCTTCACAAACAAGATTAGTTAATTAATAGTAATTCACTTTTTGTTTTGGTTTAATTTTTATTTCAACTTTTCTTTTATTTAACAAATTTTTCACAATTTATATGCATTTTATTTGTTACTTTTGTTTATTTACTTTTGGAACATATGTTTTTTTGATTTACTAAATTTTACTGCAAAAATTTCTGCAGTAAAAATTTGTAAATACTCAGACAAGAACTGTCACTTTACGCTCTCAATTTGTGTTCTCATTTACTGTATTTTGTGTACTCGAACGCAATTTCGTAAAATGCAGTAAAGTTCAGTAAAAAATAGTAAAAACTTTTGTGTTCTCGAACGCAGCTTATGTTTGACAATTTTTTAAATTATGATTTTTGCGCCCAAATATTTATTAAAGGTGTTATAGAAATGAAAATAAGAAGTGGTAATACAGTAAACATATGAAATAAATGCCATTGTTGGTTATATTACTTGCGTTGCATTTATTTTACATTTCTGTAATTTTATTGTTTTGCACAAATATGTATGTATGTAGGTATAAAGCGAATATATTAAAAATATTAACAAATTTGTTGTTTGACCACTGCTGTTGTTGCATATTTGCTGTTTGCAGAAGTAAGAAGAAGACTTTTGACAATTTGCAGCAGCCCGCTGCCGGAGACTACCGGAAACATGCAAAATATACCATTTTACCAATTTATCAATTTTATTTACTTCTATCTGTGGAAAAATCTAACTGTTGTAAAAAAATAAAATAAAAAATTAAGCTTTTAAAAACTATTTTTATTTCCAATAAAAAAAAAACAAGAGCTGTAAGCTGCCGATAACATTGGTTTCTGTGACACCTAAAACCGACACTAATTTTAGTTCGAACAAGAAACCGACAACATTGGATTTCATGACACCAACGTATTTTTTTTGTCAGTTTCAAATCCAATACCGATAAGATTGGGTTCTATGACACCCCTGAATACTTTATTTTCGGTGTAAGAAACTAGTTTTGAAGAATTATTCGAAAGAAAGAAAAAAGTGCTTAAATCGACTTAAGCAAAATTTCAGTTTATTACACCTTTATAATCACCATGCTTAAAAGTACCAATCGATAGATTACCAAGAAAACAGCTAAACGTTTTTCATTCAACCACTCGCTCAACCACTCGTTGATGATGGCTCATTATTTAGCGAGCAAATTAGCCCGAAATTATCTTCTAAATTTTTAATTTATAGCTGTCTCAGAAGGACGACTTTTGCGAAACTTGGCTTTTACAGATCCACCATTTTCGTAGCAGATTTTTAATATTTTATAGTGTGATTTTGGTGGAATTCTTTTTGATTATGTATTGTATCATTTTATACCGTCAATCACTACAGTAAGTGGTTAAAAATAAAAAGTCAAACAAATCATTTATTTATGCTCCCAATAGCGCAAAAAAACACTTGATTTTTTAAGTAGAAACCAAAAAAAAGAAAAGTATTTTTTATTTCTGTGATAAAGATCAATGGAAACATATCAATTGAATTGGTTTACTTGTAGAGATTTTAGAGATTAAAATTTCAAACAACTGTTACGATTTTGGAATGTGGAAAGACACAATAAATATTTAAGCTTAGTGGTGCGCACCATGATCTTTTTATAAAGCAAAGTTGTTGAAGTGTTTGTTTTCTTAGTTTTTAAATAATTTTGAAAGTTTAAGTATTGAAATTTAAATAAAGACTTTAGATTTTTCTTTTGATGGTTATGGAAAACTTGGTCTATTTTTTTATTAAACGCTCACTAAATCATTAACAGGAACATAAACCAGTTTACAAATCAAAACTAAATATATTCGTTATCATTTGATTAAAATTGCAGGTTTTTGAAGCCAGTTTTCTGCCTCCCCTAAACATTTTTGGATTTTGAGTTGCGCCTGTTTATGGTTTAGTGTGCCATTACGAATATGTTCTATTAAAACTCTGTCGCTTATTTGACTAAAGTGGCCATTTTACAAAGAACTAATTTCTCGTTTGTTTTTTTTTTTTTGGCATTTCATTTGCAATTAGTTACATAAACGTTGCAAATAAATTTTATTGTTTTAATTCTTCACAAGGTTGTAGTTGTAGTTTTAATTTTGTGTTTTTTTTACCTGACATTTTGTGTAATTTACTTTTTAAGTTTTTTGGGTTGGGCCAGTTAAAAATAATAATGACATGTCATTAAGTATTCATACCAAAAATTTTAGTGGTTGCTAATTTTGTTGGTGTCCTTCGTTATTTTTTTTTTTTAGGTTTTTCTATCACAGCATTTTTGTTTTGTTTTTTTTATGGTTTTTTGTATAGAATAAGTTGGTGGTTAAGTTTGTATTTGTTTTGTGGTCTTATCTTAAGTCAAAACAATTTCCATATTTTTTTCTAGTTGTCATTTCTTGATAAGAACTCACATGCGAACATGTGTATGTATACAGGGCAATATTAAAAAGGATGAAAAAGAAAGGATATTTTTTGTAAAGCATTAAAATAGGCTGTTATATTGTGGTTTATTGTTGTGGAACATGCCAAAGAACAATTAGCAATATACAAAATAATTTGCGCCCAGGGATACAATTTATGTACATTTTCTAGGATGGGTATTTTAACGCTCTTGTTACAATTTACTCTACAAGGTATTTTCTTTAGAGAAATTATAAGTGTTTGTGTATGTGTTCGTGTGCTGGCCAGTTTTAATTTAATTTTAACTTAAATTTTATCTATCAACAGGCATGGAAAGTTATATACTTTTGTCCGTTTTTCATTTTTATTTAAAACAAAAACCACCGCAATAACACCACAACCTGAAAAAGTACTTTTGGTAAAAATCAACTTTTCAATAATTGTTTTCCTAATTAAGTATGAATTGTATTCAATACAATTTAAGAGATAAGGTTGGTAAATTTCTTGCAATTGTGCTTTTATTCTATTCACTATAACATCTTCGGAAGTACAATGATGCGAAATATTAACGTGTAAACCTACCGTGGCGGACCACCATGGATGAAAAACAATGCGTTTACAAACCGGCCCCATTTGGTTGGTCAAGAATACACAGTTGTGTCGTACTGTGTACTCGCCCCTCTTGGACTGGAGCTATCTGATCTTGAAACAAGCAGCATATGCTGAAATGCCAGCAGCCGAAGAGGACTTTTTAAGTTCTCTCTTTCCGCGACTTCGAATTTACACTTTTAGCATTATGAGGCTCCCAACCAATAGTAAGTAATACAGGAACTGTAGTTCCTGGAGCTATTGACTCCTGTGGTACCAAAAAGGATCTTTGGTCAGCCGTGATCTTAAGAGATCTATCAATTAGATCACTAATAGTAGTTTAAGGACTTTTAGGGAAACTGCTTTTCTAATATAAGAGTCATGATTTGTAATAATCTGAAAAATTTGGGTAACAGAACTCGTTTTGATATTTTATTCTTTGATCAGAACGTATGAGTTATGCTAATTAAGCTGTCTGTTATAATTAACGGTAAACCAAGTACATCTTCTCAGTCTTATTTCGGGCATGAGGATGTTTTTAAGCAAAGTGCCTAAATCAGTAAAAATCATCAACTAGGACTTCAACATAGTAAGCGCAATTGATATGAAAAACTATATTGAATGGCAACCATTTTCGCCGGAAAAACAAAAGCGACAACAAAACTTAGAAAATGGGAATAAGGACATACCCAGTAATCCAAGGAATGCAGGTTTCTTTATTCATGTTTTAGTTTTCACTTTAGACATCAACACACGAATAGACGTCCAGTTCATACAAGTATTTTGAAGAGAAAAAGTTTAGCGAACAAGGTTTTGGTATAACAAAACCAATTTCAGAGTAAATTCTTTGAGTTTTAAAGTAAACTTTTACACTTTTGAGCCCGTTTTCACAACTTACCGATTGCTGAAGGTAAAATTTTATCGGCCGTATGAAAAGTGTTCCATTATTACAACTTTATTTTAACCGTAATCCGCTCACTAAAGGCCGATAGAATCCTGCCACTAGCAATCACGAGGGATGCGATTTCAATGCCAACACACTTTTGCAACACGGATTGCAAAAAAATATTAAGGATTTAAAAAGAAATTTCGAATATTTTTGATCTGATCTGGAGTCAAAGTGGAATCTAAAAATTAATTTTTTTAAAATGCTTTGGCATTTATTAAAAAATTATTTGATTTTGCAAAACGTTTGGCTTGATTAAAAATCATTTAACTGTTTCTAAATTACATTATAAAATTACCTTCTTACAAATAATTTTAGTAAACTTTAAGAAATTTTAAAAAAATAGAGCATAAGTTTGATCAATTTACTGGTCACGCTTTTTGGATTTTTTAGTTTGATATTTGTTAGGTTAAGTTTTTTAAAGATATTTGAGTAGCAATAGACTGAATTTTTAATATTTTTGTTTTTAGTTAAATTAAAAAAGATTTTTTATGGAAATTTTTTAAGTTGTTAGCGAATATTTTTTATTTTTTTAGTGCATATTTTGGATTTTTTAATACATATTTAAAGCGCATATTTTTTAGTGCAATAAAATCTCATTCCTAGCATTCAGTAAGTTGTGAAAACCTTAGTTGCTATTCTTAATTTTAAGAATGTCATGTTTTCAAGGCTCTATGCTGCAATGTTAATGGATAGTCAGAATTTTAATGGCAAATAAATTAAATTTTACTCCAAAAATATTTTTGAAAATTATCAAAATAATTTTCGTGGGAATACAAAATTTAATTTAAATGATTTTTGAAGATTGTCCGAAGCAGTGTTGTCAAGAGGAGGAAACAAATCCTTCCATGTAGGCTTTTTTACTAAATATGAGCGGACTGATTTTTTATATTCGCCAAAATGTAGGTATTTTTCTCATATTGCATTTTATACGAAATAAATGCTAAAAAATGTATTTTAAAGAATGATGTAATAATTAAAGAAATGGAATTCTTAAGTCAAGAAAATGAAATGAAAAGATGAGTACAGATATGAGCTATTGTCTTATCAAGGATCTCATCTATTAATTTTTCTGAAACTGAGATATTAAAATGTTAAACAAATGTGTTTTGACACATGAACTTTGAATAGTTTTGGATAAATATAGTAAAAATGAAAAACTACAATGACGAGGTTGTATTTCCAAATTTATCGAAACTGATACGGAGTTTGCTTGTTATACCCAATTCAGAGAGACAATCAAATGGCGAAACAAGTTGAGTCGCACAACTTAAAGTTTAATTTGTATTATAAGATCATTTTATTAAAATAGTGGAAGTGCATTAGTTTCGAATGCACAATAGTCACTTTTTTGTAAAATAACATGTTGCTTTTGTACCTGATTTAAATTAAAATTATCATTTAAAGGTTAATGTGCTACAACACGTTTAATCACTTGAGTTGTGAAAAGAACACATATGAATAAAATTAGTTTTTAATAACTATTTTTTTTCTTAGATTTTAAAGACTAAAACGCGTTTTGTAGGGCAAAATTTTTCAGTGTGTTGGGAATGTTCTTATTTGTCAACAAATCTTCTGGCAACACTGGCCAGAAATAAGAAATTTTGTAATAGTTTGGGGGTTAAGTAGATGACAGCATTATTGCAAAGGCTTAAAGGCAAATATTTAAAACTAGAACATTTTCTTACGACTTTAAGTTTACTTACAGAAAAATAGTTAAGCAATTCACAAAGTGTTCTATTGCGTTTTATTGGTTGTATTTTTGTCATATTTCTAAATTATAGCAAATACAACCAATATGACCCAAAAGAACACTTTGTTTACATTGTCAATATTTTCAAGCAACTCTTTTTTAAAAATCATTTTGTTTATTACAAAGTACGCTTTTGAAAAGGGTTTTAGTACCATTTCATTTTTGATTCCTTTATCGCTGTTTACCAACATTTTGATGTGACTGCGAGAAAAACTATATTCTTATTCCCTTTCTCTCTCTCTCTTGCTATCTTCCATTTTAATTTGTATTTTTCAACAATTATGTTAATATGTTAAGCGCTAATGTGCTTGAACTCGCAAACAGTTGGTATGCCAACTGCTTTTATAAGTCGTTATATGGGTGGTCATCTTCCATGGGGGTTTTTGTAACGTTAAGTTAATTTTTATTACCCAAAAATGCTAATCATTTTTTATTGTAATGTCTCTAATTGTCAGTTTCATTTCCAGTATTCTTATTTATTCTGTCTTTAATTTACTTTAGTGAATTTCAAGTGGGTAAGTTAATAAAGTACTCAACAAAGTTCATGCGATGACTAGTGGGGAGTTAAGGTCAAATCAGGGTTGTTAGATGTGACGACTTTTCGTAATTTTGACGATTTTATTGAGAAAATCCAGTAAAATGACGATTGATATTTACAATTATATTGGGAACAGTTTTTCAAGATACAAAAATTATTGGAAATTAAACAGAAACAATTCTTCCCCTATCACAAACCAGGTGGATATCATGAGAAGCATTAGTAATTCGAATTCTTCGATTCCCGATTTATGTCGGTCCTATTTGGTCCGCTTTTTTCAAAATTGGTTAAATCCGCTTTGCGTTTTTTATGTTTTCGATTTGCGTCGCTACAAACAATTGCATTTTCTTGCTGAAGTCATTATCACATGTGAAGAATTTTTCTATTTGCGTGTAAAAAGGCGAATTCCAATTTAATTCTGTTAGGTAAGTTATTCTAAGTATAGTTGCGCGTTAGGAAGTAAGAAGTAAGTTCTCAATAAGAAGTTGTGTAGAAAAATGAGTGCAAAGAGAAGGAAATGCATTAGTTTGGAACTAAAATTGGACGTAATAAAACGTTTCAAGTCAGGTAAAAAGACTGTTGAGTACAGGTCGCAATTTTGGAGATAATTTGGGGCATAGGTTCATATTGGCACAAGGACCAAGCCTATTGAAAATGGGCCGAATCGTAGGACCATGAGGGAAGATAGGGGGAAATTTCTTCCTCTCAGAAACTATCAAACCGATTTTAATGCAATTAAAAACATAGATAGATCCCTATTCATATAGCCATACACTTTCGAAAATTTGTTTTTAAATACTGTGGTGTTGGGTATCATATGGTCGGGAGTGACCGACTATACTTTCTTACTTGTTTTTTCGTATTTATTTTCAAATGATAAATATATTTCAGCCCACTTGCTGAATTAAATAGAATCAAACTAAACTATATCACTTTCTTTATCATAAATAGAATTTCTTGTTAAAAATTTATATTTTTGAACCACTCAATGCAATAAATTGTCTCTTAATTGTAAAATTTAAATATTATACTTTGTTGACGATTTTATTAAATGTTCGTGACGATTTTGACGAATTTTTTTAAAACTTTTGTTGATTTTTGAACAAAAAAGTTAAGCAACCCTGTGTCAAATACTTATTTGGAAAGTCGAAAGAGATTTTTAGAAGTTGAATGATTTCCTTATATACTAAGAGAACCGCCCTTGATTGAGCTAAAGTGTAGTGCTCGTATCAGATGCAGTTGCTTCGCAGTCTAAGAATTTCTTAAGCCGTCTCCAAAATTTGTTTTCATCTGTGTTAAGACTGGCTACGGACTTTCCTTATTTCATTGCCCATGAAGACAGAAGTCAATTAAGTCCTATGTTGTCTTTTATCTATCTCGTTTGTATGACTGTACTTAAAGTCTACTTCTTAAAGTTATCCTGCAATTTTACATAACATCCCAACTTGTATTGAGACCAGTTAAAGAAGCTTTAATTATTTTTGTTTAAGTCGTCGCCTGAAATCAAATGCTGGGGGTAAACTACTTGGACTCAAGTCAGCTATTGACCATTTTAAATTGTTGATAACATTTTGTGCTGAAAAAGGTCAACACGAAAAAGAAACACACAAAAAAAAATTAAAAAGGGAAAAATTTACTTTGGGCTTCAAGCAGCATTCTTGACCAAAAGTACGAAAAAATAAAAGTAAGGAAGAACATGTAGATTAATTAAGATGGATAATAATTAAAAAACCAAATTTCGATCTACCAAACGATAAATACAATTTGGTTTAAAGAATGATGTTTGACTATTGACTACCAGCAGTAGTCAGTGGCTATGAGCGTTAAACGGCAAAACCCTCTCAAGAAATTGAGTGGTTACGATTGAAACATGTAAGGTTTACCTGTCCGTGAAAGCCCGAGTTCGAGACCCGCGGCAGTCAAGAATGAAAAATTATCAATAAATTTTAATAAATTTAAATCATAAAAATAATTTAATGAAAATTAAATTTGATGAGCTTAAGCCTAATTAAAATATCAAAATTTGGATTACTAACATTTTGTTTTACTTCGGAAAAACGGCCGCCTGTTTCTCAAAACATTGACAGAAGTAATTAATAATGTCCCACAAGGACTCAAGTTACTTATTTACCATTTTTACGGTTTTTTTAATATTTGCTTTATTTTAAATCAAGGATGCGATTGAATTATGCATAGGGTACATTACACTATCATACAAGTCTTACATAGTTTGAGGAAAATACAACCCTCTCATGATAATTTTTTATTGCTTTCTTTAATATTTTCAAGCAATAATTAGATCAGGGGCCGAATTACGGCATTCGTTATCGATCGAAATTTCCATTTCAATTGTATTGCTGTTTCGATTTATATCGTACGCCGTAATTTTCTCTCAGGAATGCATTTTCGTCAAAATATGTAAGACTTGTATGTTAGTGTAAAGTACCATTAAGGGATGTTTTATTAAGCGTGTTGTTTCGGCGGAGCTGGCGATTTATTCTAGCAACTTTGGTGGAGGGGTTTAACAAAAAATACAATAACGGGCAAAAGTAATTCTAAATGAGTGTTTTACATTTGTTCCATTTTTTTTTGTTCCGCAGAAGATATTAAATACAAAATAAATCGTAATTGGCCCTGTAAAAAGTTGCCCTAATTCCACTTTCCTAATATTTACGCTAAAAAGGCGATGTTAGATATTCCTTTATCAGCAGATTTAAAAAGTGTGCGTATTTCAGAAAGAAAATTTTTAATGTTTTATATTTAAATATTAAACAATGAACAGGATACTGAAGTTACTCTATATTTAGCCCGTCAGATTGGACTTAAAGCCCTAATAAAGTGTCAAGTTCAAGCTTGCTGGACAAGCCTTAAACAAACTTCTACATCTGACTTTACTTGGTTTCGAGGAACTTGCTTGATATAACTCAGCTTTGAACGTGGTATTGATGTAGGACTTAAAATATCTACAGATGAGTAATTATTTTTGGATTCTTAGGGGATACGTAAAAAATAATGTATTAATCGCTAATAAATGTCATTCTCTCAATGTATCGGCAAACTGTCTGTTACCTAATGTGGACATACATTTGCTAAAAATAAGCTGTCCGTTAACGATGTCGGTTTTCTCAATGTACCGACAAAAACATTGCTTCAGTTGGCGGCACCTTTCAAAATACATGTAAAGTTTGAGAGTCAGCTGATTGAATTTATCTATGCGGCAAATAAATAATTGGCAGATGAATGCCGGTTAGCTTTGCGGCAGAATAGAAGCAAATGAGACATTAGGAAAACCAAATTCCTTTAACGTGCAGTTTTTCGTTGGGAAAAAAGTAATCGCCTCATAAGTAAACGGCCATAAATCTATTACGAATAAGTGTTCCTTAAGTATTTTAACTTAAAGGTGACAGAAAAATTTAAATTTTTGAACCATATTGTTTGCCACCGCCCAGGATTTAGGCCAAACGTTTTGTTATAAACTAATTAATTCTTCAAGATTCAATATGGAACAATCTTTTTTAAACAGGGGATCATAGTGTCTACTCCATAAGTATCCGAATAAAGATGATTTATTTTGTTACACTTTCAGTATAGCCAAATTTTTACATTGATCATTCTTCAACTAAACCCTTTTATATCAACAAGTGCACCACTCACTTGCAATAAATTTAAACCTCCTTCTATACAAACATACATACATATATTTTTAGTTAACCTTGTCTGTCATGTCTATGTTTTATTTTTCATATACAAAATTTATTTATTTATTACTGAATCTAAATTAAATTAGATTGTCTTTTCAAGTCACAGTCTAAGAGTCATTAAAGTCCTGACATTGCATGTTTTTTTTATTTAATTGTATTTTTGCTTTTAGTTTAGAGGATGCCACTCCTTTTAAATTCATTTATAGACCATTTAATGATTTGCCATTTATTTTAACTTTACGCGCACGTTATCAGTGTTATTTGACACCAATATTAATTTGTTACTTGTCTCGTGGTGTTGCTTTTCTGGCTGATGTCTGCCGTACAAATACTGCAAGTTGTTTATCAAATCGTTAAAATGTAACAGCGCTTAATAAAATATTACTTTTATGTACATACATACATATGTATAAAAAAAAAACTATTATTAAAGTAATAAAATAGATAAATAGCAAGGAATTATTAAAAAAAAATAGTTAAAGGCATCAGCAGAGTATTTAAATTGTGTAAAGTTTAAGAACTCCCGTAGTGGCCGATTTCCCAAAAAAATTAATAAAGTTATTATATCATCCTACAAAGCTTAGGGATATCAATTTTCGATTTTATCTTTGTTATAAATTCCTTGAAAAAGAGTGATTGTGCTCAACCCAACGTAACCATATGGTCACACACATAATAGGCATAGCAAAAAAAAATCTATAAATTCGTGTGATTCCCCGATTTTAATAAAATGGAGCTTATTCGCTTCATAAAATATGTGTGCTGCTGCAGAATGCATTTTTCTATCAGTAAGGGCTAAAAAATCACTGATGGTTTAAACGTTGGTTTAGTTGAACTAAACTTGAATTTATATGTAGTTTAAACTCAACAACTATAAATCAGTGTCCCATGTATTATATGTTGTTAAAAAAATAACATGTGGCAGCACTACGATATATCTTAGCAAATTCATATGGTCTGCATTGGTAGTTTAAACGCCCAATTTTATGCGTTTAAAAATGGTTTATCTCTTTGGTGATTTATAGATTTGTTGGTTTAAACACATTTTAAACCAAACAGAGAGTTTAACTCGCTCTGATTTTTTAGCCCTAAGAGTATTATTGTTAGAGCAATTAGATGTTAAAACTTGGTGTAAAAAAAAAATGTCAAAAAACGTGAAAACGCATTACTACAAAAAGTAAGTAAGCAATAATTTTTATGAAATAAGGGATTCTTGGTTTAAAACAAATATATTTTGTTTGGCAATGAATTACACTAATTATTGGAAAATGTGATTTGTAAGTTTTCAAACATTTTGCATGTTAGTTTGAACAGTTTTTATCATTGTGACCGTATGGTCACGCTGGGTAAGATTTCAAAAAATACTTTATTATTATTTTTAGGGCGCTAAGTACAGAAGAAGCCATAGATTTCATAAATGAATTGTGTGATGAAGATGAAAACGAGCCTGTTGCTTTATATATTCTCCCACCTGAAGTTGAAAGTGGCGTACTTAGTGGTACGGATGATGCTGAGGAGGATGATGTTGGAATGCCAGTTGACATTTCTGTTGGCCAACTAAAATCATGGTTATGAACAACGGCAGACGCATTGATACGCTTGATGGCCTGGAAGTTAGTGATGACGAAAATGATTTAATGCTCAGAAACTCAGAAATTACCTTGGAAACTTCCCGCACCGTTTTGGATTTAAATAGTTTACAAAAGGTTAAATCAACCATATCAGAATTGGAAATTCTACTAGCGAATAAGAACGCTTCATTTACGTGGGTTAAAGATTCTTCAATTGCCATGCCTCCAATATTTCCGTCCCCAAGTTATGAAGATTGCAAGAACTTGCAACCTTACGAACAGTTTGAAAAGTTTTTTGATCAGCAATTGTTGGATCACATTATCATCGAATAAATACGCAGTCTTTCTTGGAAAGCATGTTCCAAATATAACTACTGAAGAACTAAAAACGTATATTGGTATTTTGATAGTGAGTGGCTACGATGGTCGCACAAGTTATAGATCATTCTTGATATATTCGGCTATGCGAAGAAACAGGTTTCAGCAGATATCGCAATTTCTGCATTTTGAAGATAGTGGTAAGAAAGTTGACGATGGTGATAAAATTTGGAAGCTTCGGCCCTTAACAGATCACTTGAAAGCAAATATGCTGAACAATTTCCATCCAGTGCAACATTTATCGTATGATGAAAGTATGATGTCATACTTTGGACTCCATGGCTGCAAACAATTTATTAAAGGAAAACCATTACGTTTGGTTTTAAAGTGTGGTCATTGTGTACGACTTCTGGGTATCTGGTAAATTTTGAAATTTACCAAGGAAAAAATCCTCGGTCAAAGTCCATCTATGAGGAAAGATTTGGCAAATGCACCGCACCTCTTATAAATATGATCGACGATTTCTCTCCGGAGATTCAAAGCATGCCTTTTTCGTTTTTTTTTTTTGACAATTTGTTTACCGGATTTCCTGTACTGCATTATTTAAAAAGCCGTGGATACACTGCAACAGGAACAATCCGGGAAAATCGTATACCCAAAAACTGCCCCATTGCAGACAAAAAAATCATACATTAAAGTGAAGGAGACCGATATTGTGTTAACAAAGTGGAATAACACGCTGTTGTAAATATAGCATCGAGTGTATATGGAAGAAGTCCTATTTGGAATGTTTAACGGTATTGTAGAGAACAAAAGAAAAAAATTAATGTTGAACAACCATGCGTAGTTAAAGAATATAATAACTTTATGGGTGGTGTAGACCGAATGGATCAGAACGTCAACATGTACAGAATTGGAGTCAGAGGAATAAAGTGGTGGAGCAGCATATTCACATGGCTGGTTGATGTTTCGCTACATAACGCATGGCAACTACACCGCTCGGCTAATCCTGATATGCCACAACTACAGTTTAGACGACAGATTGCTCTTTATTACTGCAAACATTTTGGAGAAAATCCAAAATCTCTTGGCCCTCGCAAAAGAAATATCCGGGAATCTTCACAAGAAACTTTGCGCTATGATAGAAAAGATCACCTGGTTCGCCCGTGTCTAAAGGAAGACGTTGTGCAGCCGACAACTGTACTTCTGTTGGACGCACTGAATGCTCAAAATGCGATGTTGGGGTCTGCGTCAAATGCTTTATTAATTATCATACCTAATTTGACATATAAATAAATAAATGAATAATAAAATGTATAAAAAATGTTGCTTTATTTTTTCTTGTTTGTACGAACACAATTATTCTTAATCGTACCCAAAGTGACCATATGGTCACACCCTATATCTCGAGATACAAAACAACGAAGTTCTCCCTGAAATGGAGTTTCGAGTTTTACTTACAATTTCTAACTCTTTGTCACGATCACCAAAAGTTGGCAGTTAATGGAACCTAAAGTGAATTGTGGGTCGATGATAAATTGGTACAGGTGCCAGGTTGTAATTAATTTTTTTTTATAATTTGTTTATTGAAGAAAACAAAACAAGTTTAGCACTTTGTTTATGTTTTTTAATGGAATGCCGATATAGTATGCTGGACTTTCTTCCAAGTGTTACTAATGGATTTGGCTTTATGGTATCACGTGCCATAGTTACGGGTAAATCTCAGTTTAAATAAAACCGGGATGCGTTACAGCTGATTTATCTTAACATTAATTGTTTTCTGGCATAGACTGGTAAGGGTTAATTTTTTAAGCAGTTCCTGCGACTGTGGCCATTTACGGGAACGTACCCTGAGTGATACTGTGTTTCTTAGAGGATCTTAAGATACAGAGGAACATATTACGCCCAGAGGCCAAATTACGAATTTCTATATCGATCGAAATTACAATGCAATGTTAATGCACATTTCGATCGATACCGCGTGCTTAAATTCCGGCCCAGGTTTAATTATTATGCCGATATACGATATTATTTTTAAGCGAATTATCGAAAACTAGCTTTTACCCGTTACTTCATTCACGTGAAAAATAGAGAAATAGAGGTTTATAATGTTAAATATTTACAGAAATTTTATGTAGTTTTCTACATCTATACTTTTTTATGTTAATATATTTCAATAATAAACATTATAGAAATTTTTATTTATCGCCAACACATACAGAAACGCTTTGAGCGAGCACTAGATCCTCTTGAGCAACTATCATACATCTGTCCATATGAAAAACAAGGGATCCTTAGGTATATGTATTCAGGTAGGTGGCATGGCATAACGTCAAGTGACATAGTGCCCATTGACGTTATAATGCACATCTTTGTTTAAGGAAACCTGTAAGCAAATTTAAAAATGATAACGTTTGTTTTTGGTTTGGCTTTAAAAAATCTAGACAAGACCTATTTTTTCTTAATTCTTGACGAGCACTGAAACAGTGTTCGAAAATAAACACTAAACATCGCTCATTAGTGTTTGGTTCGGTAGATTTGTGGAAAACACAAACGCTAATAGTGTTTGTGTACACTCAAATGAAAAATCAATCCATCCGTACTCAAAACAATTCCAAGCGGTATTAATAGTACGGTGAGTACGGATTTGCTTGAATCAAGTACAGAAATATTGATTCAAGTACGGATTTTCAATCGCCAAATACTTAACTTCCTATTTCACGATGTCACTCGAACGTTTAAGTTCGCACAAATAACATGTAAAACAAAATTCAAAAATTTGTTTTTGTTTTTTATTTTTTTGTGCGAACGTAAACATTCGAGTGATATCGTGAAATAGGCAGAAAATTATTTATATTCAATACGGATTTCGGACTTGAATTAATCCGAAAATAAGATTGATTTAAGTAAAACTAAGATTGAATCAATCTCAAAATACGATTGATCCAAGTATTATAAAGTTGATTTTGTTACGAATTGGAAAAAAAAAATTATTATACTTGATTAACTTACTCGTATACACCTTACAGAATGATAAAACACCAACATCATGCCCGATATGGTTTTTACTTAAGAAATCTTATGTACATATTTAACCAAAAATATAAACTAAATGAGAAGCAAGAGTTCAAATTTACTTTTTAACCCTTCGTAGTACACATGAGTTTGGCCAGACCTTTTTTCAATGTGTATAGAAAATCAAAGCATGCGTAAGCCGGAGGGTTAAACACAACGAAAAGTTTAATCTTTTTTTTACTCGATTTAAGAATTTTATACATGTTTCAAGAAATTCCGGGATGGATTTTCGAAAGTAATCCCATTTAGGATTGTTTTGAGTACGTTTTAGTGTTATTTGTACTTCAATTTTTGAGTACGACGCGTACTTAAAGTAATCATAAAAAACTTGATTCATCCCGAGTGTTTTTCTTTCTGTTTAGAAAATAAAAAAAATAGCGTTTTCCTGTTTGTCATCTTTCGAACACAAAAATAATACTGTTTTTCTCCAACTCAACAAAAGATATGAACATTCAATTCCGTTCAGTTTTTTTAAGTCCACAAACTTCATTGTGATCGTTTCGGATCATTAATGTTCGTCGCTTTTAGCTGGTAAAAAAAGCAATAATTTTTTACAAAAACAAAATACACATACAAAAAAACAAAACAAAAAGCCAGTAAAATAGTTTTACACAAACACACACACACACAAGCTATTCGTGCTGTGGTCGTTGCTAAAAATGTTTTGTTTGTTCATTTGTTTATCAATGTAAAAAGAAACATTATAGAACTTTAAAATATAATGTTTGTCTACAGTATCTTTACAATTGTTCTGTTTTTCAACAGAACATTATATAATGTTCGGCTCTTTCATAAAAATAGTTAAGAACGGAATTAAGGGTTGTTTTGGTCTACACAATCACTAAAAAATAGATTTTGTTCTTGGGCGTGTGAGCTGAACACTTAATAATGTACTGTTTATTTTCGAACACTATAGTGTTTCTATATTACATAATAGCTTATTGCACCAACAATAAATTTCAGCTTATCAATAGTAAGAATTGGGAATTTAGCACATTAAAACTAAATTTTATTAATAAAATTTTTTGACTCCCAAGAAAACCTTTGATAACAAATATGCAAGTGGCAGTGAGAGAAGGAAATAGAGAATGCCATTTCTTTTCTCCTCTCTCCTAAAAACTCACGACTTAATGACTCAAACTTGATGTGTGTGAACCCGGCACTAACTTGCCCTCTATTGAAAGAAATTTAAATTACACAAAAATTTAGCCAAGTCAACAACCGTTTTAGCTTTAAGCTTATTATTGGTCCTGCGCAATAAAACCCATGTACATACCGGAAGAAAAATGTGTTGTGTTGTACTAGCTATACGCATTGTGTAATAAATATTTAACCCATTTGACGCTGGTATACTCGTTTGAGAACAGTATAAGATTTTAAATGTTTGGAATTTTTTACATTTTTAGCTTAAAAGAAACATCTTGTAAAACAATTTCTTCATATCAATTAATGAAATGAGGCAAATTGATATCATAGATCAATTTTTATTCCGACGTTTAATTGACGGCATCTTTCATGATTGAAACTAAGATTTCCTCAAGATGGTATAGGTTTCTACCCAAAAAAAACAAGGCAATTCGGATGTGTTTTATATTATGCAAGAATTCGTTGGCGATGCAAAAAATGTTTAATAACATTCCCCCCTAACGTGAATAAAAATTCCTTGGGAGGTTTTTCCCTTTTCCCATTTTTACAATTGAATTAACATAGGAAAAATGGAAAAACGATAGGGGTGATTATGTAATGAATAACAATGTTCTAAAATTGTTCACCTATATCCCGCCGCTGTACTCAGTTGGGTACACCCCTCCTACACCAAACGTTCCTTATTTTTTAATCATTTTTTATACCTTTATGCTACTTTTGTGTCCAATGAATAGAAAAAAAACTTTTGTTTTAATTAGCACTGCTAGTTTGATTCTGGCGGTTAATGGGTTAACTCTGTATGCATATTCATCCATACATGTGTACATGTGTAAAAACATATTTTGTTTCACGATTGTATGCGTAGAACTGTTTTACTTTTAAGATGAGTTGAGTAAACATCACCCATAGACAGCATCCTTGCTGAAAATTCTGTTGTCCTTGTAAAAACTCTACTATTACAGAGTGTGTATACAATAGTGTAAACATGTGTGTTAAAATTACACATATACATATGATTTTAACAATAGATGTTTGCTATTTCTAACAAAATAATTACATTTATAAACAAATGTATAAAAGTAAACATGTTTCCATATGACAGTTTGTGTAGAATATTATTTACATAAACGTATAGAAATGTATGTATGCATATATTTTACACAAACTGTCACATTCACAATTTCCTACTTATACACTGTCATTAATTCTTTTATTCCATAATATGGTGGTGTTTGCAATTTTGTACGGCCCTTTTGTAAATGTAGGGGAGTTTTCTTTTATATTTTATTTTCACTTTTTTGTTATTGTTGTTGCTGTGCTGAAATAAAAAAAGGGTGTATTCAGCGCAACCCTTAGTCAGGTCAACAGCCCACATTTTTATTGTTTAGACAATGTAACCAGTACAGTAATATGATGAATACTGTTTTTGCTGTTCGCCTGATCTACTAAGGTTGTTCTTAGTTACGACGTAATGTAATACAGCCAATCAACATTGTTACATGAAGGCCATTCGCGGGTTGATGTTGCACAGGAAAACGAAAACCCCGTTTGTTAACGTCATTATTGTAAAAGTAAAATAATTGTAAAACAAAACCCTCTGAATCATTAACAGTGTTAGCTTTTGAAAACAACAATGTTTTGATAGTGTGGATTAGGGGTGAACTGAAAAGTGTGGGCTTACAGATAATAGGGCCTTTTCGACAATTTTAATTTATTTTAATTAATTCATGCTTTAAGCAAATTCATTGCACCGTTCATTCTGTCATTCGAATTATAACCGAAAATTTCTATTTAAACTTAAAAAAAATCATTTCTCAACAATTTTTCGTAGCTTAAATATATTTCATTAGGTTGTACCTACTAAGGACTCTATGCAGTTCTTTGTATATTATTGTGATTTCTGAAAAGTGCTGGACAATAACGGCTGATAAGTATCGATTTAGCTACGGTCGATTGGCAGAAGCAATTTATACTAAGAGTATGACTCCAAGAGCAAGTAACTTCACTACCAACTACGGTCTACTTCGTTAAATACAATAAGTATGCTACCAAAAGACTTAACATTTTATAATGTTTTGATTAATGGTGATACCATTAATCCTGTTATTATCGTGGATTGATTACGTTAAGGCTTTTACCACTATATTGACCTCATTAATGTCATATAACTCTATTATTTGCTACGAACATTATTCTCTGTTAACGTTATGAGAAGAATGGTGACGTCTTTCGTTTGCTTATTTTTGAAAAGTGCGACCGTTCTTGCTTGTATGCCTTGGGCTCTTTTATGGAATATTTTGTTAATACCGCGCTCTAATTGTTTGACTAATTGCGTATGTGGGCTCTGGAAGTTTTTGACTTACTACAGTTTAAGATGTGAATGGTTAATTAAATACAAGACTAACGGCCAAGTTTAGTTCACTTAAAACTAACTTTTTATTAAAGTGATAGTTACCAATATGTTTTGACAGATATAACTGATAGTTAGTTATAACCAAACTTGGTGAAATTGGCCGTAAGTCAGAAGGATTATGAAAAGTATCGGTTAAGGTTCCAAATTCCTTCTAATTTCTTACTGAAATAATTTGCATTGCGTTATATTCAAAAGTATTGATCTAAGAATGTGTTTATTTTAATATTTCCGGAGAACTTAATGGTTTTATTTTAACCGGTTTGATAAAAAGGTACACACAGAAAAAAATCAAGTTAAAAACGTCGGTGGTGATTTTGCTTCATACGTGTTTCATGTTAATTCAACCTGATTTTATAATTGCTTGCGAACAACATTTTTTTCTTTTAAAATAACTATAATTCATGTTAATTTAACATTGCAGTAAAGTTAGAGCAAAATGTCATTCATAATTGAAACAACAATCCGAATCACGTTGAATGAAAGTTATTTCATGTTGAAACAACGTGAATTTCATGTAGAACCTAATTGGTGTGAAGAAGCTTTAGAGACAACATATACATTTATTTAAGAATAATTCAAAACACTTACCCCTGTAACACATGTTTCACTTATTTTGTAGTCTCCTTTGTTAACAGATCAATCAGCAGAATGGCCCGATATGGTTTGCGTCATCATTCTACTTTGAAAACTTGATGTACTATTTAACCAAATAATTATAATTAAAAGAATACGGGAATTGTCTTCTTTTTATAACATATTTTAGAAATGAAAATAAAAAAATTAACATACTTAACTATGTATGCATGTTAATTTAACAAGATAACCTTTTGATTTTAATATAAAGCAGGTTTTTATGGATTCAATATTGAATCCATATTTATTTATATTTTAATATTTTTTTTTCATTTTTTTATCAGTGAATAATGTTTAATAAGCGTGATTAAAGATTATTTTAATATTTTTCATTTAAAATTAATATGAAATAATGGTACATTTAAATAAAGGGCATACTTTTGCAGAAATTTAACATGATTCTCAATCAACATTTTTCCATGTTAATTTTACATTGGTATTTTTTTCTGTGTGTACACTAGAATCTTCCATGGCCCGTCCCCAAAGGGACCATTTAAATTACGAATCATAAATTACGGACCAACATGCATTAACATAAAGAAAAAATGTGAATTTTTATTTGTTTGTCCTTAATCAACATTTTATATCAGCGTGTATTCCGTTCATTAAGTTATCCGGAAAATTTCCCAATAAACTTAGTATTAAATGTTAACATCAAAAAATCACCAACTACGTCGCAAATACTTTTACCTAAGCTTAGATGGAATGATAAAGAAAAAGACAAATATATTGAAAACATACAATCTCATCTAGATCAAATCAAAGAAAATAACGCCGATATAAATTTATCTGTTTTAATAGACATAATTAAAAAATCTGCACAACAAAACACTACAGAAAAAGAAAAATTAGCACCTAAAAGGCCATGGTATAATTGGAAATGCCAAAATGCGAGATATAGATCATTTAAATTGCTTAAAAAGTATAGAAAGTGTAATAGTGATGTCAATAAGAAAAATTATTTATCAGCCAATTCAAAATATAAAGAAATATGCAAAGAAAGCCAGTTGAAATATTACAATGAACTGGAGTTTAAATTGAACGCGGTCAAAGATAGTAAAACTTGGTGGAAATTAGCGAGAGCTATACGTAACCAACCCCGCATTTCCAGCATAAATGTTTCAACATCGGAATTTAGAGCATACTTTAAAGACTTATTGAATCCAGCACAATTGGCTCATGAAATTAGCTACGCTCCGTTTCTGACAGAAGACTCTTTCCTAGATTCAGAAATAAGTACCTTGGAAATAATTCAAGTGCTAAATAAAGCCAAAATAAATAAAGCACCGGGGGAAGACAGAGTACCCTATGAATTTTGTAAGAATGCTCCAACTGAATTGTTGAAAGAATTAGCCAAATGCTATAACTATTTATACAACTCAATGGAAGTTGACGAAACATTTATATCCAGCGTAATTTTTCCTATATTCAAAAAAGGAGACCCCAACTTAGCGTGCAATTATAGGGGAATTTCATTTATGAATTGTGTTGCGAAAATTATGATGGGTATCATAAACAATCGCTTACATCAATGGACTGAACAGAATAATATCATCACGGAATATCAAGCTGGATTTCGAAAAGGTTATTCTACAATGGATAACATTTATAACTTAGCAGCTGTTGTAAATTTGAAAATGGAAGAAAAGAAAAAAGTATATGCCTTTTTTGTAGATTTTAAAGCAGCTTTTGACAAAATTTCTCGACACTCTCTTATGTTTAAGCTACATAGTCTTGGTGTATCTACAAAAATGGTAAATTTTTTACGCAGTGTCTATTCTAGAACATACTCAACTGTTTGGAATGGAACCGAACTTTCTGAACCATTTGAAACATATACAGGCGTCAAGCAAGGGTGCTTGTTATCTCCCCTATTATTTTCTGTACACATAAACGACCTTCACGAACATTTAGGCGGAGGCATCGTAATAGATGAATTGAATATAAGGTTGCTTTTGTATGCAGATGACATTGTAATATTGTCAGATGAAATAGAAGTGTTGCAGAAAATGATGGAAAGATTAGAAGAATATTGTGACTTATGGGACCTGGAAGTAAATCTAACAAAGTCTAAAGTAATGGTGTTCATAAATGGAGGTAGATTATCTTGTCGTGAAAAGTGGCTATTTAAAGGTGAAGTTGTAGAAATAGTTAACGAATATAACTACTTAGGTATGATCTTAACCCCAAGAATGGCATTCTCGAAACATGTTCAAAGTAGAAATTTGGCAGCAAAAAATAGTATAAATTCTACTTGGAACTAATTTTTGAGCAAAAGAAATATATCTTTTAAAACAAAATACAAATTATTTGAAGCTGTAAGCCGCTCTGTACAATCATATGGTGCCCAAATATGGGGAAATATGCACTTTGAAGATGTGGACAAGCTGCAGAGATATTTTATAAAACGGATATTAAAACTACCCAATTTCACGCCAAACTATGTTTTAATGCTGGAGACTGGTTTGCAAGACGGTCATTTCTATACCCTTAAATTAAACTTACAATACTTATATGTAACACTTTTTAAATTAACTTCATCGCGTTTAACTCATCAATTAAGCCTTAAAATTCTAGAAAAAAACATCTTTTGGGCAAAGAGAATTAATGAACTAGGAAACGAGTTTAACATATATTGGCAAATGAGCACAACATCAGACCAATGGATCGAAAATCAAAACTATTTCCTTACTGCTTTGGAAATTAAATACCATAACGGACGCCTCATGAGAGCCTCTCAAAGCCAAACATTTTATAAAAACCTAAAATTCACAGCTGGACATTTTTATTTTATGATTTTGCATGACCAAAGTTATGTAACATTGATTCTTAAAGCTCGAAGTGACTTAATAAATTTAAATGGCGCTAGGTTCTCAAGAAGCATCAATAAAGAATGCTCCTTGTGCAATACAAATGAAATTGAATCAGTTCAGCATTTTATATGCCGATGCCCTGTTCTAAATTACTTCAGATTCCAACAGTTTCATACCATAGCAATACCAGAAGAACATTTTTTAAAATTACTAAATGGCGAACTTTATAATTGGGAAACATTAGCAAGATATATTACCAACGCTTTAACTTATCGAAATTTTTTAATAAATGAATTTAATCATTAATATAGTTTATACAGAACATTTTATATCTTCATATTAAGCCTATTCTTCCGGCTGACGACAATGTCAAAGCCGTACGTACATTTCTTTTATTTTATTTATTTATTTATTCTTTTATTATACATACATATAAAAATAAAAATGTTTGTAATGAATTATTGAAAAAATAAAGAAATTACTGCTACTACTACTACTACTTATCCGGAAAATTTCTATATGTCAAAGTGCTTAGACTAAAAATTTATTTATTACCAAAATAATACCAGACAACGCAACAAAAGAATTTCCTTACACAAAATTAACAATATAAAAAGGCCCTTATAAACCCCCGTATTACATCAGAGCACCGATTTAACCCCTCAACAAAAGTCTTTCTACTACGACAAAATAAAAGAATGAAAGAGACACACCCTTATTTGTGTTTAAATATTTTAGTAGTTAGGGCTGTAGTTAGAACTGCCATGTGATAACTGCTATTATTGCTGTTTGCCTAGTATTCCTTGGGCGTTACCTTAAGAAGGGTTAAGTTTCTGATGGACACGTGTCTATTTGAAATCATGTAAAATGCCTTTTTCCATGAGCACAACAAGAGGTTCTTTCGGTGTTTTAATTGTGCTGTAGCAAAATCTTTTTATTCATTCCATTAAAGGTTCTTGCGGCATTATTTGCCATGTGTAAAAAAAATGGTTCGAATGGTAAAATTAAGTAACAAAAAATCATCCAATAAGTGTTAATGCTGAAATAATTTTCTTCTTTGTTACCGAAGTAAATTTTATAGGATAAATGACAAACTGAATTTAATATAGCAACCACCCAGTGGGAGGAGGGTTTATTTTGCAAACAGCAACAGAAAACTGTACATTAAATAGAATAAATTTAAAACTTTTTGTGTACCCCTTATTAACAAAGACTCACCCCCAAATTTGGTTTCATGTGTAACAGCGAGTAAGTTAAAGCAGGGATGGAAAATCTGGTTCCATTGAATTTATTTTTAGACATTAAAACCGAAAATCAATGTCAATTACCTTGTTTTATTTCAAAAATGGAGTTACCTAGTTTTCCTAAAAACAATTTTTTTAAATTTATTTTTATGTTGAATTCAAATCACTTATTTCCAAAATTAAGACACTACCACTACATATTTTACAATAAACCCACTGTTTATTGTTGATGTTGTTTTGTTTAAACTTTGAAATTATTACAAGTAGAACTGTTGCTATAATTCTTACACGTTTAACAGTTTTATTTGGTTTAATATCTTTATGGATGAAGTTTCCTGATGATCTGGCCTAAGCAACCAGTGAAATGCGCATAGGAATAGCTTATCCCATTAACAGTTAATTTAAGTGTCTTTATCAATAATAAAAACTGGGAATTAAGCACGAATAACAAAATCTTTTGAAAATTTTACAATAACTTTAAAACGGTGCACTATATTCACAAAAAACAATGGTTGCTTAGGCCAGATCGTCAGGAATTTAGAGTTGACAAAAAATCAACCAATTGTAGTCGGGACTGCAAGAAAAGATAAACTAACTGTTTATTATACCCTTCACCGAAGGTAAAAGGGTATATATAAGTTTGTAATTCAGTTTGTAATTTCTACAATATTGATCCTACACCCTATAAAGTACATATATTCTGGGTCCTTATGAAAAGCGAAGTTGATTTAACGATGTCCGTCTGTCCGTTTATTTTATAAGTTACTTGCGCAACTAACTTGCCGAGTCTGAAAGAGGTCTATGCATATGTAAAAATTATTTAGTTTTTGTCTAGTTGCTCTGTATTCAGCCCGCACAATGGTGAAGGGTATATAAGATTCGGCACAGCCGAATATAGCACTCTTACTTGTTGTTGTTGTTTTTTTTAAGGTTTGATATTGTTACAAGTAAAACTGTGGTTTATAATTCTTATTCGCTTAACAGTTTTATTTGTATAATGTCTTTAGCTTTTCTATAATCTTTGGATGAAGTTTCCTGACGATCTGGCTTAAGCAACCAGTAAAATCCGCATAGGAATAGCTTCTCCCTTCAACAATAAATGCCAGTTTCTCAATTGTATGAAATGGGAATTAAGCACATTTGAAAAAAACCTTGTTAATTCATTTTTGAATTTCAAGAAAAACATTGATAAAAATAAAATTTTTTTTTAAATATTTATTAGTACGTATGTTTAATTTTATGAACATCCTGAAGATTATTTCAAATTGTGTATTTTTCGGAAAAATACCTAAAATGGTAAAATCTCTGCACAGAATTCCAGAATTTGCACGAAATTTTTTCAATTAATTCGATAATGCTGTTTCAAATAATTTTTTTAATTGTTCCAATCAATGTGCCTTAATTGAAAATAAAAATTATAATTATTATTATTGAGGTTTTTTGTTTTCCTCACGGGCTAATTATGATCAATCGTTTTTTTTTTTACCAAATGTAACTAAAAAACATTTATGGTTGAATTATTTTTTCCCAACGTTCCATGACTAATTTTAAAAGTAAAATTGCGTTAATTGATACCTCTGCCAAGCCTGAATCTATTAACGTTGGTTTGCCAAAGTGACAGCTAGGCTCCTTATAAGTTCTATCGGGCTTAAAAAATCGCCCTTTACATTATAATAATGAAAGGAAATACTAATTTTGCGCTGAGATTTTTGCACAACTTATTATTACCTAAATTTATATATTCAACATTTTTTATTTTTCGAATTTATTCTATGAGCTAAATTTCAGCTATGTATTTTATAAAGCTTTTTTGTAATAGTCATATTCCTTCAATTTTTCAGAAATGACTTTATACACTATCAGACTATCAGAAGGAAATAATTCCCAGTTTCTATTTACTAAATTTATATATTATATACAAGCACACATATACAAACATACATATCGTTAAATAAATCGCAAGGGCCCCAATATTACATTTTGAAAGTTCCATAGGAGAAGCAAAGACTGTTTAAAATGATAAATTGCCGTAAACTGATTAGGTATATTTTAGTTTTCTTGTTAAACTTGTCAGTTGTTTTAGAAATTCACTATGTTGCATATTATGCAAACTGTTTGTTAGGTCTTTAAGCGTTTACCATATAATATTTTGTAGATAGGGCCGTTTTTTTTGTTATTAAAATCGCTAAATTTAATCGAAAGATTCAAAAACTCTGTTGACATTTGTGCTGATGCAATACAACAGAATCAATGAAAAACTCGATTTGTTTTTTTTGCTAGTAAGGGCCTTTTGCATTTTAGATAACGATGTATCGTACATTTAAAAAAAATAAAACTATTTTGTATATTAAATACACGACTTAAAAGTATTTTGCATTTTAAATACACGACTTAAATGAATTTTGTATCATGCACCAACCCTTCCTTCCAAGGCTGGAAATTTCAGCGGGTGTATTCTTATTTTTATTGTTGTAATCCAACAATTGAACTTTAACCACACACTTTTGTCTGCATAAAGTGTGGGGTAAAATTTTTCAATTCTGCCAAATAAATCGCGGTAATACGATGTAATGTTCAAAATGGTACCAAAATTTCCATCCCTGTTTTGAGGTAGTGTACACAGACACTCACTTTTATTTTTGTAAGAATTATTATTGTACTCTGTTATATTATATTTTTGTATGACTCATTGCTCAAAAATGTGTATTTTGTTTTGTCACGGGGTTGTTTTTATGTTTGCCTGATATAAAATTTTATAAGGAATTTCCTTTAGTTTAACATTAACCTAATGAAAGCTATGCCATGTATTTATTTATTTATTATGAATGGATGTGTCATGTATGGTATGCACAAGTAGAGAAACGGTACGTTAATGCACCACGCGTTCTCGTCTATGCTCATTGCGTCATATTTAAACCTTACTTGCGTTCTACGTTTCAAGTTACATGCAATGCTTTTTATGCGGCATCACTACAAGTAAAAATAAAGTTTCACTTGTCAAAACCAACTGATTTGTTCGAAGCAAACTTTATTTTCGCATTTACTTTTTTGGCAGCTGCGTAGGCAGCGAAAGGCTTGAACCGCTTGGTGTGGACCTTCACCTTAAGTTTAGTTGATGTACGTTACATCAAGTGACACTCTGCTGGAGAGTAGCAAATGGTTGATAACAATTTAATGGCCTGTTATATAAACTTAATTCTATTACTAAACGATACTGCCATGCGGTAGAGGTCGCTGCAATCGTTTCATTCTAGTTACAAATCATTTTTACGTGCTATAGAAATTGCTGATTGATTGTGATGAAATTTGGGTAAATAGGAAGTTTTGTTGCGGTTGTGGTCTTGGCCAATTCAATGCTAAAGCAAATCCAATTCCAAGGCAATAAATAGATGACTATTTTATCCGTAATATTTATTGTGAATAAAATATTTGTAAAGGAATATAGCAGAGTGTGGTAAAGGTTATGGTCTTAACTAATTAAATGTTTTTCGTCTGTATTCATAAACATTTTTAAAAAACATATTTTTTAATTTAATAATCGTTTTTGAACAATAATTTTTATGCTCCGAGCGAGGTTCGAAAGGGGAAATTATCCATTTTATTATCCTTAAACAAATTTCATAATTTAACTTCCGATTGGCAATTTTTCCTTTATGCAATCCGTCTTTGGAATCTACTCCCGCATAATATACAAATAACTAGTAACGCACTGAGCTTTAAAAAAAGCATTTTAAATTTTTTTGCACGTTAATTTTTTTCATTTTTTTATGAATTTTAAATATTATTATTTTGTTAATTTTCAATTTAATTTATTAATTTAATAATTTTTTTTTTTTTTTTTCTCTCTTTTAAATTTTTTCTTTTGTTTTAAATTTTATCAGTTACAAATTATAATTATAAATGTTTCTGCTAAAACAATGTTCTATACTGCAATAAGAGGCTTTAAGTCTTGTGTATAGAATTGGAAATAAATAAATAAATAAAATAAAAAAAAAAATAAAAAAAATAAACAAAAGCAATTTACATTATGGTTGTGGTCTAGAATAAGTAAAATGCTATGAATATTTTGAATCATTTTGTAGCAGTGTTGCCAGAAACTTTTTTAATAATCGCTGAAAATTTAATACACAAAAGTTTTATTAAAACCAGTGTTGCCCAAAAAGGGGAAAATCCCTACATGTAGGTATTTTTGATACTAAAATAAAAGCGTAGGGAAATTCGGACAGAATTTTTATAATCTCCAAAATGTAGGGGTTTTTCGTCATCTCGCATTATTTATGAAATAAATGCAGAAAAAACGTATGTATTCTAAGAAATATTTTCTAGTCCAAAACGGATGAAAATTTTTTTTCCCTAAAATCGCTTAAAAATATATTTTCAGAGTTGTTTGTGGTTTAAAAAGTTGGTTATGTATGTATGTATATGTGTTCTCTAAGATATCTTAAAAAACAAAGTGGTGGGGTTTCTGAACAATTGTTTGCTGCAATGGACATTAATGCCTTAGTGGCAAATAAAGAATTTATATTAGAAAAAAATATGTTTCCTGCATTACTTTGGGTGAGCGAAGAAGCATGAGTATAGTGGGTACCAATTATTACAGCTACAAGTGTCTGCCGTATACTCTTTCACTGGCGCCATTGGTGTATACTGAAAATGCCAACCATTTCGCCAGTCACTTATGGCAATGGTTATTTCTTATACCAGTGGTAAATTATTCACTGTTGGTTGAATGATTTAATTAAATTTCTTACAGTATTAACATATGTTTTATTTTCTTTTTGTACTTATTTGTTTTTTTTACTAAGGGTTTTTCTTAAATTTTAATGACAATAATGCGTAGGGATTTTTGTAGGGGAAATTTTTCAACGTGAAGAGAAAAATCGGATTTTTTTTAGCATTTGTAGGTATTTTTTCGAAAAATCCACTGGCAAACCATTTAAACCCAAACAAAATCTACCGGACAAAAAATAAAATACCTATTAGTTATTTTTTATTACTTATATTATATGGATTTTATTCGACCTTTATTATTACATATATGTAATACAACTAAATTTTCAAGCTTGAGGTCTTTTTTTATTTTATATAAAAAACTTTAACGTTTATTTTTAACCAATATTTCGGCACTTCTTTGAGTGCCTTCTTCAGGGGTCTTTTTTAACAAAAAATTAACAATTTTTTTAAAATAAAACAAATTTAACAAAAATTGACAAACTTATGAAAATTTTTTTGGAATTGAATAAAAAATATTTTTCAATACAAACTTGATCTATTACAATATACAAAAATTTTTTACCTTCCGTTTCTGTTTTTATAAATTAAATGTCTATAATTTTGTGCTACATTCTCAGTGTCAGACTTAAAATTAATTCTCGACATTATCGGTACATTTATGATTTGTAACATTTCTAACATAAATCTACGTTTATAATTATTTTCTGTGTTTAAAAAAATTTGGTTTTACCACAGCAAAATTTGGTTGTGTCAATAGAATAATAACAAAAATATAAAGATTTTTAGGTTAACGATTATTTATTTCTTAAAAAAAATCTTTAAATTCTCTTTAAAAATATAATTTGATTGTACATTATTAGAAGAAAGCAAAGAGTTTTAATCTTCAATTAAGTCCAAAATATTATTAATGTGTATAAACCAACTGCTGGTAAAAAATATTTTAGAACAAACAACTCAAACCGTCATTCACATGTTGTCAAAAAAACTTCCAGTGTCAATGATGCAGTATATTCGATTCCAATTGTTGAAACAATTAAAGAATAATTTCAAACATTGCTCCAGAATCTTCTTTATTGCAGCACCTTGGGCTTACTGATGGTTTTCGAAATTTGTATTTAATTTTTATAATTGATTCTATCAACTCCAAATCATTATTAACTCGAAAGCCATTTTGAAGTTAATGCTGCGCAAAAAGGTTGTTACAGAAATAATGGAAGAGCTGTATTAGTTTTAAAGTATAAACACACTTGTGGGGAAGGACAAGTGCATGTGATAACGATAGAATGTATTAACAAATCAATTTAAAGGGTGAAATATCAGTTGACTCACCTTTTGTGGTTATTGTCATTAGTCTAAAAGTAATTTTACTATGAAAAGGATGACTACAAATTTCCAAAAAAATTTCTCAAAAATCCTTTTTTTTTTGTTAATATCCCCAATGCCAACCCCAAATAAATATTTTTTTATCCTTTTTAACAACAAAATTTTTCCTTATTTGTTGTCAGAACCCCAAAACGGGCAGCCAAAATCATATTTAGTTATTTCACACTCAAATCTAATTGATTCTACATGAAATTCACCTTGTTTAAACTTGATATAACTTTTATCCAGATTTGAAGTGTTATTTCAATATCAATGTCATCTTACTCTAACTTTATTGGTAACCCTGTATTTTTTGCAGTTTTCTCCAAATCTATGATATTTTTTTTGTATTATCAACTAAAGAAAACTTAGTAGAAAACTGGAAATGAAGACTTGAAGACCAAATTCGGCTCATATAAAAATTAAAAAATTTCAAGGCCCGGAATTTCAACAATCCGTATTACATATATTCCACGACCCCTAGTAAAATTTGATTCAGAAAATATTTGTGAAACATTTTAACCCTCTAAAGTGCCGTTTTAGTATACTTATGTGTGGAAGTTAAAAAAATGACAAAAATTACCCCTTAACATTAGTGTTAGAGGGTTAATATATTCTATGAAAAGAATCGCCATACTATTATACTAAAGACATCTGAAATAGTCTTTAAGCTCAAAAAATTCAAAAACTAACTTTTCAAAACCCTTTGGCAGATTTGCTCTACCAATAGTCTAGTTTCATTTCGCGTTGCAAGTATTGAGGCTGGCGGCGATGACCCGAATTTTGTTGCACTGTGTTATTCATTCCAACAAAATGCTCCTGTCGACAAACTGATAACTGATTTTGACATTTTTGGTCGCATAATATTTCTAAAGCATACTTAGATACGGGCATACCAGATATAAATATTGCGATATACATATATTGCAGTAAATGTCAAAATTATGCTATCTCCAATGTATGCAGCAATTTTTTGTACATATTTATTCATTTATATTTTTATTCATTTGTTAAAGCTTGAGTTTTTTTTATATAAAAATATGAATTTTATTATAACAAAAAAATAAATTTAAAAAAAATTATATTTGTGTATAAAAAAAGACCTCAAGGCGAAACAAATTAATATACATACATTTAAAAAATAAAGTCGAATAAGAAGGTTTGTTTAATTTTTGCAAGAGGGCGTAATTTTTACAATGCACCTTCTTCTTCCTTAATTTCTTTAAAATTATGAGTTAACATACATATATACGATTTCCCAAGCTTTTAACATAAGCTGAGCAATAAGAAATATTTCTCTGTTATTCTGCCGAAGTTATTGCCAACTTGCCGTGATATTTATCTTTAGTGTAGACCTAGGGTTAACACTATCACAAAAGTCTTATATATTCCATAAAACTTTGTAAAATAGAAATCTAATTAGTTTTTTTTGCGACTGTCAAAAAATCTAACTTAACATTACAGTTTTTGTTCGCACTATCACATATGAACATGCTTTTGTTAAAATGCAACCCTGATTAAATTAAAATTATTATTGTTAAAAAAAATTAAAAACAAAAATTAAGTCTTATTGGATGTCAAATTAATTTCGTAATACTTTTAATTAAACATATTAATTGAATTTTTGACATGTATTAATACAAATTATAAATACGTAAAATAGCCTTTAGTAGGCTGCAAATTTGTATGAAAACTGTTACGTTATCAGCAACTTGAATTGTCGATGGGGTTGCCGTGCTAAAACATTTTAGTCGGGCGCAAATCAGCTATTTGTCATTGGAAATTCAAACGAACGATAACGGTCGACATCGTGGGCCAGGTTGTATGCAAACTAAACAGAGTATAATTTATTTGTTATAGCTTATAAAAGATCAAATGTAAATCTTTGTTTTTATATTAAACAACTCGCAGTTAATTTCATAGAAATAAGCCACAACGTTTTTCACTTTCTTCAGACTTAACACACAGACTAAACATAGTGAAAGGTTTCCACTCCCAATTAATACCAATTACACTAATACATCGAACACAAATACCTATCTATTTATACACATACATATATTATGTCTTGTGGTTCCCATTAGGAACAAAAGGCCACACATATCCACATACATATCTCTTTAACTTAACGAATATAATTATTTACTCAAAACACATGTGCTTTGAAAAATCTAATTAAAATTGAACTTGCCCTTTTTGTACACGAATCACTCAATTTATTTCAATTCTAAACGAAATTAATTTTGTACCCGAGTATGTATCAAATCAACACTTTAGCATTTAGTGAAAGTTAATAAGAAAAATGTCAACGTTTTCAACAAAGCATCAAATGACTTAAGACTTTTCCCTTCCTTCTTTGCCCACTTTCTTGTTGCTTTTTTTTTTTTTTGTAATACAAGAGAGGGGAGAAGGGTAAAACCCAGATGTAATACAAAAGCAACTGTTTAGCGGAAAAAAACTACTTGTAAAACCAAATAATTTTGTACACAAAACAAGTTGATATAAATATCGCCACTCAAATTGACAAATAATCTAATTAGCTGCCAGCGATGAGTGCCAAGCGTCAAAAGGCGAACAGACCCTTTTATTTTGTGTGCTCAGACCAATATTCAATCTGATGCAAAATGAAGAAATATATAAATGGAAATGTTGAGAGATAAGAATAAATATAATTATGTGTATCGTTCAAAAACAAAACAACAAGCCATAAAACTATCTGCTGTAAATCCCTTATAAAACATTCAGAAAACACACAACATTATGTCAAAATGTCAAATAGTAGAAAAGGTAATAAATTGTTTAATTTTTAGTGGAAATTTGAAAATTACACTGTTTCTAAGAAAAATTATTTTTTTTGATTTGAAAGAAAATTTAATGGAAGGGGAGTGAACAAATTTAGTAAAATAAATTGATATTTTTACTTTGTTTTTTGATGACTTATCTTCTAGCGTCACAAGTATATTATGGTGGGCTTCGACCATTTTATGATTCATAATAAAAAATAATTGTAAGGTTACATTTTACCCTTTTTGTTTAAAAAAATACGTATTTAGTTTTAAAACTGGTACCATTATTTTTGAAACCCGGGTGCGGTTAGATTAGTAGGCTGTGAACTAATCTATTCATGTGAGGGCTGCGGGTTTAACTCCTGGCGGTGAATATTTTCTGTTTCACTAAAACGGGTTAAAGTTCTACGTTTATGTTGCTCAGGAAATAAATTGTAGTGAAGTGTTATTACAGCCATGTCTTTTTGACCCAAAACTTTATTATATACATACCTATACATACATATGTAGCTCTAAAAAAACACTATGTATTAAAGTTTTGCATAAAAGCATTTTATTTATATTCCCAATACCAAGCAAACCTGATACGTATGTATGTCAATACATCAGTGTTTGGAAATAAACAGAACTTACGTACGTTAAATAATTTTAATGTACGGCTCACACATTCAGAAACGATATCTATTGTTAAGTGTTTGTGTAAAAGAACACAACCCTAAAAATTGTTCGTAAAAATTTTCAAAAAAAAAACCGAACATTATATAGTGTTCTGTCCTTCGTTAAAAAACAGGACCATTGTAGTGATACTGTAGCGAAACATTATATTTAAAAGTTCTATTATTTTTGTGTTCGAAAGATGACAAACAGGGAAACGTTATTTTTTTGATGATTTTCTTTACAAACACTATCAGCGTTGGCGTTTTTCACAAATCTACCGAGCCGAACACTAAGCAACGATATTTAGGGTTTATTTTCGAAAACGGGTAAGATACTGATCTATACGGTTGCGAAACCTGGCTGGAATCAGAAAAAAGCAGCAGAAAACTTCAATATTTTATTAACCGATGCTTGGGGAACATTCTAAGACAATGGTGGCCAGGCAATTAAATCACTAATGAAGAACTATTTCTGAGGTGCAAGAGAAAGGAAATGGCGGTGTATAGGGTATAACTTACGAAAGCCCCACAACGATGTATGAATCGCTAAGTGCAAAAAGGGAACTTCTGATATTTTTGGTGAAATGAATTAATAGTTTATTTATATAGATTCGAAAACGCTCTATTTAATTAGTGCACTCAAAAAATGATGCGAAAATTATATGTTCAAATACTAATAATTTTAAAAGTTTACAAATTTTCATTAAGTGCAAAAAGGGAAGATCTTCCGCAGAAGACTCCTTTCTGCAATTTATCGATAATTTTTTAAATTTCATATACTATTTAGTTTCGTTACATCGTCGAACAGATTTGATAATATTTCCTTGTCTTATTATACAAATTAATATGCATAGACCGTTATGTCAAAAACCGGATTTTACACCTTCTATTCGACAACTATTTATTTATAAATGAAACAAATTGTTAATATGACAATTTACAAACATGTTAATTAGGAAAATTGTTAAATATTTTTGAAAAACTTTAAAAAATTTTAAATTTGAGACAATAATTGGTAAAAAACATTATGCCTGAACATATCGTCCCCTCAATATAACAATAGCCGTTTTTGTATTTCTCGGTGTGCTTTCGGCAATTGAAGATCGTACCAAAACACACAACAACGGAACACCAAAACATCACACGAGTGATTTTAAAATCCACACGTGATTTGAAATCACGTGATTTGAGCTTAAGTGATTTTCAGAACAGGCCTGTAAGATTGGCTTATAATTTAAAATTCTCATATAAAATTCTTTCTTACTTTCGGTGGTTTCGCAATTTAGAGGCCTTGTTTTTAGACAAGCGTAAGTTTTGTTTTGATTATTGGAAACGGTGCTCAGATACAATTTCTATATACCACGTGTTTTATTTTATAATTTCCATTTAAGCATCTGTTTGTACCTCCTTGTATTTATAGTTTTTCTTTATTTTCATAGAGTATACTTCATATGCTGCTAACCTCAATCACAATGCAACCAACAAAGACATACGAATTGTCATGTGGGGATGGCTTCCATTCATTCATTACGTTTTCCAGCATACATCTCGCCACAAAAAAGAAAAAAACAAACACAAAAATTAATAAGATGAACAAGACAATTTCTAATTAGTTACATTTTTCATTAACCGCCGTGCTGGAATACTTATTACAAATGAATAATTAAAATTCCCTTAGGAGCTCTCCGGCCAAGGAAGTAGTTGATGTTCCCTCTAGGCGTCATATTTACTTGTCGCTGATGCTCTTGATTGGGGCTCGGTTAATATTTCATAATTGAGCAATTTATTTACGCCTTTTTTGACAAGATCAAAGTCAACTTGCCGCTACATAATTCTTTGGTGAATATTTTGCGTTTTATTTTTTCTAGAGATTTCGCTTTTTATTTGGCGTCTTGTGGCTGCAGATTCGTATTGTTGTTTGTGAGTTTTGTAAAATGTAAATAAATGAATGTGCAAATTAAATGCTCAGTTAAGTTTTTGAATAATTTGTTTTGTCGAGAAAATTACTATTTTAATGATTGGAGAGTAAAATTGGCTGATGGTGGAGATGGTGAAAGTATGACAGGGAATTTTATTTGTTTTGTTTAATTTTAGAAATATTCTTGCAGGAATAACAAATTGTTTCGTGTAAAGTGACAATTTAAGGAATTAAAGTTTCGTTTTGGCAATTATGTTTAAGTGCAAACGATTTGTGGATATCGGGTCATGTTTGTTTTACAAATCGAAGACGGAATAGCAAGTAATTTTAAATTATCGAATTTGTAAAAATTTTGGTTTCGGTATTTCAAACTAAATGTTCGCAATTCACAAAGTGTTCTATTGCGTCATATTGGTTGTATTTGCTAAACGTTTATGACTACCATGAAAATTTTGTTTTATTTTTTATATGAAAATATTATTTTTGCACAACACAACTTTGTTAATTACGTATTTCAGTTTTCTATTTTTCAAATGGTTTTTGTTTACAATTTTAAATTATTATTTTTTTAGTTATTTATTTATTCTAGAAAAATCGAGTAAAATTTTAATAGAAGGAAATTTTTAGTTAAATTTTTTTTAAAAATTGCGGTAGTTTTTCATGATTTGTAGTAGAGTTATTCTTAAAAATTTAAGTGGTACTCAAATGGAATATTTTTATGAAACTTTAAAAAAAAATTTGTTTGATTTCGATTTAAATTTCACTTGAATAAGATTTCCAGAACATGGCTCAATACATTTTTTCTTATTTAATTTTCACGCTTACACTAATTTTCGTAGGATGATACAACAAGCTGTTCGTTCACAACAGCGCTATTAACCATAAAATAGTACCCAGGTATAACTATATTTTTGTTCATTAACTCGACGTAACACACGATGTTTAACTTATAGAAAAATATGTTTCCGATAAAATTTTATTTTAAATTTAATTCAACTCAATGTTGTCTTAATACAAGGAAAATTTGGCGCAGCGGTAGATTTATTTAATAAAAAATAAGGTACTGTAGTGGCTCAAGGAGTTATCGCTCAAGTTTTTTCTTAAATCGGACAACGTTGCTTCTTAGAATAAAACGTTGGCCGAAAATGGCCCGTAGAAGCTGCGATGTTTGCCTTGCGGTATGAGCTGTGGCTTCGTTTGCGCTGGTTCTCCACAGCTGGCTTCAATTTTATATTCCAGCATGCTGCAATATTAAGCAGCACCGATAATAACTGCATTTTTGTTTGCACTTTAGTTTTTTGAACTAAAAACAAAAAAGTCCTAATATTTTGTATTACAAAACTTATTACAAACGCATAATAACCTTCTTACCTACAGCAGTGTAGGGTATAAAAACATTTAATTAGTTTTAAAGAAATCATTTTCAGGCGTCAATAAAAATTATTCTTATGAATGGAAATTGTAACTAAAACATTGCAACTTCTTGCAATTCCATATTGTGTACCCTACTCCCACTACCCTACAACAGCGGAGTTATTTTAAATTTTCCTACGTAGAACTAGTCTTCTTTAACCTCTTCACACCTCATTGCCAAGCAAACAAAAGAAATACATAAATCCAATTAAATCAGTCAAATTCCCAAGTGATTAGCAGTTGTAAAATAAATTTGTTCAATTTGTTCATACTCAAATGCCCAACCAACCAATATTGTAATTAATGGCAACATCAAATATTTACAACATTTATTACAAATTAATTATTTAGACGCCTAGTTATCTTCATAATGACAAAAAGATGAGCGAGCGAACAAATGAAGAAACCGAAATATATGTTCTGTGGAAGTATGAGGAATTTATTTTTATACTCGTTAAGGCTCATTGGATGCAGAGTTTGTCGGTATTCCTGCTCATATGGGAATTTGATGGTGTCTATAGAAAAAAAAATCTATTTATGTTTGTATGTTTTGTTTCTTGTTAGATGTTCGTTCAAGTCATAAAATTTCCCCCTTAAGAATTGTCAATAATGTCTTAAGTTTTATGAGCAGCAGTGATATGTTGCTTTTTAAAAAAGCGTGAATTCCTATTTTTTTATTTTATTTTTAATGCTTATGGAGTAAAGCAATTGAAATGATTCAAAAGAATCTAGTAGTTTCCTTTTTAAGTTTTTTTTAATTAATTTATTACCAATTTGGTGGTTTCGGCCAAAAAATCGATTTCGTTTTAATGGTACTAACGCCTCATTGATACTCAAATTAATGTTATTTGTAGGGAGTGAATTTTTATGGATTTAACATTGAAAATTTTGCGCATAACAAATATTTTTATGAAAATTTAACATTTTCTTTTTTTCCAAATGTTTTCTGAAGAACAACTCACTCATGTGTCCTCACAACTTAATACCTTAAACACTTGCTTTGTATAAAAAAAACGTTTTTCCGGACAAAAAATAAAATAAAGTAGTGATGAAACAGAATACGTCTTCAATTTCAGGAAAAAGCGCTGTCAAATTAGCAAAGCCTTGACTAAATGGACAGTAGTAGCTTCGAAGGCGCTCTCATTTTTATACACACACCACAATAGGAAAACGGGTATTGTGCATTTGTACTTATGTTGCTAACACCTTGAAATATTGGCCCTAAATGCAATTCTTTGTATACCGATTGACTTAAGCTGTGTTCACACCTATTAAATATTTGACGTCATTTAGCAGTTTCTAAATTACATTATGCAATTATCTTATTACAAATAAAGCTTAGTAAATCAATAGAAATTGTTGAAAATAACGCTAAAGTGTGATCAATTTGTTGCTCATGCTTTTTTGGATTATTTCGTCAAATATTTGTCAGGTCTGAACATACCTGTAGCATCACTTTTTGAATCGATCTAGTAAAGGTTGCAAGATCATTTAACGAACATTAGTTAATTGGTTCCGATTGTAACAAGGACCAACGGAGCCTATTGAAAATGGCGCGAATCGGTCCATAATACAAACATATTTTCGGACCATCTTATAATGTTGGTATTTGGATTCAATTTTGTATTTTATTGAAATCTAAATCATCTTTTTTTATTAGGACCACTACTTAGGGGATAGCCCCTGCTAATACATTGTACGGTGTTGGAACCAAGAAAATAGATTATGGAAAGAATGATAGAGGAAGTAGTGCTTCTGGACATTCGACATTAACCTACACTTATAAAATTATTACAGTAACTGATTGTGGGTTATTAAATTCCTTTGCCGTACTGTTAAAATTGAATAAAAGTATAGTTATTTTACGAATAATTTAATTTTTCAACATTTATGTTTCTTATTCAAAAAACAAACTACCAAAAAATAATGGTTTTCCGTAGTTATTTTGTTATGTAGTTTGATTTTTGTCAGTTAAAATATATTTTTTTGAATTTAAAACCATGGCGAATTCATGTAAACGGTGGTGTCGATACTACAACAAGTTACAACTCCAAAAACACAACAATGTATTTTTTTGGTGCTTTCGATGGCCGATATGTCAAAAACACAAGGAACTTTTGACATTCCTCTTTCTAACTAAGAAAAAAAAAGTAGCACAGCTGTGCTTTCAACGCCACCTGAAAATGAATTCGCCTTGGTTAAAACTATTAAATTTTACGGAATATGCTGTTTAATAAATAAAAACTTTAAAAATGAATATAAAAATCATTTGTTTTAAATGAAATGTAAATGATCCGTTTTTTTTAATAAATTTTAAGTTGTATAAAATGTATGTTTGTTTGAATTAAACTACATAATATTTTGAGTGTTTTCATGTTGCAAGTTATAGGAAGACTTAAGCAGGAGGGTTATTCCACAAAATTATTAAAATTAGTCAATAGAATTAGATGAAGGGCATCTCGATGAGAACGATAATATTCGGCACAATGTACTTTTATTTACATGAATCATAAGTTTATAACATTATTTTTTTGGCGAGTCCATGATGGTTTGCAATTACGTTACACTGTTAAATATTGCTTTTAAATACGGTTGGCCTTAGACTTGACCAACTATACTTTCTTTTTGGTTTTTGTTTGCATTTTTGATTTTCTTAATTTTCTACTTACAAAATGTATGAAATTTATTACAGAAAAAAATATCTTAAGAAAATTTTTACCAAAACAGTTTGTTAAAAATAAAATTGTAGGTCAACAAACTGTTTATTTGATTCAATGAAAAAATTTATCAAAATTGGGTTTTGCAAAATGGCACTCAATTTAAACATATTTAATAATAAAATATTTCTTCATATTCAATAAAAAAAAATATTTGAATCAAAGAAAAGACAGCATGCTTACAACTCTTGTCTATTTTTTATTAGCTTTGATATCGTTGCAAGCAAGACTTGAGTGTTTGTAATTCTCATTCGCTTTACAGTTTTATTTGTAAAATATCTTTGGTTTTTCCGTAGCCCTTGGAAAAAGGTTTCCTGATGATCTGGTCTAAGCAAACAGCGAAATGCACATAGGAACAAGCTTATCCCCTAACAATAAATTTTAATGTATTTGCCAAAGAATTTAGAACATTATAATTAATAAATAAATAAATAAAGATTCGATAAACATTTTGTTTGATTTATTAAAAATTTCCAACAATTTATTTTAACACATGACGTAAACATTTTGTTGAAAGAAATTATATTGTGCAACAATTTTTTTTAATGACTCAAAAAACTTGGTTGTTGACTAAAAATTCAATAACAATACCTACAAACTTTTTTATTATCAATATCGCAAAAATCTTCATCGCAGAAAATTCAAAAATTTTTTAATCAAATATGCGATTTTCGTAATCAAATATGAAAATTATTTTCTTTTGGATAGCATTGTTGAGGGAATAATTGTGTGGTATGTGAGAGAATTAAATCAATTTAAGCAGAGAGTTGTTCGTAAAAAATATTTTCATTTAATAACATACATAAAAAAAATTTTGTCCGGAAACTCTACTAGAAATTTGTGTCAATTATTCTTAAAGCACTCATCCGGTGAGAACACATTACATATTAATTTAAGCAACGAATTGTGGCAGGTGAAACCAATACATATATCACTTAACTGGTGATAAAGAGTTTAAATTGTAGTTACTTCTAAGGAAATGTAATTGGTACAAAACTAGTCTTGTGACTAGATTTTGTGCGCGCTGATTCCATCTAGTTATTAAAGTTAGTTAGTTATAAAGAATATCTATCATATAAACATAGTTAAATCGAGACAATATCTGCGACGTTACGGAAATTTAACGTATCCATTTAGTTTATTTCAGAGACCTGTTACAAAGAGCTCAAAAGGTGCGAATTAGCCCCCTCCAAGGACATCACCATGTTAAAGTCCCAACCACTTTTGAATTTTCACTTGACAAGTTTGTTGTTGGTTCCCTTTTCCCTAGGGAAAGCTCTAACAATATGAATAAGTAACGTTGTTCACGTTCTTTTCAATTGTGTATGAAAAATGATTAAAATCGAAGAAACTTAATCATCTCATTCATGAGTTAGCGAAAGAAAACTGTTTTATAATTCTTCAATATTAATGAATGAAAATGGGCAGTGGAATATTAAAACGTTTATTTATACTCAGTCATTTATAAACGATGAGTGAACGATTGGGAACTCGGGTCTATACCGAGTTGTCTGGAGCCATTTGTCGATATTGTATTCGACAAATAAAAAATAGTTTTTATGTTGAATAAGAGAGATACAAAATCTTGATATTGTAAATAACTTGCCAAATCTTCGAAACTATCTTATTGAAATGTTTTCTTAAAAATGCGAACTTTATGAAAAAAAACAGATTGTTATCGAGTATCCCCTTTGCACATTGGGAATGAAGCTTCAAGCATAAAAGTAAAGGATTTTTTAAGTTCGTTTAAAGTGTTTATTATCCCCAGTTTTCTTAAATCATTTTTCGAGATTTGCTACAAACAACAAACTGAGTTTGGTTTTGATTAAAACAAAACATATTTTTATAGAGCCAACATGTTTTTTTTTTCAGAAATAAATATAAAATATCTAAATGTGTAGACATTTTCAAATAATATGTTTATGTAAACAAATGCATTAATTATGAAATGCGCACGAACAAAGCGATGTTATTCCTTAGAAAAATTCTTAGCAAAAAGTGTGATTTGGATAAATAACTTAGGGCCTATTTCACGAATTATCAGGGGTGTTCTGGAAATCGAAAACGCAAGAATTTGGAAGTTGTTTTTAATACACTCTTAATTGAATTTTTATAATTTTTGTTATAAAATTCTGTTTAATAGACAAATATTTATAAAATATTTGTCGCAAAATTCTTTTATTACGGAAACGACGTTTAAAATTCTTGTGTTTTGCATTTTCGATTTTCAGAACACCCCTGTATTATATTTAAATATCAATTTATGTTTAACAATTGATTTTCTTGTTAATTATAGAAAATCTAAATATGAATTGGTTTTTAAATAGACTTGGTGAAATAGGCCCTAAATAACATAAAAAGTATGAGTAATTAAATGTTTAAGTAACAAACATGCATTTGCATACAATTCCAGCCCCTACTTAATTCCTAACAAACACTTTGTACTCATAGGAGTACAAGTATAATTATTTATCAAACTCCCACTTTCTTCCCTACTCAGTGCACAGCCAATAAAATTTGTTGTTGGAAATATTTGTGGCTTTACAAAGACATAAATTTTGTTCAAACATATTTAACATACTTTTAAGGTAATAAAATCAAAATAATGGAATGAAAACAATCTTCACTAAAAATTTACGATATTGGCGTCGAAGGGAGAGCATAAGATCAGATAGATTTTGGCTATTGTTATAATGTGTGTGCATGTTTTGACATTCTCATCATAAGATTGACAATCTAGTTTGAGTGATTTTTTTTATTGGATAAAAAAAATTTAAGAGGGGGCAAACAAGTGCTTGTGTGTGTTTTTTGAGAGAGATCCCAATATATACAAAAATACCTGTTAAGGTTATACACTACAGATTTGAATGCGATATGTTTGGGGCTAGGATAGCTTTTGCTAATTTCAGCATTAGATTGTCACATGTGGTAATTTTTCAACAGCCATTTATGAGGAATGTCTAAGAATTGCAGAATTTCGTCATCTCCGTCATTTAAAATATTTAAAAAAAATACTCACCTCTCTCAGTTATTAAAAAAAATGGCTGTTACAAATATTTGGGTTTCATCGCTTCTACGTTTATACGGTGCAATTGTGTTCCTACGATAAATTTAATTCTGAGACTTTTTAACAAGACAATAATTTGTATGCTGGGTTTAAATTTTGTGTAAATTGTTCATGGCATGTTGCTCTTAAAAAAGAGAAAAATACTATTGTTAATTTTGAATCAAATTATTGTCATAATTAACCATAACATGATTAAAGGCAATCGTAATATGTTTGTGGCTTCTTAATGGAGGACTAATTCAACCATAATATGGTTGTAGGTGACAATAATATGGTTAAATGAAACATAATATGTTTAAAATTTTCATTAAACATAGTTTTGTTGGAGGTGACCATAATTATACATGTTTTTTCTCTGCGTGTAAAGCACATAAAAAGTTTGTCGTATTTATGTCGTTAACGACAATCATAATACCAAATTTTAAAAGCGTCTGGTTTTTTTGACTTCGACAACGACACTTATAATGAGGCCAAATATCTTTAAAATTGTTCCCATTGCTTGCTTCAACTTGACGTGCTCTTTCTAGAGCAGTTCCCATTAGTTTTCGTAGAAAACTGAAGCCTGACTAGGTTATAAGATTGGCTGATCAATTTATGATCGCACCTGACCACAATTTTGGTAATCTTGATCCAGCAGCACCTAGAGCTGTATATCCA
Source organism: Pollenia labialis (assembly GCA_949318255.1). Classification (NCBI taxonomy): domain Eukaryota; kingdom Metazoa; phylum Arthropoda; class Insecta; order Diptera; family Polleniidae; genus Pollenia; species Pollenia labialis. The sequence goes on from OX439139.1 coordinate 127,700,154, forward strand.
TAGACGAGTTGATTGTGAGGATCGTTAGGGCTCATGTATACAGCTTTGGTTTATACCCAAATCGCTGAGCGAAATTCAGAGAATGCCACTGTGTGAAACTAAACTTGCAGGAGTTATCAAATACCTCCAGTTTCTAACAAAAGGGATGCAGTGAATTATGTACATATTTATTTAAAATATTATTATTATTTTGTTTTGCGTACATGAAAATGAAATGACGTTCCAAAGAAGGAAATTAACTGCCTGTTTTTAAAACTAAAATAAAAATTTTCGTTAAAGAATTTTATTGAAAATAAAAGCGAAAAGTTTAAAATTATATTTTAAAAATATGCGGTAAAACTTTTATTTTCAAGTGTATTTTAAAGTCGATCTCTATCAACTGTATCGACAAGTTTTCCTCTACATATTTTATTTTATAAATTTGATTTCATTTCAAACGGAAGTAACTTAAATTAAAAATTATTTTATGATTTCTTTATGTGAAACAACCAAAAAAACCCAACCCCACACTTTTTTATAAAACTCCTCTGTGCTACGCCTGTCATCTGTTGCGGTGTGTTTTAATAATAAAAAAAAAAAAGAAAAACTCAGAGACACATGCAGCAGTCATTATTCTACACTTGCCCCAAACGTCTAAAACGTTCAAAAAAAAAAAAAAAAAAAAAATTAATGAGCTCTTAAGTGTTGAGTTATGTTTTAATAATTTTTATTGTGCGGTTGCCAAATTTTTATTTGTTTTTTGGTTGCTTGACTGAATGAAATCTCAAAATATTTGACCAATTATTTAAATGACTTTTACTGATTGTCATTTTTTTTCTCAATTAAAATATAATATTTTTGCTGTTTTTAATTTTAAACAACAAAGTTGTTTTTTTATTGTTGTTTTATTCTGTTGTTTATTAGAAATAAAAAATATTTAAAAAACAAATTAAGGTTAATTCGAATATGTCAAGAATATGTTTGAAAATTAATTAAGGGCATATTTAATATATTTTAATATTTAAAATTTCAAAATTATCGTACAAAGTTGGCCTGGCGTGGAAAAAAGATATAAAAAAAAAACTTTTTGTTTTTAGGGTTAATTCTATTTAACCTTATAAATCATGTGTGGTTACACCTCTTTATCACTTTTTTCTAAAAACGGGCTGCCATTGAAAAGAAATTTGTTAAGGACCTGCCCACTTTTAAATTCAAGTACTTTAAAATCAACAGGACAACTCCCATATTTAAAGTCGTAAATACATTTCCCAAAGTGATTTCAGAAGTGCCTTTAAACTGCTTCATCACTTAAAATTATTTTTAATACATATTAAGAAACACACTTCTTTTTTTTTCAACTATTTTTAATTTTTTTTTGCAAAAAAGAAAAAAAAATATTTTGCAATTAAACACAAAATTACAAAAATGTGTAATATATTAAGAAGCAATATAAAAATTATTTTTAAATTAAATTTAATTTGAATATAATGCCTCTTTTGCCATAAGTGCCACAAAAATGTGTGTATTCATTCGAAAAAGATAAAACAGCCTCAGACATTATTGTATTTCTATCAACATCCTGTTAACAAAATAATTATGTATAAATTGAATATAAAAAAAAAAAAAAAATAATAAAAAATATAATGATGTTGGAATTGTGAAAAATGCCACCAAATTGAATAGTTTGCTATTCAACTTAGCAGGGGAAAATAATTATGAGCAGTGTTCGAAATTAAACATTATATAATGTTCATTAGTGTTCTGAACGGCAGAAATATGGAAAACACAAACGCTTATAGTGTTTGTGTAATAAATACCTAAAAAAATTTTTCTGTTTGTGATCTTTGTACACAATAAAAATATTATACTAATCCAACCAAACATAAAGATGAAAACACAAATTTCGTTGAGTTCGGTTCAGCACATATATGTTCGTTCGTTGTATTTATGTTCAGAGCCCTTTTGGCTGGTGGTCGTGCAAATTTCCAAGCAACTAAAACAATACTATTGAGAATCATTGGTTAAAATGTTTGGTTTGCTCAAAATGTTTGGTTTGCTCATTGTCAAAAACAGCACTAAATAACATTAAAATATAATGTATCTATGTCTACAGAACCACTACAATTGTTCTGTTTGAAAAAACAAAACACTACATAAAGTTGGTTACTTTCGTGAAATAGTTATGAACGGTATAAAGGGTTGTGTCCCAACAAACACGGAGGTTTGATTTCAAATTGAAAATGATTTGAAATCAAACGTTTTCTCAAACGACAAACGTTTGATAATGGTTTGAAAATCATTTCAAAATCATAGCGTTCTCAACAAAAAGGGGAAACTATTTTCAAATTGAAAAATGACCTTATTTTCAACTTGCTTTCAAACGTAATTCTCAAATGTTTTTCAAATGTGGAATATAGATAAAACTATTTAATTTTTTTAATTTAAATTTATTATTTATTTAAATAAACTTTGAGATAAACATTCGGTACCTTAGCTAAAAGATGAAATAGTGTTCTTTCCGTCCTCTAATTCTTGGTAAGACAAAATACTTGGCTCCCTTTTATTTTGAGGATTGTAGCACCGCGATCGTTTAACAAACTTTCTTCACTTTCCCGTTTTATTATTTTTCTTTTTTTTCGTATTTTTAATCATTGTAATTTCGCACAAATAATTTTTTTTTTCACAAGAAATAAACTGTTCACTTTATATTAAAATTTATTTTTAATAGTAAAACACATGTAACCTCAAAGTAAAAAAATGTAACTTTAATCGCAATTTTTAATTCTTACATTTATTTTTCGCTTTAGTATTGCCAAGTTTATTTTTGATTTGATTTTAACATTTGCCAAACATTTGACATCAAATTGATAAAACATTTGAAGTCAAATGTTAGCTGGAAGCGAGCTAGTCTATCATCGCCGCGGTTGCGGGTTCGATTCCCGCCTGAGACTCTTGTTTCTTTCCTGCAGACAAGCATAAAAGCTTCGCGGGATAAGCGTAGGAAATTAAAAAATCATTATCAATTTGAAATTAAATGTTAAATCAAACAATTGAAAAACGTTTGATGTCAAATGAAAAAGTCATTTCATATCAAAGGTTTAACTTCGTGTTTGTTGGGGTACTAATACACAAACAAATTAGATATCGTTTCTTGGTGTGTGTGTGTGTACCGTACGCTTAATAACAATGTCGGATTTTTATTAGCTAGCTGAACATTAACTTGACTTTTAGCTTACTTATTTATAACTGCCTTTTTCTCATAATTTGTACAGATTTGAGTCAGTTGTTTTTTGTACAACTTACTTCTTCTCGATAAGAATGCGATTAAAGTTTTCAAAATGCACCCATGTATACAGATTTGATGAATAATATTTTGCTTTAACTTCGGTTCAGTTTCATATATAATTCTGTTTTTTTTAAATATAAAGAAGCTATAACGGAACACTTTTGCTTAAGTAACCAAAAATTTTTTAATATTTGAGATATGACTATGTTGCAATAAAGAAGCGATATGTGTAAGGGCAGGTAATGTAATAATATTAATATTCTTTGGCTCTCTGGGAGGGGTGCGGTTAGTGTTTATGTTAGAATCACAATATTGATTTAAAAAACCTATAAAGAAAAAATTCGTTATATTTTTATTCTCTTATTAGAGTCAATATATTTTATCATCATTTGTTAGCCATTTCGCAGCTAAGTTAAAGTCCCTACAAGAAATTAATCATATTTTTCACGTTGGTGTTAAGAAAATGATGGGAGAAATGATAGAAAATCAAGGTGCACTCGAATTTTAGCGACCAAAAACTAACTCTAAATTAGCTTAATTGTGGTTATCTGAAAGTTATGCAGTGTGAGTGGGTACTGACTCGTACTGAGGATATTGCGTGTTAAAACTGAATAGCTTTAACAACGTAAATGAAATAGCTTTTGAGTCACCTATGACTTACATCTGATTAACCATGAGTTAACTTTAAGTGAGGAACAGAATAGTCGCTGTAGTAGAACGAAGCGAATAGCGCTGCAAGCTGTCAAAAGTTAAAAAGGGCAGTTTCAAAGTACTGTCAACAGAAAAAGTAGTTGTTGTAGTCGTTGAAGTTGAAGCGCAAAATTCGAAATTGAGAACTTTGTCGCGCTACAGAGCATTCGTCAATTTCAGCTACTACTACAACTATTTTATTCTGTTCCAGGCCTTAAGCTGACTAGCTCATTTTCCGACAGGGAATTTTCGGTTTATTTTCGAATACTTATCATGACGTAGAAAACAACAACCAAAACTCATTATGAAAACTTTTTTAAGGCCCAACAAAATTCGATCTGGTACAAAAGTATTGGATTTCTACACATTATATCTCGGATTGGTTATTATTTAAACCTTAAAATGTCTAGATAACCGTTGAGAGACAAGAAAGGCATTCGTATTGTAGGGTTATTCCAGGGGGTCGTATGATTTACCCTGGATTTCTGATCGATATTTTTGGTTGCATCAGCAAGGCATCGACACAAGATCAAAATGAACCTACAAGAAGTAAACTCTTTACGTACGATGCCAAATAGCAAACGGTCCTTATTAAATTAAGTAGATTTAAAGAAAACATAATATACGGAAAGTGGTACAAGCTAAATTTGCAACCAAATTCTAAAAGACTGCAGTAATTTTACAAAAATAAATTACTGTTTTGTTAAAATAGGTAAGCAAACAAAGAACATTTTAACCGAAATGCGTAAACATATTTTAAAATAAAGGAAAGATGGGAATTCATTTCAGTTTAGTTTTTAAAATTGTTGGACGTGCCAAGTCTACAGTGCAGACTGTAATAAAACATTTATCTCTAGCAAGCAAGCCAACAACTGGACGTCCACGCAAAATTTCCCCCCGAGTTGAGCGATTTATAAAAAGGATTTTTAGTAAAAGTCCTAAAAGAACAGCCGTGGAAATTCGAGACATTTTGGAAAATTACCATTATATTAATGTTCATTCAGAAACAGTGCGAAAAATTGGATTCCATAGCCGCGTACCAAGAAAAAAAAACAATAATATAAACAAGGTTTAAAAAACTGCAGTCGAAACCAAAAACTGTCGAACAAAAAACGAAAATTTGTGTACAACTTTTCGGGTTTTGAAGTGGTTTGATAGCGACTGTTTACATTTAATGAATCAGAAATAAAAACAACAGTTTTTTTCCAATGACAAATGTGGAAGAAATGGCAGTTTTTCTACTGTGACTGCAGTTTTTTAAACGATGGATATAAACAGAAAAAAGCGTATGCGTATGCGTATAAATCAATAGTCGTAAGTTTAAATAATAAAATAAATATTTGCTTTCATTTAAAATTTTTTATTTTATTTCCTTTTTTAAAATGTCACCAATTTTTGGAAAATTAAAGAATTTTTAGGGGGTACGTACTATTATCTGTGTGACTGTATATGTATATATGAGGAGTTCCATTTGAAACGGAATATTTTTAGTTTGTTTTTCCAATTAAATGCGTTTTTGCATAAGGGTTATGTATACTATATATAGTAAACCAACATCATCAAGTGTATATGGGTATATTGCGTTTCTGGTTTTATGTGTAGCACATACAAATAAACTTAGCCGACCGTTTAGTATAGCGATCAGAATCACTTGATAACGATGTCCGTCCATCTAGCTGGCTGGCTGTCAGCACAGAAAAAAATAACTTTAATATTTGAATACGAAAATAGCATATTTGATTAAAAAACTATTTGAATTATTTGACAAGTACAATAAAATTTATTGTTTGGGGTTAAGCTAGTTCCTATGCGTATTTCGATGGTTGCTTAGGCCAGATCATCGCGAAACCTTTTCCCAAAGACTTCGGAAAAAATAAAGATATTATACAAATAAATCGAATGAGAATTATAAAATCGATATCGAAGCTATTCAGAATGGAATGTTTTGTTAAAAATTTTCTTTAGATATTTTTTTTCTGTGCCTGTAAACTTTATGCGCAAAGTATTGTCCGCAATTTCGGGGAAAATTATGTTTAAATATTTATTTGGTATACGAACCAAGCCTCTCTAAAATTGTTAGAAATGGTCAATGATTTTACATTGCCCCAATATAAACTTACTTCCGAAATACAGTCCTTGTGCGACTTTATTTGTCTGTAATACATTTTTTTTAATAACAAATTTCTTGAACTAACAAAATACGTTGATTTATGGAACTTCTTATATATTTATTAATAGAATTTTTATAAACATGAACAAATTAATTCGGAATACCATAACTAATTTTCCGAATTATTTCATTATGTGTATTTACATACATTCATAAATTCTTATTTAATTTAATATTTTGTTAACAAACATAAATTAAAAATTGTCACTTTTAAAAACACACACTCATATTTTATTTATATTTATATTTTTAATAATCCTCTTGCATATGTCTAGTATTTAGTTGCAACCAAAATCTTTTCAACATTTATTAATCCACTTTATGCCAGTGGCATTTATGGGATAAATTTGTGTGCCTGCATGCGAACACCCTCCTCCATTCCATGCGATGATCATTATTTACAATGATAAATGTCTTCAGTTAAAAATCAACTTGTAAATCTGTCACGCGTCGTTGTAAATCATCACAGCACCAAACCGCACACTAACACGACTGCCAGAAAAATTAAAAAAAAGTAATGAACAAAATGTTTTATTTTGATTTAAACTGGAGTAAGTCCTCGAACATCTCATATTCCATGCAGTGACACTTATTGTCGTTTATAATTTTTCTTTTACAGATGTTTTTGTTCTTATAGTTTTCTTCACTTAATATCTCTAACATTTGAAGGCCAGAAAAAATGCAATGAAAATCATCCTACAGTTGTATAATATTTTAGGATTTCTACGAATCTCAAGTACTTGAAGGAGTGTTTGAAATGGGTGTTTCCTTGACTAATCTATTACCAATAACATGTTTGAAAGTAGTTGGTAGAGAGCGGGTGTAAGTGTGAATGATTTAATATGTTAAATAAAAGGAGTTAAATGAATCTGTTTCAAGAAGGCATTCTAAAGGTTTGATATTTTAATTGAAAAATACAATAAGGCTTTGTGTAAATTGCCGACATTTTCAAGAAAAAAAAGTTTTTAATCTACAACCTTACCAAAGACCCTAATAGTTATCAAATATTTCCATCAACAAAAGGGCTCCTCCTGGGAAAAATTTAATGGAAATTATTGAGAAAATTATTTTGTAATATTTGTTTGCAAAGTTTTGAACTTTTATTAAGGATTTTAGGACATTAAGTGGTCTAAATGCAATCTTCAAAATGTTAAAGAATAAAATAACCATAACACAGCGTTTAGTTTAAAAAAGAACTGATTAAAACTATTTGTTTATATTAATCAAAATTTGACGACAGTGTCAGGAAATTTAAGAGTGAACGTTGTAGAATTTATTCGTTGCATAATTAAAAAAATATGGGATTCTCAACAGATGATGTATCGTTTACATACTATTTGTTTCTTAGTTAACACATAATTTGTGGCTTTGGGGGGTAAACATCCGTCAGCAGTTTTTAATTTTAATAATAATTGATATTATAACTTTCCTTTAAAAACCTTGTTAGTAAAAAGTTTCATTGGCTAAAGTAAACAATATAGCCAGTTTTAACTATTTTTTGGTTATCACAACTTAAATATAAAAAATCTTAATATGACAATATTAAAGCACATACCGATTAAAATCTAATTAGTTATGACTAGACCAACCAAAAAAAGCAAATGCTTATTTTTTTGTTTACAAAATGTAATATTTTTGATTGAAAACAAATTCCGATCGTAAAAACAAACAAAAAAATGTTCGGAACCTTAGGCACCCTTCTTAACCTAACCTGAGATATGCATTTAAAAAAACCACGAGGGGAGATAGAGGGCAATTTCTGCCTATCAGAAACTATCAAACTGATTTTAATGAAATTTAAAACAAAGATATATCCCTACTCGTATAACCATGCACTCTTAAAATTTGTTTTTAAATACTGTGATGTTGGCTATCATATGATCGGGCTTAACCGACTATACTTTCTTACTAGGTTTTTATGTTACTCTGTACTGTAACGTACTTTTTATATTGTTGTTTATATTTGTTATGTGTTTAAGTTTTTACTTTTAAGCATTTTATTAACACTATTTTATTATTTGCTTGTTTAAGTTCTTTTTTCTCGAAAAGTCCATAGCTGTATTCTAACCATCGAATTCCTCAGTCGCACAGTCACTTCTTACAATAATACTCTTTTTACTCTGCATGTGGCAGAGTGATTAAACTGAACTGGCAAAATAAAATAAAGTACAAAAATCATTTGAATTAAATTTTGTATTTCCACGAAAATTATTTTGATTATAAAGTAATTTGTTTTTATTTTTGTTTTTTCTTTACCCACTTACAACTACATTTAGAGTTGACAAAAAATCAACCAATTGTAGTCGGGACTGTAAGAAAAGATAAACTCACTGTTTATTGTTGTTGTTTTTGTTTAAGCTTTGATATTCTTACAAGTAAAGCTGAGGTTTATAATTCTTATTCGCTTAACCGTTTTATTTGTATAATATCTTTAGCTTTTCTAAAATCTTTGGACCAACCAGTGAAATGCGCATAGGAATAGCTTATCCCTTCAACAATAAATTTCAGTTTCTCAATAGTATGAAATGGGAATTTAGCACATTTGAAAGAAACCTTGCTAATTAAATTTTGAATCCCAAGAAAAACTTTGGTAAATTCATTTTCATTCATTCCAGATTGGATCAACATCCAAAGGCTTTGATATTTTGAGGTTGCATTGAAATAGATTGCATGCAGATTTCACTGTCTGTATCCAGCATTACATAAAAAAAAATTTAACTTAAATAACGGACAATATTAACTGCAACTGAAAATCCGTATTAATATGCACTTAATTTTTTTTAATAAATGTTGAAATGTGTAAAAACTAAATGTGCTTGGAATATTGAATGTTTATTTATTCAATTATGACTGCAGAATACTTCTTAAATAAACTACAGTCCGCTAGTGTAATAATATTGTGAGTATACTTTCTCGATTCTAAAGAAATATAATGTCTAGTTATTTCAGTCAATACTGTACAAAAAATTATTTCGATTCGTTCAGTACCGACTAAAAGAATAAGAAATAAAATTGCTCTCGAATCGAGAAAGTACTCGATCACGACTACCAGAATTAGGCCCCTGTACTTCATGCACTACGTCTGCATATACAATTAGCCTGTCGTCTTTAAATAAGTCAGAATCGGATTATTAAACCATTGGACAACCAAAATCATGATTCTTTTTATGTTTTGTTTAATTATAAGCATTTAATTAGTAAAATATATTTCTTTACGATCATCTATGCAATCATTACGATTAAAATCTAATTGATTACAAATCGTAGTTTTTATTTTATACACTAAAAATATTTTATTATTTAAATATTAATTTTGAAACAAATTTGGAAACAAATAATAAATTATAACTAACTAACAAATAAATAATATAAACCTAAATTCCTGATAAATTATTATAGTCCCTTTAAACAACTTCTTATATTAGCGAGTGTTTGGCAAATAAATTAGAATTTTATAAAACTGTATTGCGTTTATTTACTTATTTATAGAAAAATGTATAAAAAAAAGTACATAAAACACAACACATTAAATTAAAAGCCACGCAAATTCCTAGTTCAACAAATAGCAAAAACATCAAATACTGGAAACACGAATATTAAAATGAAATATCATCAATTTTTATTATTTATTTTAAGGGCTCTATACGTACATTTAGACAAACACACTTGCATAAGTGAGGTATGTAAGCAATATTGTTGTTAAATCAAAAAGTAATACTCTGAAATGTTAATAAATTGACACCATCACATCATCATCATCAGCAGAGTTCTTATTGTCTTTTTTTCTCTTTGGCATAGATTGTGCTGCATCCCCTTATTATCCCCAATTCAAATTTTTTCCCACAAATCTTGCCGCAACCACTAAATAACAACAGGAGCAGGATCAACAGCAAAAAAAAAACACACTAAATAACAGAGTATTAAAATTTGCTATTGTTTTTTCCGAGTTCCTATTTACACATTAAAATCACCCTGCAATCGGTGGTATTTATTTAATCTAAACAAACATGTATTCAAATTTAAAATTATAAACACATACATACAATCGCATATTTCACAGCACTACGAATCAAATTTGACGGATAGGAATATAGACACAGTACATTTTCAGAGCTTTCAAAGAATAAAAACTTGGTGTTTAAAGCAATCATTTAACAAACAGAAAATTATATTTTGAAACATAATGCAAAAAAAAAAAGCGTCGTTTATACGATGTCTTCTCAGACATGTCTAACAAACATGTTTGTTTTGTTTGTTGGCGATCGGATTAGAGAAGAAAGAGGGGTTGCCAAACAAAACCGAAAAGAGTTTTAATGGTTGTAAATGTGAGTTTTTATGTTTCTTTTGTGTATGTATTTGTTAATTAGGCAATTAGATATGAACATGTTTGGAAAGACATCGTGAAAATTCAAAAGTTTTTTGACAGCATGTTCAAAAGAGAATGAATAAAACAGACATGTCTGAAAAAACATCGTTTAAATGCCGCAAAACTTCACAATATTTCCTAAATTTTAAAATAAAAGTCTTATCATTTTAGCACTTTTTGTTTGAAATACAACAAATTTTTTTTTAAATATTGTAAAATATTAGGATATTATGACGATATGACTTTAATCCCCCGATTGTGTTAGGGGCTGTTTTTTAACATAGACCTAGTTATAATTTATAGAACTCCGATAGTAATAAATATTAGATGCCAACTAGATCATGGAGATAAATTCTTTCGAAATGTCTTATGTTTTTAGACATTTAAGCACAGTGTTACATTTTCAAGATCATCAAATGCGCACTTGATTTTAATATTGGTTTCGGCTATGCTAAGAACACAACTGGAACGAACCACGAATTTCGCCCTACACGACGAATTTTTTCGTAAAAATTCGCTAAGTAAATTCGTTGTATGAAGCACAATAACGACGAATAACTAACAGCCTTTAAAATTATGAAAGTTGTTTGCTGTTTTTATATTTAGTTAACTTATTTATTTGTATATGTATTTAAATAATAAATAAAAGAAGTAAAAGGTAATTTTATAAGGCCGGTTAAAGTCTACTTTTAGCTATCGGAAAGTTGTGAAAACGGGCCTTAATGTCTTACGAATGACGAATTTCGGACGAGGCCTTGATTGTGTGTATTTTCTTATACATAAATTTTTTGTTCGTCTTAGTTTTCTTTCTAGCTTAAGATGAAACTGAAAAATTGTTTGAAAAATTTAGCCAGGAAAAACCATACGGGGCTTTTCTTTAGCAAAAACTATAGTTTCGATTTGTACATTCATAACCTGAAGCCAAATGGAGTGCATATTTTATAATTTGCACTGTAAGATAATTGACCAAATAACTTTAAACTTACATTTGTATGTAAAGAATACATACCTCTTGGCTTGGAACTTCGATTCTCGACTGATTATTGTTGGAGTTCCTTTGGATATTACAAGGGAGATCTAGAAAGTCAGCATAAAAAGCAGATTTTTCGCAATGGATATTACAAAGCTCTAGATCAGAATAAAGAAGCGAGTGTATGGTTCTGCCGGATCATGCAATTTATTTATTTAAAGTTATTTGGCATTAAAAAATTGCGCTAGCAACTAGAATAATTTCTAGCATTATTTAAAAATTTCTAACATTTGTTAGTTCTTATGGTATTTTTAGTATTTTCCATTAATGTTTAATACAAATATTAAAAAAAGCGAAAGATTCTAACATTAAAATAGATCTAAAAAAATGAAACAATGTAAATGCTTATTAATGTTGATATAAATGAACTGAAATCTAAATTTAAAAAACTAATTTTAAAAATTAGTAAAATCTATTCAAAACGATTGGCTAAATCACTTAAAGTTAAAAGAACGGATATAAAAAACATATTAAAAACCTTTCGAAATCACTAAACTGCATATTGTTTATAAACTTAGTGGCCTGGAGCAACATGCAGCAACAAGAAAACACAAAAATGCTACGGGCATAACTTAAAACTATTCCTTTAAAAGAATTTGTTTTAAAGTTCAGCAGAGGTGGTTTTATCTTTATTTGATGCGCACAGTTCAGTTGCACCTGTGGAGCATCTGACAAACCTTTGCAAAACGCAATTTGATACCTCATCGCGAAAGCTGAAGGATAAAATGCAGCACATTATTCAAAATGTGCTAGGCCATTACCTTAATGGAGATTTTTCTATTTTATTTATATACATATTTTTAGCATTTTATTCTAGCATTTATTTAGCATTTCTTTGTTTTAAGTAAGTAGCAGCCTTAATGGTTTAACCTCACTGTGGTCTAAACACTGAATAAAATCAATACGTTAACCGACGCCAGTGTTGCCAAAACTTATTGAGAAAAAAATGCTAAGGACAAAGCTTTTTGTAACAGGTAAGAACCTAAATTTTTTTCTAAAAGTCATTTGGTACTAAAAAAAACACTTGATATTTAAATAAGATGTTTATAAGAAATTTATGGTTTGGTTCTTCCATATACTCCCATCAATATTTTGATCGCATTACGTCTATTTAAAAAAAGTGGGTCCTAAATAACGATCTACGAGAAATTGCCAAGCTAGTTACGAAGTAAAATGAAATCTTGGATTATACAAAATTAGTTCTTAAAATATTTCAAAGACTCCCTCCCGGTTTCCCAATGCTTCAATGTATAAGGATCTTTTTTTTAAAGGCATAGAATTATTTTAAAAATAAAACCCATAATTTTCTATAAAATGGGCAAAATTTTTGGTTAATTATCTTGCAAATTTCATGACATTTAATGATTACAATTAATGTCTGGCTTAATTTTGCGGAAGCCAGTAACTCTGCCATCCTTTAGGTCCAATTTTGCATCACTTTTCGAGCGTACCCGGTTTTATTACGACAATGTTGGCTTCAAAATGAATAATCATTACTGGTTAATGAGCATAAATCAGAGGTTTCACATACCCCCACAAAAAGTAGTGCAATGGTGTCAAATCACACGACGGAGGCGGCCAATTTACAAGACAATTTCTAGAGAAAATTCTGTCACTAAACGTTTCTCACACCGTATGGCGTGTTGCACCGTCTTGTTGAAATATTTCATGTTCAAATAATTTGCAATGGCATGAGGAAAAACAACTAGGAATTATTTTCCTGAAGCGTTCGCCATTAACGGTAATGTGCCAACATTACAAAACGTTAAAACAAAAACGGCTCAAAAATCGTATGATTTTTGCGGGATGTAATGGAGTCTCAAGGGTCTCAAGAGGTTTGTTTTTCTCCAAAAAGGATAATTCCGCTTGCTTACATACCCGTTAAGCTAGAAATGAGCCATATAATAAATTTAAAAAGGTTCTTTATAAGTATTGCGAAAAGAGCGCGATTTTTGGCAAGAAATTTTCTCTGAGGTAAGTTTTTGCATGGTGATTTGCCAAAGTAAACTGAAAAAAATGTCTAACACACTTCATGCATGACATCTAATTTTAATTCTATACGTCTTTAAACACCCTTTACATGTGACGGAAAACGGATTATGGCTATAGTTCTGATTTTGTTGGCTAAATATATAAAACCAAATTAAAATTATGTATGTGCTATTTGACTTAAGTAGGATTAAATTCTTTTAGATCTCAGAATGTTTCTATTTCATTTGTAAGCATCTTTTCAATATTTTTTTTCTCGCTTAGCGTTTGTTACTTTAGTTAAGCTACTTTATGCATCAATAACTGAGTATATGACTAAATTTGATATGGTTGTTGTATTTATATTTGATGTTCTTATTTTGTACATTCGTTCAACGAAAAAAAAACAACTTAGAAAAAACACACATCCTCATAAAATATTCATTTTGCAATCTAAACTCGTGTGAGTACTTCTAAATATTTAATCGTACAATACATATTTGTTGTATGTCGTAGTGTTATTTTCTATTTTAGAGTATTTTGATGATTTTGTTATTTACACCATCAAGTTGAAGAAAAAAAAAAACTAAAAGAGCGATTTTTGCTGCAATTTTATGTTGGTGATTAATGATAATGCGATTGTTGGATTATGAAATATTTTACAGAATTGTAAGCACTCAAAGTGCACAAGTGTTTAATGGATAAATTGAATGTTTAAATAAAAAAAACATTAGCTTAAACAAACACTTTTTTCCCTAAACATCTTATTTTAAACTAAAGTTTTCGATTTAAATTTGCCTTAAAATACATATTTAAACACATTATTAAAACTGACAAAAAAAAAAAAAACACCTGCACAACATAAACTTTATAATTGAAGTGATGAAAAGCTTTTCCTCTTTTCAACACGCTATTAAAAACTTAATTACTTTGAACAATTTTTGTTGCTGTTCAAAAAAACGCACACATAATAAAAGTTTTAAATTTTCTTTACCAGCAAATAAAAATTATTGTCCCCTTTTATTTCCATAAAAAAGACAAAAACGAAGGACAAACAAGACAGAGCATTTAAAACTTCAACATTTTCATCACACATCATTGTCATACTCATCAACATCTTCGTCAGCAGCAGTAGCAGCAGTAACGTCTTACAGCAACATGAAAAAAAATTGTATTGTTCCACTGGAGATTCTTCTCTTGTTGTTGCAACAACAAAAACAATTTATTGATATTTTAACACTTTTGTTTTTTATTATTAAATTTTAACCCAAAAAAATAAAAAATAATAATAATATGAACGAGCAAATGTCTGATTCTGCATCTTATTGTTCCTTGAAATATTTAGTAGCTTTTTGTTGCTGGTTTTGTAAAATTTTTATATTAAAATATCGGTCTTACAAACAACAACAACGTTGTTTATATCGTAAATTAATTTTATGCCTCATATATTAAGAATTATTGTACATATTTATTTGTTATCATTTATTTTTTTTGTGTTTTATTAAGTCTTCATCAAATGAAACAAATAAATTTAAAATTTTCGAAAGACATTGGTCACAGTTAGTTGAAAATAAAAATTGTGAAATTTACATAAAATTTTGCTATTTTTTAAAATAAATGAAATCATACCAAAAAATTCAAGATTTTAAATGTCTTTTGTAATTTCATTTCAATCAAATTAAATGTTAGAATTACTATTTCTTATTGTTATATCCACCGATCTTTTCATTTTAGTTTAAAAAAATATTTATTAATATATAAATTCCACTAGCTTTTACCCGTGGCTGCGTTCACGTGGCAATAACAGCAAGAGTTAAAGAAAATGGGGTGTCAAATAAAAAATTTACAGACATTTTATGTATATTATTTGTATTAATATTTTATGCTTAAGTTTTTCTACACTGATAGAAAAGGTGTCATAACGCTGATGTATTTTGACATCAGTACTTTGACAAGTGTCTTCGTTTTTGACCTCATGACACTTTTCATCATTGTGATGTCAACCTTAACATCACTTGGGCAAAGTGTTATCAGGGTCAAAATGAAATTTATGTCATCAATGGGATGACACATCGGCATCACAAAAATGACGAATATGTCATCAGTGCGATGACGCAGTAACATCGGAGAATGACACATTAGTATCTATTTAATGTCAGTTTGTCATTAAGTCAAAGTTATTGGAATTGACTTAAGTCAATGTGAGAGACTATTGTTATTTACTTTCCCGTTACATATGTTTGTTTCACGTTTGTTGAGTTACGGCCTTTGTTTACAGCATAACTCTCAATTATACGACACCAGTGCCATGCCCCATATGGTTTTCGTAATCGTTCTACTTTAAAAATTTGATGTATTTAACTTAATAAATTAAAAAAATAGAATATAGGAACTTTTTGCTTCTTATATAACATTGTTATCATGAAAATAATGTTAATAATACATATACAAAATGTGGCATAGTCATAAAATAGATGACACGTAAAAAATTGCAAAATTGTACGAAGACGTAAATCATTGGATTGATGTTACTTTTTGCATCATTGGTGCCATTTGTAGTAACATTTACTTCACAATTCTGATGTTAGGGCATCATCAATATAAAGATCCATTTTTCTATCATTTGTATAAGCAACATTATAAGATTTATGGCCATTTTATCAATGTATCGACAAACTGTCTGTTACTTAATGTCAACATAAATTTGTTAGACCAATAAACTGACCGTTAACGATTTTGGGGTTCTCAATATACCGTCAAAAAACATTGTTTTCAGTTGGCAACACCTCTGAAAATACATGTTAAACTTGGGAGTCAGCTGATTGAATTTATCTGTTCGGCAAATAAAAGGAAAATATATAATTGGCAGATGAGTGCTGGTTAGCTTTGCGACAGAATAGAAGCAAATGAGACATTTAGAAAACCAAATGTCTTTAATGTGCAGTTTTTCGTTGGGAAAAAAGATAATCGCTTAATGAGAAAACGGACATTATTATATACCATTGTAATTTTGATATTTTTAGTTAGTCTTGAGTTTATCAAATTAAATTTTCATTAAATTATTTATACTAAAGGAAGGAATTTTACAACATGGAATTTTATTAAAATTTATTGATAATTTTCTTGGCTGAGCTTGGGCTCGAACCTTTACATATTTCAAGAATTACCACATTCTTTAATCAGAATTCTTATTATTAAACATATGTATTCAGGTTTTCTAGACAAAGTCTTGACGGAAAGAAACAAAAAAACAGAGGAAAGGAAGCAACATGTAATATAAAATTGAAAATGATAATAACAGCAAATTTGAACCACCAGTACCACTGGAGATTCTTGAAACATGTAAATTCAACCCAGGTTCGAGCTCAGCTCAGCCAAGAAAATTATCAATACATTTTAATAAAATTCCTCCTTAATGAAAATTTAATTTGATGAACTTAAGCCTAACTAAAAATATGAAAATTTATTATATTCCGCCAAAACATATTAGTTTTGAGCAATCGATACTCTTATGTAATCGACATACATCTGTCCATGTGAAAAACTAGTGGTATCTAAATATATTCCGGTCACTGGAACATATGCAGTTTGTATACCAAATTAATGAAAAATAGAAAAAGTTCTAATTTTTCTTCGTTTTTACCTCTTTAAAGCTACTCTTTATTTAAATCTGGGCCATATACTATCTCGATTCCAAATTTATTGAAAAGAATGGTAGTACGAAACGTAATAGATTACCAAAAGTACCAGCTTTTCCCCATTTTGTCCCCCGGAAAGTACATTTAATGTAAATGTAGGTTACACCATGTATGCGCACCAAATTTATTGAAAAGAGAAAATTACAAATTTATCCCGTTTTTATCCCTTTAAAAGTATTCTATATTTTAATCTGGAACATATGCAATCTGTATACCAAATTTATCAATAAGAGAAAAAGTACTTAAAGTACACAATTTTTTCTCGCCATATCGCTGGCTGGAAATTACAAGGTTATTTGTAACATTTTTTTTATTTTCAGTTATGGCGTTTTCTTTTCTAAACAAAGAGATTTGCATAAGTGTTAAATGTGACTTGGCAACATTTTTAAACACTCCCCTAATTTTTAAGAAGTGTTGCTTATTTTACATTTACAAAAGAACACAAATTTGGGCATAATACAATTCGCCTTGATCTAGGGCTGCACTCATGCCCCTTTAATTAAAATGAGTGTTGAACATGTAGCATTTTTTTTATTTTAAAGGGAACATTAACAGAAAAGAATGCTTGACACTTTTAAAATAACACATGTTTTTCAGAAAAGAACATAAAAAAATGTAAAAGGCAGAATAAATGCCGAATTTTACTCAGAAAAGAAAACGCCATTAGTAATGTTTTACTGTTGGCTTTTAAATTTTTTCTCTTTGCAACACAAACTATTATAGGAATGTTACATGGGGTCTCCGCGAGCAATAAGCTTGGAAATACTTATGTATTCAACTTACAAATTTCATTGATAACACCATTTGTCCATACGTAGAATGAGAGAAAAAATTTAAGACGATTCATAAAACCATTTTGGGTGGGGAAGTAGCTTGCTCGTCTTTGTCCCTATTTTTTTACCTCGCATTGGCTAATGGCTTGACGTCGTATAATTATACAACCCTATACCGGGTTGCAGTGTTTGTGGTTTCAGCAGCAATCGTTTATAGTCCTAAATTTTAACGTGTTTTATCTCAGAGGTTTTGCTGGTGAAGATTAATATACTCTGGGCTGATTCTGGAAGCTTTTAACATTTCTATACAAAGACTTAGGTCGACCGATGTCTTGTGGATCAGGCTCCAAGTACTGTGTAATTACCTGGCGATATGATTACATTCAGTCAGCCAGAGTTTAGTCGTAACATTAAAAAACAAAAAATTAAGAAGTATTTATTGATTTTGAAGTAAAATGGCAATATGTAGATGCATAGTGGATAACAGTTTCCACATAATGTGCATTCATAAAAATTACTCCCACTTCTAGAAAAATTGGGAGATGAAACTCACTTGCAAATTCTCGAAGTAGCGCATATTAAGATGCAGAGAATGATCTTATCTAGTCTGGGTCTTAAAACTGGCCGTTAAAGTCTAACCAGAATGTCAATTTTAGCCAGAAGCCACTATGACTTTTGGATTAAAGAAGATTAATGGAGTGAAAAATAACCATTAAAATCACCAAAAACCTGTGGTAAAAATGCAAGTATATTGTCTTTAGTTACTCACCAGCAGATCTGTCTAGGAAAAAAAATCTTAGTTAATAAGAACCGTCGCACAGTGGGTTCGATGACACCGAAAGTGGCGAAAGACGCGTCGCCTAGGCATAACGCAACCATATGATTGCAAATGGTACACACATGGAGGAGCTGTAGATTCACACATTTAGTCGGCATTAAGAGAGTCATTATAATAACTTTCGAATAATGAACTACAGAAAAAATGTTCCTTTTGAAATCATTTAAAACAGAATATTTTTGAAATGTTGTAAGTTTCAGGTGCGGCTTAAGTTTGGGTTCTTGTTAAATGAAAAGAAAGAAAATATGAAATTGAACTTTCAATTTGTATATAAATAGCTGGCTTACACATCCATTTTTGATCTTCATCAAGGTTTTTCAAATAAGACCAACAAAATAATAAAAAAAAGTATAGTTTTTACCATTTTTAGACATATTTTCTATTCCAAAAGAATTAAAAAACAAAAGATCTTTTAAAATACATTAAAAAGCAAATCTTTCATTATTATTTATATTTTCAGAATTATATGTATTTTCCAATTATCTACTCATACAAATGTTTTTTTATTTTACTCATTAATTTTTTTGCATCTTTTAAAAAGCACATTTACTATTAGATCATTAAAAAGTTGCCTTTAAAAAAAATTCAAATTTTTAATTTCTATAAAGGCCATCTCTTTAGCACCAAAAAATTCTAATGGTATAAATCTTAAAAAATTGCAACATAAATTAAATGAAAATAAAATCTATTAACAATTTAAAATTTTTTTTGTCTTCGAGTCGAGTCAGGAACTTTTGGCAAAGACTTCAAACAGTATTTTTTTAAACACACACACACACACACATCT
Source organism: Pollenia labialis (assembly GCA_949318255.1). Taxonomy (NCBI): domain Eukaryota; kingdom Metazoa; phylum Arthropoda; class Insecta; order Diptera; family Polleniidae; genus Pollenia; species Pollenia labialis. Next base: position 127,719,739 of record OX439139.1, read on the forward strand.
ATAAGTACCCAGCGGGAAAAAGAAGGAGTACGAAGGCCTTCTAGAAGGCCTCTGTACCCCTTCTTTGGGATGTACAAGGCCTTCTTGCTCCATTCCATACTCATATCTTTTTTACACGCGTTGTCATTGCGGAGAAGGCCTTCCGCTTTCCTTTCTTTCGCCAGGGCTTCTTAAAGGCATTCAAATATATGGCTCTTAGAAGGCTTTCCAGAGAAGGACTGTTAAAAGGCTTTAGAATAAAGGTTATCTTAAAGGGTTTTTAAGAAAGGTATGTTAAAAGGCCTTTTAATTAATGGTTCTTAAAAAGCTTTTCTGACCATCCTTGTAAAAACTGCATCGGTTCTAATGGAAATTGGCTGACCATTTTCATTCGCATCGCATCGAAAAAAACATCGATGTTTTTTTACAGTGTCCATCCCTACACAGAACCTTCTTCTTCAATGAACAAAACACAACTAAAAAGATTTACATTATTGTTTTCACTTGGTATTTTAATATGTATGTAACTTTATTTTTATAACGGGATCTGAATTCTTTCGCTTATGCTTTGGCGAAAAAACAGAACAAAAAATTTTACTCTTTCTCTTTTTAACATCAACTAAAAAGATTTACGTTATTGTTTTCATTTGGAAGTTATTTTATTATGTATGTTACTTTGTTTTTGCGTGTGCAAAAAAACAAAACAAAAAATGTTACTCCTTCTTTTATCGCTTCTCATAGAAGCGAGTGTGGAAGGTGTATCTTATCTTTTATACCAATGAGCCGAGGCCTTCTATGAGGCATTCTTTAGCAGTTACATAAGAATAGTAATTAAATCAAAAAAATTTATAATCAGGCCTTCAAAAAGGCCTGAAGTAAGAAGGTCTTCTAAGTTTTACCGCTGGGTATAAATAAAATTTTTATGGAATAAACGATTTACAGATTGTGTGTCCGAAAATATCTTAAAGACAAGTAAATTGTTATAATAAAAGAATGTACAAATTTAATTTGCTACTAAGATTTTCATTATCGAAATAAAATTTAAAAACAAATTAAAATAATTAAGGCATGACAGTGACGTTGAGGCGGCGTTATGGTTAAAAACATGAGTATACAATAAAACATTACTAATGGCAAAATAAGTGAGAAACTACAGTCGGACAAGCCCGAACATAAGATGCCTTACATCACTTTTAAGTATTGCAAAATGATTTTCATTTGGAAATTACAAAATTAAGCAATTATGGATTTCATAACACAAAAATGAGGTTAAGGTTCATGTTAAACTTATAAGTTCTGGATCTAAATACTGAAATATATAAATGTTATATATTTGAACAAATAGAATCTGGGAATTTATTTCTCATGTTGAGTAACATTTTTATTATACAAATTTTCATATTATTCGAATGTGTATTCTAAGGCAAATTACAATCCTCAAAAGCTTTTATACTTCAATAGTCTTATTATGCACTATCAGACTTTTTGTTAAAATAATTAAGTTAAATACATAAAATTTACAATAGGCACTATCCAGTTATAAGATACAAAGAATGCTAACGAAGGCCGTTGCGGGCCAGAAAATGCATTACATTCTGCTGGTATCTAATAGTTGTATACATTTTCTTTACAATTTACTTCATTGCTAGCCAAAGGATAGCTAAAGTAAGCCACGTAACAGAAATATAAAAAACAAAAATTCTGATAGAGCATACAAAATATTCCTGGAAAATATTGAAGGAATAAGACTATTGAAGTATTAAAGCTTTTGAGGATTGTAATTTGACTTAGAATACACATTCGAATAATATGAAAATTGGTATTATTTGTTTAAAAAGATTTTCGAAAGGGTGTATATGGGACTTACTATCAACTCTGGAAGGAGCTTCTGGCAAAAATATTATTTTCGGAAGCGTTATTTATATGGGAGCTGTGGTCCAATGTGGACTGACACCCGTGGAAAACATGTTATAATGTTTTTTGGGCTCATAGACAGAATGAAGGAAAGATGTGGATAACTAACCGATTTTCCCCATATTTTCTTTTGTAAGACTATTCTGTTATACCAACTTCCACAGGGTTTACATGAACGGATAGACCCAGAAGTTCGAAGGATTTCATTAGATCGATTCAGAAATTCTGAGTCGATAGTATACTAAAAGGTGAGTCTAGTACTTAAAGTTTTATATGTTACACATATCAGCAAAAACTTATAAAACTCTGCTCACCTACGGTATTGTAGGCTATAACAAATAAAATCAATAGAAACGCCTAGAAATAGTGCTGTCAACCTAAAAGAAATTTCAAAGGACATTGATAGAAAAGGCGTCATAGCGCTGATGTATTTTGATACCAGTACTTTAACAATTGTCTTCGTTTTTGACGTCATGATACTTTTCAGCATTGTGATGCTAGTCTTAACATCACTTGGCCAAATTGGCATCAGGTAAAATTATGTCATCAATGGGATGACACATCGGCAACACAGAAATGACAAATCAGTCAATTTACTAAAAAATGCCATCAGTGCGATGACTCAGTAACATCGGAAAAAGGACTCATTAGGCTCAATTTAATGGCAATTTGTCTTTGGGATTGACTTAAGTCAAAGTTATTCTACCTAAATTATTTAAGTAAAGAATATGGGAATTTTTGCTTCTTATTTTACTTTTTAAACATGAAAACAATATTAATAATACACAAAAAGTGGCGGTCTTGATCTCTTATGTGGAAAGGTTGTTCACAACCCCTTTATTGTGAAATTGAAAAAGGTGCGATTGCAGACCCATGTGTCTCAGTAAATGAATGAAGTTAAAAATGTTGGAAATTATTTGGAAGTAAAGTCACTGTGGTCATTGCTTAGATGACGCACAGAATATGACAATGATGACGTTCGTCATTGGATTGCTGTCACTATTTGTATCATTGATGCCACTTCTAATAACATTGATGTCTTATTTCTGATGTAAGGGTATCATCAATAGGAATATACATTTTTCAATGAGTGTATTTATAACTTTTTTAGTTTAAATTAATTTTTTTCAATACATTTACTGGCTTTTATATATAGTCAAGCATTTAAATACATATTAGGGCGGGTCATATTTTATTGTGAAAAATGGAAATGTAAAAAACGTAATCTACAAGAAATGTTTAAGAAGATTTTCCAAAAGAGCCTGAGTTTAGATCTAAAAAAGAGGAGATAAATTTGTCGATAGGTGAGGCATACGGTGTGATTGTTGATCGATAGTTTCCTAAGAAAATATTCTAAAAATTTCTTTTAAATTAAGTTTCTACTTAATGAAAGAGTCATCATACTTCGGACATGGCATCCGTTGCTACATAGCAGGTGAGGTAACCTTATACTGCTCTTCTTAGAATTATATTTAGTGTATCTAAATACCTTAACTATGCCATATTCACCTTCTCCACTAAACGAAGTACTTGCATTGCTGTGGCAATAAATTATGCACCTTATCCGCTTAATTATGCACCTTCCCCGCTTATTATAGTGCTTGCTATACGATTGCGATAAATGCCTTTATTTCTGCCCAAAATCACCTCCAATCCTCCGATTCAACATCATTTTACGTGAATTTTTGGCCTTAAATTTTATCCTTAAAATTGTCCAAAACAATGGAGTAAAATTTAGGGCACCTTAAGGATATTTGTTTCATTGCCTGTAAACTACGGGGATCTTGGTCAGTTAATTCGATAAGGAATGCACAAAAAGTTCCTTTGCACAGTGGGAATTTGCTTCGTATTAAATTCTCCTTCCCCATGGAGTCGCTACAGTATTCTAATCTCATTCTTATCTCATGTTTGCTACTTCCTCAGCAGCAAAGTCAATGAGGCTAATTCACGCAACAATACTTGTTGGTTCCATTAAAGTAGTTACACAACCACTTCTACAAGCTCTTAGGCAGCCCCTGCTGTGTGCCAAGATCTTACGACATTCTACTTATTGCTTCTCCAAAATTAGCGCTACGTATGGGAGGACTGAGTTATATTATCTTGTTATTAGAGTTCAACAACTTTGAAGCTGTCCACATTTATTTGGCATCATCCTTACAAATGCATTCAATAATCTTGTTGCTTTTTGCATGTATTCTCCACATGAGCTTTAAAGGAGAGCATTTAATAAAATAGCCGATATACTTTATTTCTTCTTATGGTTGAATTTTGTTTCGACGTTGATTGATGGTTATTGGTTACACTTTTCCGCACCACCTCTGTCTTTTGTTCCATCAAGTGCGGGATGCTTGGTCCCTTGCTCTTTATTAAGTAAGGTATCTTGCTGCGGATACTATTTTAAAGTTGATTTGGAATGAATTCATTCCTTTATTAAACTTACCACCCACATTAACAAACTTTTCTACACCATAAAATCTTCCAAATTATTTTTATTGCAAAATAAGTAGAAGATTAATATCATTATCATCTTCTCATTATTCCTCAAATTAAATTATTAAATATATTTAATTTAATTTTCTCTTTTGTTTTGATTTCTGTCCGTCTATTTATCCCCTTTACCAAATGCCAACATTCATCCAAAAACACATTTCAAAACAAATCTCTGACATAAGTTTGCTCATTTTTTATCGTACGCGCTATTTAATTTAATATTTATGGATAAAAACAAAAAAATATATACATACATAAACAAACATATACATATACTCGTATAACAAAAATGTTTACGAAAAATTTATTTTAAAATTTCACATGATCATTTGGAGTAGCAAACAAATCGTTTTCTGTATGGGAGCCAAAAAAAATGAACAAATTCTAAAAGTGAACACACTTGTTGTTGGCGACAAATTGACAAAGAAAAATTGTTAAATGTGTTAAATGTTCTTTTAATGGCAACACCATCATAAAAATATGAATTAAAAATAATTTTAATACTTCTCGAATGGAAAAAAACAAACTTCATAAAATAACTTGAACATTTATTTTCATAATTTGTTTTAAGTCAAGCGTTGAATGAAGCAGATTCTTTTTAAACATTTATGAATTTGCAAAAGCTTTTTTTTAGCGTGAATTGAATGTTAGGGGGGAATATGGTAAAAGAATCGAAAGCAACTTTTTTTTAATATTAAAAAACTTATTTAAATTATCAAAAAATTTAGGTTTTTCTAAACATAAATCTTACTTACATTTAAAATATTTTCTAATCCTCGCAGTCGTTATAATTATAATTTCAAGATATTACAAAATGTTTCTGTTGACTTACCTGAAATAGAAATAAACATAGATTAATTTTAACTAAGCAACTTTTCACAAAATTTACAGAAGCACTAATAGTAAATTTTAAAAAGTATGCGCACATTTATGAGCTTCGCAACAAGACTTTCTATAACATTTGAAGAGCCACGACATTCCCTTACTACGAAGCAGGTTTGTAAGGCAGCATATTGAAGAATAAGGGTAACACCAAAAAATCATTGTGTAAAGCTTATCGTTACATTCAACAATTTTTATATGCACTAAATTAAACGATTTCTTGGTCAAAATTGTATTGCTTCAAGGTGGAAACTCGCCATATAAAATTCATGTCTGCCGTAAGCGATATGGTAAGCGAATCTTTTACGTTTCTCCCTTCAAAACCTGTTTCGTTGGAAGCTCCATTTTTTATTGGGTAAGTACGGGTTTGTCTATTTAGTGGTTCCGAAACCGCCGGTCTGGTAAACTGTCTGTCATCTGAAGTGTCATGTATTTAGATGGTTTGTTATTTACGAATATGTTACGAAATAGTTAAAACCTACTACAAAAGTGGTGGTTCAAATGTTACCTATTTTCGAGAATTACGGGGTTATTATGGTCATCATAATCGACCTAATGTACAAGAAACTGGCAATGTGCGCACTGCCGGAAATATTACTTCTATTAGCGAAAGTTCGGCGGATAATCCAATCGATTTGGCCGTATGATAACCATCGAACTTTTTGTGGCCTTTATGATTTTCAAAAACACAAATTCATAGAATATGAACACTGATGATTTTAGATTAGAGCAAGTTTGAGTGCTACATTCGGCAGTACCGCATATTTGATACCCCCACCGACAGTAGGAATATTTCAGTAGTGGAATCTATAAATTATTTACCAACCTTCGTAAAACCTTACGTCACTATTATAATTGGTTGCGGTTTAGACTTTTGTTCAATTTTTGGCCGACTATCAAAAAGTTGTGTGCTTTAATTTCTAGTCATATAAAACATAATTTGAATTAATTTGAATAAAATGTAATGATTCGCAACAACTTAAGCCGAACAAAAAATATTTTCAGAAGTTGAATTTATATTAAATTATGGATCACTCATTAAAAAAAATCGAATTCCGACAGTGGGCTTTATATGGGGCGGTCTTTCGTAAAATATGGATCGATCTACACGAAAATCTGATTTCTAGTTATTTGAAATGAATTTGTGCAAAATTTTACATTAATCAATTAATGCCACACAAAATGCTTAATTTTTTAAGGTGCTCGTTCCACATTTGGATTCATAACTCTTATCCTACTTAACCGATTTTGCTGGATTTCAATACCACACTGCTTAGGAGAACCAGAAACTATTTCACCAGAATATATACTTTATGGGGACTTAATTGAATATTGAAAAAGTTTCGCACGGTAAGACAAACTTAATATAGCCCCATTCACTACTACTGATGACGGGTATAATAATTATGTGTTACATCAAAATATTTGGAAGAAACTTAAAAATAATATTCTTGTTTGCCATACTGCTTATCAAGACTATTCACTAAAAAAACTTTATAATCTTCGGTTCAGAAAAAATCTCGAGCGATCACATTACTTCCACGTAGGATAAACATGCCCTCGAAACGCTCGTCCAATATAGCATGTGCTGAGTCCTGTTGAAGCCACATGTCGTTGATGTCCATATTAACTTTCCAATTCGGGCGACTAGAAGTTGTTAATATTCAACCTTAAGGGTTCGCCAGGTCAAATTTACTACAACCGTTGACATGTTCGGCATGCATTAGACGCTCTTGGAACTCATATGAATTGGTAACTTTCCAAATTTGAAAATTTTGTTTGTTGACATACTCATTCATCTATAAATGGACGAATTCACTGAAAATGCCCAATAAAAAATTTTCTTGTTTTCCGAAGCCATAATAGTAAACTTAAAAAGAAAGCGCACATTTATTAGTTACGCAATAAGACATACAGCGATGCAGTAAGATGAGTAAAATCATTATATTTGAACATTAGCCATTCCCTTACTACGAAGCAGGTTTGTAAGGGAGCATATTACAGAATAACGGCAATAACAAAAAATGTACAGTGTGTATAGCTTTCTATGTTAAAAAAGTAGTACTTCAAAGTGGGAACTCGCCATTAAATATTTATGCCTTCCGTAAGCGATATTGTTAGCAAAACTAGTACGTTTCTCCTTAAAAAACCTGCTTCGTTGAAAGCTCTATTTTTTATTGGGTGATTTCTCGATTAAAATTAGGCCCTTGTTGAACCGTACATCTGTAATTAGTAATTTGACAAAATATCGTCGGCTTAGTATGCAAACCTGCTAAATACACTTTTTAAGTAAATTAAGATTTTGGTGCCGTGTAGTTTTTCTTCAATTTGAGTCTTGAAGTGTGTAAAGCCAATTTCATATATTTTTGGTTTTCCCCTTAAGCTGCATATATAAAATATAAAAAGCTTTTTGGCTCTCCTGTCAAATGTGCTGAAAGGGAGGTAGCAGGTTTGCATATTAAGCCGACGATGTACTAAATAAACGACGTTTTAACAATATAGTTGCTGTCAAGTGCCAAGGTTTGCAAATCCCTATTGGAGCCATTCACATAGAAAATTTTACTTAAATCTGGCAATCTATTAAAAACTGCAGACTTTATCGTACTTTTTTTTTTTTGAAAATTTCCTACTGATTATCGCTAATACGGAAAAAATTTATAATATAAGCAGTAGTAATTTTATAAATTCAATTTTTCTAATGCCGTCGGCTTTAATTTTTTACGACTTCTTTCTCGTTTAGCACGAGAAATCAATCTAATTTAAAACCATGTTCCTTCGAAACTCTCATCAGCTTATAGTCCCAATGGCCAACATTCTTTTTCTAAAAATTTAATATCCAAAGCAATTTACAGTTATGAAAATAACTGTAACATAACCGCAAAGCAATATTCTACTTAAAACACTAAAACAGAAGCAAAAAAAAAACATAATGGCAAATGAAGTCAACGTAACAACGTTAAATGTACAGAAGATGCTGTAGAAGATGATGATAATAAAGTAACTTGAATACCACCGCCTTGAAATTTTCCATTTCATACCCCCTGAGGACACTTAAGACTCAGTTGATAGTTATGACAACAGCAAAAGTATTTATGCAGTAAGTAGAAATACAAAATGAAATTGTCCTTTTTGTTAAAAAAAAACACACACACACACATCCATACACACAATTTAAAATTACACACAAAGGAAAGTGTAACCAAGAAAACAACAACAAGAAACACAAATTTAAAAAAATGCGAATAAAAAACTGAAAAAAGCTCCAACAAAAATCCCAAAATCCGATAAAATTATAGTAGTATAGTTTACAGACTTCAAGTTGAATGAGAGAGAGAAAGACCATAATGAATTTTTATTTGAAAGCAGCCATATTGAAAAGTAACGCTAAACCACGGATATACCGTTAAATTCTCAAATGAGTAAAAGAGTAGCAGAGAGGAAGAGCATAATACAATTAGACACGAATATTTTGAGTTTTAAAACAATTGGTTGCTAAAATAACACTCAAGGGTGGAGCCTACAATAATTTACTCAAAATTTCTTTCACTCTCGCTTTTTTCCCTCTCTGGCACAGCCTACCGTAAGAGGGGTAATTTTTGCTGTTTTGCTCTACAATAAAATCAGAAAAGAGTAAAATACATTCATACATACAGTGTACATTATGCACTGGGTATGAGTATCGCAAGTGGGGATTAAGAGCATGTGCATAATTTAGTACTTCATTTTGTTTAAGAGCCTTTTTCTCCAGTGATATTATTACCATATTATACGCTATAATAATTTCACAACACTGCACGGATAACTACAACACTCTGCCAGAGTTGTGGAGTCGCGGAACAACAAAATAATTCGTTGTTGTTATTGCAATAATGGTTGCTGTTGTTGTTAGTAACCATAGCGAGGAGTCTATTATCATCATCATCATCATCATCATTATTATCATCGTTTTATTAAGGAGGGCATGTGTATGGATGTAACGTACAAAATTGTTAGCTACCGCTTAATGTTGAAGCTTCATTTACTTGTGTCATGTTTTCATCCATTGTTCCTTCAGCATGTCTCTCTGCAAATCGTTGTTGTATTTGTTGTTGTTGTTGCTTTCGGTCCTTAATGGTAACGTCGACAACGCAATGAGGCAAATATCTGTAGTCATTTACTGTTAGAATGACAGCCATTTATGGCAATTAACACTTTAGCTGTTTATTCCGGTCGAATGACTATAATGAAAACGAAAAAGATATTATGATGAAGCAAAAATTTGTTGTGTATACTGAGAGTATAATTATAAAATTTTTAAAGATTGAAGGTACATATTCTTCCAATAGATCCTGGATGTCGAAAATAATGAGTGATATACTCTCTCAAAATGTTAAACAGCATCATTTTTCGTTATTCGAAATATTTATCATTTAAATTTAAACGTAAATAAAAGTTAGTGTCATGCCGTTTTGCCATGTAAAAAAGTTTTCATACAAATTATGGTTGCTTCAAACAAATTATTGTAGCTGCAATCGTATTATGCTTAAAAAACTCGCCAAAAAGGCATTCGCAACCATATTATGGTTATCTACATTGATGTTATATTTATTTATATCTTTTATGTGCTAAAAGCAAATAATTGTGTGGTTGCTTTTACAACCTTAATATGTTGGTTGCTGTTGAGAAGAAGAAAATATTATTGTTAATTTAAAATAATACCATTACACAGGCCGATGAATTTTCGACACATATAAGATAGCATAATTTTCTCAGGGTTTTAGTTGCGGTAAATCCGAATCGGGGTTTCGAGATATCTTAGCTTAAATTAAAAAAAAAACTATTTTGCCATGTTCGAGACGTTATCACAGCACGAATTAATTTATATTTATAAAACCCGCTATTGAGCCCATACCGCAAAAATAGCTTAAGCGACATCATTTTCAATTTTTGTTTTTTTTAATAAAATAATTTATTGGCAACACTTAAATCATCTCCTAAAATGATGGAAAATTTTTATAAAATAAAATAAAAAAAACCTTCTCTTGTAAAATTGTGTTTTTGTCGCTTAAGTTTTTTTTTGCGATGCTGCCATTTTTCATTTAGATGGAGAAATTCGGAGAACAGATTCGGACTAAGCGCAGCTCATATCTTTAGAAAAGTAAACTCTAGTCTTAGAGTTTCGACTTTTTCCAAGTTGTAAAGGCCTGTGTTATTAGTGGAAAGCAAATTATTCTTGTTTCTTATTTTAGCCTATCCCAAAGGCCCCACCAAAATAACCAAAGTGAGCTGTCTCTCGATGGCTGCCAAAGGCAACAAATAGAACCCGGAATAAGTTTGGAAAAAACCATAATTTTTATGTGCCTCATGATGGACGACAAATCAAATCTTGATGTGTTTGCCATTGACAATAATATGGTCAACATAACGAAAATATCTTTAAACCTTTTCGTCAAAAATATTTCTGTTGGAGTTGAACATATAGAAAAATGTGTGGTTATGGGCAACCATAATAATATCAGGGTATAACATGGTTGGGAGATCAAAAAAGTATGAATAAACAGTCAAGACCGTTGTAGTGAGGACTGCAAGGAAAGATAAACTCACTGTCTATTGTAGGTATTTTGTTTATTCTTTGATTTTGTTACAAAGAAAAATTTTTAGTGTTTGTATTCTATATTATAAAAAAGTTCTTAAAAAATTTTTAAATTCACAAAAAAACTTTCCAAAAAAATTGTTAAATAATATTCACATTCTTTTGGAGCTTTGCTTTAAATAAAAGATTTTCTAGATTTCGACAAAAGATGCTTCTATTTTAAACCGATTCAGCACCTTGAATGGTTAAGTCTTCCAATGGGTTTAAAATATTTCAACCAAAACTGTTACAAGCTACTTTCTTGGCACATGGCTTTTACCGCGTTGCAGAAAATTAGAAGCCAATTCTATAATATGGCAATTCTAAATAAAATGTATCCCTTGATTCCCTTTTCACCACAGCCAATAGTAGCAAAATGGTGGACTGGCGAGATGCTTCAGAATCCCATTTAAAAAACTTCGAGTAATTTAAGAATGTTAGCAGAGCTTGTTGATGCCGATGATTGTAGAATTAAAAAAGCAAAAGAAATATTAAATTTAAATAACATCAGAAGTCATATAAAGGAGGATATATTGGTGAAACAATGACTAATTAGGAGGGATTAAGTTCACTTAATACCCAAGTCAAATTAATTGATATGGCAAAAAGTAAAACTAACAATGTGGAAGGATGAATAGCCTGAAAATTTAAAAAAAAAAAATCCAAAACGATTTGCAAAAAAAAATTAAGGATTTAAAAAAATAAAATAAATTTCAAATATTTTTTGATCTGATCTGGAATCAAGAGTGAAATCTGAAACTATTTTTTTTTAAATGCATTGGCATTCTTTAAGTACAAGCCAAGGTTTTACTTTTAATAAAACAATAAGCCCGTTTAGAGTTTTCTAAAAAAACATAACAATAAAATTTGGAAAAGGTCGATAATAATTAAAATTATAAAACAATACTTATTTCGATAAGCAAACCAAAATTTAAATTAGTTATTTAAGTTTTTTAAAGATATTTGAATAACAATACACTGAATTTTTTATATTTTTGTTTTTAGTAAAATTAATAAAAGATTTTTTATGGAAATTTTTTACGTTTTTAGTGCACAATCGTGGAGAGGGTATTATGCATTTGTGCTGATGTTTGTAACACCTTATAATATGGGTTCTGGATCCTTAAAGTATACCAATCGACTCAGAAAGTGATTCTGAGTCCGATGTCCGTTCGGCTGGCTGGCTGTCCATGTAACCTTGTGCGCAAAGTACAGTTTGCAATTTAGGAGATAACTTGATATAATTTTGCTAATAGGCATTTAAGGACCAAGCCTTAAATGGGCCGAATCGTAGGACCACGAGAGGAGATAGGGGAAATTTCTGCCTCTCAGAAACTATCAAACTGATTTTAATGAAATTAAAAACATAAATAGATCCACATTTATATGGCTAAATAAACTATGAAATTTTTAAAAAATAGGACCACAAGGGAAGGTAGGGGGCAATCTCGGCCTCTCACAAACTTTTAAACCGATTTTAATGAAATCTAAAACGTAGATAGATCCATATGTATATGGACACATAATAATGATTCTCCATGGGTCCCGAATAGGGTGCACTCTCGTAAATATGTTTCATATAGTCGGGCTTGACCGACAGTACTTTCTTACTTGTTTTTATTTTTGAGTGCATATTTTTTAGTGCATATTTTGGGTTTTTAGTCCATATTTTAAGCGCATATTTTTGATTTTTTAGTGCATGAAAATCTCATCCCTACTTATGTATAATGTATGTGTTTCGATTAAATTAGATCCAAAAATTTTTATTACGACCGAAATCATCTTACTAAATTTTATCGGAATTGATCTATATTTTACAATAGCTTCAATACAAATACAACTCCCGGAAACGGCTTTTGTGCCATAACTTCATTATTAAAGATGATATTGCTCTAAATGCGGCGACGATAACTTTTATTATAGCTGACATTTCATGCCGAACTTTTGTGCTGATAGGTTTAGAATTTCATATAAATCCCACAACTGAAATCGCTTTAAGACGAAAAAAATTTAATACTTGCATCTACTTATATAATATTCAACACAAAGAACAGTTATATGCATCCTAACCTCATAACTGAGGCCTTAACATTTGCTCAAAATATAAAAGATTTTCATATTTTCGCTGAGAGGAAACCTAGACCACATGCAATTAAAGACTGAATTATTTTCAAAAAAATACTGCTTGTCATACAAACATATATATAATTTGGTGATTCCCCGAGTAAAATATTACTCGTACTAAGTAAAAGTAAAACAAAGAGATTTATGCCTGCCTAAAAGAAAGTTTCAAACTGACTGCAAAATTTGAATACGTATTTTTTGCTGTACTCTAAAACAGGAACAAAGAGAGGCACTTGGCTGTTTAAAAAGATGCCTACTGGTGACATTCTAAAACAGGGATTTCCAAAATTTTTTTGGTTGTGTGTTAGTGATTACCAGAGAGTAAGCAAATTGAGAGAATGCATTTATTTACAGCCGAAATAAAATGTTAGAAATATATTTTATAAGTTGTATTACACAAAGGTACAATTTTAAAAATTTTTTGTGTTGACTACACTTTTTTTATTCGGAAGCTTTTTGACTCTAAATCAGTTTCAAATATCTTATCAATCAATTGTAAAAAATTAAAGATTTTTATGTTTTAAAAATTCATAAAAAATAAATATTGCACGCAAATCACAGCTGATAGAAAACAAAGTGCAGTTTTAAAATCAGCGACATTGAATTGGTAAAGAACTGCTACAAATTTTCTAGCAACACAAAAAATTTTTAATTTTTTCCCCTTGTGTTATACAAGTTATAAAATAAAATCTTCTAAATTTATACTTTTATGGCAGTTTCGTAATAGTAGAATGCTTTTCAAATGGGATGAACTTAATTTATAACGTTGCTTGGAACAAATAAATTTTAAATCCGAAAAAATTTGTTCGCATGGGTAAGTAGTGCCGAATAAAGAGAGGCACGTCAATGAATTTTTTTTTAGTTCAGGATAGAAATGGTATTCACGGTGTTGGGTTGCTCATACTTCAAACATCTGTGCATACATTTTTATTCTAGCTAATGGTATATCATAACTTTTTAGAAAATACCAAATGTGCACATGAGTTTGCCTGCAAAAATGTATAAAGTCATTATAACAGGTCAAAGTTACGTTTAATAATTACCATAAATTAGTAAGGTTAAAGGCAGAATTAGTCTTTACTTTCTGTTTCTGTTCTGTTCCGTGCCGTTCTGTTTCAAAATTGTAAAAGTTTCTTTTTCTGTAGCAACTGTAGCCATTTATGACAAATTTATTAGTTTTGCACCATCCATTGTTTTATTTCAATAACTTTTATGCACATAAATTTGAAGAAATAAAATTTAATTAACGAATTTTTTATTATTTATTTTGCGGTAACTTACAATTACTTTACAAGTTCTTGATTTTATCAAACTGAACCGCAACAGAACAGAACAACTAATCAATTTCACAGGTTTTTTAATAACAAAAACAAATCAGCACAGAACAGAAAGTAAAGACTTACTGAGCCTTAACTTTTTGGGCTCGGTCAAATAATTGTAGCATAAAAAAGTAAGCAATAAAAATAGTGCGAAACAATAAAGTTTCATTAATACATCAATAAAACACATCTTCTTACCCAAATATTTTACCTACTGTCACATTTGCTTTTATGTGTACAGGTTATTTACACATAAATTGTAGCAAAACAAGACTTTTTTACTTGTTTTTTAAATATTTCTACTTACTTAAGAAAAGGGTTTTCAAAGAAAGAAAAAACCCAACGACGCAATTGGTACAGAAACCAAAATATTTTTACAAGCAAAATACCAACAAATTCTTTTGGCTATTTTGTTTCTAAATAATTTCTGCATTTAGGTACGTCTTTTTTAAGAAAGCAAAAGGGACCCTTTTACAGGTAGCAAAGAATTTTTTTCACAAACAAAACACATATCGTTAGCTTAAACGTTGCAGTAAATGTTATTGTTAAAAAAATTTACTAAATAAAATTTACGCTAGCTTTGCTGTTAAATATTTTCAACAATTTAAATTATGTTAAAATTAAATAAAAATGTTATATTACTCTGCATTTAAGTCTTAAAATTTAGACTCTAAATATTGCACGCAAGGCATTGGATGTTACCAAAAGCATTTTTGACCGCACAATATTTTTGAGTGTAAGCTGAAACAAAATAATATAGCATCCGCTAAACATGTACACTTGTCGAAGTCACACCGACGACTGAATTGAAGAGCATAAAAATATGTGTTTGTAGTGGTTTGCACAATTGTGCAAAGAAATGGAAACCCCTGTTCTAAAAGCTCGTTTGCCCTCAAAAGAACAATTAATTTTAGTTTGTATTATTAAGCACCACAAGATTTTAAAAGAACACTTTGGTTTGCCGCTTAGTCTACCAGTCTTGATACACTTAAAGAATTGATGTTATACTTGAATTGATTATGTGAATTTTTAAGTGGTTTCGGGATCCAAGAAAAGTGCTAAAAAATGCTTAATAATTATAAAAATGTGCTAAAGTGCTAGCACTTAGCCCATTTTTTCGAAATTCTTAGTGCTAATTCAGAAAAAAATGTGTTTAATCTAGCACTAAAAGCGCTAAGCTGGCAAGCCTAATATTAAAGAATGTATTATTTTATAAACTGGTTTATCAGATATCTATCTGTGCTGTTTAAAGAAGATATTTACCAAAAAATTTGTTATCCAAACAAATAGTTGAAGTTTATTTAAAATTATTTAAACGTTACCGCCATTGTTCTAAAACTC
Source organism: Pollenia labialis (assembly GCA_949318255.1). Lineage (NCBI taxonomy): Eukaryota > Metazoa > Arthropoda > Insecta > Diptera > Polleniidae > Pollenia > Pollenia labialis. The sequence continues at coordinate 127,735,399 of OX439139.1, forward strand.
TTAAATTCCAAATAAAATAATTCCATTTGTAATTAGTAATTCATGCTAAATTCTTTAACAATTACAGCCGCAAAATCGTTAATAATTCATTACGATTTAACACAATATAAAAAAATCATTTTAATTTCTCATTTGGCTAAAACCTTTTACAAAATTTCTGCCACAAAATGTTGTTGTAGCCAATGCCCTGAAGCTTTTAAATGAAATTTCAAAATTTCTAATTTCTATTTGCTTATAACATCCATTATTTTCAGCCAACAATCAGTCAAACATGAAATCGAATAGAAACTAAAATATTTTTCTCTGGTCTGGTATGGTTGAGTTTTCTCAGACATTCGGGGGGCTGGTCGTTTAACAAAATTCAATATTTTGCATAATTAATTGCATTTAGCACGTTTTTGTTTTGTCCTACTGGTAGGGGTGAGAGGGCGAAAAAATGTACTTTTCTAACATTATGTTGGTGTCAAATATTCGAGCTCCATTTTCCATGTAATTGTGTGTTTATGTGTGTGTTTAAAATAGTTAAAGTTTCGTTAATGTTCGACCTTTTTGGCGTTAAAATGTGTATGTAACTTTCTGTCCAGGTGAATTTGTCGTTCAAAGGAGAAACAAAAACACAAACATACTCACGCTCTACTTACTTTAGAACGCGAAAATCACGTACGAGTATTAAAATTTTTGTGTTCTAATGATGCGCATCGTTTTACTTTCAAACACCACTAATTTTGTGGAGGTGTTATTGTAAATGTATAGGTTTGTGTAAAACACTGTTCTATGGAACTGTGAGTGTGTGGGTGTATGTTGGTAGTGTTAGTGTGCGGTGTTGTAACATTTTTGTAATTACTTAACTTGTTAAGAGGGCTTGTTTGCCTACGGTCTGTGTTTTCGCAAAAGCGAACTAATGATGATGGCGTTTTGTTGGCTTATTATTTTGCCTGTTTGTTTATGTTTAGTTAATGCCGCCTGGTGTTGCTAGCAATTGGCAATTGTAAATGAAAAACAAACAGCCAAAATGAGAGACACCAAACAAACAAATTACTGGCGTTTTCACATCGCTGCTTTGGAGCGTTGATATTATTGTGGAATAATTTGGCTCGAAATTGAAATGTGTATTTTTAATTTAAAAATGTTTTCTAACTTAAAATGTTAAGCTGAATATTAAGTTCTTTTTTTCTAAGACTTAATGTATTTTTAAATATGACGAATTATTGAACGGTAAAAGGGAACGGTAAAAGAATTTCCAATATTAGAAACAAAATCTTTAAATTTTCTTAAAACTCGATTTTTTTTAAAAAATCTGTGAATAAGAATAATTCTGGTATCACTCATCCTCCCATCACAACTGGTAAATGTGGCTGCATGTAATTCTATAATTTCGTGTTTAAAGCAGGGCTGTGCAGTAGTCAAGCACTAGTTCTAACTCCAACTCACACTCCTACTCCGACTCCGACTCCAACTCCGACTCCTACTCCTACTCTAACCTTTATGCTAAATATATATGAGACTGGTTCTTCGCTGACTTTAAACATGCAGTTTTAAATGGTTAGATATAGCAAGAATATAATTCTGTAAAAATGTCAAATCGATATTTTAATTCTAACACGTGCCGCATTGAGCTATAATATAATAGTTATCTACATATGTCAAGTAGACTGGTCCTTATTTTCTAATTTAACATTTTTAAAGCAAAACCTCTTGAATTTTTTTTTTATTTTGAATTATATTAGAAAATTTTTATGTTAAACAATTTTTGGAGTCGAAGTCGCGAGTTTTGTGGGTACTTAGATCAAGCATCTCATAGACTATCAGCAAATTCTGTATTTTAATAAAATTCTAAGTTCATTAAGTTATGACTGTAAAAATTTTGCTATCCAGGAAAACTGTTACAAGGGTAACTTTTATGTTGGCATTAGGGATGCCAATCCCGAACTCCCGAATACCGAAATCCTGGGATTATTCTAAAAATTTAAGTCTCGAATCTCGGGATTTTTACATAAAAATTTTTGGATTTAGTAAATATATGGTATTTTTTTTTATTAAATACAACTACATATATTTAAATAAACGTTAGTCACCCTGTTTAAAATAACTTAAAAAATTTAATATTAAATCATAATGGCAATGAACATTGTTTTCGTCGGCAGCATATGCTTGCAATAAAATAAGGTATCGATTATCAGACGCCATTAATTTGTTTTAGAAGCTTTTAAAAACATAAGTTTTTATACATTATTCTTCCAATTTACTTTAAAAGAATACATTAAACTGTTTTATTTTGTAATGAGTTTAATGTTCTTCATGAATTAATTTGTTTTAATACTTAAACATAAACATTTAATTATAATTATGTATAGGAATTTTAAAAATTGGCTTTTATATATGAAATCCCGAAAAATCCCGATTCGCCCGGGATCCCGTTTTTTTTTTTAATAAAAAATCCCGAATCCCGGGTTTCAAAAAACCTGATCCCATTTGGCATCTCTAGTTGGCATTAACTCTGGAACGTTTCTATTCGCTTTGAATTAGAGTTTTAATTTTCACGGACTTTTTCATTTCCCGAGAAAGCGATATTTTTTTATCGACTTCCCGGAAATATAAAACAAATAACAATTCACGAGTATATCTGTATACAAACTGACATAATTGGATGCTGTTATTTCCAGCCATGGTGATTTCTTGTCTTACACTCAAAAATTTATGTAGTTAAATTAAAACGAAAATTCATTTGAAACAACTTAAAATTCATTTAAAAAACGGATCATTTACATTTCATTAAAAACAAATGATTTTCACATTAACTTTTAATTTTTTTATTTTTTAAACAGCATATCCCGTAAAATTTAAAAGTTTTTACTTTGAAAAAATATATTTTAACCGAAAAAAATCAAACTACATGACAAAATAAATACGGAAAAACATTATTTTTTGGTAGATTGTTTTTTGAATAACAAACACAAATGTTGAAAAATAAAATTATCCGTAAAATAACTATATTTTTATTCAATTTTAACAGTACGGAAAACGAATTTAATAACCCACAATCAGTTACTGTAATAATTTTATAAGTGTATTAAACAACGACAGGCCAAATTGTAGAACAATAGCAGTTTTCGTTACGATTTTGAGCGCAAGTGTTTTCCGAGCGTGTGCCTCATATAGGGCCTATGGAAAATTATGGACCGATCTACACAACATTTGACCGTGTGATTTATAATCTTATAAAACTGTGACAGAATAAATTTTATTGCAGTATCTTTAATCGTTAATTCGTTAACATTAATAAGAAAGAATTTAAAGCTTTTTTCGGGAGCAGTAACTCCACGTAAATACTGTTGTTTGTTATAAAAGTCCTTTTATTAAAACTTAAATGTTATTTTTATAATAATAATAATGGCAACATTATTATTTTTTAAAATTTAAATACTTCTGACAACACCAGTATGCACACACAAAAATAAAAAAAATTACTAAAATTACAAACAATCTTCATGTATGTATGAATTTTTAAACGAAAATCATAAAACTCGGCATGTATTTGTATGTTAATAAGTAAACAAAAACGTTCATTTAAATATAATAAATGAATGTGCGTAAATTTTGTATACAATTACGTATACGTACCGTTGAACATTCATACAAACTCATATGAACAGTAAAAATTGTTGTTTGTGTGTGTGTGTGTGTGTGTGTGTGGAATGTAAATGGCATAATAATTAAAGCGCATTGACTTTAGACGCTCATTAGTTTAATTAGGATACAAATTAACGAGCCTCATTGAAACAAATAAATGAACGTGCAACCGACAAACCGACCGTTCTGCCCATTAAAAGAATAAGCGAATTATGCCGCCACATCATCCATACAAACTTTGGGCGAATCTTTGGGTTTACGGGCAAAATTAAATGCGTAAATAGAACTTGGCAAACAATTAATACAAACACAATAACAAAATAAACTGTCAGAAAGCCCTGCCCGCCCGCTAGAAACAACAGTAAAATGGACACGCAAATAATTGTGATTTTAAATGAAAATTAAAAAGATTTGCCACTTTTGAACACATTAAAATATTAAAAGATGTAACTTCAAGGAATTGACTCATAAAAGGAGAGTTTTTAAACTTGTTTTGGTGATTAACTTACAGTTTTTTTTTTGCAAAAGAGTTTGTACTTTAAAAGGAAACGTATCGTGCAATTTATCGACATATAGAAATTTACCCACACACAATTTTTACAATTTGCAAAATAATTTTAATTGACCTCTATCCAATATATAATCAGGTACTCTAGGGACGATAAACTTTAATTTGGCGACATTGTATTTTGTGTCATATGCAAAATTAGACAGTTCTGTGCTCTTTTAAGGTAAGTTTAATTTGGCAATTTATCATGAGTAGACTAACGCAAATTGTTAAAAGTTGCTTAAAACGGCTGACCTAAAATGTTGTTTAGTGCTAAAGTCCACTTATAAAAAGGAATAAGCTATTCCTATGCGCATTTACAGATATGCACCTTAATTGAGTTTTCCGCAATAAATGACTTTATTGAGCTCAATTATCCATACAAAATTGCAATTTAGTTATTGCTCAATTGATACGAAATTGTTATAAATATTGAATAAAATTAAAATGCGACCCTTAACGATGTCATAAGTAATATACATTGAGTTAGCTAAATTGTGTATATGTGAACAGAAAGATAATTATGTCAATAAACTGAATATTGACTCAATAAAAAAAGGTATATCTGAACAAGGTATAAGGCTAGATGATCAGGAAACGTCATCCAAAAATTTTAGAAAAACTAAATATATTAAACAAATAAAACTGTTAAGCGAATAAGAATTATAAGCAACAGCTTTACTTGTAACAATATCAAAGCTTAAACATTTTTAAATTCCCCAATAACAATTGGGAATTGAGCACGATGAAGAAAATCTTTTGAATTGAATACATAAAATAAATATAAAAAAATTATTTTTTAGCAAAATGTCGAAATTTTTTGTTTTTTTAACGGCACAAAACATTGGATAATGTTGTTAATTTTCTTTACACGTATTTCCATTCCCAATCATCTTCCAAACAAAACAAATCTGTTAAGGATTAAAATCTATCTACAAATTTTGATTTTCTTCGCAGAAGAAATTTAAATTAATTAACTTTAAAAATTACATATTTGCTGCAGGGGTCTAATTTAAGAATTTAATTAAGCCGCCATATTTGTATAAAAGTCCCTCTAATGGATTGGGATAAGAGACTATTATTTTTAATAAACTAAATTTTCAAGCTTGAGGTCTTTTTTAATTTTATATAAAAAAATTTTTAAACGTTTATTTTAACCAATATTCTTCTTTGAGTGCCTTCTTCAGGGGTTTTTTCTTTTCTTATTTAACAACAAAAAATGGTTTTACACACTTCATGACTCAAATTAAAGAAAAACTAAATGGTGGTTAAACCTCGGCGGCACACCTTCATCCGATTGTCCAAATTTTCGATGACGCTGAGGCATAATTGAGGTTCTATGCCGTTAATGTGCCGAATCATCTTATCCTTAAGCTCTTAAATTGTTGCTGGCTTATCGACGTACACTTTTTCTTTCAAGTAACCCCCAAGAAAGAAGTCCAACGGAGTCAAATCACATGATCTTGGCATCCAATTGACATCGCCACCATGTGAGATAACGCGACCATTGAATTTGTAGCGCAAAAGACCGATTGTTTAATAAGCTGTGTGGCAAGTGACATCGTCCTGTTTAAACCACATATCGTCCACATCCATATATTCCAATTCAGGCCATAACAAGTTCATTATCATATCACGATAGCGAACTCCACTCACAGTAACTGCCAGACCGGCCTCATTTTGGAAAAAATACATCACGATGATGCCGCCAGTCCATAAACCGCACCAAACACTCTTTGTGGGTGCATTGGTTATTCAACAATCACTCTTGGATTATTTTTCGACCAAACGAGCCAATTCTGCTTATTGGCGAATCCACTGAGGTGAAAATGTGCCTCATCACTGAAGATGAAGTGCACGATATGCATTTTGATTTGAACGCCCATTTTCATAATAAACCTGAATAACTGTGCACTAGCAACGTGTGCTTGTGTATCTTTCAAATTTAGTTAGTGTGAAATTGAGAAATGTCAAATGAAATGCAGAAAAAAACTTGACGTTTAGGTGTGTGGTCCACATACAACATCGGCCCTTAAATTAAACCACCCTTTACAAGCTGGTCGACGAGGTGGATCTTTCTCTACTACACGGCATCATGATCTCAATTTACTTCAAACGTGGATTTAGCAGATTTGTATATTTAGTCGACGAAATAAAACCTTAGCGTTCTTGTGGAGAAACATAGTTAATTATGTTATCAAAAGCAATCACTGAACTTAAGAAACTAAATTTAATTACTTTACAGTCTGCCTACAAATTAACAAAAAAAAAAAATATATAAAAGTTGAAAAAAATCTATGTACAAATAATTTAATTAGTAATAAATTATAAAATGATGACCAAATTAAAATGTTTGCATTAATGGACGCAAAATGGTTGTCGTAGATTTCAAACTCATTTCTGTATGAATAATTAATTTGTAAATAAAAGAAAAATTAAATAAATGCACACACATTTTCGTACATACTCATAATACAAACAAAAATTAAAATGATACAAACCCAATAATGGCATAAGTAAATAAAAAATTACCCGCTTTTGCTTACAGTTTTTCTTTTATTACTGATGGAGAAAGGAAGTTTCGTAAATAAATAAAATTTTAATCAATATTTTAAATTACATACATGGTTCCAGGTTGGAACAAGAGGTTGGCCATATCAAAGTTTTCCAAAATGATCTCTGATGTGCTAACACAACTTGTTTTCATTTCAGCTCTCTCGTTTCGAATTTTACTTGTCGTCTCCACGCATTAAAAGGCCGGTCCCTTCTTCTGGTTCCTCAAAAAGTTTATTGAATAGCCAGTTTAGCAATGTCTTCCAACATTTTCATGTAACGAGATCTGAGGTCTCCCTCATTCGTAGGCGTAGGCATATGCGATCTTTAAGTAAGTTTCGTGCCAGAAGGTTTGGGTGAGACTCTAACTTTTCTAAATATCTAACACTATGTCTGATAATTTACCCTTTTATTAAATCTAAAATCTCTGTGCAACTGGTGTTTTTTCATAAACCACGAAGCACCTGTTATAATTCTTTAAATATTATTTTGTACCGGTTTAAAATTTTGTGTGTGTCAATTTTTCCTCTATGTGAGGTTTCCACGCAAGCCCTCGATCAAGGTGAATACCCAGATATTTTACTGTAGAAGGCTGGGGTACATACTGGTTGTTAATTCGAAATCTGGGGAAAGTTTCCTTTCTGTAACTGGTGGCAACTCAATTGGGTAAAGCAACAAGCTCAGCAGCTGATTAAGGGTTTTAAAATAGAAACACTAAAGACTGTGTGATCAGACATTCGACCAGAATATGCTTAACCCTGCAGTACTAATGTTAGTCATTTTGACTAACACTGTTTTTATTTTTGCGTGTAACTTTTTTTGCTGCTATGAAAAGATCTCATTTTTTTTGTAATCTCAGTTGATGGTACGCTCTTGCTTATAACGGTCACTTTGCTCCAGTAAGTAATGCTATTTTTGAGTTTTTGAAGTCATGTTAGTCAAAATGAATGAATGGAGCATTTCACAAATGTAAATAAAACTCTAAAAAATATTTTTTTTTGCCTTTTCAGTATTATTTGTCATGTTTTCTTAAATTACCAATGAATTTAAAATTTTTAATTTTTATTTTTTACTTTTATTTTTCATTAAAACATTTGTGTTTGCGAAAGTGTTCCTAGAAGAGCACCTTTAATGAAATAAACGCAAAAATTAAATTATTTTGGAAAACTTTCAAATTATTGTTTTTTTAAACACTGGACAAAATAAGTTATCAAATTAAAAAAATATTAAAATTATTTCATGTGAAGCTAACAAAAAAATCGGAGTTATATTCATGTTAGCCGATTTGACAAACAATTAGTAATAATGTAGAAAAAAATCATGTTAGTACTCTAGGGTTAAGATAATTAAAATGATCTTTTCACGAATACCTGTATCACCTGAATATCGTTTGCTGGAATGTTTGGCGTTTCGCATCCATATCATAGGGCAAAAGGAATAATTAAAGAAAGAAGCCGTAAGGGTAAATCTCCTTACTTTTTGTAGAGCTTTGAATGCTTGATGAGCTTTCTTGATCCCGTTTGCGATATCCCTAACTTAAAATATAACGGTACATGAATATAGAAAGCAATTGAATTCTTTTATATCCATATTAATTACTCTGAACTTTAAATTATAAGATGTGTTTAGACGAAGTTACCAACACTGACGCACGTGCGGTTGTTACAATGAGAATAAGTTTTTCTCTCATTTTTACGAGAATAGGTGTGGCTAAGGAGGCGAATATCAGCAGAGAGTCTTATTTCCTAAACTATTTAAATTAAATTTTTATTATATTTGAAATTTAAAATTTAATAAAATTACTTTTTCAACAAAAGTTAAACTTAAATTTCCAGAGATATTTATTTTAATCATTAACACATAAAATATTCAACATTAATTAGGTTTTATCTATAAACGGATTTTCGAAAAGATTCATTTCACATTAACAATAAATACAAATTATTATGTACTTGTGTATATCATATTTATTGGTCGTGTTCATTTAAAATTATACAAAATTAAAATATGGAGCAAAATATAACAACAAGACATTAATTAAATGTCAATAAAAATTAAAATACACAACAATATTATTTCATAAAAAGCATCATTAAACCGAACATAAAAATGTGAAATATTGTCAATAAAAATATAATACTTACAACAACAATAACATAAAAAAAATCAACAACAACACAAAAAACATATTGAAAATTTTAATAATCTGTAGATATCTGTTTTAATGACTGTGTGTGCTTCAGTGTGTATAAATAAGTGTTCATTCCCTGCAAATAATAGGACCAGTCCAAACACGCGTGTAAAGAGTAGCCCACAAGGGACCAGGACTAGTCCTAGAGTAACCCAAACGTATGGAAAAAACATGGTCTAATTAACATAACGGTGTCCTAGGGCAGGACCATGTAACCCAGCTTTGGACTACAAAGGAGTAGTCCTCTTGAGTAGTGGTATACTCAAGAGGATTAGTTTTGAAGTCGTTTAAAAACGAAAGCACGTCGTTAAAAAATGAAGACATGTCGTCTCACTACAAACACTTTTTAACAATGACATGGTCCATGCTTGCATTACATCGGACTATTCCATGGAGTAGTCTATTTTATCAAAATGGATCAGGTGGTCCAATATTATTTGCAGGGTTATTAAAATTTAACCCCCGAAGCATTTGCTATCACAGAAGATCGGAATTGGAGTCCCCATCAAACAAAAAAACTATCGCATAGCATATAAACCGTCATATTTTTTTAATTCTAATCTTCAAACTGAAAGATAATTTCACTGTAAAAGTGTTGTCATTACGATACGAATAAGACTGTACGAGACGACTCCATAAAGACACTTCCAGATGGCTTTTTGAAGTGTATTTGAAAAGTGCTGAGCAGAAGTGTCGGAAATGTGTATTCCAAAAAATTAACTTTAAAGCTTTATTCACAATCGGAGCAACGATTTCGTTTTTTCTTGCCCAAGTTTGTATTTCATTTATATTTTCCTTTAATTTTTCGAACAAAAATGTAATTTAAGTTGTTTTTTAAAACGATTTGTATGATATTATAAAGGACGTTTATAATAATTTCAATTTCAAATAAATATTTAAACAAAATGTTTTAGAAAATAAAAATAAATAAATAAAAATTGTTGAGGGCGAAATTTGCAAACGTTTTCTTAATTGAAAATGTGTGCGGTTGCGAAAAAAATAATTTTTTCTCTATTATGAACATCAAGTGAAATTTTTGCTGCCATTGTGAACGAAGCTTAATCCCCACTATTTTGAAAACTATAAAATATAAAAATCATTACATTCCCTTGTTTTATTATACCCTTTAATACAGGTGATAAGGTATGAGTATAAAAGACTAGCATGGACATATGACGTGCTGACATAATTCAATAGTGGTCTTTACTACTCTGTGAAAAACAATGCGGTTACCAATCGCTCCTGTGTGTGAGAAAACTCAACTTACACTGGTAGCAATTTTGAGTACGCAATTGGCCTTGTTGATGTGCCGGAGCTTTCTAACTTCCGCTGCATTATAATAGTAGGCAGTATTTGTCGCATAGAAACATCACATCCTACAGGCGGTGAAAAATTAGCTCTTGAAGCAGGATACCCGGCGCTGCTGACTCTCGTGGTACCAGAAAGGATCTCTGCTTAGCCAATATCTCAATTTTGAATCCTGCTACTATGGCAAATACGCCTATTATTGTTTATCATTCAAATTTAAATTCCACATAATATTAATCATTTACACTTACATACACAGAAAAAAATAAAAATTGATTTCAATTTTGAAATTTTCGATAAAAACAAAAAAAAATTTTAATTAAGGTGTTATGATACTTGCTATTTTTTGTATTGGATTTTTTTAGGATTGACTGAATGAAACAACAAATGCGAGAAAGAACAAGAAATACAATTTGATAAAATGTAAACAAAACAAACAATACTGCCCACGTTTTTTCCCCACAAAAAACCGTCATTAAAGTTAAAAATCGCAAAAAAAAAGTTAAAAACCGTTTCTTTCGATCAAAAACTAAAAAAATTGGCAACAGTGCTAACAATTAATCTGGAAATGTCAATTTTAAGTTAAAAAATTTTATATTTTTTTTGACAGTCTTAGATTATTTATCGATAACACATGTATATTTGTTTGAAATTTCAAGATTTTTTTTGATGTAATCATACTCTTTACACTTAGTCAGTTTTCCTATGCAAATATATTTGCACTGTTCTCCAATATAGAAAAAATAGCAAGTATCATAACAGCTTTAACAAGATTTTTTTTGTCGTGCTTAATTCCCAATTTTTTTCTTGAAATTTACACTGAATTTTATTGTTGATGGGATAAGCGCATTTCACTGGTTGCTTGGGCCAAATCGTCAGGAAACTTCATCCAAAGATTTTAGAAAAACTAAACTGCTAAGCAAAAAAGAATTATAAGCAAATTCATAAAAATTTTGTGTAAAGGTGGGCGCTTAAGCTAAAATATAAAATCGTAACGGTACCTTATATGACCATGAAATTTTAGGAGATGATTCAAGTGTGGCCAATAAATTAATTTATTTAAAAACCAGAATTGAAAATGATATTCTTGCGGTAAGTAGGTAGAAAAAAGCATTATGTTACAATCATAACATAGTTTTTTTTTTGCTTGTAGGCCCATATTTGCTTAAAGGTCCCAAACAGGGATTAATTAGTGGTGAAGGGTGCCATATCGTAGGTTTGGCTTAAATATGCTGTTATACTTATATTTTGTATTTTTACCCTTTGGGTTCTGGTAATAGATCTAATAAATATTTATTTCGAGCTTCTTTTGCGTTGATTTTTGATATTAAAATCGGTTTTTGAAATCTTCTGACCTCTTTCTTCGGTTTATGTATGTTTTTTTTCTTTTTACGGAAAACTGCAAGATGTTATTATAATCTTTTAAATATGACAACAATGTTCCCACTGCGCCCTGTTTATTTAGTGAACATATTTTTTAAGAAAAAATAAAGACAGTAGCTTCAGTAGTACGCCAATTCTCACAAAAGTTGTCTAGCATTCAAATATATCATTGAAAAAAGTTTCCAATAACTCTTTTATTTATTTTTTTTGAGTGTGCTATTCAAATTCATCTTTCCTATTAAAAACAATGCAAAAATATCCAATGTCTTTATGATCTTCAAAATAATTGTTAAAAATTTTCGACATTGTGAAATGACATTGTCGAAATTAAAGGTTTTTTACTAAAAAAATTTTTTGCTAATAAAGAACGGATGGTTACCGTAACTTTAAATGTATGTTGTGCACTTAAAATGTTTGCTCTCTCCTTGTTTCTACAAGAGAAATGCTAATGCAATTTTTTTGTTTTCTGTGCGTTTTTTTTATTGTGATGAAGTGACGAAGAAGACTACTGAAGACGATAAATCTACTTTCAATCGCCTAGATGTAAAGAAGAAGTGACGTCAGGCCATTTTATCTTTAGGAAACTGTATAAATGTTTGCAGGAAACACAGATAAGAAGAATTGCTGTGTGAGTGTGTGTGTGTGTGTTTGTGTGTGAGAGAGAGAGAGAGCAAATGGATGTTAAGCTTTATTGTAATTTGTTTGCATACTTTAATGCTAATTAAACGTGTCGTTTTTACCACCACTACAAACCATCATTTATTTTACCAGCTACTATTATTAGGATCTAATTTAAAAAATATTAAACTTAAACTGCACAGTGTTAAACATTAGGAAGGTTTTAAAGAGACTTTAATGTTAGTCAATTTAGGATTTTTTTAATAAAACCCAATTTAAAATTTGCAGAGGTTTTCTTTGAATTTCTACAAAATGTATTTTGTATATTGTTTTAGAAATCAAAGGAATCTAACTTAAGTCTTAATATCCCGTTCATCAAACTAACACTTTAGTTCAACATTTTGATGCGGTTAGAGCCACTGTAACATACTTGTGTGTGTTTAAGAGTATGTATACGTTTTTGTCATTCTATAAACGACCATATTTATATAATTTTATCACCCACAGGGGTATAATATTCCATCTTCTTTATCATTTAAACTGATGGTATATGAACTTCTATGTAAGTATTTGATTGCATGTGTAAAGAGCACTTATAATATGTTTGTATATTACTAGTAATTTAAAATAAATATAGTAGAATGTAGAGAACTGCCATGTTACTAAATAAATATTTTTACACTCATAAAGTTAATGTTGGAAAAACACAAATTGTCAAGATAAAATACAGATAATGTGGGTTCAAATTACCAAGTAAAGATGATCAATATTTTTTTATTAAGAAATATATTACATGCCGTAATGTACTTACAATAATGTACTTTTTTTTAACAAAATAAGACAAAAAAAATTAAATTAAATTAAATAGTAAGGGCATGCCCGTGGTTATGTCGCTCTAAATTGTTTTGGACTTCTGATATTTCATAGACTTAAACTCAAAAGAAAAATCAATCCATCCGTACTCAAATCACTCCGAAGCGGTATTAATAGTACGGTGAGTGCGGATTTTCTTGAATTAAGTACAGAAAGATTGATAAATACTTAAATTATCCATATTTAATCCCGATTTCGTACTTGAAATAATCCGAAAATAAGATTAATTTAAGAAAAACAAAGATTGAATCAATCTCAAAATGCGCTTGATTCAAGTATTATATTGATTATTGATTTTATCCCGAGTTCGTGCTTGAAAAAGATCAAAAAAGAAATAAGAAAGAAAAAGTAAGGATGATTGATTTACTTACTCGTATTACAAATTACGGCATGATAAAACACCAACATAATGCCCGGATATGATTTGGTATTAAACCAAAAATATAAACTAAATGAGAAGCAAGAGTTCAAATTAACTTTTTAGGTACACATACGTCTTGCCAGACCTTTTTTCAATGTGTGTAGAAAATCAAAACATGCATTAGCCGGAGGGTCAAACACAACGAAAAGTTTAATCTTTTTTTTTACTTGACCAACGAATTTTTTACTTATTTAAAGAAATTCCGGGATTGATTTTCGAAAGTAATCCATCCCATTAAGGATTGCTTTGAGTACGTTTTAGTGTTATTCGTACTTGAATTTTTGAGTACGACTCGTACTTAAAGTAATAATAAAAAACTTGATTTATCCCGAGTGTTTTTCTTTCCGTGTGCTAACAATAAAACTGTATCAAAATTGCCGCTCATTTTAAAGAATATTAATTTCGGACTCGCTGGCAGTTATGAGATTTTTTTTCAATATATTCGTAGTCTTAAAATATTGTATGGGGGCCATCTTAAGAAATGGAGACAGCTTGTGGTATGCTAAAACGAAATTGGCATATTTGTATGGGAGCCGCTTTAAGGGCTGGTGATAAGGGGCAAGTATGTTCGAGAAATTGTTTAGGGTTAAAACTAATAGAGTTCGATCATACATTTTACCCCCTAAGAGGTACACGAAGGTGGTTATGGGAGTTTTTCTTTAATATATTTGTAGTCTGTATTGAAAGTTTTTTATGGGACCGCCTTGAAGCCCTTACGGAACAACATTTTTTATTCATTGAATTGATAGAAAGGAACAGTAAATGGTGGAAAGAGCAAACTATAAAAAATGTAAACAAAGTTTTTTCTTTTATTATGGTTTTGTTTATTTTATGAAATGTTGTCAACTTTATGTTTATGAGCAACGTAAAAACAAAATTAACAAGAAGCGGTAAATCGATGAATTAACCCATAAACCGCTGATTTAGCAACACTTGTAATAGTTCAAGCTTGAAATGTCTATTTTAAATAAAACAATTTTAATTTTTTTTTTTTAAATAACTTAATTTTTTATCGATAACTTTAGTAAAGTTTTTGACAGTTTGACATTTATCTTAATGCAGCTTAACTCTTTGCACTTGGTAAATTTTTCTATTACATTATATTTGTACTGTTCACCAAACCCTGAACAATACGTTAAAAATGTAGTGTCATAATGTCTAAAGCAATGTACATAGCGGGTGAGTATGTAAGAATCAAATGTTGGAAATAAAATATAATGTAGGCATCTGGCTTATCCCGAGTAAATGAGCGATATGTATATTTCATTACTTTTTCCAGTGTAAATATCTTGTATACTTTTTTTAATGTATCAGCAAGTTACACGTATGTGTGTATGTATATATTGTATACAAGCGTGTGATTGTATGTCAAGTAACAATACCAACCATTTAATTTTATCCTTTTTTCTCATATAATGCCTACAACATACGCACGTACCCAGCGGGAAAACTCAGAAGACCTTCTTACATCAGGCCTTTTTAAAGGCCTGCTTAAAAACTTTTTTGATTCAATTACTATTCTTATCTAACTGCTAAAGAATGCTTCATAGAACCCCTCGGTTCTTTCACATAAAAGATAAGATACACCTTCAACACTCGCTTCTATGAGAAGGGAGTAGAGAAGGAGTAACATATTTTGTATTGTTTTTTTGCACAAGCAAAAGCAAAATGAATTTTTTTGGTACCGTTGCCATTCTTATGTACCTGCTAAAAAGCGAGAGCGGAAGGCCTACTCCGCAATAACAACGTGTGTAAAAAAGATATGAGTATGGAATGGAACAAGAAGGCCTTGTACATCCATAAGAAGGGGTACAGAGGCCTTCTGGAAGGCTTCCGTACTCCTTCTTTTTCCCGCTGGGTATCATCGTATGAAGAGTTTTTTATATGTATGTGTGTAGAGTAAAATGGTACTTATTTAAGCACGTGTTGTAATGTATACTTTAATAATGAATAATGACGAGACAAGCAATTTAAATAATTTGCGGTTATAGTATGCGTATGCGCAACATTTAATAATGCCATGTTAATGTCATTAAATTTTACAAAAATTAAAAATTTTTACACTGAACGAAATTTTCCTTTTAAACTATATTTACATAGAAAAAATTAAAAACCAACTTAAATTCACATATTAGTTAGAAATTTGCAAACAAATTGATCATATCAATTAATATATTTGTAAGTTTATGCAACTTAGAGATAGCAGAAAATACTTACCACTTTTTGGGCGTTTGTCCAATATATAATGGTTTTAGACTACAATACTTTGGAAAAGCTCAACTTGGAATAACTGAAGTACTAAATATTCTAAATGGCTCTGATTTCAACAACATGTATAAATACGTAGAAATCTCCTTAAAATATAGAAAATTAATAATAAATGAATTTGAAACTTAGTTTGCTTTTTTCAATTGCATACTTATTAAACTGAATAAATTTAGCTTAATTTAAAATAAAAATGAAAAATATTGAAATATTAATTATATTTATAGTAATAAATCAAGTAATCTGCCAATCTGGCTCACAACAAATATGTTAGAGCCAAATATAGATATTAAAATATTGTAAATAATATGAAAATGTACATACAATTTAATATATCTATTAATAAATAATAAATAATAATAAATAATAATATTTGTAAGTTTGAGCTTTCCCTGCTGTTGAGTTTCAATAAATAGGTGTAATTGAAATGTGACCACCAGCAAAAGGGCTTAAATTAAACGTAAACACAAATCATAATATTTTTTTCAATCAACACAGTTAATTGAAACAATTAAAAACTTGTTTGAAACTTTAAAATGTTGTGAAGTTTGTGGGTATGTTGCAAATATACACACAAACATTATAATATGTATTTTCAATTAAGGCAAATTAATTGGAACAATTAAAAAAATTGATCAAATAATTGAATTACTTGATTTAATTAAAAAAAATTTGGTAAACATTTTTCTGTGTAGTGGCCAAAAACTAGTCGTAGGACTTCGAAAAACATGCTAAGTCTAAATTTAAACGTTTCATCTTCTGGAGCTCAACTTCTTCTTTTCAATTCCCTTTTAAAGATGCCAATATAATCGCACGCAGCAATCGGTTTCAACTTTTTTCGATTCAAAACAACAACAACAATTTAATTAACAGCGAATCTAAAAAGAAAAAAAATACATGCAGCCATCGTTGTGCATATACCAACGAATAAAAACATAAAGCGTACTGACCGAGTACAGGCATCCCCGAACTAACCCCCTTTCATCTTTCTTCTCTCACCTAAAAACACAAGAGTTGAGCATCAAAAGATGAAATGCGTGAAAGCTGACTAAAGAGCCAAAATCTTAGGTGAAAGAGTACAGAAGAATCTCGCTTAAGTCGTACGTATGTAGTGTTTATTCTGGCATAAATGGTATCTGCATGCTGCATTTTGCCTTTCCTGTATTCTTTACTACTCGAGGCGCATAACGTGTTTTTCTAATAATGTTGCCCAAACAAAACCAAAAATATGCGGCACTATTAAAACAGCTGTTCTTGTTATGGTTTTTAAACAAATAAAATATCTTTTTAAATTTGTTTGTGTTCTTTTTATTTGATGAGACAGAGTTGTCTTTTGAGAAAAGCTGAGATTAGTTTTTTCTTTATTTTTACGTTCTAGTCATTTTCTATGGCCCAATAAATAATTATAGTTCAGAAATTCTCAATTTTGTTAATGTATTGCGTACATAATGAAATAGTTAAGCAAACTGAACAAGTAGCTAGCGCAGGTAATCTCCGACGCGTTTTCTCAGCAATTAACCAGCTAAGGGACAACAAAATTAGAAGTACAGCGCTGTTAAAAGCATCCGATGGTTCCGCTCTAACAATAACACAACGAAACCTCGAAAGGGGGCTTGAACTGAACCAAATGTCATCGGTAATATTAACTAAAACATTTAGTAAACCCTCAACTAAAAAAAATGTTAAATCAACTCAATTTTCCCTAAATATAATCAAAATTTATTCAACTACACACATATTCTTCAAAAACAACAGTTTTCTATTAATACGATTTTCGTATGACGTGCTAAATTCCCAGTTTTTCATATTTGATAAATACACTAAAATTTATTGTTGAGGGAAAGCTAGCTTCTATGCGCATTTCACTGGTTGCTTAGGCCAGCTCATCAGGAAACCTTTTCCAAAGATTTTAGAAAGGCCAAAAATATTATACAAATAAAACCCTAAAGCGAATAAGAATTATAAACACTCAAAGTCTTACTTGTAACAATATCAAAGCCAAAACAAAACACCAACAATAAACAGTGAGTTTATCTTTTCTTACATTCCCCTACAATTGGTCGGGTTCTTTCCGACTCGAATTGTAGTTGTAAGTGGGTAAAAAGAAAAAACAAAATTAAAAAACAAACTGCTTCATTCTACTGTCTTCGTAAGAAAACAACAAAAAAAGAACCAATTTGCCAATTCAGTTTTTTGCACGGGCACATGCAAGTATGTATATTATCAAAGTTTTCGTTTAATAATTTTGTAATTCAAATCTGTGTATATGAATAAACTTTTGTTAAAATAAAAGGTTACCAGTAGAAACACAGTGTTTTGGGCACAACACATAAAATATTTGAATTAGCACCCCTAAAGGAAGTAAGTTTGAATACTTAATCCGTCTATTTAACTAAATTTTGTTAATTTAATTCCTCAAGGGTGTTATTTTGAAAACAAATTCGTTAAAGTAAAAATCGAGAAATGAAATTAAACGAAAATACAAGTGAATCTTATGATTCTAATATGTCCTTTATTTAGCTACAACTGATTTAAAAGATAAAATGCAATATCAAATATTTAAAAAAAATGTTCACGGAAAACAAAGGGCGTTAACGAATTTTCTCGATCTATCTGTATCTCTGGTAAGTAGTTTAATCTCGTTTCGTGTTAGACGAGCAGCTTCATGTTATTTTCTAATGGACCGAATCCACGAATTATGTGGTCGACCAGGCTAATGTTGACCTTGAGGATTCCAGTCTATGGCAGCTCTTGCAATATCAGTTGATGGACGTCGTATGTCAGTTTTAATAGGGCAGCAATGCGCTTTATTCTAAAGGGTTTCATTGGTATCCAACGCGGTCAGTTAATCTTATATACTATATTTTTTTTTAGTTAATTTGTATAATATTTCAAAAAGATATTCAAAATAACTACATTCATTAGTTGAAATGAATAAAAATTCTTCAAACTTAATAATATTTAACAACCATATATGAGGCTATCAGCGCAGAAGTGGTTTTATCCACAATTTAATTTGGTTGCGGTTCTGGTGTAAGATATGTTCATTGCACTGTTCTTTACAGTGCAATAGTAGAGTGAACCAACTGTTTGTATTCAAGACAGATGGCGCTAGAACCATAGTTTATGCACGGGCCGTTACAATTAAGTACTAAAGTGCAAGAGTAGTGTTAACTCCTAATTATCTCATAAAAAGTAGTCTGGGGTTACAGCGCTTCTGCGCTGATAGCGTCATATAATGTATATACTATATATACCCGTTTGGATTAAGAACCAAAAATAGCTTTATGTGAAATGAATGACCACAAATGGAGCAAAGACGCTAGGAGAGTTTCTAACACCTCTTATCAGAAGTGGAAATAAAACACTGTAATTACCATCCCAAAGAAATGCGACCTAAACCTCTTTAAAAACTGTGGAGATATCCCTTACTCAATTCCATAGTTAAGGTCACATCTACGATAACACTGCCGAGAATATCACCTGTAATAAATGCTGTTTTGAGAAGGGAGCAAGCTGGTTTTCGACCTTATCGTTCCTTCGTAAACAATTTCAATACATTGTGCATAATGTTAGAACAATCAACAGATTATAACTCACATAATTATCTACTCTATGTATATTTTGAACGTGCTTTCGACGCAGTATCACGTACATTACTCAATTTGGTTAACACTGATTAAAAAAGGTACCCCAAAGAAAATTGTAACATGCTAGCTATGTACCGAATCATAGTATAAGAACGTTGTAATGGAAATAAAAGCCAACCTTTCCGAACATATACAAGAGAAAGACAGTGTTTTCTTCTATCTCAAACTCATTTCCTTCTGCTTTTGGATAGTGCGATGGAAAGAAAGAATAAGGAGCATGCAACTGAGGAGGAATACGAATCTTTGATTAGAAATAAAACTTGGGAATTGGTAGATTTACCCGAAGGAAGAAAAGCGATTGGATGAAAATGGGTATTCAAAACAAAATATACATCAGATGGTATAATTGATAAACGAAAAGCTCGTTTAGTAGCCAAAGGGTACTCCCAAGAGTACGGTATTGACTACAACCATAAATTTGCACCAGTAGTAAAACAAAATTCATTACGTTTAGTTTATGCACTTGCTGTTGAAAAGGATCTTAAGATGCGACAGTTAGATGTTTCTACAGCATTTCTGAATGGAAATTTAGATGAAGAAATTTTTATGACACAACCTGAAGGCTTTATAAACGAAGAGAATAGAAATAAAGTTTGTTTGTTAAAAAATCGATACATGGGTTGAAACAAGCTAGTCGTCAATGGTATAAAAGAATAGATACAGTTTTAAAAGAGTATAATCTTGTTAAATCACATTATGATCAATGTATTTATTCAATGAGAAAAGGCACAGAATGAAAAATATACGTATGAGTTAATAATGTTACTAGCAAGAAATTTTGAAATTCGAGATATGAGAGAACCGAAACTTGAAATCAATTAAACGCCGGGATATTTGACGATTTCTCAACCAGGGTACATAGAAAATTCAATTGAAAAATATGGTCTTAAAAATGCGAAATCTTCTAAAATTCCTATGCAATTCAAAATAAAACTTGAAAAGGAACCAACAATTCCTGGAGAAAGGGAAAAAATAGATAAGAAGAGTTTTCAAGAAATTATTTTTTCTTTGTTACATCTAGCAGTTTTTAGTCGACCAGATATTTGCTGCAGTGTAAATAAACTTTCTCAATTTAGTCAAGATCCAAAAATTCAACATTGGAATGCAGCTTTAGCAGTTATTAGATATCTAAAAACAACAAAAGATTTCGTACTAATGTACAAGAAAACTAGTTTGCCTTTAGGATACAAATGATCGTAAATCTCAATCTGGTTTTTGTTTTATTTTGGCAGGTGCTGTTATATCCAGGGAGTCAAGAAAACAAAGTGTGGTTGCAACTTTAAGTGCTGAATCCGAATACATGGCTTTAACAGAATGTGCAAAAGAAGGTATATATCTTAGATATCTACTAGAAGAACTTGGATGGCCTATAAACGATTCTACTTCAATTATGTGTGACTCTCAAAGTGCTCAATGTATGGCAAATTTCGGAAGCCATCATTCCAGAACAAAACATATACATTATAGATATCATTTTATACGAGATGCAATAGAAAACGGTGCAGTCAAACTTGAATATCTTTCAACAGATAAAATGATTGCTGATGTATTGACAAAACCAGTTCCGAAAACTAAACACCAATTATGTGTTAAAGGAATGGGATTATTATCCAAAACCGATTGCAGTTGAGCAGGCGTGTTGGAAATACACTTTATCGTTTTGTACCTTAATATAAATTGTAATATAAAGAAATAGTTCATTGAAAAAATAGGTTTTATATGTTTCTAATTTTTTCAATGCCTTTCACTTTTATTATTAATATTCAGTCAATAAAGACACATTTTTCTTAAACTGGCTAGTAAGCTATTTTTATTTCAATAGTTATTTGTTCCCATCCGTTTCATACATAATATTTTTGGTTTCTTGTACACGCCATCTTTTGAGACCATCCCACAGGTCTAATAGTGCATGTAATTTTCAAACTAGTGTATGATCGTAAGCTTCTTTCATAAACCATGCCGTTTACATCAGCTATTTTGACAGTTAAGTTGTGTATCTTTAAAAATTCATAATATTTCTAGCCCCAATATAAAAAACGTTGATGCTCGTACATATGGACATACAAACAAACCTTTTATTTATGTTGTCCATATAAAAAAAACTATGCGTTGCCAACACAAAATTGGAAAAAAACGGAGTTGCATTAACAAAAACTGGTTGTTTGTAACTAGTTTTTCTCAAAAGCTTATTACAAACGTGCTTATAATTCGTTTCATATGTATCGTAGGTGTAAATGCACTATAAAGTGTTGATTGTCGGACTAGGGCGGCCGAAGATTAGTTAAGGTACAGCAATAAAAAATCTTTCCGATAATACAAAATAGAGGAAAATACTATTGGTTATTTTAAAAGAAATTATTGTCATATTTAACCATAATATGTATAAATTAATGGAAATTTAACCATAAAATGGTTGTCGGTGACAATAATATGGTTATTTTAAATATAACATGCTTAACATTTTCTTTAAAAAAAATTTTGTTGGAGGCAGGCGCGGATCCAGCTTGAGCCTTAGGGGGGGGAAAATTTTTTTTGATACAAAAAAGTAAAAAATTTGTTTTTAAAAGTTTATTAAAATTAATATGTGTATATTTATTAAAAAAACTCAACAATAAGGTGAAATATAAGAGTAGTTCAATATAAATTAATTTTTTTAAATAAGCAATTTATGATTTCCTCGTGAGGCAAATTTATATAGTACAGTCTTTCTTCTGTCATTGCTGATCTGAGCCATGTTTTTTTTAGACGACGGGTAGGAAATGACCTCTCTCTCGTAGCATTACTAACGAGAATTACTTGTATACAAGATGTCAGTAAAAAAGATTTTGTTGAAAAGTTTAAAAAACGTTTTAGATCGTAATACATGTGGTAAATTATTCAATACTCCTGAAAAATCTATATGGCTTGGCAATTCAATTTTAAAAAAGTGTTTTAATCGATTTTCTCACAATTTTGTTTTAATGAAAGTGAGACGGATGAATTGACAATCTTTCTCCATCTGAACTTTTAGTGTTCAAATATGCTCCAGTTACATCTTGCGATGTTGAAAGAGTGTTTTTCATTTATGGAACTTTTTTATGTGATAACAGGAAATTATCAGGGGTGTGTTAAACGTCGTTCTTTAATAACATTTCCCTGATAAAAAAATTTTGCGACAAATATTATAAAAATATTTCTTTATTAAACAGAATTTTATAACAAAAATTAGATCAAAAATGTATTAAAAACAACTTCAAAATTCTTGCGTTTTGCCCCCAGAATTTTTTTTTTTTTTTTGACAATTTGAAGAAACATACTATTGTACTTACAAAAAAAACTTAATAAAAAAAAAGATTCTTAAATAACATGTTTATTTTTGCCATTTTGTGCCATTTTTTATACTTTTTCGTGCATTTTGCCAGCCATTTTTCGTGCCATTTTAAACTTGCCCTGCTGACGAGCATTGAAACGAAAATTTGAAATATTTTTCTTAGATTTTGGTAGATTTCTTCATCACAGTTTATTAAAGCATCTACAACGTTATCTGATAGATTTTCAGATATTTTCCATGTTTGTTGCCAATGCAACAGTTCAGACTCAAGTTTAGATGTAAGTAAGTGTTTATCTCTTTTATCAAACATAATCAGCTCATCAGCTGCTTGTGATTTTAAAAGTTGTGTATCTGTATTTGACTTGATTACACTTTGAGGTAGAAGTTTAGGTATGTTCAATACATTTAGGATATCTATTGGGAAACGTGTTTTGAGATCTTCTAAAATAAATTCAATAAGAGGAATTTAACCTACAACTCGGTAGTAATCTTAAACATTTTGAATGTGGTTGGAACCTCGATATGAACGCAGATAACTTTAACTTTTTCAAAAATCGCTTTGAATAGTTTTTCGGCTTTATTTCATTTCTCTTCAAGGCACATGATTTAAGTTTAAATAAGGCTTGATCCTTTTTGAAGATCTATATAGTGCTTTTGTAAAATGATACTATTCCTCAAATGAATTCAAAAGTACTAAGCGAGTTCCTTAATATAAGGCTTTTGATGAAGTATCTCTACCTCAGATATTTTTTCCAAAGCTTCTACTATATGATGTACACTTGTTGCAAGGTGTAAAATGTAAACCATCTTGTCTCGCATAATGTAGAGAGTTTGGCTCCCAAATACTTTGCTAAAACTGTGTTTCGCTTGGGATGATTATATATAAAAAAATTTGACGTTTCTTTAACAAATAATACAACATATTGTATTAATGGCATTTTGTTGCTTTTTAAAATTGAGTTGTTTGATTTATGGGAATAGCAAGGCGTTTGTTTTGCATTTGTCCAGAATTTTATAACAGCTCCATTTTCTGATGACATTTCCTACACAATTTTTTAGGTCAAGACTAAACTTTGTCAAAACTTTTAGAACTTTTGATGATAGTGCCTTCGCATCAATTGACATATCACATTATCAATATCCTTTGAAGCCTCTTCAAATGCGTTTACAACAAAGCCAATAAATGCTTTCCTAATAATTTTTTGTTGTATGTTGAAATATCTTTAAGATAAGGAAATCTGGATTTTCTCCGAAAAATCTGTGTTTTCGTCAAAAATTATCGAATAAAATTTTGATTCATATAACACATACATAAAAATTGCATATACTAAGGCTTATTAATAATTCAACCGCACGCATTTTCAAGTCAAACGTTTATTCTTTGGATATAAATAGATGCCACCTGCTGGGATTGAATGTAGAATAATAAGTATTTGATTACAGTAAACTAGATATTTCATTGGAAATATCTAATTAATAACTATTAGAATTAAGTTTTGGATACTTATTGAAAATTTCGTTAGATTCAATAAAAAAAACAAAAAGAACTATTTTTAGAATTTAGGGGGGGGGAAATTTCCTTATTCCCCCCCCCCCCCTGAATCCGCGCCTGGTTGGAGGTGACCATATTTAAACATTTTCTATACGTGCAACAGGTAAACAATACGTGCGAAATGTTTTATTAGAATTATATGTTGACTGTTACCAGATTATAAATTTAAATGATATAAATTTACTTTTTGCCAAATCCTAAAAAAAACAGCAGAAAATTTCCATGCGATTGAAAAATTAAAAAAAAAATAAATGCTTGGGGATGATGTTTAGTTTTTATTTCTATTCCTCTTTTATCCATGTAGATTTAAACTTTAAAACTTCACCTCTGATTTAGACCAGTCTTAAATGTATTTTGTTTTCTTTTTGAATATTTATCAACAAACCGTTTTAAGCGGTCTTTGGAAACTATTTCTTTATAATTTTCTCTTAGTGTACAATCTTTAATACCCAACGAAATTATTCATCAATGGAGACCAATTAAAATGAGTGCGACAAATAATGTTGCAAACAAGTTGTAATATAAGGAATAAGTTGCTACAGACGTTTACACCAATACAACCATGACACACATACACAAACACACACACACACTAACGCAAACATTTATTTAAAAAAGCACTAATTATAATGAAAAACAACGTTAAAAAAATACACTATAGCGAGCACACTGAACATTAATAATGTGTCTCCACTTAGTGGTTAATTATAGAAAATTATGGTCTCGTTAACAAAAATTACAAAAATGAAATAATAAAAAAAAGAAAAAGCACAGAACAGAATATATATTTAAAAGAGAAAATTCATAAAATACTTTAACAAAAAAAGCTGTGAGACAACAATAAAGAAAAGTAGAAAGAAAATGCTGACTATTTTAAATGAGAGAAATTTGAGGCATAGACTCGGAAATAGTTGAAAGGAAAGGCAATATAAGAATAAAACTGGAGGTATAGGAATAGAGTATATTTTAACCTGTTCCATTGTTCATTTTAGCATTCTACTTTTTTGTGGCATTGCACTTTATAGTCTTAAACTTGCTCGCATTCCTCCTATTATTTTATATATTTAAATAAAAGTTCTTAAAATCACTAAATTAACCAGTGTGGAAAGGAGGTTGTAGACCACTACACAACTTTTCGTTGTAGTTCATTAAACAGAGCAGACGCCATTTATAAAACTAAAGATGTATGTATAAGTGTTTCTTAGCTTGTATTATACTTTTAAATATATGAATATGTATACGAGCAAGTGTGCTTTAGCCCAACCAATTCTGTTAAAACAAAAAACAAAGTCCCTAGAATTTAATACTTTTACAGGATTTTAGGGATTTTTCTGTACTTACAGCAAAAACAAATATATTCAACAGTGATGTCCAAATTTTCTTGATCATTATAAGAAAATTTTAATAAATTTTCAATTGTTAAAACCTTAAATTTCAGTCAAACGTTCAGCAAATAGTTTCCAAAATTTCCATCCTAAAATTGTAAGAAATTTAAAAAAAAAAAATTTTCTCCGCAAGTCCCGAATAGGAGAAACAGTATTACCGAAAGATCTTTTATATAAAAAGTAAAATCTTATAAACATACTTTTAGTCTTACTCACTCATACCATCGTTGTTCTTAAGAAAAATAAGCGGACAGGTCTGGTACATTTTGAAATTCGGCCCTTTTAGGGAGTAAACGGGTAAAATCTAAATTTTGGTACGGGTTGACACGTCTATCTTTCAAACCAATAAACAAAAATTAAACAACGTATCAAGTTCGAAACTTATATAAAATATAAAGATATAAATTCGGTCGTTTTTTTGTTGGGACTTTTTTTTACAAAGTATTTTTCTCTATACTTTGGCATATATGTATTTAATGGGCTCCCTCTACAATATTAAAATTTTCGGTTCTTCAATGGTACTTCAAAAGTACCAAAAAATGATTACGGAAAACTAAATTTCTTTTCTTAGCTTTTTGTTTCTACAATACTTTTTTAATTTTCGTTAGTATTTGACTTGAAATATAAAATTAAACATGCAATATCCATGAGTGATAAGACTCTATGTGGAAAATTTTTGGTACTTTTTGGTCTTTAACTGACACTTTTTAATTTCCGTTACTATTGGACTTGAAACATTAAATTAAACATGCAAAGTCCTGAGTGAATGAGAATTTGTAAGAGGGGTTTTTGGTACTCTCTATTTCTCTAACTGGTACTAAATTAGGATAGGGTTCCGGGCCGCTACACCTCCTATAATCAAAAAAAAAAATAAAATTACATTGTCATACTCAAAAGAAAAAAAAACCGTTTTAACAAGAGTACGCTGTTCACCCTACATTCCGCCTCAAGTCTATCTCTCCGCTTGACCGTCCCCTAAGCGAATGCGAGAGTGACCAAAAGGGGACATACTGATAATTACTGCGACTCCGAAAATATCTAAACCGGTTTGATGAAAGTTAAAAAGATTAATCAGTGTAAACAAAAGCTACACTCACAATATTCTGTACGTAAAATTAACTGAAATCGTAATATAAAATAAATGAAAGTTTAATTAAAAACCGGTCTACCTATTTTTCATTTATTTTTATCAAAAAGTTCATTTAATTTTTACTGTCAAAAATTCAACACCATATTCCGTAAAATCAAATAAATATTCAGTTATTTTGTAAAATTTTACTGTCAAAAATTCAACACCATATTCAGTAAAAACGATTAATTATTCAGTTATTTATTAAAATTTTACTGTCAATTTTTTACTGTCAAATTGACCCCATATTCAGTAAAAACAATTAAATATTCAGTTATTTTATTAAATTTTCGTTTACTCCACAAAAGAGCCGAATTTCTAAAAAATTCCAGACAGACACCTGTCCGCTTGTTTTTCTTATAAGCGAGAGAGGGAGAATATTTTTATTTACTTACCCAGTTACACGTTTGTTTTACTTTTGTTGTACTGACCACGTTGTTTACAGAAGAACTCTCAATTATAAGACACCAGCAGCATGACCGATATGGCTTCGCAATTATTTTACTTTTAAAATTTGATGTAGGTATTTAACTAAATTATTTTAACAAATAGAAAATGGGTATTGCTTAAACAAAACAAGCAATTCATTTTTTATAGATAAGTAAAAATTAATTTTTGGTAGTAAAATTATATAAAATAATTGAATATTTAATTGTTTTTACTGAATATGGTGTTGAATTTTTGACAGTAAAATTTTATAAAATAACTGCATATTTATTTGTTTTTACGGAATATGAAGTTAATTTTTTGACAATTAATTTATAAAAGATAACTGAATATTGATTTGTTTTTACGGAATTCGCGGTTGAATTTTTGACAGTAAAAATTAAATGAACTTTTCGTTGCTTTAAATTACATTTTTATTTACTTTAACATAAAGAAGAATTTAACTCAATCAACGGACAATATTAACTGCAACTGAAAATCCGTATTAATATGCACTTAGTTTTTTGAATAACTGTTAGAATCAGTTAAAAATAAATTTGCTTGGAATTTTAAATGTTTATTTATTTAAAAATGACTGAACGGAATATTTCTTAAATAAACTACAGTCCGTTACTGTAATAATATTGTGAGTGTAGGAATACCAAGGGACATATCTGCAATATTGATTTTGATGAAATTTAAAACTTATGTTGATCGATCTACACACATGCTTTATATTTCCTTATAGTTAGTCAAAAATTAATTCTGGGCGGGCAACGCCGTGGGAACGGCATTTCTAGTATAAAATTTCTCGATCGTATGTGAGTTCTACAAGAATACAGAAAACATATTTGCAGCATCTCAGAAAGGATTAAAAGTGCACATATTAAAACCAATTCTGGCTCTAATTGAATCGTTTTAAGATAACTACAGTCCTGGGAAGCGTTAGAGATTAACAACGAAAAGTAATGCGGTGTTGCGAAAGCATTGTAGTTTAAAAGACGCACTAGGAGACTACAATAACTTCTCTAAAACAAGCAAAATGAGAATATAAAAAGCTTGTCATACCACTACTACTGGTTAAGATTTTTTAATGGGGATATAAATATTGAACAGATATTAGAATGGTAAAACGTTAGCATATGGGCATGTTATTGTTCCGGCATTTAATGATGAAAAGTGGCTTGTCTTTTTGGACATTACTATGGCATAAAATTAAACAGATCAACGTCCTGGAAAAAGTCCGGACCTCAAGCCTGTTTTGAAAGGTTGAGTTGGAAAAACTACAAAACATTTTTACAGTTTATAACGAATATTAAAATTCCTTGGACATTCCTGATATTTTCTAATAGTAATAAAAAACAGTTCACAAACCAAATAAAAAAAAAATAAAAAAAATTATACAACCCAACATTAGCAACATTAAAAATCTAAAGGACCTTACAACAAACACAACAGCAACGCACATACAATTTAAAAAGTTTATGTGTGGTGCAACCATTTATCTCATACTCCAGTCAGAAACGACAACAACAACAATTTAAAGCATAAAAAAACGTACACATACAGCAGCAACATTTATGATTTCAAAAAAGATATCAAGCATATAAACCGCAAATTGGAAGCGATATTAAATTGTTCGTGCAAAAAAAAAAATAAGAACATACGCTTTTTTCATCTTCTATCTACCATCATCATCAACAACACAACAATAAATTTTCGACAATTTAAATAATATTCCACACCAAATTGAGTACAACAAGCAAAAAAAAAACACAGTGCGCCAAACAAGACCCCTTCTCGCCAAAAAGTTCCATCTCAGCAACATCCATTGATAAAATAAAAATGCTAAAAAGAACTCAAAAGAGTCTCGTTTAAATAACGCCTGCGCTCACGAAGTATTACGGCTGCATAACTCAGAATGAGTGAATCCATTAGGAAAAAGAGATGGCATGAAAGCAGCTATTTCACTTTTCCTTTTTAACATTTATTTACTCATTTGTCTTGTTTTTCTTTAGTTTTTTCTGTTTTCAGGAAAGTGTGCTGCTGTTAAAATGTATGTGAGTTTGTGTTTTTGTCAGATTCATAATTGTAATGTATCTTTTGGATTAAAGTAAAGTATAAGTGGTTGTTGTTTGTTCGTTTGTTTGCTTAATGTTTTTGTTTGTGTGTTGTTTGTTGGTATCTTATTGTATCCATTTCAGTTGGTACTACATACATACATATATGTACATATAATGGTATTATGTGTGTTTGTTTGTGTTAAGTACTTTTATAAAATCGTTCTCCCCATTTTCTATTATGGAGTACAAATAGTTTTTCTGTTTTTTTTGTTTGTTTATTTTTTGTTGCTTTTATTTTTCTACAAGTACTTGTGGTAAAATGAAATTGCTGTTGCTTTCTCTCTCTCTTGTTATTGTTCGACTTCAGTGATTCACTAAATGCGGCAGTTTATTAGAAAAAAGGATAAACAGTGTACAAATTATTGCACTTTAGAAGTTGCCGTATTAAATATTTATTGGGGGTAAAAATAAACTTACGCTAACATTTATTTTTTAATATTCAGTTGCCAGAAATCATTTTAACTGATTATTTCGAGTCTATAATAAGCTTCTATTACAAACTAAAACATCTTACCGATATGTTTTTTTTTGTTGTAAAAGAAAATAAAAGTCGACAGGAACTTTTAGCTTAACATAAGTATCTTTTCCTAGGACTTTCTTATCTTTCCGGAAAAGAGGGAACAATTTTTTCAGGATTTCGAGAATTTGCGCTCTCTAGAAAAATATCCAAATAATTTAATAATTTTCGAAAAATGTTTCATGTTTTGAAAATCTTTTAGAATTGAAAAATTTCCAAGCGTTGCTATAAAACGCACAGATATGCATAAAGTAAAGATATAGTTTGGAATTTAAAAAAGACGAAATTGTATACCCACATTACAATAGTGGAAATGGTGTAATGTATATTGGCTGATGTGTGTAACACCTTAAAATATTGGCCATAGACCCACCTATAATTAAACCGATCGACTAAGAATGCTGGCTCTTAACTTACGCTTCTGTAATCTGGTGGACTTCTTTGGACAAAAGGTGTAATATAGTACCACTTCGGAGGGTCCAGCGTAGTGTTGCTTACGTATAAGTGATGCAATGTGCACCAAGTCAACCAGAGCTTTGGAGACACTGCTGGATATACCATCAATTGAGACCATCAATTGGCGGATTATATATAGGTGAATAAAGAGCAGGTCACTAGTGTATATTGGGCATGTTGACCGGGTATACACGCTCATTGGACATGCCCGACCGAATACAGAAGTCGGCGGAAACTGCGAGACTATGATTCCTGATAGGGGATCATGGCCTGGTGGAACTTTGGAGCGAGCGCCTGTGGGGATCTGTTGCTACACAGACGGCTCAAAATTGGGGGAAAACGGGCATGGGTATATATGGTATATATTGCAAACCCGTAAGCCAGGATATTCTACCGTCTTCATTATCACAACACAGGCTAATTCGCAGTGTGTAAGATGGATTAGATCGAATATTCACCGATAACCCAAGTGCTATTAGGGCGATATCAGTTAATAGGTTTAAATCAGGGACCATATTGGACTATAGAAGGGCCATTACCGAGTTTTTCTCTTGGGGTAGGATCCTGGTCATATGTTTGCCAGGTCACTCGGGGATAGTCGGTAACGGAAGGACCAAAACACTCGGGCGAAGAGAACTCGAGGCAGATAACTTGGCGAATTCGAAACTGCTTGAGGCAACGAAGGCGGAATTAAAGGCGTGGGCCAGATAAACACACACGGCCTGTTGGAATAATGGGACGGTGGGCAAAACCATTAGGATTTTGTGGGGTAACTTAGATGACAGAAGAACGAGAAGGCCCCTCAATGCGAGTAAGTCTAAGGTCAGTATGATAATGCGTATCTTGACTGGTCATGCGTAACAACGGGCACGACTACACCAAATTGGATGGGCAGAATCTGACGAGTGTAAGGCGTGCGGCGAGGAGTCACTGTCAGGCCTTTGCCGAATTAAGATCCAGGCTCCTCGGGAGCGATGTTATGTCGGATTTAGGATCCCTGAGGAACGTTGACTGATTAATATTACGTCCGGGAAATGAATCTACCATGTTCTTAGGTAGCGCACAACAGACCCAGTGGAGGGGTAGCTGCATATCGTATTTATATGAGGTTGCATCTTCGATGCTTCATCCCTCTTTCGACCTAATGTAAAGAATGCTGGCTAAGAAGTACAGGTTGCAATTTTAAATATAATTTGATGAAATTTAGAACATAAGTTAAAAGTGTTACAAGGACCAAGGCTATTAAAAATTATGCGAATCGGTCCAAAATTCCACAAAGCCTCCATACAAGTTTCTTCCCGGTCATCCTTTATGTCGGTTTTAAGATTAAGTCCGGACCAAGCTTATTTTACTGCAATCTTTGTCATCTTAGCTTATTTTGTTGATATGGGTATTTTTTTAATCGTATCTTCCACATAAATACTAGTTCCGAAAATAGCTTTTAGTACCATAGCTTCCGAATAAATGTTGGCATTGACATGGAAATTGGTGACAGTAAATTTTACGATAGCCATGCCATGACAATATGTTGTGCTGGTAGTTGTGTTTTTCACACGGGACTTACCGCAATCCCACACATTTTTCGGGACAAGAAGCCCGTGAAATTTGTGAGCGAATTCCCGGGATTAATCTAATTATGGTAACTATGCGGCTGACATGATTGTCAATTAGTTTTGTAAAGTCCAAGATGCTAACTCAAATCTGATAAGTGAGGCAATGTTTGATATTGTGAAATTTCTAACGAGTAAAAGAAGAGGAATAAAAATGTCTTATATATTTTTAAAGACCCAGATTTATTTTTAAAAACGAAAAAAAATTGTTCCCACTTGCTTCAAAAATTAAATGATAACCAAATGAGAACAATTAATATGTTGGAAAATTTTTAAAGCAGCGATATCGGCGATATCGATTTATTTCAAGGAAAAATTAACAAAACTCAAGTAGAGTATAACTTTTTTATTATACAAACTTACAGCGTAAGAGATAATTAATATTTAAAATTTATATAAATAAGATTTTTAAAAAAAAAACAAAGTTTTCTCAACTTTTGCAGTGATAGGCGATTTTGTAGTTTGAAGCAGACCTGCATTAATGCCCAATTTTCAGGATTGTATTTAAATCTATATTAAGTTAATTTTCATAAAAACTTAAATCGTATTTAAATACAGATTGGTTTTTTGAGTTTTATTTGCAAAGTATTATTTGATTAAGATAAAAGTATGGTAGCACTACTAAATCCAAAAAAAAAAATATAAAAAAGTGTATTTATTTACAAGGTGGTCTGAAAAAACAGCTGACTGATAATGCTTTGTTGGCTGTTGTTGTTGTATTGTTGTGATATTGAGGCCACCTTGCAAATATATAACAATGGAAACTTAAGTTGAAATTAAGTGTACCACATCGGTGACTTAAGTTCCACTTAAGTTTTTAGTGAAGAAGAGAATTTTGTATTTAAAACGATTTTAAAAATAAATGTGTTTTAATATCAATCCTGAAAATTGGCCATAAGACATGTTCTTAAATTTTGAGTATTACATTTCATCGCACCAGTGAGCGCGGTTATTCATCTTTAGAAAAATTAGAAGATTTAAGGTATCTTTAGACTACTGCTTTAGCTGAACCACAACAAGGATAAGACGTAGAATAATCCTTCTCAAAATTTTCTTATAACAATTTCACTAACGCTCCACAGGTCAGTTCTTGTAGACTTATTAGAAATTTTACTATGTGTAGGAGTTAAGGCTCAGTTAGCCGGAAGCAACAGTAATTTAGATTTAATTTAAAATTAGAAATCCCGATGTTTGGAAGAAACTAATGGCTTTTTTTCTGAGTAAAATTCTGCATTTATTCTGCCTTTTACATTTTTTATGTTCTTTTCTGAAAAACATGTGTTATTTTAAAGTGTAAAGCGTTCTTTTCTGATTATGCTCCCTTTAAAATTAAAAAAAAATGCTACATGTTCAACACTCATTTTAATTAAAGGGGTGAGAGCAGCACTAGATCAAGGCGAATTCAGTACAAGGTTCTGGCAAAGTTCGAGCCGTAAACTATCTACATATATATAAATATAAAAAGAAGTGTACACTTTGATGTCACCACTAACTGCGGAAACGGGTCGACCGATTTCAACCAAAATTTCAGGGTTCATTGGGGATAGTCTGTAGATGGTTTAAGTTAAGTTTGCACGAAATCGGCTTAGGGGTTCCGCAGATATGTCATTACGATTTTCCTATATACAGTATAACCCGGTTAATTACCCCACGCTCAAATGCCTTTCACGCTTATTTACCTTGAGTTTTAAATCCCCGTTTTTTTCTTCCTTTTTTCAAACAAAAATCCACGTTTAATTGCCTTACGCTTAATTACCCAATTCGGTTAATTGCGTTAAAAATTAAACTCCCAAGACAAAATTACACCTTAATTTCATTCGTTTAATTGCATCAGTACTCTTTGGCAACAACACAGTAAGAAATGCAACCAAGTTTACATGTTAATAATTTGAAAATATACACTAAACATTAAAAAAAAAAATAGCCAAAAAATATTCCACAAATTAATATTTGCATTAAATTAAACTTTCTTCAGGGCTCACCAGAATAAAGTTATGTTATAAGGTAATTTTCATATAAGAGTTATTTGTGTTGAATATTATCTAGATACACCAAGTATATGAGATATTTTGTCTTAAAGGGATTAACGGAAAGGTCGCTAAATTTTAAATTATATTAACATTTGAAAAGATGAAATAGCTTGAAAATTTTATTCCGACTCCGATAGCTTGAATATTTACCGACTCAACGATATTTAATTTGCAGTAAGATATTTGGGCCAAATTTAATTTCAATACGAACATAACAAAATGGTTTATGGAAATAAAGAAAGAAGTTTGCATGTGGACTATGTGATATTATAGAGCGATTCTTACAATTAACATAGGTTTCGTTATTATGACAATTAAATGTATTTACCAAATTTTATCAAATTATCTAAAAACTTTTATTTCCCCACAAGGTTTACATGGACAAACAACCAGCCAGATGGACGGACGGACACGCAAAGATCACTTTAAAAAGTGATTCTGATTCGATCGGTTTACTTAACGATGCGTCTATATTTCTATGTATCAGAAAAATTTTATATAATTGGTTTTTTACTAATTTTTGCATACATACATATAGGTAAATATATAAAAATTTACAGTTTGGAATAACATTTATCTTCTTAGCGAAAACTTGCCTTGGCTTAAAATTGTGGAGTGAAAATTAAATGTAGATGGCGAAATTAAAGCAACAGAAAATTCATCCGTTAACCAGAATTTAAAGAAATTTATTTTAAATTTTAGTTTAATTATGCAATTTATCCACAAACCGATACCAATATTCATAAAAAGCTCTAAAACGGACAAACATATTGTTTCCGCCTTTATTTGTCGCACAAGAAAAACCATGAAACTGCATATTTACGGTTTCCATGATCATAAGTTTGAATGTATGAGTACGCTTTTGTTAGTAGGATATGACAAGACATTACAGACAAGAAAGCATTACAGATAAAATTTAAAACAGCAAATCCCATTGCTTTTAATTGCTTTCTCTTTAGATTTAGCTGATACATGTAAAAATTCCTTTGTCTACACTTTTTTCCTACATCAAAGTTATGATATCTAGTAAAAAATACCTAGTAAATAATTACCTCACTGAGATTTTTAAACGTATTCGCTTAATTACCTCAATTAGGTAGTTAAACGTATTCTTATAATTACCCCAACGAGGTAGTTAAGCGTATTCGTTTAAATGCTTACCCCGCATAATTACCCAAAAAGTTTGGCATTTTTGCCGAGGTAATTATCCGTGGAATACTGTATTCCCATACAAATATCAACAAAATTCATTCCATTTTGAACTCCTCCGAAACTACTTGACTGATTTTTATGAAATTTTGTATGTGTATTTGTTAGGTATGAGATTAGGTCGTAAAGTATATTTTATATCGCTAGACGGAGCAAAATAGGGCATAAGCTCCCCCTCCCTATATCTTCTTAGCTAATTAACCGGGTTTCTTAAAATTTGGCATGCACGCACTGTAATATCTGAAAGAAAATAGGGAGTAGGGTGTGAAATAGGGCAACAGGGGTAAAAGCGCTCCCTCCCTATATCTGCTTAACTAATCGACCGTTTTTCTTGAAATTTTGCAGGAAAATACTGTGACATCTGGAAAGAACTACAGTACTTTTCGCTTATAGTCCACTACTATAGTTGCACAACTTTTGTGGACTATAAGCGAATTTGGACTATAACCGATTTTTTTATAAGCCATTTAATGGCTTATAAGTGTATAATCCACATTTTGGACTTTATAAAAATTATTTTCTTCAATAAAACTGCTCTTTTTTAAACAAAACCAAAGTTTATTTAAAACATAACCAAATTTTGATTTAATTTAAATAAATAGTTAAAACAAAAAATAATACAATAAAAACAAAAATGGTCAGATGAAGACACCATGTTATGAAATATAAATTGCGAAATTTGGTATTTATAATAGTTACCAGCAATGTAAATAAAAACATGTTACAAGTTGATTAAAAAAATATTAAAAACAGAGTGGACTATAAGCGAACATTTTTGCATAAAGAATTATATTCGTATGCTAAGAAAATGTGGCTTTTAAACGAAAATGGACTACATGCGAAATGGACCTTAGGACAAATAATTTGTATGAAATTCGAAAAAATCTGCATGTGAATATGACAGTTTTTGCTTATATCCGTTTTTGGCCTTTAAGCGGAATGGACTATAAGCGAAAAGTACTGTATAGCCTAAAATGTTTAATATTTTGGTCGTGAAGCAGCAGGTAGGAGCAGCTGAATTTTTTTAACGTTTAGCTGAGACTTCAAGCTGTAATTTGACATCTTTTGGTAAACAGCGCTTCACAGCGCTAAAAAGATGCAGTCCACCGAAGTTGATGAACATTGAAATTTTAATGTTGCTTATATTTTGTTTTACAAAATTTTTTATTTGGCACTTTTTCCAAAATTTTTTAATGCAAATCTCATCTTTAACAATTGCTATTTACGAAAATATACAAAAAAGTCAAATGGTAAGTTTACCAATAGATTGAACATACAGTAAATTTGCATGCCATTTTAAACAAGCGAACATATATGAACTTTGAGCGTGTCTGTCCAAACAAAGAATAAATATATCAGGCTTATATTTCGGAATCATAATATTCAGATATCTGACAACAAAATACCAAAAAAATTATCCAAATCTGCGAACATGAATAAAATTAATTAATGCCGCTCTTGAACCAATGTGCGTCGAGCTCGCACAAATCACTAGTGTGTGGCCGGCTTGAGGCCTGTGGAGTCATAAAAAAATAATTTTAACCCCAACTTCGACTCCAACCGCTGAAATTTTTTAAGTTTAACTCCCACTTCTACTCTTCTAACCTTCATGAGAGTGGTCATTATTTGACTTTAAACTCTTTTTTTTCCATGCACTACCTTTTGAATGGTTAAATACAGCAAGAAAATGTTTGTGCAAAAACTTAAAATCGATATTTTAATTCTAATATGTAAAGTAGACTGGTCCTTATTTTCTGACTTCAAAAGTTTTAAATTTTTAAAGAGGGTCCTGAAATTTTTTTATTTTGGAAAATAAAAGATTTTTTTGTAGTCGGACGCGTGCTTTTTTATTTGCGACTCCGACTCCGGTACAAAAACCTCAACTTCTACCGTGAAAAAAATTCTTATGACACGGTGCTTTTTAAATAATTTCTTAAGTCTTTTTTTCTTATATTAGATGTTCTCAAATCCGTTATCTACTGTATATAAAATAAAAAAAGCATCTTTCGGCTAATTGTTATGAAGGAAACTTTTTCGTAGAACTTTATAATATAATTGTTTTAATATTTCGCAAATTTTAAACCAAAAAAATATCGTCTATCACTCATACATGCACAGTTGATTGTTATAAAACCAAAACATTTTAATGACATCTAATTAGCATCACAATGTAAATGGCCCTGTAATGATGGCGGTACAGGCGCTGGTGCTTCTACACATGATACATAATCAAAATATACTAAATTTAAGAGAACATAAATAAATTACACAATAATTAATTAACGAGTGACTTGACACACAACAACTAAAATAACAACAGATATATGTATGCTAAAAGCAACTAGCAACAAAAGTTGGCAACACTAGACTGTACAGAAGGCGAAACACAAAAAAAAAAAACAAAAACAAAAAATAAATTTAAATGAAAAATGCAATCATGCATATATGACTAACAACAAACCAGCCATTTAGAAAAGTACGATGAAAAACTCAGCTACACGTATGCATTACTTGTGAATATTACATGCATACATACATATAAACAATATCTTAGAAACAGACAAATAAAGGGTGTTTTTTTAGACGCATAGTACTTTCGGTGGGGACAACTATAAAACTAGCTGTCATACTAAGGAAATATGTTTGAATTTTTTTCAGTTTACTTTGGCAAATCACTATGCCAAATTCCAAAATGCACAATCTGTTCGCCAAAGTTTTAGAAAGCTTCGGAAAGTTTACGATACACATTATCGTTAATGACAAGTACATTTACCCGTTTGGGTAATATTCATCCCAATCGAGCCCGTAACGTGCGAACAGATGAAGCCGCTGTAGATGTGAGTGTGACAGAGAATTAAATTTATTGATTCGATACCGTTCTTAGTCTCTTGGAAAATTGACAATATAAGACCGAGTATGCTTAAGGGGGCAAAATTGGATCGGTAGGATGACGTCCATAAGGCAAAGTCGCGGAGGCCATATGCTAGAAATTATTTAAAAAAATTAAAAGCCATCAAATTTGTGAGCTTATTTAGCCCAAATGTTGGTAATTTCATTGAATTGGTTGTGTTTTATTTTTAATAAAGTCTAATGCCTCTAAAAAATACACCCCTTTTATAGGGGCATAGAAACGCTGAATGATTTTGCTAAAAAACATTTACACGAGGGTGGGTAAAAAAGTTCATTTTAATTAACATTGAATTTCTGCAGAAAAGGCTCCGAAGTTCTAATATGTTGTTATGTAAAATCAGATCAGTTTGTTCACATTAGACGATTACTGGAATGCTTATATAATACAGATATGGATCTGCTGAATGATCATGGCCAATTGTTAGATGTAAGAGTTGGAACTGCCATCTCCGAACCTCTCAGATAACAGGACAATTTATCGTGATATTTTTGCAACCTTTTAATAAAAATTAAAAAAAAACTTGATATTCACACAATTAAAAGATACATGCGAGATGTTACGGCTGTCTATGAGAAGATTGAGAATGTTTTAGCCTTGGCGTGAAACGAGGACAAGACAAGGTTACTAATTGCAACTGCAGAAAAAGTCAAAGCAGGCATTGTATAAGAATTTACCTACTTTGGATCCGTAGCAAATAAGAAAAATAACATCAGCGTTGAAATAAAACGAAGGATAATGATTGCAAGCAGTTGTTATTATTGACTAAGCAGCAAATAAAGGCATCTCCAGAACTACGAAAACCGCTTGTGATACCCGAGCCGAAATCGATAAAGATGTGTCTTTGAGAGAAAAATAATTCGTAAAGTCTATGGGCACTTATGCGTTAACGAAGAGTATAGGCGACGAATGAATCATTATATGTATGCGTATTACACCACTATGAACATAGTAAAATGCATAAAGTTTCAATGACTGCGCTGGCTGGGACATATCGGTAGGATAAACGCGGATGTTCCAGAATAAAAGAATCTATTTGAACGAAAGCGAAAATGGGAAAGACCTAAAAATCCCTGGTGAATCAAACTAGCGAAAACGCATAAAAGATCTAAGCACATGAAAACATTTTTTTAACAGGCCGAAGCCAGCAACCGGTTGAAGTGTCATCTAAGGCCTGGTACGCTATTCAACATTTCACGTGAAATGCTGTCAAAACTCATATGAAAAAATTGTGCAGATTATCACCGAAATAATGTTGATAGAGTTCATTTTGTGAAAAAGTTGCGAAATGTTTCTGGTAACATTTTTTACAACTGCGAAATAATTTAAGCTGCACTTTTTTCGCGTGCAATTTTAAGCAGAAGAAAAAATTATGAACTTAATATCAGATAAGAACTACAAAAAATTTAAATATAACAAGCGGTAACAGTTCTTTTTTATATAATTATTTATTAAAAAAAAAATTGATGGAATAAAAACGTCAAATTCTGCAAACTCTCAAGGTAGGTAACATTGATGCACTTAAAATTTTGGTGACAAATAATCAATTTTGCTCAACATTTTTTACAAATTTGAACAAAGTACTAGTTAGGCTTAAGTAAGTAATTAAGTATCTGTTGCCAAGCCCAGTAAAAGCTTATAGCATTTTAAATAAATATTTTTCTACGTTTTCTTCCACATTGTAACCGGGTTCCTTGCCATGGAATATTTTACGATTCAACTTAAAATAAAGCTTCTGTGTATCAAAGATAAACGCTAAAAGTAGTAACTTAATTTTACACATATTGCACGAACTTTTGGTCTTCGAAGACCCCAAATGAAGTTTAATGCAGAAAATATCAGTAGAACATTTTAACTCTCTTAAGTGACGTTTAAGTATACTTTTGTGTGAAAGTTAGAGCAAAGGACAAAAATGACCCCTTTAAAAATGAGAGTTAGAGGGTTATTATATTCTAAGAAACGATTCGCCATAAAATCCTTCCGAAGACATCTAACATAATTTTTTAGCTCAAAAGTACATTTAGTTTATTTTTTTTTGACTTGTTCCAAACGCCTTTTCAAAAAAATTCAAAAACTTCAAGGACCGAAATTTCGGAAGAAGAGCTAACTTTTCACATTTCTTTGGCAGATTTGCTCTACCAGATTTATTTCGCATTTCAAGTATTGAGGCTGGCGGCGATGACTCGAATTTTGTTGCACTGTGTAATCATCATAAAGAAGTTGAAACGCATGGTGGCCAGTGGACAGACAATCTCTGGAAATTTATTGATTTCGCAGCAAATCGATTTTTAAACGCGCTGTATGCGAAATGCACCGTCTTTTAGAAACAAAATGTCGTATTTAGCTTATTAAATGTTTTTTACATAAAGTAAAACTGGGGGGTAAATTACAGCATTCGATATCGATCAAAATTTCCATTCAAATTGTATTGTAATTTTATTAGTTATCCAAGCCGAAATTTGCCCATTGGTTTCTTTAAAGCTTTAAATGCAAAACAAAATTGGAAAACTTGCAGTGCGTTAATTTAAACTATTTTCTGCAGACAATTAGACTGTACTAGAATCGGAAACGTTTTTTGTGATAAGCACCCGGCGGGTAACCCTAACTCGAGTTCGCTGAATCCAGTGGTGCATACCAGTTGTTTAAGGTTACCTCTTGTTGTTACCGCCACTGTCTCGTCGCAATAAGAGATTTTTTAATCGAGTATCGAAATTGTATTTTATTTAGTTGTTGTGTTTTTGTCAGTTGTGATCATCTATATATTTCCACACGGTATAATAAAATGTTCATTTAAAGCAATATAAAAGCCATATTTAAGTAAGGAAATTCCAAAAAAATATTAATTGTGAGATAAAGAAGTTAAGCTCTCGGTTTCCATACGAAAAGTTAGTAATACCTTTTAATACTGTTTTATGTGTCATTTATTTAAACGTAAAAGTATAAGAAATAAATATTGTTTGTGCTTAAAAAAGTTCTTGTGCTTTTCGTGTATAATCTACAATTGGAAACAAAGGGCCTTGGCGCTTCCCCAACACTTGTTTCCAAAATTTGTTAAAAGTTTGTACCTAAAAACGAAATTTTTCGGTTTTCTAAAATTTACTAATTTTTATATCAATTTATATTGATTGAAAACATTGATGCACATTATCAGAGGCTTTAGAAAATAAAAATTAAAAAAATCATGAATTCACCCAAAAATTGTTTTGGTCAATTTAATTTTTTCAAAAAGTTTCTTAATGGCGCGTATCGGTATAAAAACTAATAAACTAATGTTAAAAAAACTTAGAAAAATTGCGTTTTAGGTAAACAAGAGCTAATCTAAAAAAAAACAGTTAGCACCACTGGATTCGGCGTACTAAAATTAGGTTCACACGCCGAATTCCCAGCTTGTTACATTGTTGAACAAGCATAGTGTTATTAAAACATCCGATTAATCTGAAATTGTATTCAGTTAAGTTTAAAGCGGAAAATATGAATGATCTTTCAAATTAAACTGACAATTTTAGCATGAATTGAACTAAATAAGACCCTACAGTTTCAGTAAATTGTAAGAACGAAAGTCTAGACTTTGTTGACGCTGTTTGCTAAATCAAAATTTTTTTTAGCAATACAAAGATGCTAATATCCCTTTTAAAAACGTAAGCATAAAAAGACACGATCTAAAATTAAGTACATACTGAGGAAAGAAATATTCTTAGTCCTGGAACATACGCGTTTCTGCCTGCACTTAGCAAAATGCAAAGTCTCAAATCGATAACGAATCAGGGAAAACATCAAAATAATTAAAAATAATATAATCTACACTTAAATTTTTAAACATTTGCATAACAATATTTTGGTATACAAATTTAATAGATCTTTTGTCTACCCTCGCACTTACAAACACTAGCAATAGCATTGATTTAAAGACTAGAATCAGTAGAATGAAAGTAGAGAAAGAAATGAAATCAAGCAATTTTCATTTTCTAACCAACCAACCGTATAAACAAATAAATTTTGCGCTAAATAATTTGACAATTACTCACATCTTTACTACCCCCAAAGTAAACGCCAGCAGATGCAGGAGCAACAACATAAAATAACATTTCAAGCAAAGAGAAAAAAAATATGAATACATATAACAAAAAATTAACGGCTCAAAAGGACGAGGAGGAGAAAGGAGGGACTTAAAGAAAATTAACTTTGCAATATACCAAAGTGGTAGTAGAAATCTAAAGTTTAACGAGGGGTAAAAAACAAATTAAATCATTTAGACTGTGATAGTGATCCTTTTAAGCAAAGTGTAAGTAACGATTTGGGGAAAACTACAACAGCTATATTAAAACACAAATACATTTAGTATATATATATGTACGTATATATATATATATGTATTTATATAGAACAAAGTACAACAATATTGCAATGGAAAGGAGGTTGTTGTACGGAGTAGAGTTTAGTCTGAAAGGAAATGGAGTGCTAAGGATTTGATTAACAAAGCTACAAAAAAAGGAGGTTTAACCACAAAAAATCAGGAGAAGTTAAAGCTAATGGAGCTGGAACATTAAATTGATGATTTTCAAAATTGACACCAACAAAATTGATATAAAAAAACCAGAGACAATAAAAAAATGTACTCAAATTTTAAAGAAAAAACAAGGAGGAGCCAATTTGCTGGAGCGTTTTAAAAAGAGATAAGACAAGAGCAGAGCTAAATGTTTATTTAAATGTAAAATACAAAAAATTCCTTTACAAAACTTATTAAATAATCAACCCCTTATAAATTATCACATCTCTCAAAATTCTTTTGCTCTTTGTGCCTTTTCGAGAGAGCGAGAGATTTGAGCGTTTTGTATCTTTTTACATTTTCATCATTTAATTTTCTTATTTTGTTTTTTGACTCAGTCTATCTACACTTGTGCTTTAGAGATGAGCACATGTGTGTGTGTGTGTGTGAGTTTTTCAAATAAGATTTATCTGACGAAAAAAAGGGAGTGCAAACCAAATCAGAGTCACTTTGAAAATCAGAACAACCCTTAGAAGTGATTAGTTTTTAAACAGGATTATCACCCGCAATGAACAAACGGATATCAAATATAAAACAGTCGATTGGTTGACTTTAAAGTGATAACAACTTTATTTAATAAAACACGGATACAATTTTTGAATAATCTCAAAGAAACGGGAATAAAAGAAAAACGTTTAATGTTCTTTCTGAAAAAGTAAATCAAAACTACTTAAATTAAAAAAAAACCCAATAATAGTAAAAAATCAAAGAGATATTTTTAATTTACTAAATAATGCACTAATTTAAAGAAAATAAAAATTTTATCATACAAATTCGTTAAAGCAACAAAAACCAATTCGAAAGTTTGAAAAACAAAAACAAATTACAAAGTGAAATCAGTTAATAAACTCCCACATTAAAGATAAAGTTTAAGTTA
The DNA here is from genome assembly GCA_949318255.1 of Pollenia labialis. NCBI lineage: Eukaryota > Metazoa > Arthropoda > Insecta > Diptera > Polleniidae > Pollenia > Pollenia labialis. Next base: position 127,778,916 of record OX439139.1, read on the forward strand.
AAATAATTTTTCCTCAAAAAAGTTTTCATTGTTAAAGTGTTTAAAAAAATTATCTCCCAAAAATGGTGATGTTACAATCACCTAACAAAACAACGGATAATAATTCACCTTCTTTAAACGGCTCCCAACTCAGTCCCAAATCTAACCCAGACTCACCAAAATCGAATACTTCACCCGATGTTAATAAGTCAAATGCCAATGAAAATAATGCCTCTAACATCAACATACACTCGCCAACGGCTAAAATACCCAAGTTTATAATTACACAACAAAATAATCAAAATCTTTCGAATAATAACAACAACACAAGTATTAACAATAATGAAGAAGGCTTAAGATATTCAATGGAACGTCTCAAACAACTAACGGAACAACATCAACAAAGACTTTCGCCCAATGCTGAAGAAATGGAAAATGAGTCATTTAGAAATAATGCCAACAGATCTCAAACGCCACCGAACATACAACTCCAGCAACATCGTAAACTAATGGAGTTACCCAACGTAAGGCATTTGGCTAGGCCGGAGCCTTTGCAACATCCACATGCGGCTTTACTGCAACAACATCCACATCTTTTACAAAATCCCCAATTTTTGGCGGCAGCTGCACAGGCGCAGCAACAACATCATCACCAGCAGCAACAGCAGCAACAAAATCTCCACCAACATCATCAACAACATCCAACATTTCATCAACATTTACCGACAGCTGCCGCAGCAGCAGCTGCCTTTCATTTAAGAGGCCCTTTAAATAGCAATGCCTCAACAACTTTAACTTTACCCTCACCAGCTAATTCCCCTCTATCACCACCCACCTCGCCAAATCACAATGTGCAACAGCAAACATCAACACAATTACAACATTCCGAACCGCAACAACATGTTCTACCGGCCAATTCAATAAATCCCTCAATACAACTGTCAACAAATTCCTTGCAACCCTCATCATCGTTATCCACATCTTCATTGCCACTAAACACACATGCCTCAGCTGCTCCAATACATCTAGTCAATGGTCAAATATCGATACCTCCCCCCCTAAGCGCCACACATCTGACATTAAGCCCATCCTCTTCATCGACCACAATTTCATCGTCTTCCTCACAACATGATATGGATTTGGAAAAACTGAAACTGGTTGCTCAAGCCCAAGCGGTTGTGGCACGTTCATCAGCCGTAGCAGGGGCTACCTTAAACGGTCAAGCTCCACCACGACCGGACTTAAGTGATTATGGATTTAGAATACAGTTGGGTGGTTTGGCAGCAGCAGCTGCAGCGGCAGCTGCTACATCAAGACAAATTGCCGCCGCTAATTATGCTCGCAGTGATACAAGTGAAGAGCTCAATGTGGATGGAAATGATGAGGAAAGCAACGATGGATCGCAAGGTACACCGTCGGTAAGTGTGTGAATACAGAGAAAAATATTGAGTAGTTCTTTTAAAAAATAATAATTGACTTACCGTTTGATGTGAATGGGAAAATTGTAGAATGAACATCTGAAAATGAAGAACAATTTTAGTTGTTAGCCTAAAATATTACATGTTTTTATGAAAAAAAAAAATACTAAAATTAATTACAAAATAACCCCCTAAAATTATCTAGGACTAATGAACATTTTTGAACAGGGGCTCAATTTCCTTACAGCGAATAAAAATCACGGCTTGAGTATTTGAAGCCCAAATAAAATTGTTTAATTTGATTTAAAAATAGATTTAATACATTTTTTTATTTTAAGCAGTGTTCTACAATAAACACTAAATATCGCTCCTAAGTGTTCGGTTCGGTAGATTTGTGGAAAACACAAACGCTTGTATTGTTTGTGTAGAAAATCATAAAAAAATAACATTTCTTTGGAACACAAAAATAGTACTGTTTTTCACCAACTCAACAAAAGATGACAACATTTAATTCCGTTAGATTATTTTTTTAACCTTAAACTATAATAATTACTATTCGTGCTGCGGTCGTTGCTTAAATTTTTTGTTTGTTCATTTCTTCTTCAATGTTAAAAAGAACGATTACAATGTTTGTCTACAGTATCACTACAATTGTTTTTTTTTTAACGAAGAAAAATAGTTACGTACGTTATTAAGAATTGTGTTCGTCTACACAAACATTAAAAAAATATATATCGTTCCTGGGTGTGTGAGCCGAACGCTAAATAATTTTTAACGATTTATAAAAAAAATTTCATCGTGTTTTCAATGTGCTGTTTTTTTACAGCACAAGTGATTGAACGTGTTGTAAAAGCTGAGTGCTTTTCATATAAATTTTACTACACGTTCAATCACTTGTGTTGTGAAAACACAAGAACAAACAATTTATGCGTAATTTTAAAATTTTTTTTTTAAATGGGGGTAAAATCATCTAAAATTTTGGTTTAATTAATATAGAACTTTTTTCAATGATATCCATTCTTAAGCTTAGTCTAGACGATATTTTGAATCAACAAAGGATTGTTTACACTCATATGCTTAAAAATAATAACAAATTCCTCTCTCAGCGTATTCAAAATGTTAGGTGTCTAGACGATATGCTGAAAATACCATATTTTCAAAATTCATCATATGCCAGCAAATGATATTTCAACATTTAAGTTAGCATACAATTTTTGTGTCTTATGGTAAATTATGTGCCAACCAGCAGATTATTTTATGGATTCGTTTGACACCCACACCACCATATTGGTCCTATAACCATCGTTTAGTATACCGATCGACTCAATCACTATCTGAGTCAATATAAGGATGTCCATCCGTCCGTCCGGCTTGCTGGCTGTCCACTTTATAGAGCGCAAAGTACAGGTCGTACATTTTCAACACTCATTTTAATTTATGGGGGATGAGTGCAGCACTAGATCAAGGCGAATTCAGTACAAGGTGGTGGCAAGTTTCGAGCCGTAAACACTAACAATCTTTTGTTTCTGGTGGCTTTGGATTGTTGTAGGCTTGCCACCACCTGCAATTGAATTTACCTTGCGCTAATTGTACTTTATTGTTTAATGCCGAAATTTGTGTTCTTTTGTAAACGTAAAATATGAAACACTTCTTAAAAATTATGGGAGCATTTAAAAATGTTGCCAAATCACTTGTAACACTTATGCAACACTTTTTTGTTTAGAAAACGCCAGTAGCTTAAAACTGGATAAAAAATATTTAATAATTATAAGTGACCTTAAAAGGAATTAAAATTTTTATTCTTAATCATCTGAACATTTTGGTGAGCATTTTAAAATAAATGTAGAACAAGATTTAAAAAACATTTGGCGGAAGTTGCTATTTTTTGGCATGGTTTTAGATGAGTGGTGGGCAACACACGTACAGAAATATTCGTATTTACGATTTTATATCTAAAAATCCAAGAATTATAGAAATACTTTCGCAATCTGGACCTTAAATTCATTACTCTCTTTAAAGATGATAAAACAAATATTATATTTGTTTATAAAAATATAATTTTTTATAATATATTTCTCATTAAATTTATTAGGCTATGCCGAATCTTACATACCCTCCAACATGGTGCGATAAGAGCTCAAAGTTATATAAATACCGTTCATAAGATAAATGTAAATACATATATTTTGGGTCGCGCCCACTTATCCATTTCCGCCCACATTTTGTCGGATATTGCGTATTGATAACCAATGCTTATGACTTGTTTGGGAATTTGGCTTTTGCCGTTCTCCAGATGTACTTTCGGTGATGGGTAGGGCAACCAAAAATAAAGGACTAAAAACAGTGTTAAGCTCTTAAAAAGGCATTTAAAAATGTGAAAATAAGCTGTAAACATTAAATAAAATTAATTGTTTTTTCCCCACTTTTTTCGTTTAATACTGTGACAACGTATTAAATTATAAATTGATGCGATAAATTTTCGGAAAGAAAACTCTGTCTATTTGGAGTCAGCACGTTTTTGTGCATAGAAAAAGTTATTTTTTCGTCTACAGATCTTAAGGGTGCACATTTAAAATTGAATATTTGCTCTGAAGTATATTTTGTACGATTGGACTCACATTTCCGCTTGCTTCCCAAAATATCCCCAATATCTTTTAGTACCGAAAATCCTTAATATTTTAATGAAACTGATTTAAATTTTTAATTAACTTTGTCTCCTATAGCCCCTGGAACACCGGACATTTTTCTTACGGTGTCCAAAACTATATTCACTTTCAATTCCAATGAAAGATTTTTTGTTTTCAATTTTGTTACAACTTCGTGTAAAAACCTAAAATTTTCAGAAATTAACAATATTTGGTTCAGCAAATCACTTTTATTCCAATATATACAGAGAAATTCTTAGTAGCAAAAACTATATTAAAAAAGGAAGAGAAAATAAAACGTTACTATACCAAAAACAGGAAGAAGGGGAACTGACAGACGTTACTTTATACAAAAACTGTATTTAAAAGAAATAAGACGCTACAAAATGTGATGGTAAAAAGACTTTACAGAAAGAGTATTATTAACAGGGATGACAAAGGAGGAAACCAATATCGTACCAACGAACTTTTAAAATCGTACTTTTTCTGCCCCAATAGTACTAAGTCAGTTTTTTATAAATATTTTTCATTATCAAAATAATTTTCGTGGGAATACAAAATTTAATTTAAATGATTTTGTTATTCGTGCTTAATTCCCAATTTTTATTATTTTTCTTTTTATTTTTAAAAACAAAAATTTAATACAATAAAAAATTTTTTCGCGTCAAAAGCACATCGCGATTCTTGTTCAATTCCAAGAAACTTTGCCAAAGAAACCATAGGTCAAAACTTAATTTCGAACCCCAGATTTTTAAAAATAGTCCAGAAGAGAGGCAACCAAATTGTCTTTGATCTAGCCAGACCTGTATCATACGGTTTTTAGGGTTGAGAAATCCATTTATTTTTATTTTTGATTACCACCAGAGAGCGTTTTCATACACTTTTTTGAATATATCTTTTTTTTTGTGGAAAATTGACGAATACTTCTCAAAATTCAATCTTGAATTTTAAACGAAAATAAAATGCTTGATCATTCTAAAAATATGTGCATACGAACATTTTCGGATTGAATTTCCAAATTTATTGTGTTAACAATTTTCAATATGTACTGCAGAAACAGGAAAGGTGAAGAAAGTCCGAATATAACAACATTTAATTTAGCGCTTGTAAAATCTCCTTCAAAATTATTCGGAGAAAAATAATAATGGAGTGGTCTCCTACTCTTCCAAAATTCTGTTGATTACTTCTTGACGTTACAACCATCTTGTTGACGAATTTTTGTAAATATTATGAGTTCGTTCCAAAATAATCTTGAATTGAGAGGAATTCATCTCTTCTACAATGTAGAATTTTTGCAGAAGTGGTTTCCTATATCTTTTAAAAACTTGTCAGTATCATCAGAAAATGCAAGCCTATATGCTGCCACTGATTCTTAATTTAGAATCGTTCAATGAACAAGTGCAAAAATCTATTCACAATAGCGGAGTTCAGTATTTCGTGCAAATGGTCTTGCAAAAGAGCAAATGTAAAATGTCATAGTTATTTTGTTAAATCCAACAACAAAAAGTAGAGCTTCCCTTAGATTTAATAAAGAAGCTACGACATTTTGTATTTTCGAGAAATTATTTGCACCATCGTTGGACAGTAAATACGAGTTGCCATTTTATATCAATTATAAATATGAAGCTTTTCTAAAATCTTTGGATGAAGTTTCCTAATGATCTGCCCTAAGCATCCAGTGAAATTCGCATAGGAATAGCTTATCTCTTCAACAATAAATTTTAAGTTTCTCCATAGTATGAAATGGGAATTTAGCACATTTGAAAGAAACCTTGTTAATTAATATGTTGGTTTGAAAAATTTGGAAATAGTACCAAATAAGTCACGGGGGCACCAGCGTACTTTTTAGTTTTGAATTGTACCAACAGTATTTAAAAACAAATTTTCGAGAGTGTATCGCTATATGAATAGGGATCTCTCTATGTTTTATATTTCATTAAAATCGGTTTGATAGTTTCTGTTAAGCAGAAATTGCCACCTATTTTTGTTAAAAAATTCATACATTACGTGTACATATAAATATGGAAATATCTACATATCCCAGCAAAAAATTTGACATTACCAAAAGAACGGCTTGCCACATAATGACTTACATTTTTGGCTGCCAAGTTTTATAGCTCGATTACCAAACGCATTACATTAGTTTACAAAAATATGAAGTAATTGAAGAACTAGAATGACTGAAAAATTCAAACTGTAAAAGTAATAATAAAAAGAAAATTATACGAAAATCTGTATCACCTACGTTTAATTTTGCAAAACAATTCACTACTAACTTCTTGTAAAACTAAAATAGAAAGGAAAGTAATCAATTCTAAGGCACTGATTACTTAAGTCTCATGCCTAGATATTAATTAAAATATTAATTATGGTAATCCAGTTGAGAAGTCATTCCGCTTAAAATGCTTAATTCCAAACTCGATTACCTCTTTCAAAATTTTTTACCGGCATGTTTCAAATTTCATTAAAATTGGTTTAAAAATGGGTACAAAGACCCTATTCCGGAAAGCAGCTATATGAAATTATGGACGAATTCGCCCTGCTGCCAATTAGAACCTATGTACCAAATTTCATGGAATTATATTCAAAATTTCGACCTGTACTTTGCGCACAAGGTTACATGGACAGCCGGCCAACCAGCCGGACGGAAATCGTAAGATCGACTCAGAAAGTGAGTCTAGTGAGTTAGGTACACATAAGGATCCAGAATATTTATACTTTTAAGGATACTAGAACGATATTGTAGGTATTACAAATTAAATGAGAAACTTACATACATACTTATACCATTTCCCCACTCTGGCGAAGGGTATACAAATTGATGGCAATACAAAATTTCTAGAAAAATAGGAAAATATTTTTAGAAGCTTCGAAAGCTTTTGAAAGTTTGAAAAGCATTGTAAACAATCTCGAACACAGTGCTTTTGTTCAAAATGCAAACTTCATTTATGCTGCTGCAATAAAAAAAAATTTTTTTTTTTAAGATCATAAACAAAACTAACTATTTTTAATTTGTTTCAAACTAACAAACAGAATTTTTCAAAATTAAATGTGCTTTTATTACTAGATGCCCAAGGCTGCCTCCAGGTACTCTTCTATGTTTTCTCCCCAGAAACGTAAACGACTCCTTGTACGGGCTTAAACATATTTTTTTGAACTCCGAGGCCCAAAAAAATACAAAAATCGCATATTTGATTAAATATTTTTTTATTTTCTGCGATGACGATTTTTGAGTTATTGATAAAAAAAAGTTTGTTGGTATAGTTATTGAATTTTTAGTCAACACCCACCCAAGTTTATTGAGTCAATAAAAAAAGTTTTTGCCCAAAATAATTTTCTTCAACAAAATGTTTACGTGATTTGTTAAAATAAATTTTTGGAAATGTTGAATAAATCAAACAAAATGTTCATCGAATCTTTATTTGTTTATTTATAAATAATGAAGTCCTAAACTCCCAATTGTATTCTTTGACAAATACTCTAAAATTTATTGTGGGGGATAAGCTTGTTCCTATGTGCATTGCGCTGGTTGCTTAGTCCAGATCATCAGAAAATCTATTTCCAACGGCTTTGGAAAAACTAAAGATATTATACAAATTAAACTGTAAAGCGAATGAGAATCACAAACACTCAAGTCATACTTGCAACGATATCAAAGCTTTTAAAATATGGACAAGAGTTGTAAAAATCCTGTCTTTACTTTGATTCAAATATTTTTTTTATTGACTATAAAGAAATATTTAATTATTTGATTATTAAATATGTCTTATTGAGTGCTATTTTGCGAAGTGTAATTTTGATAAATTTTTTCATGGAGTCAAATAAAAAGATTTTTGACCTTAAATTTCATTTTTAACAAACTGTGTTGTTAAAAATGTTCTTGAGATATTTTATTCTGTGTGATACCGGGTAGGGTTCATAGAAGAACAAAATGATGAGGATAAAAATTAAGGTTGGACTGGTCATACATTTGATGCCTCTAGAGGCATCCTAGAAAGCTAAATATGTCGGTTTAATAAAATATTAAAATTTGGCCCCTGCAGCGCATAGGATGATCCTAGACGGGACAAATGAAACTTTATTTTTTTATTTGCAGGTACCCCGCTTATCTGCTTTTTCAGCTAAAATCTAAAGCTTTAATTTTTTGCTAAAAATTGCAATCTGTATTTTATTTTGGATTTAGTAGTACCAACTCATTGTACCCAGGCAAATTTTGGAGACAAGGTTACTTAAAATTAAAAGCAGTGTTTAACTTAGATTTTTCGTTAAGAAGTTTGTTTTTCATCGACAAATTGCAGAAGAAATTGGTTTAAAATTAACAATTAACTTTCTTTGTTCTCGTCCATATTATGAAACATTTGCTGCGAAGCATTAGAGTTTGATATTTAAAGAGGATAGACTTTTAATGCATGTTCTTTGTTTCGTGTACTGCTAATGCAAGTTTGTTATTAAGAGTAGGCAAAAAGAGAGAAGGAATACAAAATTGTAAAATACTGCAAAAACATGTATCATTTCTTGGACACGAATGCAGTTTCAAAAGAGAATTGAAGAAAGCTTTTGCAGCAAATGCTTCATTATACGGACGAGAACTTATTGCAACAAGCATACAATTTTCTTTCTAGGTATGTCCCGTTGATTTAACCCGCTCAGTGCCCAATTCCAATGAAACATTGACCAACACTTCGCCAACCTCAACAACCTCCTCAGCAACAACAACAAACAGTGATAAAGAGACAACAAAACGTTTGGCATTCTCTGTAGAAAATATATTGGATCCCAATAAGTTCACAGGAAAGAATTTACAGCAACACTACAACAACCAAAGATGGAGTTGTAGTGGCAGCAGTAACTACGATCGAGATGAGGAAATGCATGATGATGAGCATAGTGAAGATATGTCGGGTAAGTGAGAAAAAAAACTTTAGCACATAATCCTTTTACTTCATCAAAGTATCCAGTTTTGGTTTTTATTTAATATTTTTTTTTGCAAATATTTCTATACTTTTATTTAAATTTGTTTATACTTTTTCAAATATTTTTTCCATCTAAATAACTGAAAATGCAATTAAATTTTTGGCCAGTATGTGTGGAGGTATTTCGAGAAGAAAAAAAAAACAATTCAAAGTATTAATATTTAGCATAGAAAAGTTGTTAGAACCCAAAAAAATGTATTTCAATCAATTTTTATTTGGTTTTAGAACAAGAAGAAACACAAAACAAATCAAAAGAAAATACATATTCAAATACAAATACTCGAACAATCAAATCAAAATAAAATTTATGTATGTATATTTGTATGCTCCTGACTAAGGCCGATACATTTTTAGAAAAAAAAAAAATTTGAAAAAAATCATAAAAAAAAATTTGTATATTGCAGATTTAAGTCTAGTCTCTACAGCTGTAGAACGATGAGTTCCATTTTTTATAAATTTACACAAACTACAAACCATCATCGTCATCAGGCAGCCCCCATAATCAGTCAGCCATACGAACAGTTAGTTATTTATTCCATCATGAATGGATATCCTTTTTTCCTCCTTTTCATTTTATGCAACCATTTACTTTATGTGTTTTGTAGGAGAAATAACCAAAAAAAAAAAATAAATAAATAAAAATGATTGTATATGTATGGATAGATTTTTAATATATTTTTCTGTTAGTATTGGTATAAAAGCACACATACGTGCAAGCAAAAATTATTAAATGTTTGTGTTTTGAGTACGAATATACGTTTGCCACTCATACGAATTGAAGTTATTACAATCTATACTTGATTTAATTCCAAGTTATTTATGTTTGTACAGCAGATTGTAGTTTTAGTTAGATTTTTTTTTTTTTTGTATTTTTTTGTTAAATACTCTCATTTCAAATACAATTTGTGATAGTAAGATTAAAATGAAAATCTCTTAACAAAATATTGAATGGAATAAGAAAATTGTAATATGAATTATAGTTATTTTTTTTTTGGGTAGTTCTTAAAAAATATTTTTAAAATGAGAAAATATTTGTAAAACTAAAAACAAGTTTAGGAAGTGCGTATAGAATCTACGAAGAACAATTGTTGGCGCAATTGGTTGGTCTACTTTCTGGAACTGCACTTTATCTTTAAAGAAACGGATACATGGCTTTTAATCAAACAAAGAGTCCACCATTCTTTTACACGTTTTAGTTGTAAAAAACCTTATGAGTTTAGTAGTATTTTATTCAAACCTGTCACCCGTCTGTGTGCAAATCAACAGATTATTTCCGTGTTATAGCGAATCGGTTTAAAAAAATGTATCTATTGTCAATATACTTATGTATAATGAAATGCTTGAAAATATCATTAAACATATTTGAGACTAGACCATTTTCAAAATAAAAAAAAAATGTTAAACTTATAATTACGGATGAGACTTTCATGCACTAAAAAATCGAAAATATGCACTAAAAATCCAAAATATGCACTAAAAAATTAAAAAATATGCCTAAAAACTTGAAAAAGTTCCATAAAAAATCGTTTTTTAATTTTATTAAAAACAAATACATAAAAAATTCAGTATATTACCCTGTGTCACAAATTTTTAACAAAGTCGTGACCAAATGAATCTGACACCTAATCTTTATGCAAAATTGTCATTTGTTGACCAATCTTCACTAGCAATTTATTGGTATTTTAGTAATTTTATTATCTTTCATTAGAAAAAAGAAAAAAATAATCCGTTAAATAATTTTGAATATATTTGCATTTAAGTGACGTCATCTTTTTCAAAAACACAAATAACAATTATTTTGGAATATCTCGAAAAATGTTCTACTTTTGAGAATTTTGAATTCATATTCGGATTCAGCGAGCAATTTTATATAAGGATTTGGTGTCAAATAAATTTGGTCAAAAAACTGTCACATATTGTTATTGTTCCAATATCTTTAAACAACTTAAATAACTAATTAAAATAGTTTTTTGTTTAATTAAATTAGTATTGTTTCATTAAAAGTAAAACTTTGGCTTCTACTTGAAGAATGCCAATGCATTTTTAAAAAATTAATTTTCAGATCCCACTTTAATTTCAGATCAGATCAAAAATATTTGATATTTATTTTATTTTTTGAAAACCTTAATTTAACTTTGCAAAACGTTTTTGGTTTTTTTTAATTTCTCGGACTATTCTTCCTTCCACATTATTAATTTTAATCATCGGAATCAACAAGCTCTTAACGTTCTTAAATTACTCGAAATTTTTTGATTAGAATTCTATTTCATTAAAAATTGCAATATTGGGTCGAGTGAATAAAAATGTAGTTTATGGTACATAGTACTAAGTACTAGCACTAGCTTTTACTTTTCAGTACTATCTATGCTGAAAAGTTTAAACTGCAAAAAGTGTGAATAATTCTTTGATATAACGCTGGAAAATGCGACTATTAAATTAAATTAATTACAAAGTGCAAAAATGTCAAAAATTAAATTTTTTAAACTTATTTTAAAAATATAAATGTGTAAAACAGAATATAAGAAAAAAATGTTAATTTTTTTTTATGTTTTGAATCGTTACTTGTGTGTACTTGTGTGTATTGATATTAAAAAAAATCCCCGTAAATGTTTAGTTTGTATGCGAACATAAATAAATATATTTTTGTATATTTATCTTTTTTTTATACGTTTTTCTTTTTAAAAAAATTATTTTTTTATTTAAAAAAATGCAACACAGACTTTCTATGGCAAAAGTCTCGACCTTTATGGGGTTTATCATAAAAAAAACTTAGTGGCAACGTCAATGATTATTATTTTTTATTGTTTAGCTTGTTTTACAAAATTTATAAACTATTTTAAAAATTAAGTAAAATTGCTTTGGTAAACTGTAACATATATTAATGTACTTGTTACATTTACAGAGATTTTGCTATTTTAGGTATTTTTCGGAAATAAATACAATTTGAAATAATCTTCAGGATGTTCATAAAATTAATCATACATACTGATAAATATTTAAAAAGAAATTTTATTTTTATTTCTATATTGTAGCAAGACACAAGATTCAAGCACCCCAATCATAAGCTTTTAAAAAACTAAAGCAAAAACTAGCCTTTTTAAGCATTCACTCGTTTTTATTCACACATTTTTTGAGTCAACACTGGAAGAACTAGTTTCTACTAGTCAGTATAAAGAAATAGCTTTAACTCAAATTTTTATTTACCTCAAAGCTAGTTTAAACTTCAAAATTTCAAGTATTAGCTAAAGCTTCCTTTTTGTTCACGCGGCCCATTATCAAAATGGCTTCTAATTATCTCTCCAACGCGGTATAACCCATATGCCAAGCAAGTAACTTCCAACAATTTTGGATAAAGTAACCATGTAAGGAGCTGCATGGTTTTAAAATATAAGGATATTTTGTCGAAATCCTGTAAATCTTGCATTTAAAGCAAAGCTCCAAAATAATTTTTTTATTGATTTTAAAATTTTTTTGGAAGTTTTTTTGTGTATTTAAAAAATTTTTTAGGAACATTTTTATAATATGGAAATTTAAAAAAAAAAATCACTCAAAAATGTCGAAATATGTTAAAATATGCATTTTCACCAAAATATGCAACAATATGCAAAAACAAATCGATGGCATTTTAACGCAAAATTAATGATTCGAAAAGATAATTGGTTGACTTCGTTCTTAGACTATCGACAAAAAACATGCATTTGCATGGAAATCGCATCCCTACTCATTATAATCAACAAGATTTTATTTATCGTTCTTAATTCCCAAATTATATTCTTGATAAAAAAAACACTGAAATTTATTGTTGATGTTGATTACAATCATTATACGCGTGAAAACTGAATTGATAAACATCCAATGGGTATTGATAAACATTTAATGGGTATGTTCGAACAAAATTGAAATACAATTGAATTATCAATTTAGTAAATGGTGAACAAAATCAAAAGTTGGCAGCGATTGCAATGAAATAAAGCTCATTTTATTCCAAATACTTAATACTGTAAAACGAAATGTTTTTAGACCAAAACTGTGATTTTCGTCGCATTTTTATATTTTTTATTAATTTTAATAAAACAAAAAAAAATTGTTTTTTTTTCAATTGTTATTTTTTCATATCTTCAACGACATCTCTCAAAAAGTGCTGGGCAAATTTAAAAATAATGTATGCACGGCTTAAAACTTATATTATTGCCGAGTTTCGGATTTTTTTTTACTGAATATGGTAAACCGTTTTTAAGTTATTCCCATATATGTAGTGAAAGTGCCTTACTTTTGGACTTAACGGTATATCTCTATCCAGTCGAGCTGATAAAATTTATATAATTGCCTTACCTTCAGCCTGGCTGGATGTTTGGAATAAGAAGCTTTATATTTACTTTTAAAATTGTTTGAATTTTCCATTTTCACAAAGAGACCACATTTGCTCCGAATTTTTCTCTTGATAATGTTAAGTTATAACTTTTATTAAATAGCCAATTTTTCCGCTTAGATAAACAAGAAATGACATACTGATTTGAAATATTTAAATATTCATCCTCCAATTTGCTACCACCCTAATGTAATGCAGCAACACATAATTAGGATCCACCAATTGCGTACAAAAGGAACATCTATCAATCCACACCAACATTTTCGCTTTTGTTTGTGCTAATAAAACACAATTATCTCCATCAATGGCGGCCCTAAGTAAGCACAGGCAAATTGTGCGCTACATACATAGATGTAAACACATACACACCTCACCTCACCTCACCTCGAGGTGTGTATAGATCTATGCACAAACAAACACCCACACGTTAATGTGTAAATAAAGGAATACGCATATAAATAGTAAAGACAGACGCTACCACAATATCCTGGCAAAAAATTGTGCTTAAGCCCAGCAAACATAAAGTGAAACGTTAAAAGATGATGTTTTTTTGGGAGTCAAAAGATGTTCATTAATAAGATTTAGTCTAAATATGCTAAATTTCCAACTCTTACCGAAGGGGTTTGAATTTGTTATAACTTTTTATTTAAGAAATAATTATACATTTTTTTTTAATACAGTATATAAATGGGGAATATTTTTACTTTAGTTATGAAAAATAATATATCGCAAGTGGTGGCAATTTTCTACTTCGCAAATTCGTGCTCTTTCCAACACATTTTCCATAACCTTTCGCAAAACTCAAGGTGGTATGTTGTTTATTTCGTCGCGTATATTGCTTTTTAATTGCTGGATGATTCTAGGCTTATTAATGTATACTTTTCCTTTCAAATAACCCCAAAGAAAACAGACTGGGCGGTTAAGTCCGGTGAACGCGGAGGCCGATTTAAATCACTGAGTCACAATCACGCTCAGACAAAACAATGGATCGTTGATTTGAAAAATAAAGCTCTACAATTTGAGTACTGCTCCATTTTAAATTCCCCGAGTATTCTTTACAAAATACTGAAAAGAAAAGAAAAAAATATTATAATAAAAAAGTTAAAGGCAATTCAAACCAATTCGGTAATTTTGGGCACCCTGTATATATAAACTGAAATTTATTGTTGGTGGGATAAGCTATTCCTATGCGAATTTCACAGGTTGCTAAGGCCAGATCTTCGGAAAACTTTATCCAAAGATTTTAGAAAAACTAAAGATATTATACAAATAAAACTGTTAAGCGAATAGGAATTATAAACAATCAAAGTCTTACTCGTAATAATATCAAAGCATAAAACAAAACTCCAACAACAAACAATTGGTTGATTTTTTGCCAACTCTAATTGCAGTTGTTGTAAGGAGAAAATAAAAAGAAGAAACAAACATAAAAACAAATTACTTTTTTTCATGGTTGCCAGTTCAGTTTTTTGCACTGCCACTTGCATATTTGTTTTCCTGGGAGTCAAAAAATTGCATTAATAAGATTAAGTTTTAACCTATATCACATAACAATGGGCTTTATTTGAAAACATGTTAAACTTAACTTGAAATCAAAGTATTTGCTGGGTTGCTGAAATACACAGCCATAATCGATGTTGCAAGGTGAGCAGAGTTGCCACAAAATTGAACATTTTACCATAAGTTTCGGGACAGGTTTTCGTGGGGAGATTTTGATTTTTCTGAAATTTAAGGATATCAGATACGATTAATTGTTGCTACTTCGTAAAAATCCCGAACTTCGTGAAAATATTATTTTAAGAAAACTGTGAAAAAGTATTTACGATTGTGGGTTGATTAGCATGTTCTTCATGAGGAGAAAAAACCTTTCTACTTTTTTAAAATTTTTTTTATTTACTTTTTAGTGCTTTTGATTAATAATTTATTCTAAAACTCTTCATACGTGTTAAAGATTTTTGCAAGTTTTCTTGCTCTTCGGTTAATTCTAAGCAGTGTTGCCAATTTAGCCATTTAGTGGCGAGATTTAGCCATTTTTCACCCGGTTTATCCATTAAAAAATGATTTTAGCCATTAGCCATTTTTTTTAGCCATTTATCAATTTGTTAAGCCATAAATTTTTTTGCCATTTTTCTTCCAAAAGAATAATTTCTATTTTATTATAAAAATTTATAAAAGTAAAATGAAAATTTTTAACAATTAAAACGCCTTTAATTTAAATCAGAACTTTTATAAATGTTGAAAATCGCTGTAAACTATATTGATGAAAAATAAAGAAACAGTATTCCAATATTAAATTTATAAAATGGAACAACACAAACATCAGTGTTTCTTTTTTTTAGAAATTTCAGAATTGACTATAAAGTTGATCTTACTTCCATGGACTAATGCTGAAGTAGAGAGTGTATTTAGCCAAGTAAACATCGTTTAAACTTAAAAGTAATTCGAGAAATAGGTTACATTTAGCAACCACTAATTCGATTTTATCAATGAGGTAAATATTTTTACCACAACAATAAAATATTTATACCCCCACCACAATAGTGGAGAGGGTATTATACGTTTGTGCTGATGTTTGTAACACCTTCAAATATTGGTCTTAGACCCACCTTTAAGTATACCGATTGACTAAGAATCACTTTCTGAGTCGAATTTACGATGTGTGTCCGGCTGTCTGACTGGCTGTCCATGTAAACCTTGTGCGCAAAGTACAGGTCTAATGTGGACACCGACTATACTTTCTTACTTGTTTTTTATTCTTGATCTGGACTCAGAAGGTTGTATAAATGTTGTCGTGATTAAATTTACCCCAAAAGAGTGATTCCTATGAGATGAACAATAACGACATCGAGTTTGGGGATGATTTAATTTTTTAAATAACTATCAAAATATTAATATACGTTTATTCTTATTTAACAAACTTAACATACAATTTCATCGCAAACAAATTAAAATGAATTATTTATGTTTGTTATTGAATTGTAATGTGTTTCTATTAAAAAAAAAGGTTTTAGCCATTTTTAGCCCATTTTTAGCCATTTTTTCCGCAAATTTAGCCATTTTTGGTCACCAAGTTTCGGCAACACTGATTCTAAGCAACTGTGGGAAAAGTTCTGAGCAGAATTTTTAAATGATGTTCAAACACATGTAACGATTTTAACAATATGTTTAAAGTTTGCAACTAATTTCAGAACTTTTTCATAGAATATTATTTAAAAGTCAACAATTTTTAAATCGAACTACTAATTTGATACAAATTTGCAGTTAAATATTATTTTCTAAAAAAATTTGTGACAATTATTTTGAGTCTATGGTTCAAAAATTACAATCACTTCTTTACGTATTAATATTTTTCAATCGATTGTTAATAAGAACAAATACAAAGAAGAACAAGTAAGAGCGCTTTATTTGGCTGGGCCAAATCATATATACCCTTCATAATGGTAAGATAAACACATAAAATACCGTTCTTTACACAAAAATTAGTCTATTTTGTCACACGCTCACCTGCCCAATCGCGCCCACATTTTGTCGGTTGACAAAATTAGTGGCAGTCTTGAATTGTTGCTCATATCTAAGCCATTAATAGACCGATCAATAGCAAACTTTAACGGAGATTATGTGAAATAAATATATGTATAATAACCTTGTAACTTCTGGCTTCTTCGGAAAACCCATTTCAACACACACAACACGGACAGGCGGACATCGTTGAATAATCTTCGCCATATAAAAGGACTTTTACAGGGTCTAAGATTAATATTGTAGAAACTACAAACGGAATGACAAACTTATATTTCACATTTACCTTGGATAAAGGGTATAATTAAAATTGGTGACAAAATTAGAGATCTTAATTTTGAAATTGCAATTTTTGGAGACTCCCAAATAATATAGACCAAAAGTTTTTTGGCAACACTACTCATAATAACAGACAAATTCATAAAATAAACCAAATGTAGATGATGTGAGAGCTTTTGTGATTGTGTTCTTGTGGTGTGTGTGTGGATGTATGTATGTATGTGTAAAATATTGAGTGCTCTGGTTTTAAGTAAAACATGTTCATTTACACATACAAAGAAGTTTTGCAATGAAAAAAATTTAACAAAGTTGAAATGATAAACGTTTTTATGATTTCCATTACAATCACAAAACAGAACAATTATTTAAGCCTTATAACGTTGGCTTTTAATTTAAACCCTCCTCACACACAAACATTAAACTAATTTCTCCTCTAGAAGTTTAGTAAACAACATAAACATCATCGTACAGACATTTGTGTGCAGTTAGTTTACATTAATTAGCAAGTTTGTTAATTATTACAACATTTATAGATGGAAAAGAGGTGAAGAAAGCCACAGAGAGGAAACACAATAGGAAATCATATTCAATGGCATTGTGTAGGTTGAAAAGGTTGATGATTTAGCCTTCTCCAGTCCACAATATTGTTTTAATTTTTTTGCACATGCGCTGTGAATTTTATGCTTAAATGACGTTAAAACGATAAATTATATTTTATTGTGTTTTTAAGGTGTTAAATGCTTATATGATGGTCTTTCATAATTAGTAGTTGGGGGGTCATTTGCCATTGTTATCGTTGAATGAATTATTGGATTTATAATGTTTTGCTTTAGTGGCATGTCAGTATTTATAATTGGGTTGGTTGGTACGGCATAACATTTTTATGTTATTTAAGCTGAGTAGTATGGCTTGAAGCTAAACAAACAATTATTATTGTTTAGCATAAGATATTTAGCGTGTCTGCTTGTCTAAAAGCTATTGTTTTCGCGATAATTATAATTTGAAATAATTGGATGTATATGTATAAATTGATGTTTTAGTGTTAATTGTTAAACAACTGATAAGATATTTTAATGAAAATGTAAATAATAATTATAAATAACTTATGTTAATAGCTTGAAAGTGGAAGAGATATTTATTGCAATCGGTGTGTATATAACATTGCTATCACTTAATAACTCTTTTCAAACTATTAATATAAGAATAATAATGTTCTAGTATAAACCATTAAAGTGGATCCGATCGGAATTGATTTCTGTTACAGGCCTGATAAAAAATTTTAAAAGGAAACTGTTTTGCTTTTGTCATTTGTAATATACAGCCTTTATTAATTACTCCTTTATTCGCCTATGATTAAGAATACCATATGGCCAGGCCTGCCGTTCTTACTAAATTAAATATTAAAAGTAGATACACCATTCTTGAAATCTATTATGAGTCTACTCTGACTACTTATATACTCTATTCTAATTGTACTTTTATCCTAAATCTAGGCGGACCCTTCCCATTATCTGCTCTAACTCGATTCTTATCCCATTTAAAGTTGGTAAAAACTTTAATCTACTCAATTAAAATTCTGTTTTGAATGGTAAAAAGTCTGTTATCTGTGAAATAAAAATTTATAGCAAATATACGAATTTCACATTGCAGAATTTTTTTTATTAGAAGATTAATTTCAGTTCAAAACGAAAATAATATTGTTAATAATTTGACAAATATTTTTTTATGGGAACCCTATTAGACATTTATTAACATAACAAAAGCGTTCACAAAATGTTTATGCCACCCACTTTAAAGTTAATAACAAATTCACATAAACCCACACAAATGTTTATTCTTTCATCTCCATCGAAAACAAGAACACAATAAACAACTTTTCCAAAATTGCCAACAATTTAAAAGTTTACTTCAAAACAAATTACAAACCAGCCATCATCTCTTCATTATTTTCCTGCTTTAATTAAAAAAAAAAACACCCACAAATAAAAGCACACACAACAGTCGTAAAGATGTAAAACGACTCTTTGCAGAACTCTGGCTAAAAGTTCTCGTACATTTATGTGTTTGGGAAAGTCATAAACTTAATTATAAAATCAGAGAGTGTTAATTACCGGTACCATCATAAACTTTTATATAATAACCAAAAAGTATAATGGCGACAACATCAAAAACCAGAACAACAACAATAACAACATCTGTAATAAAAGCTTTAATGTAAGGCATCTTCTACAAGGCAGAGGAAATAAATAGAAGGCGGCAATAAATAGACTCATATAACAGTTGCTTTATGTTACTGCTGCTGTCGTTGTTGTTTTTCTTTATGCTGGTAGTTTTAATATGGCGTCAATTATTATGGTATTTCATAAAATAAATGGCTCCCGCGGGAGCATTTGAGGTTTTGGAATTTTTTGATAACATGTTAAATAATTGATCACATACAAGTCGCAGTAATAAAAACTAATAGGTAAAAATAGCAATAGTTTTTTTTTCTTGGGGGGGGGTGGGTAGATGTGCAGAGGCAAATAGGAATTATGATTGTCTAAAGAAACATTTACAAGATAGGAAGACTTTTTAATTGGTTTCTTTATTTTGGAAAACTTCGTATCTTCTAAGTTAACATACAGGGACATCCGCCAGCAAGCCGAGCTTACAGGCTTAAATCAATTCGTTACCTGGAATTTGCAAAATCCCCCTCTTCAAAATTTTGGTTTAAACAATGGCTTTATTAACAATCCATCCAGGACCTAAATAACTCCCTAGGGATCTCAGTTTCGAAGAAATCGATTATAACCCAAGTGAGAAACCTTTTAAACGTGCATTTATAACTCAAAACATTTCGAGAAAAACTTTGTTTTTAGGTTAAAAGATTAAGATTTTTTTATAAATGCACTCCTCGGCACCGCCAATTGTTTCTATTCCAGTTTTTTTTTATTCTCTTGAAATAATTATATTTCCAATAATTAGAAAAATCTCTGAACCAACATTAGTGAACAAAATAAATTTATTTTGTTTGCTCAGAAAAATAAAACCCAATAGGAAAGGAAAACAATAAAACTAACGAATAAGGCTTGTGGTTCTAAATAGTTTTTGGAGAAATTCGTAGCCCCCTTCACTGGCAAGAGACAGAAAAACAGAAACAACTTCGTAGCCATTATGCGCGAAAGAGAAAAGACGATAATTGTATCATTCAGACTTAATATATGTGACCTTCTCTGAGAAAAGGGACCTAGTGTTTGAAAATGAAGTTTTGAGAAACACGCATTTCATCTTATTCTACACCCTTTTAGGTACCAGAATCCACTCTTAAGTCCAACCCCGTTTTTTGACACACTAGGTCCCTTTTATCGGAGAAGGTCACATATGTTGAATAAAAAAAAGAATACAAATCTTAAGCATCAGCCATATAATTGACCAAGACCCTTTGGCATTAACAGTAAACATTAGGTCTAAAAGATTATTGCCCTAATCACATTTTATATTCAACTTAAATTTTTTTAAAGGATTTGCAAATTAAGTTTCAGGGGACGTAAATTGGTCCTTTCTATTTGCTTCTGTGACTTTTTGTTTTTTTTTTTAACCATAAGCCATATATTTTTTTTAAAAACACCTTTATTTTATTTTTATTTTTTATTTATTTATTTAATTGAACTGCTCCATACACAAGACTTACGAGTCTTATTTTGCAGTATAGAACTGAGAATGTGTATAATTATAAATTATTAATTAATTAACAACTTAATAACTAATAACAGTTATATCTTATATCTGAAAACAAACTTTTTTTTACAAAAGTTCCAAAATTTTAAAAGAAATCTTTATTTTTTATTAAAAAAAAATTAATAATAAATAAAATTCAATTGAAGCTGTTTTTAACGTCTGCTTTAAATACGCCCTCACGAAAATTCTCAATAATTTTCTCTTTCCGTTAATTTTGTTCCTTAAAATAAAAATGGAGTAGCTCAAACTACTTATTGAAACTTCTCGAATATCAGTCAAATTTACTAAAACTGTAAAACCCCGTTAATTCATTTTTATTTTATTTTATTTTAACCCCGTTAAATCGAAACCCCGCTAAATTGAAAACCCTTATAATACGTAAGAAATTACCGGTCCCAGTCCACTGTATACATTTAATATTTTTTTGCATCCCAAAAAACTCATTAAATAAAATGCCACTAAGTATCAGTGTTTTTGAAATATCATTCGAGCCTTGTACGAGATCCTTTAACAAGGTTAAAAACAATTGACTTTAAATGATGTTTTAATATCAATTTAGCTGTTTTACATCCGAAATAGGACTTGAATATACTTCGATATAGGGCAGCATTTAAGATTTGTGATGTTCGGATAGTGCTAAATATTTGTTTTAAAATATATATTTAAGCCTATTTAGGCGGTTTAAACCAGTGTTCAAAAATAAACAGAACTTTACTTAGCGTACGGCTCACATATCCATAAACGATATATATTTTTTTTACCCTCTTATGCATTAAAATAAATTAGGTTAATAAAAGGTTTATTAAACAAATTTTCATAGAAAATATTTTTTAACCACAACATTGTGATTTTGTCACCTTTTGGTCTTATTCTGTCAACAAAATGTTAATATAAAATAATAAACATAATGGTGTCATTACAACAACATGCTGCTATCATTTTTGACAACACACCGTTGGTATATTGACCACATTCGGTTGTCATTTCGATAACACATTATTCTGAGTATAGTAACAAATAGCCCATTCTGAACACAATCAATAAAAATGTATGATGCATTTTTATTAATTTATTTCAAATTTAAAAGAGTGTAAGACGGCAAATCCATCTGAGGAGATCGAGTGGTTGCGATCGAAACATGTCATGGTAACCAGCCGCCTGGGTTCGAATCTCAGGTCAGTCAAGAATGAATGATTATCAATAACAATTTTAATTAATTTTCATGTTGTAAAATTCCTTTCTTCATAAAAATAATTTAATGAAAATTAAATTTGATGAACTTAAGCCTGATTAAAAATATTAAAAATTTGGATTAAAAACCATAAATAGTTCAACAAAATAACCACAATTCTAATTATTTAAAAAATAAAATAATTCACATGTTTAATTTTAACAAAATGTACAATAAAAATTTTAAAAATACAGGAACTTTATTGTCAAATATAAGATTTAATATAATTTTTTTTCATTATCAAAGTTATTTTCGGGAATACAAAATTTATTATTAATACAATTTCCGTATGACGTGCTAAATTCCCAGTTTTTCATATTTTTTTAATTGTTAGGCCTCTTCATCATTAATTTTTTGCACTTGCATTGTTTGATCATCATTTATATTTTTTTTCAAGGTTCTCCTTCATATCCAATGAACATAATGCTTTCTTCACTGTTTATAATGTTTTTTTTTCACTTTATAGTTTTATAATTTTATTTCTCACTCATTTTATTTCCCTTAAAAAAAATTTGCGGTTTATACTTGCGGCGAAAACAAAAGTTGTTTGTTTATTCGCTATTAATAATGACAATGCGATACATATTTGACAACAAGGTGTTGGCAATTTGACAGCAATGGTACGTTTTTTATCTTTCGGCCCAATTTTACAACATTTTGTTGAAAATTTGACAAGAAATGTTGTCAAAATATTGACAACACTTTGTAATTAATTTATTACCATTGGTTGACAATCTTTTAACGTCTTTTTCGCTCTGTGTACTAATTAAAAATTCGTATTTTTTCACATTATGGAAAAAATCGACGCGTACTATACATATCTAAACGCTGTCAAAATATCGTGCTTAATTTTTTACTTTTTGGCAATGAAACTGTTGGCTTAGAAATTGTTTTTCATATGCCTTTAATGTAAAATTTTAAACTGTTTTGCTTTTACTGAAAATTTTAAAATTTTGAGTTAATACCCTCTTGTTAATAAGGTGCAATATACAGTGGACTCCCGATAATTCGTAATCGCAAGGAACCGGCCATTTCTTACGAATTATAGGGGTTTTCGATTTAACGGGGATTAAATACAAAAAATACGAATTAACGGGGTTTTTCAATTTATTTACTAAAACGATAAAAAAACAAATAACATCTTAACATCTTAAGAAAATAAACACACACACACCCACGCAAAAAATAGCGGTAATCAAAATATCATTCTTTTCAAGTTTCTGTTGTTTTTATTGCGAATTATAAGTGGTAGTTACCTAACAAATACGATTTATAAGAGGTAAAGAAGATTTTATTTGAAAAAAAATTACGAATTAGCGAGGGGACCAAAATGTATGTAAATTTTACGAATTAACGAGATTTTTTCAAGGGGCCGACAGTTTATTACGAATTATCAGGAATTACGATTTATCGGGGCACGAATTATCGGGATTTGACTGTATTAAGAAAACACAACAAAACAATTTATTTTATACATCCATATATAACATAGTGCAGCAAAATTCGAGTCATCGCCGCACGCCTCAATACTTGAAATGCGAAATGAAACTGTTAGAGGAAATCTGCCAAAGGGTTTTGAAAAGTTAGGTTGGGTTATTTGAAATTTCGGCCCCTGAATTTTTTGAGTTTTTTGAAAAGGCACTTGAAATAAGTCAAAACAAAATACACTAAATGTACTTCTAAGCTTAAAAATGATTTCAGATATCTTCAGTAGAATCGTATGGCAAATCATTTGTTAGAATATATTAACCCTCTAACTCTTATATGACGGGGTAATTTTTGTCCTTTTTTCCAACTACCATACAACAGTGTACTAAAACGGCACTTTAGAGTGTTAAAATGTTTTACAAATATGTTTTTGCATTAAATTTCACTAGGGGTCTTAAAATACGAAAAGTTCGTGTAATGTATGTAAAATTCTTAATAAAGGAAAATTTAAAAATAGCATATTTCTTATTTTTTATAAAAGTTGTGTTAAGTAAGTCAACAGTGTAGAAACATTTTTGAGCTTAATGCAGACAATATATGTAATACACAGACGGGTCAACCTAAACAGAGAAAAAAAGAACCTCGTGGTGGTGGGGTAGCAATTTATGTAAGAGAAGGGATTTCAAGTAAAGTTTGCTGTACCTCTTTGCCAGGAGAAAAAATTGAATATCTGTTTATTGAAGTCTTTGCTTGTGGTAAAAAAGTACTTATTGGATGTGTTTATAGACCTAATCGTCAAATTGATTTAAATATTTTTCAAGAGAAACTTGAAACACTTACTGTATCCTATGAGGATGTTATAATTTGTGGTGACTTTAATTCCAACTTACTATGTGAAGTTCATTTAATTGATTGCATGAAAACCTATGGGTTAACTCCAACTAATAGCACAATACCAACTCATTATACGTCAACAATTGACTCACTGCTGGACATATTTTTCGTTAGCTGTAAGCACAAAGTCTTACTTTATGAACAACTATCGGTACCTTGCTTTTCAAAACACGATCTGATATTTCTAACGTTTGATTTTAAACTGCAAACAGTTAATGATATAGTAACATACTACGATTTTAAGCACATGGACTTTAATATAATTTCTAACGAATTTTATAAAATTGATTGGGATTCGATCTATTATATGCCACTTGTTGAAGATCAATTACAATTTTTTGAACACAATCTGTTGCACATTTTTAATATGTCTGTGCCTGTGAAAAAAATTAATAACAATTTTAAAAACAAACCATGGTTTAATATGGATATAAAACGGATGATTTCTCGCAGGGATTTCGCATACAAAAGCTGGAAGCGTTTTAAAACATCGTATTTACATGAAGAGTATTGTAAAATGAGAACAGAAGTCAACAAAAAGATACGATGTGCTAAAGCTGCGTATTATTACCATCGTTTTAATTCTGCTGTAGAATCGTCAAAAACTTGGAAGACTATTCGTGAAATAGGTGTTGGAAAAACTCAACCAAATACTTCAACTAAAATAGATGTGGAAATGCTTAACGAGTCGTTTATAAATACTCCTAATGTTCCCGCAAATTATAATTTCTATAATGACATTCACAATCCCACACCAGATGAAAACAGGTTTTACTTCAATTGCGTAACGCAGTTAGATGTACTCTCAAGCTGTTGTGCTGTAAAATAGAATGCTGTTGGATATGATGGATTGCATCCCAAATTTGTTAAAGCTATGTTGCCTGCAGTGTTACCTTATCTAACATATATTATTAACACAATAATTACGAAAAGTGACTTTCCAAAAAATTGGAAATATGCCAAAATTATTCCTATACCAAAGTCCAATAATGATTTCAGGCCTATTGCAATTCTACCATATTTATCGAAGGTGTGTGAAAAGCTGCTTCACCAACAAATGAACAAATACCTACATGATAATACTTTGCTAACTGATAGACAATCAGGATTTCGTAATAGGCAAAGATATACGTGAAAGTATTGATGATGGTGATATATGTTTTCTTGTTCTTTTAGATCACTCTAAAGCATTTGACACGGTCGACCACAATATTATATGCACGAAACTATTAACAATGTTTAATTTTTCATCCTCGTCTACCAACCTAATATCGTCTTACTTATCTGGACGTTACCAATCTGTGTTTTCTAATAACCAAAATTCACGTGCTTTGCCTGTGATTAAGGGTGTGCCTCAAGGCTCAATTCTGGGTCCACTTCTTTTTTCGATCTATATTAATGATCTAGTTAAACATCTATCATACTGCAGAATTCATTTGTACGCTGACGACGTGCAGATATATATAAATAGTAAAATAGATAAAATTACTACTTGCGTGGATAAATTGAATGCAGATCTGGCTAATGTACACACTTGGGCAACAGCTAATGGACTCTGCATTAATCCATCTAAATCGAAATGCCTTATTATAACCCGTAAGTCAGTAAACTTGATTACTGAACCAACCGTATCTATTAATAATCAACCAATTCAAGTTGTAAACTCAACCAAAAACTTGGGTATCATATTTAATAATACTCTTTCTTGGTCTGATCATATTAATGCCGCAGCCGGAAAAACCTACTCCATGATACGTACACTTTGGACTACTCAATACCTTACCCCACTCAATATTCGTATTTTGCTTGCCAAAACCTATCTTATACCTTCTTTGTTGTATGGATGTGAAGTGTTTGCCAACCTTGATTCTACTACTAAGAAAAAACTTACCGTGACTTATAACTCCATATTAAGATATGTTGTCAACTTAAGAAAATATGATCATATCTCAGCATTTGAGAAACGTCTTTTTGGGGTTAACATTATTGATCTTTTGGAGATAAGAACTTTGTTACTTTTTCATAAAATTCTTTTCACATGTGAACCAAAATACTTATTTAACAGATTAGTCCCTACTCGATCTAGAAGATATAATGATATGATACAAATCAGATATAGAACCTCTTTCTCTGAACATCATTTTTATATTTTTGCTATACGTCTTTGGAACGAGCTACCGCCAAATCTACAATTTATTAGTAACGCTTTGCAATTCAAAAAAGAAATTTTTAAACATTACAATTAACCATAATTGTTTTTGATTTGTTTTATAATTGTATAAAGTATGTATGCTTGTATTGCCCTTGCCAATGTATAATTTTTTATTTTTTTTTTATGTTCCTTATTATAACATTATTTTAAATTATATAATATTTTTTTTTATTGTAACAATTATGCTAATTAACATTGTAATAATTCTGTGCGATAATAATAAGATTCTAAATCTTGTAGCACAGAAACACAAATTAAATAAATAAATAAAAAATAAATAAATAATTCTTGTGTTGCAAAAAAAAATTTACCTAAAAAATAAGAACTATTTGCGTATAGAAATTCAATAAAGACGAATATTTTTGTACATAACAGTTGATAAATTAAAAATCCCGAAAAATTTCATATTTCATAAATATTAATACCGGGATTCGGGAATTATCAATCCCGAAAAATCCCGGGATTTCCCTTTTGGCATCACTAAAATACATTTATTTTTTCCTCCAACTCCCACTGGAGCACAATACGCCAAACGTTTCAAACGTTTGAAAGTTGAAAACAATTTCAATTGTTTGCCACCCTGTAGACAAAATTATGACTATTTTTAATTTCAAAAGAGAGTAAAGACCTAAAAAATATTTACATTTATTCTAATACTTCCTTAATGTAAAAATGTATGTATGTAAAATGAACACCACTTTTTCTGCCGCAGCCATATTTAATATTTTCTATTACTCCCGCTTACATTTGTTTATCCACCATTATTTCCTTTTGCCATATCCTACTATTTCTGGTATGTTTTTACTATGAAACCCTTGTTTTTTTTTCAACGACTGGTTGTTGTTGTCGTTCAAGCTTTTTATACATATTCAAGAGAAAAAAAACCACCCTCCTGCTTCAGCTAAAGACGAACGTACATTCGTATTAAAAATATCCCCATTTTTGTTTAAATGGCGCCATATAAATATTTTTCCTCTGTATACACTTTGCTATGTTGGTTTTAGTTTTCTGTTGTTGTTGGCACTTGTACTTTCATGGCTTTAAGCAACCCCAGGTTATTGTTGTATGAGTATCACAGTAATGATGAGTTCGCTCAACGTTTGTTAAACCATGAAAAATTCCCCCATAAGTTCTTTGAAACGTGGAAAAAGTTGTTGTTTTTTGTTTAATATACTAGCAGTACATTATCATTTATGCATAACCTTTTTTATAGCAATTATTTTTCTGAGATTTTTTTTGTATATGAAGGGAAAGGAAACCATTCAAAGAGATTTATAGAGTTGCCAGACGGCAGGGTTTCGTTAGAAACATAAAACCCAAACGTCTTAAAGAAAAAAAAAATGATCAATTAATTTAAAAATATATTTACATTTCTTATGAATTCCTTTTTATGTCTTAAAAAAAAAGTACTGCACACAAAGTATTTCTCTCATTCCTATTATTTTTATTTATTTTTAAAACATTTTAGATTTCCATAAAATCAATACTTTTACAAATGTATGCTTGTTTGTATAAAAATCAATTTAACCTGTCAATTGTGGTTACTCACACGGCTCAATAAGCAGCCATGGTGCAAAAAAAGCCCTTTTGAAATGTATACGTAAAATAATACTCCATTGGTTTTTGTATGCAACTTGCAAACATAAACGACTTAAAGCACCCAATTAACCGAACCCCTCAACAAAATATGCAAATGGTCAAGGTTGTTCTAACATGAATTTTAACGTTACGCTATTTAAACACAAACACGCAGACATACCGGTAGTCGACACTCACGCAGTCTGATAGATCATGGCTGGTACAATGCAAACAACAAACATTTCCAACTCCAACATCATTAACAAATACAAACGCGAAAAAAAATATTTCCAAAATGAAAAACAACAACAGTAAAAACATTTATAGTAAAAGTGTTGGTGGGTGAAATCCCCTTCATCCAGATCTCCAACAAACAAACGCTAATACAGACCAACACCAAAATCCAAGTTGGAAATAAACATATCGATTGTCTGGTCTCACACTAAATGCGTTCGTTGGAGATTTCTTTTTTAACCCATTAATGTTTTCGTTTGTACAGGTTTAAATGGCTACAATATTTAGTGTGAAAGGAGGAGGAGGAAGGAGAGACCCAGCCGTTGCAATTGTGTGTTTTAAGCATTTGTGTTACTGTTTGTAGCTTTTTGTGAGTGATTATGTGTGTTTTTAACAGTTCATTTTGGCGTTTAATTTTAGTGAGAGGTGCTCGCTTGATTTAAGATTTTTTGCAGGCGGTTATTTTAGTATGTTTGTTTGGTTGGGTTTTTACGCAGCACCGGTTCGACCACAAAATCAAATAAAATGCGGTTGCAAATTAGTACTGTTTATTGCTTTTAATTGAGTGTTGCTGCTGATAAAGAGGTATTGAAATTAAGTTGGGGAACAGACAGGCTTTCTGTATCAACGCAGGGTATGAGTTAAATTAATGCAAAATCCAAATTAGCAAATGAGCTAAATTATTTTTTTTTAAATTGCAGCATAGATGACTAATCTTTTTCCAATCTCCTTAGATTTAATAAAACATACACATATCGTATCTACATATATTTATGTATGAATGCACCTGTTTTCTTAGTAATATTAAGAAGCCTTCATTAAATTTGGATCATTTCAAATACAACTGAATTACGGCCAAGTTTTTTTTTTTGCTTTAGTGTTTTGTATTCTTCTTTTCAATTTAATGGTTAAGGCCGATGTTGAATGTAAACCACACCTAAACGTCAAGTTTTTTTCTGCATTTCTTTTGATATTTCTCAATTTCAGACTAATTCAATTCAAAGTATGGAAAGATAAACATTCGAGCAACGCGTTAGAGTTATTCATGCTTATTATGAAAATGGGCGCTCAAATCAAAATGCATATTGTGCACTTCGTGATTCAGTGATGATTCACATTTTCACCTCAGTGGATTTGTAAATAAGCAGAATTGCCGCATTTGGGCGAATGATAATCCAAGAGTGACTGTCGAAAAACAATGCACCCACAGAGAGTGACTGTTTTGTGCGGTTTATGAGCTGGCGGCATTATCGTGCCGTATTTTTTCCAAAATGTGGTCGGCCAGACAGTTACTGTGAATGGTGTTCGCTATCGTGAGATGATAACGAACTTTTTATGGCCTGAATTGGAAGACTTAGAATACACATTCGAACAATATGAAAATTTGTATAATAATTGTTACCCAACATGAGAAATAAATTCCCAGATTCTATTTGTTAATATAATTAAGTTAAATACATAAAATTTACAATAGGCACTATCCAGTTATAAGATACAAGAATGCTGACGAAGGCCGTAGCGGGCCAGAAAATGCATTACATTCTGCTGGTATCTAATAATTGTATACATTTTCTTTACAATTTACTTCATTGCAAGCCAAAGGATAGCTTAAGTAAGCCTCGTAACAGAAATTTAAAAAACAAAAATTCTGATAGAGCATACAAAATATTCCTGAAAACAATTGAAGGAATAAGACTATTAAAGTATAAAAGCTTTTGAGGATAGTAATTTTACTTAATGACTGCAGGTTACTGTTGATGATAATGAATCTACTACTAAAATTGTTATTGTTAAAAGTACATTTCTAAACGTTGTTTTTTTTTAACAACTGCTATTGTACGCCATACTTGAACAAGCAATTAATGTGTATCTCAGGGGAAAAAATACTAAAAGGGCTTGCAGAGGGCCTGTTAATTTCAGAATGACAGTTTTTTGCAAACGCTTTGCAGGGCATGAGGCATGGCTTTGAATTTTGAAAGCAGAGAGCAAAACAGTCGTAATGAAAGGTAAATAACATTAATGTAAAGGGTATTTCAAAGTCTTACTAATGGATGGATCAATGAAATAATATTTGAATATTTTAAAATTACTGGAAAAAAAAATTATTTAATTTTTGTTCCAAAAGATTCACTAGATTCGCAAGCGAATATGCAAGGGTGTGCTGGAAATCGCTAACGCAAAACGCAAGAATTTGGAAATTGTTTTTAATAAACCTTTTTCTTATAATTTTTGGCTTAAAATCCTGTTTAATAGATAAATATTTGTTTAATATTTGTCATAAAATTCTTTTATTACAGAAATCTTATTAAAAACGACTTTTAAAATTCTTGTGTTTTAAGTTTGCGATTTCCAGCACACCCATGCATCAGGTCTATTAAAACCATTACAAACGCTCTGCAATTAGGCAACTTGATTTGTTAATAAGAAGAAAGTATGAAAATTTGAAACCAATTGAACGCTTTTTGGCTTGAAAATGGGGCCATCTAAAAAACCTCTTTGCATAACAAATTATCAATGCAAACAAGCTAAAATCCAGCACTTAACTGAATGCTTTTAAAACCTCCACAGAATTTACAGACAATGGCGGAAAGAGCTACAAGCTAGCAGGAGTACATTCACTATTAATTGAATGTATGAGTTGTTGGAAAAGAAACACCATATAAGCACATATTTATAAAAATTGAGTATTTGTAACAGTGCAATCTCTCATGACCGGACACTGAACGTACTATTTAGATTTTTCAGTGCAGGCGGAATGCCCTCTTAAGAGAATTGAATGCTTCCCTTTAGAAAGAAGCTGGAACAAGGGAACAGTGTTCACCAAAAGCGGTTGTCCCCTCAAGAAATGTATCCGTTAAGGGAGATTACAATGTACTTGTCTGCTAATGATGTGTTTACTGGCAGCTACTGGCGGTCAATAAATGTTTAATATTAAATGAAGCATTGATGTTAATTTACTGATTAATTACCGCAATGTTTACAAAACGTAAAGGAGAGAGAGCGAGACAGCGAACGATAGCAAATGAACCCCTGTAATTGTTTAATGAGTGGATGAGAGACACTTTATGAGTTGATTGATTTAAGCGTGTGTTTATGTGTGTAAATGTGTAGTGTTAAATTAAAATAAATTAAAATTGGCAACTAACAAAAACGATAAAATTGAGTGCAATGATTTAGGTGTAATTAAAATGGCTGATTATTTGCCTACTTTTAGGCTGTTATTTAAGCCAATAAACACTTAGCTCACACTAATTAGCTTTTAGAGAAAAACGTTATCGAAAATTAGTTGAAAATAGAAGGAATTCTTATAATAGAAAAAGAAATATTAACATGTAAACAAGGTGAACTTAAAGGGCTATAAGAGCTTCAAACAGATAATAAATATATTATAATTTTTATTCATCGGTTTTCTACAAACTTGTTTAAGTTTAAAGATTTGTCAAAATTGCTGTCATAATTAATGTTATTAAAGCAAATAACTTTTTAATAATTTCATTACATTCTTTATTGGGTTTTTAAAGCAACCTAAAACTCCTAATTTTAATTTTATTATTCTTATTTCTTATTTTAACTTTGAGGAAAAGCCCTTCCCAAATAAGACTCACAACCTTTCTCTAAGCTTCTTAAAATTATTAACCAATAATTAAAAGTAATTCATTTCCTTCAAAGAAAAAATTATTTAAACTCTTTACTCCCTGGTATTAACAACTTGTTTTTAAAAATCCAAAAAGTTCACAAGTAGAAACGTTAGAAGAAAAGTTTACTTGTTAACAAATTAACTACACAAGAAAACAATTTAGTTGCCACAAGCTATTGGAGTCTGTTTAAAGAAAAACAGGATTATTTTACCCCCACATTAGAAGCAGTACAAAAAAGGGTTAAATAATACTGTTACTGGCTTCCCTTAATTTAACAAGCATTATGAAGCGGTAGAATATGCACTCAAGCATTAAGGAAAATAATTTGTGACAAGCCCGACAACTAAATTGTTAAAGCGTATTTCTTCCAATGTATAAAGTTTTCGGCAAAATAAATTGGAATCAAATCGACTACATAAAGTTGAGGCGCTTGTAAAGAAGAGATTTACATTTAATTGTTTGCAGTTTAAAAAAGGATACCATTAAGATACACAAACCAACAAATATACTCATGTACATTTTTAAAATGTCAACCCTTCTCAAAATGTAAATCAAAAATGCAAAAATTATTTCCAAGGGATTTTCAGAGATTTTATATGAAATCCTAAATTCAGTGTGCGACAACAAATCTACTTTGGGATGGCAAAAGGTATTTTATACTCATAAAAGAATTTTAGTCGAGGAAACTTTTAATATTGAAGAGTTAATTGTTAAGGTGTATACACAATTTCATAAGTTATGGTTTAAGGAATTTGAAATTAATTATATTTGAATAGTATTGAAAAGCCATAAAAGTCTCTACCATATCTACACTCACAATATTCTGTACGTAAAATTAACTGAAATTGTAATATAAAATAAATGAAAGTTCAATTAAAAACCGGTCTATTTATTTTTCATTTATTTTTAACAAAAAGTTCATTTAATTTTTACTGTCAAAAATTCAACACCATATTCCGTAAAATCAAATAAATATTCAGTTATTTTGTAAAATTTTACTGTCAAAAATTCAACACCATATTCAGTAAAAACGATTAAATATTCAGTTATTTATTAAAATTTTACTGTAAATTTTTTACTGTCAAATTGACCCCATATTCAGTAAAAACAATTAAATATTCAGTTATTTTATTAAATTTTCGTTTACTCCACAAAAGAGCCGAATTTTTTAAAAATACCAGACAGACACCTGTCCGCTTGTTTTTCTTATAAGCGAGAGAGGGAGAATATTTTTATTTACTTACACAGTTACACACGTTTGTTTTACTTTTGTTGTACTGACCACGTTGTTTACAGAAGAACTCTCAATTATAAGACACCAGCAGCATGACCGATATGGCTTCGCAATTATTTTTCTTTTAAAATTTGATGTATTTAACTAAATTATTTTAACAAATAGAAAATGGGAATTGCTTACACAAAACAAGCAATTCATTTTTTATAGATAAGTAAAAATTAATTTTTGGTAGTAAAATTATATAAAATAACTGAATATTTAATTGTTTTTCATTTAATTTTACATAAAGAAGAATTTAACTTAATCAGCGGACAAAATTAACTGCAACTGAAAATCTGTATTAATATGCACTTAGTTTTATGAATAACTGTTAGAATCAGTTAAAAATAAATTTGCTTGGAATTTTAAATGTTTATTTATTTAAAAATGACTGAACGGAATATTTGTTAAATAAACTACAGTCCGTTACTGTAATAATATTGTGATTGCACATTTAACCTTATTCTTGGATCGAATTTCGGCTTACATCAAAACATTTTAGGATATATGAGAAATGCATCGTCCTAAAACCAATATTTTTAACCCGCTGTATGCTCGTAAGTAGAATATTCAGCAATTCTTATTTTCGACCAATTTATTTTCAGTTTTTGGAACAAGTTTTGCCTTAAAAATGAATTATCCAAAATCGTTATATCGAAAATTTATTTATTTTTTTCCTCTATGCTAATCCATCTAAGCTCTACGCTTGTCTGCAGTAGACCAGAGTCTCTGTTCAGGCTCACTACCAGCTAGCCTACCGATGCACCCTTAGTTACTGTCAACCGAATCCATATATGAAAGTTTATTTCGCACTTGATCATAAATTTTAAGTTTTCACTTTTTGGAAAATATCGACACGTAATAATCATATCTACCCGCCGAAAAATATCGTTCTATTTTGTCTACTTTTTGGTAATGAAATTGTTGGCTTAAAAATTATTTCATATGCCTTTAATATTAAATTAAAAATTGTTTTTATGATCAATTGCGATATATAAGAGGGTATTTATAAACGAGGAGCTGAGTTCCACAATTCGCTACTTGCACCTAAAGTTATTTTTTACAAATCTCATAAAACGTTTAGTAAGCTAAATGTCACCTTGTTGCTGCTTTTTTGAACTGGCTTAGTCCATTTTTGCAAAAGGAAAATTTTTTTGTGCTACAAAATCGCCAAAATGACAATTAATCGTTAAATTTGATGACAGTGCTTTCCACTAGATCAAAATTCCGAAAATCTAGAAAATGCGCCAGTGAATCTTTTTTTTTAGAATTAATGATGGCTTCATCTGTGTAAACATTCAGCCTCAATTTGGGAATATTCCCAAAACCTATATCGCTTAACGAGGTTCACTATCGCATATTCTGGTCGGATATATGTTAGAGTTCATCTCTTTTTTAATTGACCATGTTTTGTTACTCCCGCGTCGATAAACTTTTCGCTTAAAACGAGAGACATGAAACAGAAATGTACTGAATTGAAACAAACAGCTCACTTAACTGCGTCTGTAACGATTTTGGCAAGTATTACCTTTCACGTAAGGAAATTAATCGCCAATTTACAGAAAAAGTGTCTGTAAAATTTTTGTGAGAAAGTCCCCGCTTTGAACTGTCAAATAAACAAGAAATTTCTTCGCACCGAAGAGGTAAGTTTTTTGTAATTGGCTGATTTTTTCATTGATTAAATATTCTGCTTTTAACATTTTTGAAAAATATACGAATGTTTTCAAAGCAATTTTGTAAACAGCAAATATTAATATTAGTCAGCGGTTGTATTTGTATTTTTACCAATCTAGCCGTATAGTGAAGTTTCCAGTCTTTTGCTCGAGATTTGTGGTTGTGGGACACTGTTAAAGTCAGGAAAGTTGAGTAAATTGCACGCGTGTTCATTGAGTTTTTACGGTTTTGAGGAGTTTACAATTACCGTATTCACAAAACCCCTTGTATCGTTGTATCAATTGTATGTTGTATTAATATAAATGGTTCACTATTGGTGTTGTATACAGCATACAATAGATACAATGATACAAGGGGTTTTGTGAATACGGCAAATACATTTTTTGTGGGTAAATGAATAAACATTTTACATTGATTTTTTTTTAAAAAAAATTTTAGAAAAATTTTATTTTAAATTCTTATAATAAAAAAATTTGGTCGAAATTAAAAAACAAAGATTTTTTTCACTTTTTTGTAAAAAAAAAAATTAAATGTTTTTGAAAGTGAATTTAGTTGCATTTTTAAAAATGTTATACATCACGAATTAAAAAAAAAAAGATTTTTTGAAAATTTCACCTTTTATGTTTTTGCTCATCTTGCATAGGTATATATGTATGTCATAAAATCTTTTTGATATCTTTTATTTAAATACATACATTTAAGACGAATATTACCTGTAAAAAAAGGAAAGCGCGAAACAGAAATTAACGGTTTTTAACCACCTGTGCAGCCATAATTCATCTATGTGAGAGCATATTACACCTGTCGTATAAACTCACAGTGGCAATTAAGATCGGATGAGGACAAAACTATTGTTAAGGAAAGGGAAAAAACTATCCATGAAACATTTAGAAGTGAATTAGGGCTAATAGTGAATGTACCGAAGACTGGATGTGGAAACAGCAAAGATAGTAACACCAGCAGAAGATTTTTCCCAATCATGAATGAGCTGCAGAAATAACTGGAATAGCATTTGATTTATCTAGTGAATCAAAGTTATTATTGAAGTACCCTGCGGGAAATTTGTGTCAATTGGTCCAACAGACTGGTCCTGGGATTTGTTAAAATAGGACAAGCAGAAAAAGAAAGGACTCATGACCAGTGAAAGAAGAACCAAAAGGTAGAAAAGTAATGAATTACAGTAGTGTTTTCGCCGGTGCTGTGACACATTTTTGGTACTTTTAAAAATTTTGTTCTTGAATTTAATTCTAGGACTTGTTTTATTCAAATGCTACTGCATTGTATTGAAATAATACTACATTGTAGTAACTGACACTAAGCACGTTCATTGAGAATAGATCTGTGACTGGTCAAATGGTGTCAATTAACCCCTTCCAATGACAACCCCATGTAAAAGTGATAGGTCTTATTCATATAAAGTGTTAGATCTAGAACCGGTCTCTACCACCAAAGACCTATAACGGGACTACTTTGGTGTCAGTTCGCTTCCCTCTAGGGTAATTACAAGTGGTTATAAAATCCATTTGCACGAGTTTTCCAATTATTGCTTATACACTGGAAAACTTTACGTTTCTTTATATCCCTGGCATACTATGACACCTACAATGCACAAGATTTTAATACATGTCGCAACTGTAATGAGAGAATCATTGTTGTCTATCGGGCTTTTATCAGAAGAAGCGTCTCAGACACGAAATAAATTTTTTTGGTTAACAGGCTGAATTTATATACGTCCCCCTTCCCATAGCAGTTCAAAAATGTAATTCCTATGGTATTAAGGCGTTAGTTATCTATTTTTTTTTAATATATACATCTTTTTCAAATACATTATTTTATGTAACCGCCCACAAAAGGGGGCGTTGAGAAAAGGTGTAATTCTACGATCCCCTGGGTACAATTTTAGGTTTTTTAACATTCGCCGACGTTAAAAGTTGCATTTGCTAAATAAAAGTATGCGAAAACTTTAAAAAAAAGTTTAATTTTTCAGTGGTTAGGTTCGTTCTTCTAGGGAAAACTTTTTCCTCCTTGGTTCGATTTTATTTACTTTTGGGCTTTACCTGCTTAGGACCAGAACACATATTTCTGCCGAATTTCATCGATCTACAGGCACTCAATTAGAAGCAATATAATCTGAAACAAAAAGTAATGTCCAGCTAGATGGGTCAAATACCCCTATGTGAGTCGATGAAACTTTTTCGAAGCAAATTTTGGTCAACGATAAGTGTTACTGGCGTTCTGAACGTCTTGTTTTTATTTTTGTTTTTTTCTACCCATTGACAACTACATTTAGAGTTGACAAAAAATCAACCAATTGTTTATTGTTGTTGTTTTTGTTTAAGCTTGGATATTGTTAAAAGTTAAACTGGTGTTTATAATAATTATTCGCTTTTTTCTAAAAATTTTTGATGAAGTTTCATGATGATCTGGCCTAAGCAACCAGTAAAATGCAAATAGGAATAGCTTGTCGCATCAACAAAACATTTATCAAAAGTATGAAACGGGAATTTAGCACATTTAAACGGAACCTTGATGGAATATTTTGTTTCTCATTTTTTCGATGCGAAAAGTTTTCACCAAAGTTACGGAACATGGCTACTGGACTCGAAACGTGTATAAGAAAAATAAAATCAGAAATGCATTTCTCTTTTTGACTCAACCATTTAAAATTAGTCTTTATATCAATAAGTTTACTACTAACATATTTCCAAGTAGCTGGAAACATGCTAAGATTATTCCGGTCCCTAAAAATAACTCGGAGTTTAGGCCTATTGCAATTCTGCCTTATCTTTCCAAAATAATGGAAAAACTTATGTATACACAAATAAATGAATTTATTGATCGGCATAATTTGCTCACGCCCCACCAATCTGGCTTTCGAGCTAAGCATAGTTGTGTTACAGCATTAATAAATCTGAGTGAGGATATTCGAAATGATATAGATATCGGGAAAGTTAATATACTGGTGCTTTTGGATCACTCCAAAGCTTTCGATGCAATTGACCATTCTCTGCTTTGCCTCAAACTTAAAAAGCTATTTGGTCTATCAGGGACCTCGAATAATCTACTTCAATCATACCTTGGTAATCGTTACCAATCAGTATTTATTAACGGAAGCTACTCGTCTGCATTCCCTGTCACCAAAGGTGTTCCACAGGGATCAATTTTGGGGCCACTTTTGTTTTCACTGTATGTTAATGATCTTTCTCAAACCTTATCATATTCTAAGTTACACTTATATGCCGATGATGTACAAATTTACATTGGCAGTTCTGTCGAAGATATTGCAGATAACGTACGTAAATTAAATAAGGACTTAGATAGTGTTTATAGATGGGCAACCGCTAATAGACTTCTAATTAATCCCCACAAATCCAAATGTATTATCATTCACCGTAAAACGATCCGTTTTAATATCAACATTGACATTATGCTTAATAATGAAAAAATTGAATGTGTACGCTCGGCAAAAAATCTTGGTGTTATATTCAATAATAATTTAGATTGGACTGACCATATTAATAAAACTGCATCGAATATTTACCTAAGATTACGAGAACTTTGGCCTACCCAATACTTTACGTCTTTAAAAATTAAAATACTTATTGCCAAAACATACTTAATGCCACGACTTTTATATGGTTGCGAGTTGTTCTCAAGTTGCGACTTTCGTAGCAAAAACGTGTTACAGAAAACATATAACAATATAATCAGATATGTTTTTGGCTTAGGAAAATACGATAGTATATCCCAGTTCACAAATAAACTTTATGGCATGACACTTAAAAACCTTTTAGATATGAGGGTATTGAAAATGCTACATAAAATAATTTATACGAAGAACCCTCCATATCTGTACAACAGATTAACCTTTGCGAGGTCTAACAGGGGTAATAAAATAATTCCCTTTACACACCGCAGCCTGATATCTGAATATCAATTTTTTATTCATTCTGTCCGTCTTTAGAACCTTCTGCCCAATCATGTCCAAACAAACAACAATGAGTACAATTTTAGTAATCAATTAGTCAATTATTTCATAAGCTAAAACCTATAAAACTAATACAATTAATGTTTGCCATCAAAGCTATCTATTTATTTAGTTTATTTTTAATTAATAATTTATATGTTACATCAATTAATTTAAAAGTAATCATTCCTTAAAGTAAATGTTTAATTCCTTGCCATTTTGATATATTGTACCTTTTTTTTTGTTTTTTTCAAACTTTATCGTTGAATTGTGATAAACTAATTTAATTCCTGCACTTTAACTATAAGATTTATATCTTGTTGTGTAGGATAAGCAAGAAATTCTTAAATAAAAAATAAATAAAAT
This sequence comes from Pollenia labialis, assembly GCA_949318255.1. Lineage (NCBI taxonomy): Eukaryota > Metazoa > Arthropoda > Insecta > Diptera > Polleniidae > Pollenia > Pollenia labialis. The sequence continues at coordinate 127,818,313 of OX439139.1, forward strand.
AAGTTTACTTTTGTTAAAATAAAGTTATATTCGACATAAAATCAATAAAACTAGCGGTAAATTTAAATCTATTATATCTTTTATATAGTTGTATGTACATAATAGAAAACATAATTGATTGTTGTAGTAAAAAAACAAATTTTGAAAAAAAACAGCCAAGGGGATGGATAGATACACTATGAAAGTCGAAACGGGTATATACAACACATTTATATGTACTTACATACATACATACACGGTTCCGCAAAAGTATCGTTACGTTTTATTATGTGAATATTTCAAGGTATCAATGTAACATTGGAATTTATTAAAAATTTGATTATAGTTTGGAAATATGTTCACATTATGTTTCGACGATAATTGGCATTTTTGTCGTTAACGAGTGAGTCGTTTTTCATAATAGATAAAGAAACACAGGTTGGGTGTTACTTTAATCTAACACAAAAAATGACACACTCGTTAATGACCACGCCCTACGCAGTAAAGGCGATTACCTTCGAAGCATAATAATATTTCCAAACGGCGCCATATAGCAACCGCAACCATTGATTTATTGAAATCAAAATTTGTTTATAAATTGATTTCAAGAAAGGCACCTGTCAATTAATTCCAAATTTCATTGGATTTGGCATTTCTCGACTATTTCCTGTAGGGCTACGGAAAGTTACTGGTTATGCTGCGAAAAAATCGAGAATTCCACCTTGGAAGCAAACAGAATTGTACATCCAAAATGGCCATTGTCAAGTGCAGGCACGTAGAAAATATGCTCAAAAATATTTTTAAATGGTAACGTCAACGCCTTACACAATAAGGCCGAATATGTTTTAAATAAACGCGATATCATTCGATCGCCCAAACAGAGATATACTGGTACGACAAATGTAAGCTGCGGGTCCATCTTCTGGATTGTTTTCTACCTCGGCCCTTAAACAATATTCAATCATTGCCCGGTAGTGAATGCCATTCATATTGTTCGTGTTTGTTCAAAAAATATGGTCCAATGATCTTTTCTGAAGTGTATCTAAGTGGGTGCATTTGATCTTCAACAATTATTCTTGCATTTTGTTTGCCCCATATTTTGCAATTATTTTATTCTCGTGACGATTTAGGTGATAATGGGCCTCATCGCTCAGTATTCGATATGATCCGTTCGAATAAGCAAATCACTTTGGTTCTTCATTCTGTGCGGAGCCCTTGCATTATAAATTTCCGAACCTTTTCGAAGTAATTTCTGAAATGATAGCGTAACTTATGCGTCACCCTGTATGAGTGAATAAATATGTAGATATTATACTCAAACTCCTTATAATCATTTTAATTGCGAATGTCTACAATCAGATAAAACACAAACAAACACCCACTAAAACAAATGGTCAAAAGTACAACAACGTCATTTTTTCCAATTAATTTTTTGTTTTATCCAAACAAGAAATATTGATTGAATAATTTTCTTTTTTGTTTCGTTTTATTATTTTTTTTTTTATTTATACCGGTGACATCAATGACATGTGTAGCTATTGGATTCGTTTTTATTGTATGCCAAATGATGATGATGATAATGATGTGGAGAAGAGGGCGGCGGTTGAGACAAGTGAAATAAAAGTGATTGATTTCAATGTTCAAAATATGTACAAAACAAAATTTAATTTTTTAAGGGTTTTTCTGTTACAGTATATTTTTTTCTGCCCATCAGGGATAATAACATTGGCAAGTGGTCATCATATGGTTGAATGTACAAGGTGGTCAGTTAATGTACTGCTTTAACGCAAAAAATAGAAACTTTTAAATGGTTTAAGATTTTTGCCCCCTCTCAACATGATTGATGATTATGTTAGCCTGAAGTGATATCTGTTTATTACTGGCTGAATAAATGCTAATTTGTTTTATTTATTTTGTATCGTTTTACACAAATAACCATTTTAACTTTGATGTGTTCCTTTTATTTTATTTTAGCCCATGACCTTAATGACATGGATCAGGATGACATGTGTGATGATGGCATGAGTGATATTGATGATCATGCAAGTGAAACCGATTCGAAAAAGGGTGGTAGTCGTAACGGTGATGGCAAGTCCCAAAATGGGGGTGGAGGCTCGAAACCTCGGAGGGCCCGCACTGCATTTACTTATGAACAGCTAGTGTCGTTGGAGAATAAATTTAAGACTACGCGTTATTTAAGTGTATGCGAGAGACTGAATTTGGCCATAAGTTTGTCGTTGACAGAGACTCAGGTAAGGATATATGTAATGGGCCACTTAACTTTATCATATAACTTTTAGGAATCCAATAATATAAAGTGGTCCTTTAAACTAAGAAGCAACGCTCTTTTGAATTTAATACAATATTTAAATAGGATGTTTCTTGAAGACCGATAGAACTTAAAAAAGGGTCTACGTGCAGCCACTAGAAGCATCTGCCTCTTGTTGGTACATTTTCGGGAGAGAACTCCTGTCTTCTTAGAAGTCTGTGGCATCAAACTGGTGGACATACGGTGTGGTACTTATGTACGACCAAGGGATGTGGACTCATCAAAAATAGTTCTTACTCCGACTCAGCCGCCGAAATTTTTTACTCAGACTAAGACTCCAACTCCGGCTCCGTCTCTTACATTGATATTAAGTGTAAATGAGACTGGCCCTAATTTGACTGTAAACTATTCTTTTTAATACAGTACCTTTTAAATGGTTAAATATAGCAAGACAATTATTCTGTAAAAATTTCAAATCCATATTTTAAATAATGCAATTTTGAAGAACTTTTATTTAGGAAAGTATTAGAAAATTTTTTTAAATTTTGTATGCCGAAAAATGTTGGAGTCGGAGTGGCGAGTTTTTGTAGGTACTTCGACTCCGGTACAAAAGCCTCAAGTCCGGCACTCCAACTCCGACTCCCTTGTGGTAAATCTGGTACCACAGAAAGAACTTGACAAAGGAAAATATATATGCTTCTTTTAGCCGCAATTGACTTTCAAAATCGACTAGTGATCCAATACCGAGCTTTAGGAAAACATGTTTTATCATCTTCTTCAAAGATTGTTAAAACATATTTCAAAACCAGCAACCGCAACAGAGCTGAAAGAGGTTTTAACGTACTCAAATAGTTTCACAATAACTCCGGGATCAGTTGTATCCTTATCGTAGAAGAAAGTGCGACCCGATTTTTGAAGTAAAGGTTAGATAGCCCCGACTGTATAACCACACCAAACTACAGTGTGCTAAAATTGCCAGATGTGAGTAAGTGTCTGCCACATGAATTTTATAGAGGAATTGTTGCACATAATGACTGGTACCTACGATAACCTTAAACATATCCGTAAAATCTAAGATCTGATAAATAAAAAATCCGACAATCAAGGTCAAGAGCGCTTTATTTAAAAGGGAAATGTGGGGTAGGTACTATTTGATCAGAAAAAAATGCTGATTAAAATTTTCCTAATTTTACCAATCAAATTTTTTTGGTATTTACTGAATAATTGTTCCTTAAATCTATTATACCAAATGGTGTTTGTATATTTATTTAATTTTAGGTTAAAATTTGGTTTCAAAACAGACGCACCAAATGGAAAAAGCAGAATCCCGGCATGGATGTCAATAGTCCCACCATCCCTCCACCATCGGGAGGATCTTTTGGGCCCGGTGCCTATGCCAGTAGCCTACTGTACTCACACACGATGCCATATCCTCCATACGGCCCATATTTTCATCCTTTGGGTGCAGCACATCATCTAAGCCATTCGCATTCATAAAATTGTAAAATGCAACAGAAATTGTTGCAAATAATGGAAATGCGTAAATATCGCACGCAAACCAAAGAATAAAGCCAAAAATACAAAATAATAAAAAATCGCCAAAATAAAAAAATGTGATGAAACAAAAAAAAAACCTGTAATATAAAAAAAAGGGCCAGTGCAATTTAAAAATTTTTCTATTTCTTTAAATTTTCTAAAACAAAAATAAATTGTAAGAAAATTTCACTTGTAAAGTACACGTCAATTGTTCTAAAAAAAAAAAAAATAATCCGAAACTGGCTTTTATTTCACTTATTTTACTTATTGTAAATATGCTTGCTATTTTGTTGTAAATTATGAGGAATTAAATAAACAATAATTAATTTTAATTTTTTACTTAAGATAAACTTTTTATTAATAATTATTAATAATATTGAAATTATTTTATTTAAAATAATTCATAAAAAAATAAACATATTCTGTAAATGTCAGCCAATTTTTACTTATTAAAATATTTAGTTTGTAATTTAGTTTAAAAGACAAAAATTAATTTAATCAATGAAAATCAAAAATTATTAAAATAAGATTTAAGGAAAATTAATAAATATTAAAAGAATATAAAAAAAATCGAAATTTATCTTTTAATCAAAAGTTTGAAAAAAAGTTTCTAAGGAGAGTTTATTAAACATAAAACAATCAATATAAGGGTTGTGGGTTCGATTCTTAATTCACATTTTTTTTTTTAATCGGTCCATATTTCACTATAGCTACACAGAAAAAATTACGACAAATCAACTGTCATATTGAATACCATATTCGTATACAAATTAGTTTTCTACAAAAAAAAATATACAAATTGTAAATATGACAATTTACAAACATAATTATTGAACAATTTTTTAAAAATATTAGATAATTTTTAATAAATTTTCTTCAATTACATAATAACTTTTTTAATTTTTATCTGTGTATCATACAAATACCGCTCCTGAAAATAGCTTAAAATGCAATGTTGGTATTGATATAAAATTTGGCAACGATAACTTTTATAATAGCTGCTATGTCATGTCAAAATTTTATACCGATAGGTCCAGAATTGCCAAAAGGTCCCATATAAACGCCCTCTCCAAAATCATTTTAACCCTGCTGTTAGGTTTGGACCATTTTGGTTAATTTTTGTTTTCTTTTCGCTTTGACTAGCAAGCGGTTGAATATATCAACTTAAAACGTTAATGCTAATGTGGTGTTTTAATGTCGTAAAAATTCTGCTCTCTTACGATTTTTATCCATTGGCGCCCACGAAACAGAAATTTCAGAAAACAATCAAAACGCGTTCAATGCGGATATGTCAATCATATTGAAAAATAAAACATTTGGCATTGATTTATTTTTCGCTTTGTACTTTATTAGCCAATTAGTTGGTCGGCGTTGTCAACGTTTCTATACGCTAAACAAACCTTTTATAGAGTTATAACAGGAAACTAATTCTGGATTTTAGTTTTGATCGCTGCTATCGGCCTCTTCAGGGTTATGCATTTATTTGTATGGCTGATATATGAAACTAATGCAAGATTTTCATTGAAAGCAAACGTAAGGATTTTTTTTAAAATAAGCAATTAAGGAGAAATATATGTTCTATTTTCTATTAAACCTTCAAACCTCAACTGTTCATCCATAGTCTCATTAACGTCACAGTTGTAAAACATTGGAAGGTTAGCTTCCTAAAAATTCCACGAATTTCGAATAGGTGCGAGCTTATCATCACTTTGTCACTGTCTTCGAGCAATAATACCGTCAAAGCGAAGAGCACTTATAATCATATCATTATTGCTCGGAAAATAGGCAGACAAAAACGTGTATCAAATAAACCATGCGGATTTTCGTTTTTTCGCGGTAAACTCCAGCAAGAATTAGTATAGAAATTAATGCACGCAAAGTAAAAGGTTCTAGATCTTTACATTTCTTGTCGAATTTTACCTAGCCATACTTGTTTGTATTTTCAGTTATTATTTTTTCAGGTGTTGGGGGGAAAAATAATAACAACGAATGCAATATATCATGGCATCTGGAAACTTAAAATAGTGTTGGCCACGATTGAGTAGATACGATATTTTCAGCTGGAGTTCTCATACCACTATGTAATGGAGATGAACTTTATAGCATTCCATTTTTTGCGACATTCATTCTTCTACGGCACCGATAGCTGCAGCATTTTCTTCATTTTCTGAAGCAGAAAGAGTTCTTCCGGTAATTTAATATTTACTATCCTCGGACACACTATTACAACTCGAAATATCAGAGATGCTTTTATTTAGAATGTGAGCAATATCATTGCAGTTTAATCGTCAATTTTCCATTATTTCAGGAAAGAAATTAGTCAAACACTGAATATAAACTGAAGTAAGACTAGAATATATTAATATTAACTCTATTTGACTGCAGACTATTAAAAAAAGTAAAAAATAATTCTGTATTTATTAAAAAAAACAAGTATAGACCATAATGGTCGTATACCTAATATTCGTAAATTTTTCTTGACCTAACAGCAGGGTTAAGACGAAAAAAATTATATAGATATAGTTGATATTTCAAAAACAAATCAATCCATCCGTACTCAAATCAAAAGGAAGCGGTATTAATAGTACGGTGAGTAGGGATTTTCTTGAATCAAGTGCAGAAAGATTTTTCAGTCGTGAAATACTTAGCTTATCCATATTTAATCCAGAATTAGTACTTAAAATAAACCGAAAAAGAGATTGATTAAAGTAAAATTAAGATCTCAAAATGCGCTTGATTCAAGAATCATAAAGTTGAATCAATGGGAATTCGTACTTGGAATAAACCAAAAGTAAAGTTAGAAGGAGAATTTTATTATGATTGATTTATTTACCCCTTTTACACTTTACAGAATTTCAATTGTAAAACACCAGCATAATGCCCAATATGTTTTTTACTTTAAAAACTAAATGTACATATATAACTGAAAATATAAACTAAATGAGGAGCAAGAGTTCTCGATTTAACTTTTTAAACATGAAAATAATGTGTTTTCGACAAGAAAATCGTTTTTTAACTACTTGTGTGGTGTTGTTGTAATTTTACTCTCAGAGTGGCACTGTCAACGAAGAGTTTAATATCTTTTTTTAATTGATTTGAAAATTGTGTACTTGTTATAAGAAATTCCAGAATTGATTTTCGGAAGTAGTCCCATTTATGATTGTTTAAGTTACGTTTTAAAGTTATTCGTACTTGAATTTTTGAGGACGACTCGTACTTAAAGTAATCATAAAAAACTACATTTATCCCAAATGCTTTTCTTTCTGTGTATGAATGTTAAGCTCATAACATATTTTTGTTTCCTTAGTTCCCACTTTGAACCAATACATTTTTGACACAAAAAGCGCTTTATTTAACACATATAAAAACTGGTGAACGTAGCGTTCAGCTCAACATACTGAATGATTTTATTATTTATTTTTATTTTTTTAGTATTCTCCCTTACAAACCTGCTTCGTAGTAAGGGAATGAGGTAGCACTTGAAATGTTATTTTTTTATAAAACTTGCTTGGACTTCGTTCACTTACTTTACTGCATCTCTGTATGTCTTATTGCGTAGCCACTATTTCTATAAGTATTTATGTGCGTGTGTTTGCAAGCAAATTTAAAACGTGCTTGCAAACACACCATGGACGATATACGTTTCATGCAAACCGGTGGACGATAAGATAATTAAAATCGCGCCTTTTGTATCTTTTAGATTACTTTAAAGAAGTCAAGAGATTTTTTTTTACTGGAGCGCAAGCTACGGAAATTGTGGTTTCAAGCAATTAAAATTTCAAAGTAAGCCCCAGTTTTCAATGAAACCTAAAGGGCAATTTAAACCACACAAATGGCTTGGCAAATAAGTCAAAATTTTACGTTTGTACAAACATTTTGTGTTGTTAATTGGGGTGTTTGCTGTTTGTACAAACATTTGAAGAAATGTTTGTAGAAATATTAAAAATTTTTAATAATTGGCAGACATATTGGATATTTGTCAAACTTTTTGCAGTGTATAGTGTTAAATGTAATCATTTCAGTGACAATTTTGCATAGTGAAGACGTATAAGAAGAAGCATTAAGAAATGGACGAGGAAAAATATTTTTAAATGAATTTATTGGCCTCTATAAAAGTCTATGATTGTGTTGTTTGTTGGCAAACAGAAGCAAAAATAAAGCACAAGTTTGCCAAGTCATTTGTGTGGTTTATAATGCCCTTAAGCCACACATATGAGAGCTTTCAGACATAAATAGTTTCGCTGTTAGATGGGTAGATAATAAATAAGGAGCTGCAAAATCACAAGAAAAATGGCTTACAAGAAATCTTATTAAATTTATGTAAATAGCGTGTGTACATCACTCTCTCCTTTTAAAACACGTGCTTCCAAAAATATCTGTTTTACTTTACGATCAAAATATTGAAAAGAAGAACAAAACTGCAATGGAACAATGTTGGAATAAAATAAAACTGTATAAGAACTTAAATGAAATAGAACATTAAAACTTAAATAGAACATTCAAAACATGTTTTAATGTTTTGATTGTAGACATAGACCAAAGACAAACTAGCGTAGAGACAAACATGAATTATGAACACAGTCAAATCCCGATAATTCGTACCCCGATAAATCGTAATTCCCGATAATTCGTTATAAACTGTCGGTCCCTTGAAAAAATCTCGTTAATTCATAAAATTTCCATACATTTTGGTCCCCTCGCTAATTCGTAATTTTTTTTCAAATATAATCTTCTTTACCTCTTATGAATCGTAATTATTTGCTAACTGCCACTTATAATTCGTAATAAAAACAACAGAAACATGGAAAGAATGATTTTTTGTTTACCGCTATTTTTTTTTGCGTGGGTTTTTTTCTTGTGTGTTTCTTTATTTTCTTAAGATCAGTTTGTTACATGAACAATTTTTATATTTTTTTTCTTTTTAACCTTTTTTTATCTTTTTGTGTTTTTTTTATCGTTTAAGTCAATAAATTGAAAAACACCGTTAATTCGAATTTATTTTATTTTGACCCCGTTAAATCGAAACACCGCTAAATCGAAACCCCCTATAATTCGTAAGAAATGGCCGGTCCCTTGCGATTACGAATTATCGGGATTCTACTGTATCTTTATATGAGTGGATAATTATTACCAAAGATTTATGCTTATTAGAAATTCAATTACACACCTGTTTAATATTTTTTCGTTTTTTATGGGTTTGCTAATGTACTCGATGCTTTTGCTATGATTTACCGTTTATTTGTTTTATACCGCATTTAGGCTATGCAATTAACACCGAGTTTTTTTTCTATTTTCTTTTAAGGCAGTTGCTACGAAACTCTTGGCACATTTATATTTTAATTTTTTTCAACTTTTTCAATCCCGTTTTCTTCCCTACACCTCTTGCTAACAAACAAAAAGTGTAAATGTGGTCTTAGTGAGTGGAGAATGCTTTAGTAACTGTTTTAACGAATGTAAAGTGCCATCCTTATTAAGAGTCAATAGTACAACTGGGCTATTTAAAATAAATATATGTATATGACTGTGGGCAAGCGCTTATGATTTAGATTTCTAATGTAGAGTTAAGACAAAATAAATAAAATTTTTATTTTGTTTCAAACTCAACAATATTTTATTTAAACAATTGAAATATGACGATATGACTTAATAGCACAGTTTGGGAATAGCCCAAATGTGTTTTGTTAAATGTTCTGAAACATTTGCAACTAAGGCAGATCTATCTTGCTCTTGTAAAAAGACGATCCATTTAGACAAAAAGGACCAGTTTTGCAGAAAATGCAACGTTTCTCTTCACCAAAGCAAATGCTTTACTGCATATTTTATATCAAATAAATTCAACTTAAGCACCTTAAGATGCCAGTGGGCACTCAGCTTACTAATTGACAAGACATCCAGCTTCATAGAAAAATAGAGTATTATTATTGTCTTGTTTTAATTTAAAGAAAAGGATATACAAAATTCATTCAAAGAAGTACTAAAATATTTATTTTAGACTTTGTTTTACACTTTTTTCTACTGGATTGTTATATGCCAGCAGAACACAAATTGGGCCGAAGACAGGAAAACCAAACTCTAAGAAAAATGGCATGTTCTTCGGAAAAATTAAGTTATAGCCAAAATGTGCATGAGGCCATAAAACTAGTAAAACGCAAATGAGGTTTTTTACGTCTCGATACGTGCTTAGCGAAATTCCACTCGAGACGAAGTTTGAATTTACTGTGTAATTCAATTTTAAATTAGATAAATAATTAAGACTGACTCAAGAGAGGGTAACTTTTAAAAAGTTGGTAAAATTATAAAGAGATAGTCATCAATCAATACAAACATTGCCTTTTAGGCAAACTAATAACGATAAAAAGAAAATGTCACATGGTTTAAATGATCATGGTTATGACCATAATAAACATTTCGACAGGCATTATCTGATCGAATCATAAATTTATTTACTATTCTTTTGGTGGCGTTATCCCATCGGATCTTTAAAAGAACCTGGGGATTTCGATGCTATTTGGAGCCTGCCTGAGTCTCTTACATGTCTCATCAATCTGGACAATGTATAAGATTTTCTTCATCCCCAATGGAAAGATGATATCTCACACTATGGCTTATGGCTTTAGGCCAATTAGTCTATCCTCGTTTCTACTGGAGAGGATTTTGGTAATTCATATTAGATCATCGCTAGAACATAATTTCTTGTCAGTGGCTCAACGCGCCTATACGAAGGAAAGGACCACTAAAACTGCGCTTCACTCATCGGTAAACCACATAGAGAGATCCCTACACTACAAGGAATTTGCTTTATTTGCATTCCTAGATATTGAGGAAGCTATCAACAACGTTAATCCCGAATCGGCTATAAAAGCTAAAAGACTTTCGGAGATCAGATCGCTGAGATCATTCAATTTGTCAGCAGCACTTCAGGCTTATTGAATCCAACTTAAGTCCTTTGAACATAAGGGGTACTCCGCAAGAGGATGTACTGTCACCATTTCCTTGGAATCTAAAAAATAATAATACCCTACTCAGTGCCATTGAGAGGATGTGCTACAGAAGGATTGCGTATGCGGACGACGTTGCTGTTGTGGCTGAGCTTATGGAGTCCGCACTAGACGTCCTAGCAAAGTGGTGTCAGGCATGTGGACTGGATGTTAATCCTGCTAATGATGGAATTGCTACTTTTCACAAGGAGATACAAAATTCCCAAAGTTGATACCCCGAAGATAATTTGGGTCTCACTGAAACTGTCCGATAATGCCAAATATCTTTGGCTACTATTAGACACCAAACTGAACTGGAACATAAACACCATTTCCAGGACAACTAAGGCGGCAATTAAATTATATTGCTGCAAAAGGGCAATTGGCCTAAAGAATCAACCCGTGGAATGTATGCTGACTTTACGAATTTGTCGGTAAGCCTATTTTATTGCCGGAGTTTTCCCACAAGGCTGCCGGGCTACGGCAGTGTCATTTATTTATTTATTTGTATATCGCATACCACAAGATTTATATCTTATAATTATAGTATGCGAATTAAGTTTGTTATAAAAAGTAGATTGTGCAGATAATACATTAGTGAATAACAAATTATACAATAATTAAAAATTATAAATAACAATACAATGCTTACTTATTATTATACTATAATAGACATACAAACACAGATATTATTGGGAATAATTAAAATTAATGGTTTTTAAGTAAAATGTGCAAGTAAAACTTTTTTAAAATCTCTAGCGTTGTTGTTTGCTTGGAGAGAATTAGGAAGTGAGTTCCAAAGACGGATTGAAAATACGAAAAATTGGTACTCAGAGACAAGGCTACGATGACTACATGGAATAAGTTTGTTGCCTCTATTGGATCTTGCAAATACTATGCGATTATATAAATAAGATGGTTAATTTGTATAAATGATTTTGTGCATCATGACAAGTATTTTCATATCCATAAAATTTTTAAAAGATATTTTGTAAAGCTTGTTTGAAAATGACGATATGTGATCATATTTGCGTAAACCGTATACGTATCTTATAATGTTGTTATATGTTTTGCGTAGTATGTTATTACTTGCAGAGTCACAGCTAGTGAAAATTTCACTGCCATATAATAATTGAGGTATTAAATATGTTTTTGCTATCAAAATTCTAGTATCAAGAGGTGTAAGAAATTGTGTAGGCCATAATCCTCGTAATCTTAGGTATGTATTTGCTGCGGCTTTTCTGATGTGGCTTGACCAATCCAAGTTGTTGTTGAAAATGACACTAAGATTTTTTGCAGGTGATACACATTCAACTTTCTGGTTATTTAGCAAGATATCAAAGTTCAAGTTTACCCGAGTTGTTTTTTTTGCGTATAATAAGGCATTTTGAGGTATGAGGATTACTTTAAAGTTTGTTGGCAGTGGCCCAGTTGTAATCATTGTTCAAATAAGTATTCAACTTATCCACATTTTCTTCAATAAGCTGTACTGTACTATCAATGTTTATTTGCACACCCTCTGCATACATGTGGACCTTTGTATATTTTAGACATTGTGGTAAGTCATTTATATACACAGAAAAAAATTACGACAAATCAATTGTCATATTAAATACCATATTCGTCAATACAATTAACTTTTTAATTGAAAAGGCACCAACAACTAAATTTGTAAATACAAAAAATTATTTTGTTAATTAAAATTGTTAAAACTCAACAAATATTTTTAACAATGCGTTTGTATTATTGAATGAAATATTTTTTAACAGTTAAATATAATTTTTTATTGTGAGTTTGTCATATTAACAAAATAATTTGTTGCTAACTAAGTAAAAAAAAGATGCAATTAAAATTTGTTTTAATTAGTTTTTTTAGTAAAATACATATGCATATTAAATAACTTCACTAACAACATTATAATCTATATAAGTCACAAATACACTTGGAGGTTCATAGATCAGCACAAAACGGAATCTTGGCACCAATACCAGTAATATTCCAGAATCTATAATTTATAAAAGAACGGATAAAATTTATTTATAAATCATTAGATTATAACGTTACTTACCGTATAGATTGATTAAATTTCGCAATAATCGTCATATCGTTGAATCTTTTAAAGATTTTAGATCGAAATTCCAGATTTTTTTTATTTTTTATTTTTAATTTTTTGACACAAAATTATTTTTTTTCTTATTAATTTTCTACATATGAAAGAAATTGTTAATATGACAATTTACAAACATGTTAATTAAGAAAATTGTTAAAAATATATGAAAAGTTTTAACAAATTTTCTTTAATAACTAAATAACTTTTGATATTTTTTTCTGTGTACATTGAGAACAATAGTGGCCCAAAAATTGATCCTTGTGGAACTCCTTTAGGAACTTTAGGCCGAAATAATGGCCATCTACATTTGCTGGAAACTATACATTTATTTATTTACTGTCAATATAGCCGACTTATCAACCATATTTTTTTTAAGACAGAAGAACGTTCCGTAGCATCCGTTCAACTGCCAGTGCTGATTCAGATAAAAAAAATAAATATATAAAGGAAAAATTTTTTTCGATTTTTGACTTGCCTTGATGATAAAACCAATTATAACAAAAGATTTTTCCAGTTTTTAGATATAGTTCTAAAATAAAAATTTTAATTCTTTTGAGCAAGTTAAATAAATTAAAATTCGGATATTTTATTTAATCACTTCCAAAAAACACCATTCTAAAAAATTCTCTTAATTACTTCGAAAACTTAACACTTAAAAAACAAATATGTTAAAGTCACACGGTAGGTAATAATTAATTAAATTTAAATATATTTGCTTAAATTAACAGCATAACCAAACAAACACATACAAAATAATATTGAATGTACAACGTTCTACGCATAGATAAAATAAAAACATTCAAACGGGAGCAACTCAAAAAAATAGGATTTAAGGAAACTAATTGCAAAGTACTTAAGTAAAGATTAAAAAAATGTATATGTATATAACACATAGAAACAAATATACAAGTAGTATATTCCCCAAAATACACCACATCAAAAAAATATGCATGAAAATTGTACGATTTTAATAAATTATGAAATAACAATAAAAAAAAAACAACAATAAAAAAGATAAATATATGTACACATGTTTGTACCTATATAGATTTATATATAACAGTAATAAGAATTAAAAGCAAAAGAGATTTTACAGAGAGACACACGCGACAAAAATAAAAATATTTATAGCATCTCCCAAAGCACTTTACGATAATCTATTAGTATGTCACTACACTGTCACTTTTGGGAGTTATAAATAAAATAAAATTGAATTCTTTGCAACAATAAGCTGATTAAAGCAAAATTCATCATTACACGGTTTTCAAGTCAATGATAATCATAAAAGCGTTTAATCGTTATCGCACAGAAATTCATATGAAATAATATAAAATCGTGTTTTAGGTTTATCTCCCAATTATATTTAATATTCTAGCTGTTTGGTCTCGGCGCTGCGCGGGATTTTCTAATTAAATATAAAAAATTTCACGCTATCTACCGGTTCAAAATTTTGCCAGGGAACTTATTTTTGTTTAATAAATATATTTCGGGAATTTCAAACAAATCGTACCATCGGGATTAAACTTTAGAGAAACCTGGCTCCCGACTTAAGTAACTTATTATCCCAGTTTGGTGTCAATCGCTCCAGCAGCACAAACGTTTTTACATATGCTAATAAATAACAGCAGCTAAAGCCATCATGCTGTTTCAAACAATTGTTTAATTGTTCCAATTAATTTGCCTTAATTGAAACAAAAAATTATGTTTTTGTGTATATTTGCAAATGTATGTGTGTATGTTCACAAACTTCAAAATAGTTTAAAGTTTCAAACAATTTTTTAATTCTTTCAATTAACTGTGTTGTTTAAAAAAAACATTTTGATATGTGTGTACGTTTTTTAAACTCCTTTTGCTGGTGGTCACATTTCAATTAAACCTATTGATTGAAACTCAACAGCAAGGAAAGCTCAAACTTACTACAGTACTTTTCGCTTATAGTCCATTCCGCTTAAAGACCAAAAACGGATATAAGCCAAAACTGTCATATTCACATGCAGATTTTTTCGAATTTCATACAAATTATTTGTCCTAAGGTCCATTTCGCATGTAGTCCATTTTCGTTTAAAAGCCACATTTTCTTAGCATACGAATTTAATTCTTTATGCAAAAATGTTCGCTTATAGTCCACTCTGTTTTTAATATTTTTTTAATCAACTTGTAACATGTTTTTATTTACATTTCTGGTAACTATTATAAATACCAAATTTCGCAATTTATATTTCATAACATGGTGTCTTCATCTGACCATTTTTGTTTTTATTGTATTATTTTTTGTTTTAACTATTTATTTAAATTAAATCAAAATTTGGTTATGTTTTAAATAAACTTTTGTTTTGTTTAAAAAGAGCAGTTTTATTGAAGAAAATAATTTTTGTAAAGTCCAAAATGTGGATTATACACTTATAAGCCATTAAATGGCTTATAAAAAAAATCGGTTATAGTCCAAATTCGCTTATAGTCCACAAAAGTTGTGCAACTGTAGTAGTGGACTATAAGCGAAAAGTACTGTATTATGTTAATTGATATGATCAATTTGTTTGAAAGCGGAATTTAATTATTAGTACAATTTCTAATTTATATGTTAATTAAAGTAGGTATTTAATTTTTTCTGTGTGCCCTGGAAAGCTAGACAATCATTTACGGGTCCGATTCCCGCCAGAGACTCTTGTCTGTTTCACCGCAACATGCTGAAGGTTACTATTGCATGATTAATTAAAAGCAAGACAATTTTGTAATTGTACCTGTGACTCTTATTAACCTTCCTATACCCGCCCTAATTTTCGTAAATAGGTCTTTCAGACCGAACGCTTAAACCCCAGTTTTATAGTTTTTTGAAACAGAACTTTAAAGCATAACTTTTATTAATCTTGAAGATAAAATAAAACAACTTAATTGTTCTTTAAATTAATTTTCTTTAATTTCTTTAATTTGCAATCTTTTACAACATTTTTTTTGATACTACAAATACAAAACAGTTTTTTTTTTCTCAAAATAACAAAAATTAACTTTTACAATCCTAAAAACACTTGATGTTCAATATACAAATCACAGGTTGAATAAGCTGTTAGCCTTAAAATAAAAATCAGGAGATACAGCAACCGACCCTCGGCCTCATGGACCAAATGTTACTGAATTCACCAGCACGGACGCCTCATACAAACACGTGGATTGCACTTAAATAAAACTTGCTATAAATGCGGCACGGCTAAAGGAAAGTAATCTAAAAAATTTAGCTCATAAAGGCTGCTTTTTAGTGCCAAATCTAATAGTAATGAAAATACAATGCTGTTACACTACTAAAACGCTTTATTTCGTCGTTAAATCTAGACACTTAGTAGTGAATAATCTACATTTTTCCGAATGATATTGTTATTTTGCTAAAAAAAATCGACAGCATAGTCGATTGATATTTGCTAAAGGAGGTTAGTTACATTATTTTTCGATTCAAAATGCTTGCTGGGATAGAACACATCAGTAATAACAACTACAACCATGTATAAATAATTGAATAAGTGGGATGTGAATAAGCGTAAATGTGTATTTCTGTGCGAGTGTGTGAATTATCGCACACATATAGAAGATAATAGTATATGGGCATTTCCACTGCGGATAACAAAAATAAATTTTATGTTTTGATTGTTAGTATAACAAAATTATATTTTATAACTGTTGTGATTTTTCATTAAACTGTTTGTTTTTAATTGATGTCTTTTTCAATCCCGTGTTCAGTCAAGAATAAAATTATCAAAAAAAATTTAATTCATTTGATTTGATAACATATTCCTTGGTATGTTATTATAAATTAATTTGATGAAAAAATTAATAATCAATAACTTCAATATATGTATGCATCTGGTCTTCTAAGGATATGGGCAATCCACGTCCATTTGCGTCTCCTAACTTCTTTTTGTTTACTTCTATATTCCTGTTGTTGGTTAGGTTTAGTAGCTCGTTCGTTGATATATGCCCCTATAACATTAATTTATCAAGAATGAAAATTTGGAATTAAGCACGACAAACAAAATCTTGTAAATTAAAATTTTGCATTCCTAAAAGTTACTTTGATAATAAACTGGCAAGAGCACGGCTTAAAAAACGAAACTGGAAACATGCTTTATTTTTGCGAGATCAATAAAGCAGGTTGTTTTTGTTTTTATTTTGTTTTTTCTTAACCCTTATTTACACTACAATTAATGGTGGAAGAACTCCAACCAATTGTAGTGGGGATTGTAAGACAAGATAAACTCACTGTTTATTGTTGATGTTTTTGTTTAAACTTCGATACTGTTACAAGTAGAACTGATGCTTATAATTCTTATACGCTTAACAGTTTTATTTGGTTTAATATCTTTAGTTTTTCTAAAATCTTTGGATGAAGTTTCTGGACGATAAATAAGCAACCAGTGGAATGCGCATAGGAATGGCTTATCCCATCAACAATAAATTTCAGTTTTTTTTTTCATGAATGAAAATTGGGAATTAAGCACGACAAATAAAATCTTGTAAATTAATACTACGAAATTGAGTTTCGTAAAAATTTTTAATTTGATATATGACAACTAAATACGTAGTTTTAAAGAAAAATTCAACAAATTTTTATACATTTTTTCAATAGATTTTTTAAAATCCAAATGAAATGAACTATTTTTAATAAGATTTCTGTATTTTTCCAATTTTAATTTTTGATGAATACACTAAAATTTATTATTGAGGGAAAGCTTGTTTCTATGCGCATTTCACTGTTTGCTAACGCCATATCATGAGGAAAGCTTTTTCCAAAGATTTAAGAAAAGCTAAAAATATTTACACTTAAAGTTTTACCCGTAACAATATCGAAGCTTAAACAAAACTCGAACAATAAACAATTAGTTTATCTTTTGTTACAATCCCCCACAATTGGTTGGCTTTTTTCTATCAATTAAAATTTTCCAATATTATAAAATTAGTGAAAAATGGAGATTTTTTGTAATATCATAATTTCAATTAAAAATGTCACTTAACCAATAAAAACAAAATAATGGTATCGAATTATAATTCCTAACTACAAACTACGAATTCGTAGTTTCACTGTTGTAAAAACGTATTTTCAAAAAAAATTTTGGAAAATTTGAAAGTTTTAATGTTGCATGAACACAAAAACCTGTAAATATTGAAAAAAAAAACGTTTCATCAACGCAATGACAAAAAGCCAAGCCCTTAATGTTTCTTGCATTAAGTGCATGCAAAATTTTCATCGATTTTATGAAACATCTTAATAACTGGGGACTAATGAAACATTCTTTATTAATCCAATGAAACGTTACATAGGTTAAATTTTAAAGTAATTTTCCATTGGTCTAATGTCGAAATCTATTAGATCTGTGACGAAAATTCTTTAAGTGTAAGAAGCATAAAATGTTCACTTTAGGGTCACAACCAGTGTTGCCAGAAGTAGGGGAAAATCACTACATGTAGGTATATTTGATACTAAAATAAAAACGTATGAAAAATCGGACATATTTTTTATAGTCCCCAGATGTAGGGATTTTTCATCATATCACATTTTTTATGAAATAAATGCAGAATAAACATATTTTTAGTAATATTTTCTTGTCCAAAACTGTTGAAAAATTTTCTTTTCCCTAAAATCGCCTAAAAATATATTTTCAGAGTTGTTTGTGGTCTTAAAAAATCTAAACAATTGTTTGATGAAATAGACATCAATGCGTTAGTGACAAATAGATAATTTGTCGTAGAAAAAAATATGTTTCCTGCATTACTTAGGGTAAGCGAAGAAGCTAACGAATAATAGGTAGCAATTGTTACAGGTTAAGGTGTCTGGAGAAAGAGATATGTATGTACACTGTGCTATACAGTATCACTAATACTTTTTCTCTAGTCACTTATGTCAAAGGTTCTTTCTTAAACCACTGGGATATTAATTAATGTTGAAAGATTTAATTGAATTTATTAAAAGTACATACATATGTAATATTTTTTTTGTTTTGTACTTTTTTTTATTAAAGCTTTAATATACATATTCGAATAAAATTTAGTTTTTATAACTAATGTTTGTTCTCCTTTTTGATTTTTGTAGGGGAAATTTTTTCCACGTGTAGGGATTACCACGATTTTTTTTAGCATGTGTAGGAATTTTTCGAAAAATCAATTGGCAACACTGGTCACAACGATAACGCTGAATATGACTCCTGGCAATCGAAAGCCACATTGTTCTTACATAAAGTAAAAAAAAACCGCTTTCAAAAGTAATATTTTAATCTCGCCAATTTTTGCTTTTTTCTTGATGCGGTTATCATAATTCCGGTTGTTTTTTTTTTGTCACATTCACAGAAAATATTTTTGCAAAAAATTGTTCAATTAAATAATTAATTGGTGTACATTAATTATTCAATTACATTTTTGTTTGCTGCAATTAATTTTTTTAATCAAAACCCATAAAATTAAATGTTTGTGTATATGTGGTGTATTTTTTGTTTATGCAATTAATTTTTTAATTGACTAAATTTATGTCCCATGACTGGAAAATACAAATTCGTTAATTGATATGATCAATTCCTTTGCAGGGGCAAAATTAGTTAAATATTTAATTGTCTGAACGAATTATTTAATTAAAGTCAACTTTCTATTTTTTTCTGTGTTGGACAACGCTTATATTCTGCACTGAATGAAGTGCTACTTCTAACGTCCTATCAAAAAAAAAATATTTAAAAATAGTCATTATTTCTTTACTAATTTTTTAATTCAAAGAAGTACGAATATTACGTTCATCACCCGGGAAAAGCCCATATATGATAAACGCATAATGAATTCCTTATGCATACATTCAGGAGCATTTATTTTATATGCAAATAAATTCCGCAACGAATAAATTCAATTTAACAAAATTCTCAAATTCTTATACACATGCATTTATGTATGTGTTTAATTCTGAGAGGGTACAGTTGAAATTGTCTGAAATGTTCCATTGCGAAAACTTAAGGTCCATCATAAAACTAAGTTCAGAAGATTTTGCAACAAGTTTCATGCTGAAATTTTTAGTAGAAACCGAAGATTTTTTACAAGTGTGATATTAAGACCAATTTTCAAAAATTGGCGTTTGAAGTTTGAATATTTTAAGATGCAGCTGATTCTCTAAGGAGAAGTTTGTACAACAAATTTTTTTGTTTCGGATCCAAAATAAATATGAACGTTTTTCAGAGAAGACTTTGGATTTAGAACCATTTATTGACCTACGATTTTGTGGTCAAATTTGGACTAAATAAAAGTTATTTGTCTCTAATTTTATATCGAAACAAACGCCCTAATTGATAAAAATTAAACAGGTTTATAAAAGTTTATTAAAGAAAATATTATAGAAAATTTGTTTCAAAAACCTTTTAATAAGTCTGGGTTTACTCTGTGATAGTTTTTTTAGTAGAAACCGAAGATTTTTTACAAGTGTGATATTAAGACCGATTTTCAAAAATGGGCGTTTGAAGTTTGAACATTTTAAGATGCAGCTGATTCTCTAGGGAGAAGTTTGTACAACAAATTTTTTTGTTTCGGATCCAAAATAAATATGAACGTTTTTCAGAGAAGACTTTGAATTTAGAACCATTTATTGACCTACGATTTTGTGGTAAAATTTGGACTTAATAAAAGTTATTTGTCTCAAATTTTATATCAAGACAAACCCCTTGATAAAAATAAAACAGGTTTATAAAAGTTTATTAAAGAAAATTATCATAGAAAATTTTTTTAAAAAACCTTTTAATAAGTCTGGGTTTACTCTGTGATAGTTTTCTTTCATAAAGTCTGACCTTATAGCTGACAAAGAAAGAGAACAGGCTATTCTGTTTTAAAGAAAACTTTCAACGTGTGAAACCAGACTGAACTGCTAAATTCTTTATTAATAAGGGAGTAACGGTTTAAGACAAAGAATTTACGCAAAAGCTCTATTCTATTAGGTACTTTAAAGTTAGTTGTGTGTGAAAAATTTTATCTCAATACCAAAATTGCAAGAGATTTGAGTTTTTAAAGAAAATTTCATTAAAAAAAGTTAACATTTAACTTATTTGTGTACAATTTTTTCTCGTTACTAACATTTCGATTTATCTACAAATACAAAACTATTTGTACAGATTTTGACACACCCGTCAATTCATTTCTTGTGCTGGAAATCGGCAAGAATTTTAGACGTCGTTTTTTAATAAGATTTCTGTAATAAAAGAATTTTATGACAAATATTAAACAAATATTTCCAGCACAACCCTGTTAATGAGTCAAATGAGTCGTTTTAAAGGTACGTATCCTAAATAAAACATTTTAGTGATACTGATTTCAGTATCATTTTCCGAATTAAAATTATATTTTTATTACGGTCTAATGTGAGGACAATGGTCTTTCATGGATCTTAATTCAAAGTGAGCAATGTTCGTATTTATTTAAAAAGGAATTTTGCTTAATTATGTTCACTGATCAATCCTCCGACTTACCTGATATGCGAAAACACAAACAATTTTTCACCAGACTTTTTTTCGCAATGATATGAACGAATAAGCATATAATACAGCGATAATGGTTGATGAGAGTGTGAAGAATTGGTAGAGAAATGTCTTTGATATTTTGTTTTTTTTTTAAATTTCGGGATATTGAAGGTTTAGCAGCGTCAAGTATCATCTCATTAAGGAAGCCCAAAAAGCAGGAATACAACTCCTTAATAGTATATTTAAATTAATTTTGGTAAAAATCCTTTACTCAATACCAATTCCTACAACTGTTTGTTGCCATATTATTCCAACTCTTTTCACATGCCTGTCTATCATTTCCATAAAGTAAATTTTCTCTTGTGTATCCACTCCTGTTTTATTTTTTCTGATATTTGTGGTCAAAACAGTGTTGGTGGTGTGTCAAATAAGCCGCTTATAAAATTTCATTCATTTTCACATAATTGAATGTCGTCATAAGTTTTAAGTAGAGTATTTGCTGTTACTTCTGCTTGGCTTTTTTATTGTTTTCTCTATCCTTTAAATGTAATTTTAAGGTTGAGTACATGTGTGAGGTTTTTTTATTGCCTAAAGACGAGCAAATTTAAAATTTTCCATTTGACTTAATTTTTGTTGTTAAACAATTTGCTCATTTAAATGTACAAACAATTTCACTTCAATATATTTTTAAGTGAAAATGTGAATGTAAAATAATTAATTGAATGTGACGGTCTCAGTCGCTAACCGAAATTAGATTAATTAATAATGTCTAGCACAATATTTATAGCTCCAAGGAACTGAGTCTTATGTTTTCAGTAAGCTGACAGACTTGTTACTATTATTATTTCCAAGCTGGGTATCATTTTCCATGTTTCGGTCCGCGGATGCCTTGGAGTTATATACAGAGATGATAATTATCTGTATACAATATTTTTGATACCACCAACACGTTTAATGACTTTCGGTAGTTGGCCTCTTTTGGAAACTAAAGCCTTTCGCCAGAAATTTTCAGACAAGTATTTAAATTAGATTAAAATTATTTTAGTAAAATTGTATGACAATACAAAGACCAGGGCTGTGGAGTCGTTAAGAAAAAGTGATAATCCCGACTCCAACTCCATCCGATGAATTTTTTTTGGTACAACTGAAATATTGAAAAAAATTGATTTCATTTAAGAACTAAAGAGTTTTGCTACGAAGTTTCGAAAGAAAGAAGAGAGTTTTGCTACAATCCACGTGGGATCGAACTAGTTTGGAAATACACTATAGACCAACAGAAAAAATAGTCATTGAGCTGAAGTATATTTTGAAAGTAACGGCAAACCCCTCTGAAGAGATCAAGTAAGGGTAACCTTTCCGTAAAAACGCCTGGGTTCGAGCTTCAGGTCAGTCAAGAATGAAAAATTATCAACACATTTTAATTAATTTCATGTTTTAAAATTCATTTCTTCATAAAAATAATTTAATGAAAATTAAATTTGATAAATTAAAATATCAAAATTTGGGTTATATCAATTTGTTAAAATTATGCAAACAGTGCTAAAAAATGTAACAATAGTTCTGTAGGGGAGGGATAAACTACACCAATTCACATCTTTTTCAAAATACGTTTTTTGTACTATTGGAATCAGGAATTTTTCTCTATGGATGTGTAAATTCCCATAAGTCTTATCTTATGTAGTTTTCGAGATAGAAAAGCTGAAAACAATACCGAGTCCAACTTGCTTGGACGTAAATTGCATAAAATTTATTTAGTGTGGTTTACCAATGAATTTGTAGACAATTTTTATTTAAACATGCAGATGCGCCTTCAGTTTTTACTTGAATAACACATTTCAAAGAGAAAATGTTGTAAGCCTTGTATTATTTTTGGGAAATAGCAAACCTTTTGTTGTTTGTCTCAAGGGATTGAAAAGTACCTATACCATCATGGGAGGTTAATAAGTATATATGACGTAATTTTATTAAGAATATCATAGACATAAAAAAACATGTAAGAGTCATATTAAATATTCGAACAATGGCAAATTTTGAATACAGAAATAGAAGTATTTATGTTTTTCAACATGTTTTTGCGGCCTGCTCTAAAGTTTTCAAAATGTGGCTACCTGTAGAGTAAAAAAATTAATTCTTAAACAAATAAACTGAAATTTTCTTAACCTACTTACAACTACAATTAATGTTGAGAGAATTTCAACTAATTGTAGTGGGGAATGTAAGATGAGATGAAGCCACTGTTTATTGTTGATGTTGTTTTGTTTAAGCTTTGATATTATTACAAGTAGAACTGTTGCTATAAGTCTTATACGTTTAACATTTTTATTTGGTTTAATATCTTTAGTTTTTCTAAAATCTTTATGGATGAAGTTTCCTGATGATCTGGCCTAAGCAACCAGTGAAATGCGCATAGGAATAGCTTATCCCATCAACAATAAATTTCAAGTGTTTTTATCAATAATAAAAACTTGGAATTGAGCACGAATAACAAAATCTTTTGAAAACTGAAATCTTTTTCTCGCCAACAAATAAATTGAAATCTTTTTACTCGCCATAGTTTTTTTCGTCCCATCGCTACAAAACATTTTTCAATATAAGATTTATAAAAAGCAAATATATCCAAGCGAACTTTTTTACAAATTTGCATTTTTAAATTCCCTTATTCGACTCTATTTCATCAACAATACCTTGGCGCACTTCCAACAGAACGTTTAAAACAGTGAACCAGCGCGTTTTGTTACAGAAAATGCAAGTTTTGCAAATGTCTGGTGTGTGGATCGAAAAAGTTTTGTTACCACCTGCACTCATAAAAACATAGCAAAAGACATGCTTTGATAAAATCTTTATATTTATTCTCATAAAGTGATACAAGATTTGCCGAAATCAATTGTTATCTCTATTTTTGAAACTCACCTACTCATAACTTCAAAATTTTTAAAGCAGAATCTCCTAAAAAAAATTTTTGTTGAAAAATATTAGAAAAGTTCTTATGCCGAAAAATTTTGGAGTCGGAGTTACGAGTTTTTGTGGGTACTACGACTCCGACTCCAACTCCGGTACAAAACCCTCAACTCCGACTCCAACTCCACAGCCCTGACAAAGACTATACAAAATTTTATTTAAATAGGCTCACCGTTGACCATAGTTATTGAATACAACCCCTTTCCGAAAATCGCTTTAACCTGCCTGCCTGCCTTCACCCTTTACTAATATATAAAAAAAGACAACTGTTGGCGTCAACCCTTTTAAGAGGAACGTTTAGACCATTTTCTAAGAATGCACACCACATCTCCACACAGAGTTAGAGGATTAAATATGCCATACAAATTTGCCTCGTTACATTTTACATATTTTTTCTGAAGACATCATGTACCTTACGTGTGAACACAACATTGTTTAATGCCGATTCTCATAAGAATTAACCAAAACTAGGAAACCTTCCCTCCTCCTAAAATGGCTGCCCAACATAAATTGTTAACTTGCCAATACACGTAGAAATAATTTTATTATCCCTTTTACCAAGAGTACCTACCCGTTGGAATTTCGATATTGTTCTAGTGTACAATTATAAACACTTTCTTAGAATTTAATAATTAGCGAAACAATGTGCAACAAAAGCAGAAAAAGTTTGCGGTTTTTTGCGATAAAAAGAAAAAAAGCAATAGATTATTTTTATACATTTGATAAAATACAACTAAAAAAACTATTGTCAAGCAAACCCGACCATGTGATAACTTACCCCAGTATCAATAACGAAGTTTTATTTTTACACAATTTATATGTAATTCAAAAATGTTCTTAATTAAACTGAGAACCTGCTTAACCTGTCGTTGGTCCAAGCACCGAGATAACACAATGCAATAAATTGGTTGCATGCACCACCTGTTTAGGAGATTGAGCTATCCCACATCCACAGGAGGGCAACTTGAGTTAAAAAGCAACGAGACACCGGGATATATGAAACTAGGCCGAGCATATTCATTCTCGTGATTAGGGCTTAAACTTCAGCTACCACATGAACTCTAAATGGCTCTTACTAACAACCAACCCAGAATCTATAAACTTTTTTGGTCTCCGCTGGTACAAGATAGAACATTGGTCAGCCTAGATCTTGAGATAACAGCCAGGTTTAAGCCCCAGACAAGTTTCAGGCATTGTCCTTACCTATACCCCTTAGAAAGGTAGATTTAAAAAATGTTAATGTTAAATGGGTTAGAGATCGGTTCGTGCATGTAATCTTGGGGGAAATTCAGCCTATTGGCGGACGCCTCTGCGTCTTAATAATAATCTAAATTACCACCTGTTTATTTTTGCTCTCATACGGGGCGTTGGTAGACAAATTACTATGGACCATTGCACATGCAGGTATTTATTCAATATGGGTGACAAATTAAAATCGAATGTAAAAGAAAACTTCACACTGGATCGGAAATTGTAAAAATTTTGTGCAATTTTACAGCATTGACATTACAACGGTTTGAAGTCAAACTTTATAGTTTTTAACAAAAATTCAAATCAGCAATAGCAGTTATATACCTAAAACTACTGATGTTTAAAAGTGTGTAACTTTGAGTTGTAAGTCGTTTTAATAATTCTTGTTGGATTCAAAAATAATTAAACGTTTAATCAATTGAATTAAACGTTTAATCATGTGAATTAAACGTTTAATTGATATTATTAATTTGTTACTGGTGCATATTAATATTGTCAATTAAACGTTTAATAAATTTGATTAAAAGTTTAATTCACTTGATTAAACGTTTAATTCAGTTGATTATATTTTTAATTAAAACTGATTATATTTTTGATTAATGCGTTTACTGGTGCTTATTTTTTTCTGTGTAAATTTAAGTTGTTCCTTCTTAATTTAGTATGAGTCGTACTCAAAAACATAAGTGCGAATAATACTAAAATGTACTTAAAACCATCCTAAAATAATTTAATTCCGAAAATTAATCCTGGAATTTCCTAAAATAAGTACAAAATTTTTAAATCAAGAAAAAAAAGATTGATCTTTTCGTTGGCCGTTCCACTCTGAGAGTAAAATTAAAAAGTGCGCGTTTTAATCTCATATAACTTATTGGTGTCATCTTTCATCATTGTATTCTTTTATGCGTGCATACGGTTGTGTTTTCAAAGTTTGTTGTAGATTTACAACAACACCAGACTAGTCGGAAAAAAACGATTTGCTTGTTATGTGTAGAAACAACAAAAACAACAAAAAGAAAAACATATATTATTTTCATGTTTAAAAAGTAACATTAAACTCTTGCTTCTCATTTAGATTATATTTTTAGTTAAATATGTTCATAAGATTTTTACAGTAAAACCCCATATCGGGCATGATGCTGGTGTTTGATCATTTTGTAAGGTGTAAAACAGGAAAGTAAATCAATCATAATAAAATGCGGGATTGAATCAACTTTATAATACTTAAATGAAGCGTATTTTGAGATTGTTCAATCTTAGATTTACTTAAATCTATCTCATTTTCGGATTATATCAAGTATTCGGGATTAAATATGGATAAGTTAAGTTTCGCGATTGAAAATCCGTTTTATACTTGATTCAAGAAAATCAGTACTCACCTTACTAGTTAAATCGCTTCGGATTGATTTGAGTACGGATGGATTGATTTTTCTTTTGAGTGTATGCGTGTATTTATAGAAGTTTGTTATAGACACAACAACCACACTACAGGAAACTGCAGTACACAGGATGTGTTGGATTCAACTGAAGTCATTAGCAACTACTAGATGTCAATGGATAAAATTTGTAATGAGAATAAGATCCTCGATGGATCGAAAAGGAACTAAAGACAAACTTCTCTATAAAACAATCAATGTTAAAGAGTGTCGAAGATGAAAAAGTTTTTAAAACTAAATTTCGAGCTTTTTTTTATAAATCTTGTCAAAATTATTAAATAAATGTATTTTTTCGTTAAATTGCATCCTTCAGAATAGTGATGTAACATAAAATAACTTTGGCCGTGTAGATACACAGAAAACTTCTATGAATTTATTTACCAATTTAAGCATTTATCAAAAATAAAATCAGTTTTAATATAAAATTTAATCAAGTAAATCAAACGTTTAATCAAGTGAATTAAACATTTAATCAAGTTAATTAAACGTTTAATTAACTTGATTATTGAATTAAACGTTTAATTGACACTATTAGTTTGTTTTCAGGTGCAAATTTGAATCATTTTTTAATTAATACAACAAATTTTTTAATTGAAATCAATTGTTATATTTTTCTGTGTAGTCTAAATACCCCTTTATGTACTGGTATGACCGTCGTTAGATTAGACCTATCATGATAGATACTTACGTATCTCTTGAACAATCTGTGATACAATTGCAAAATATACGATTTAATTTTTATATATCACATTTATATTTTTGTGAAGTAGGCATATTTTTCAAGTTGTCTGAAACTTTATATTGATATGTGATCAATGTGTCTTTAGAGCTTTATTGGCTTTGCTTATGATCTGCCAAAAGAGACAAAGAAATGTGTGTGAAATCGAATTGTCTGCAAAGAAACTCATATTAATGTATTTATGTAAACACTTCCTGCCCATGGTGCACTACCCTGAAAGTATAGTTAACAATACTAAATTGGGTCGTAGGGTATAATAAAGTGATTGTACGAATATTTTTAGCTTTAAATTGTTTACTCAAATAACTTAGAAAAACTTGTTATTTTTATTTAACAAATTCTAAAACCAACAATATAAAATCAAGTGTATAATTCTAACGTAGTTTATTTCATATCATTAAGTTATTGCCATTTTTTAAATTGTTAACTTTGAAAATGTTCTTTTCGAAATATTTCATTTATTTGGCTATTTTACTAATAAGTGCTGGAGTTATCAGCACATCCGCTAAAAAATTATGTAAAGAGGCTTGTACCAGAGAGTTTCGTCCCCAATGTGCAATACTAACTGATGGTAGCAAAAGCGAATTTGCCAATAAATGTTCGTTAGATTTGGAGGCGTGTAAAGGAAATATTGGTAATTAGTTTTATTTTTTTTATATCTTACGATTAATTTTATAACCTTTGAATTTCAGCTGTTAAAAGCGTTGTGCAGGGACGTTGCTATCAGCCTAATGAAAAGCCAAAGAAAAATGTGTTAAAGTAACATACTTGACATAAACGAACAAAACTTATTTCTTTGTAAAACGTTTTATATTCAATAACATGCAAAAAATACCATAATAAAATTTATCAATTTAATGAAACTTAAAAAAATGTTTTTGTGTACAAGATCTTTTGAATATCGCATGAAAACTTTTAATTTTTACACATTTATTATTATTTGGGCAATCATGGACAGACCAGAAACAAATTATGTCATAAATTTAAGATTCATATCAAATTTATTTATGCCGAATGTTATCTCGACATCCTCATCCAAATGCGATTTTCTCGTCTTAAAGTGACATCACAAGCTTTTGCCATGAGATAGAGGCTGTTAAAAAAAAAGTATTGTTGGTAAATCTATAACATTTTTAAGGAAGATATGACATTAAAATTTCTTTTCGGGAGTAATATTTGTATGAAAACAAAGGTAATATTTGGTCCAGTTTCTAAAAAAAAAATTGGTTTAATGATTTAGAATGCAATAAAATATGCAATCATTTTCTTTCAATAAATAAAAAGCAAATCTAAAAAGTCAATGTAGACTTTGGGAAACCATGATACTTATAATATGCAATTTTAGTAATTTTAATTATTAGAATCATCTATTCTCCCGTATTTTGTTGTTGTTAGATCCTGGAAAATATCCTATTTAATTATTAGATATAATTAAGTACTGACATTTTGGTACACAATTGAAAAGTACTGCTCTAAGTGCTTGAAGGGAGCCAAGTCATGTTTTGTTTCTGTGTAAATTCCTGTTATAGCAAATTTAAGCATAACTCATCTACTTATTCGATTTTTATATACTTACAAATTTGTTTTGGAAATTTTAAAATTGTAGCTTTTTGATTTAATTAAAAGGTAAGATACTGCTAAGCTAGTGCTGGGATACTATCGATATTTTATTTATTTCACTATCGATACTATCGATATTACTATCGACTAAAGGTTTGCTCTTGAGTAGAAAAAAATTGATGTTTGTAAAACCATGTCCACCTTATATGGTTAAAGGCAGTTTCTCCGGTTATTTAATATTTTAACGCCAGCTGAAAAGCATCTTTCTGAAGGAACTACTTTAGATAATATTCTAAATTAGTTTTGGTTCTCCGCGCCAAAGGTAATCGATCTAGAGGACTTTTCCTCTAATAGTCGTTTATTGTATTGCTTTATACTCGCAATTGCATTTCCCTTTTTTTTAAGGCATTATTAAAACATTTGACATTTCAGTCCCCATCTTAACATATACAAATTTTATAAGGGCCTCTAATTTGCAGTACAAAGAAGCACAGCTGAGCTATCAATACAACCTGTTATTCTTCTTGTTTGTATACATTCAGCCTTATTTCGGTTCTCGATGTCGAAAACGACTCAGTATTAGATTAAAGTAAATTAAATTAAAGTTCTTTATTCTACTACAAAATTCGACTTACGGTGTTACCGACATCGAAAACCGAAATAAGGCTGATTACTGTTATTCAACGCGAACTATTAGCAAGTAAACCTAGGCGAAAAACTGTTCTTATAGCTGCTTTTACTTGTTTTCATAGTTGTTTTTTTTTAAATAATAATATCGATATGGATTTTTTCCTATTGATATTTTCGATTTTTTAAGACTATCGATACTTTTCCCAGCAATATGCTAAATGATGAAACTATAGCATAAATAAACTGAAACTATTTTCCTTTACCATAAATTATGAGTAGAAAAGATTTGCCTGAATACATGCCGTGTTTTAATTTTGAGTGCACAATCCGACAGGATTATATGCACGCGCCTTGTTTAGGGCTATCTAACCTCCACTTCATGGAATATTCGGCAGCATCTATTGAAAAGCAACAGCAGTTAGAGAAACGCATATACAGGCCAAAATTTCATACAAGTGGTCAAAACCAAGCCCTAAGATTAAGCTTCCGCGTGATTTCCCAAGGGACCTTAGCCAATTTTCAGTCTAGTGCCGTGCGACCATGGGCTATTGACCTCTATTTTGTAAGCCTCTCAGGCTATAAAGTAA
Organism: Pollenia labialis; assembly: GCA_949318255.1. Classification (NCBI taxonomy): domain Eukaryota; kingdom Metazoa; phylum Arthropoda; class Insecta; order Diptera; family Polleniidae; genus Pollenia; species Pollenia labialis. Next base: position 127,848,807 of record OX439139.1, read on the forward strand.
ATATACATACATACACATATACCCAGTGTCCTTGTCCGTGTGTATGGTAAAATGAGTTTTCCAATGACCTTAGAGATGATGTTTGTTTTACAGCTAGAAGCTAGGGCATTCATTCGGTTAGTGTCGTTCATCGGTTAGCCGAATATTAACTACCCGATTAACTGATCGGTTAATGTAAAATTGGCTATTTTATTAATTTAACCGATGGAACAACATTTTTAATTTTTTGTAGTATTAATAAATATTTTTTGTGTTTTTTGCGTTTATGAAAATTATTTTCATACAATATTTTTCCTTTTGGCAATACATTCTAAAAATACAGTACAAAATCCAATAGCAGCCAGTATGTACAGACCAATTGCAGTACTCTCCATAATAAACAATGTTTTTGAAAGAGTTTTATATAACCAAATTTCATCGTATATGTATAGCAATAATTTACTTAACAACTTTCAATATGGTTTCAGAAAAGGATGTGGAACAGAAGAAGCAGCCGTTAATGTTGTTAATTTCATTTGTAAAAGTTTGGATAAAGGACAAAGCGGCGTAGCTGGCATTTTTTATGATTTAAGCAAAGCTTTTGACCTCATTGATCATAATATTTTGCTTCAAAAACTAAAATTATACGGTATTTGCGGGAAGGACTTGCTCTTATTGCAGAGTTATTTAACTAAAAGGCAGCAGTTTGTACAAATTGGTGAAGTTAGAAGCACATTACGTGCAGTTTCATGTGGAGTTCCTCAGGGTAGTGTACTCGGGCCCTTGTTATTTACCATTTTTCTCAATGATTTACATAACCTTGACCTTACTGGTAACATATTTATGTATGCGGATGATATTTGCTTATTTTATCCATATAAGCACGAGACGGTAGTAAGAGCTTACATGGAACGCGATGCAGCTTTGATACCTGAGTTTGCACGAATAAACAAACTTGTTTTAAACGCAGATAAAACCAGTTACTAAGATTTAGGCCCACCCGTCAAAATAACACCTTTTCAGTGTTTGTCAATGGTAGAGAAATTTTTGAAACCAGTAGCATAAAATACTTGGGTATAATTTTACAAAGCAATCTATCTTGGAATGAACACCTACAATTTTTAAGGAAAAAAACAGCTCAAGCGGTTGGTATTTTGTATAAATTCAAAAATAAATTTGATAAAGATACTAAACTTTCAGTCTATAATGCCCTAATTCAAAGCCATTTGAATTATTTAACCATTTGTTTTGGTTATAAAAAGAGTAATGAATTTAAGGCCCTTCAACGTATGCAAAATAAAGCTCTAAAGACTGTCTACAATCTGGCAATAACATACCCAACTACATCGTTATATATTGATGAATGTCGAACAGTTTTGCCCATTTATGGTATTTACAGGATGCAACTTCTCACATACATACGTATTCAAGTGTCTGCACAATATTGGACATCACACTATACATTTCATGAGGAACAATCATGTGATTAATACAAGAAATAATGAAGACTTGAGAATCGCCTGGTGTAGGTTGGAAACTACCAAACAGCGCGTGGAGTTTATGGGTAGTCGTGAATTTAATAAATTACCCCTAATTTTAAAAAATGAAAATAGAATTTCCGTCTTTAAAACACTTCTTAAGCAACACATTCGGCAATATATAAATGAACTTTTTATATAATGTTATTGATTTAAATGATCTCAAATTAATTTAATTAACTTTTTGAAATACATATTTTTTTTTTTTATTTTTCTTTTTTTCTGTACAAACATATAATTTTTACGAAAAATAATATTATGCCAACTTGTCTCAACAATGCCTTTAAGGCGCTGAGACCAACAATTGTAAATGAATTAATTTGTAAATAAATTTGAAAAAAAAAAAAAAAAAAAAAAACAGAATGGTCGGTGATGAGCTTTGCCAGGATGAGTCAGATAATGACCTGACAACAGAAGAAACTCGCGATAGTAACAGAAAAAATCTTGTAACCAAATTAACCTAAGCAATTAGAAGTGTTGAACATTTAAAAAAAATAAAACAGGACTCGAATGGCATAATGGAAGCTTTAGTATGTTTAGAGAAATCCAGGAAAAGGACTGCGAAATTAGATATTCTGTTTAATGGGTTGCTTTCGCTTTCCACAACATCTTCGAAAAGTGAAAGAATTTTTTCCAAGTAAAGTTTTATCAAAACTAAAGAAAAAAATCGATTCCATCGTAAACATTTAAGGCAAATTATTATTCTAAAAGATTATTTTATAAGATCTCCTAAAACTATTGAAATAATAAATAAATGATCTCACAGTTTATTTTTTAATAAAAACATAAAAATAAATTCTTGCAATAGTTAAAGCAAATTAGTCTTTTGGCTCTCTTTATGTATGTTTAAAAAACAAATGTCTGGTTTTTGTATTCACAAATTTAAATTATTTTTATAGTTTTTAAATTTAGTTTTAAATGAGAATCATTGTAAATTTCTGCAAATAGAGGGCATTATTTAAATTTATCATTATTTCATATTAATTTTAAATGAAAAATATTAAAATAACCTTAAATCACGTGTTTTTAATATTATTCACTGTTAAAATAACATTGTTCAATATTGAATCCATAAAAACCTGTTTTATATTAAAATCAAAAGTTTATCTTGTTAAATTAACATGCATACATACTTAAGCACATATTTACATTTTTTTATTTTCATGTTTTAAATATGTTATAAAAAGAAGACAATTCCCGTTTTCTTTTAATTAAAATTATTTAGTTTAATAGTACATAAAGTTTTCAAAGTAGAATGATGACGAAAACCATATCGGTCGATTCTGCTGATGCTTCTGTTAACAGAGGAGAATACAAAATAAGTGAAGCATGTGTTACAGGGGTAAGTGTTTTGAATTATTCTTAAATAAATGCATATGTTGTCTCTGAAGCTTCTTCACACTGTTATATCACATTCAAACCAATTTGATTCTACATGAAATTCATGTTGTTGCAACTTTAAATAACTTTCATTCAACGTGGTTCGGATTGTTATTTCAATATAAATGACATTTTGCTCTAACTTTACTGCAATGTTAAATTAACATGAATTACATTTATTTTAAAAGAAAAAAATGTTGTTCGCAAGTTATTGTAAAATCATGTTTAATTAACATGAAGGAAAATCACTACCGAAAACGGTAAAATCAACCTTGTTTTCGACGATTTTACATTGATTTTTTTCTATGTGTGACCTAGGGTTATCCCTTATGTATCAAAATCGGAAATCATTAGTAGATAATATTTTCTGAAAAACTCAGAAAGATCGGTTCAGATATGAAAAAGTTATGACCTTAATAAAATTGGTTTTTTTTAATACCGATTTTCTGGAACCATATTTCTTCCCAAATCCAAGATGAATAACCCAACTTACTGGCAAATTTTGTTCTTAAACATGTCGGTATATAAATCTGTCAATTCGGTTAAATAATGGCTGAGTTATAATCAAAATACTGAAATCCCAAAAATTACTCTTTTATATTTAAAATTTAAGTTTGTTTCTTAATATATTTAATACCGCGCAAACATGTGCAGATAGTAGGGTGATCGATCGAATAGTATTCGACCGGTTTTAACCGGTTATTTTAGTTTTGCCCAAGTCGAATATTTTAAAATGTCCATTTTTCGAATATCGAATAAACCGGTTATTTTAGTAAAATAAACCGGTTACTTTATTAATGTGTAATTTATATTAGTTTTCCTTACTTTTGTTATAAAAGCACCCGTAATTTAAGTATTTTTCTAATTAAATACTTGGCAAACTTAAGCTTTTTATAAAAAATGTCAAAACAAAATGAAACAAAACTCAAAAAAACATTATGAGCAATGCAAATACAAATCGCTTATATAAGCGTGTGTTCTTGTTACAAAAACCAAAAACAATTTAAAGTACTACAAAAAAAGTTCAGCTTAAAAAGTTATTAGCAATTTGCCAGTATTATAAATACTATATATGTATATCTTTATAAAGATGTCATCTCTGGTGATATTTCGAACTGACTTAAAAGAAAATTGTGCTTAAACGGCCCTTAAATGATAAGTTGCAAGGGTTCTTTAACGTCACGACTTATTAATCTCGTTTAATTAGACTACAAGCTTGACATCAAAATACGCCAAGTAAAACTTTACCCTGTTCCAAGTAGTTTTTAAGATACTGCTAATAATACTTTACTAAAATATGCTGCCAATAATGAATGAAAAACTCTTAAGAAGTTCTAGCATATCTTCATGCTTAAAACAAGAACATTCCGGCGGAATCAACGTTAAGGGAAAATTCATCAGTTTTATTTATTAAAACACAAAAAATTTAAAACAAAATTGAAGGAATCAAAAACGTCCTGGAAGGGTTTAAATTGTGTGATCGACGAATTGACAGATATTTCATACAAAAAACATGTTCATATTACTATTGTTTCTATAATGCTGATTTAAGGGGGTAATTTTCTCATTCAAGGTGAAGTGAACAACAAAATTACCCCCTAAATATAAAAATATGCTTGAAGTTTACTGCTTCATATAGACATGCTTAACCTGCAACAAATTAAAAATCATTTACAATAAATTGGGGAAAATATGTCAAATAATAAATTTATTAAATTCCTATATTTTTAAAACCAAAGTTTTCAAAAATTCTAAAACGTAACCATTAGTTTTCTTAAAGAATTGTTTGCTTTTGCAAAACGTTTGGCTACGGCAAACATTATTTAAGGGTTTCTTAACTACAGTATACATTAATGCAATTATCATCTTAGACATAAAGTTTAGCAAATAACTAGAAATTATTTAATATAATGCTCAAGTTTAATCAATTTACTGGTCACGCTTTTTTTTTATTTTATCGTCAAATATTTGTTAGGTCTAAACATACCTTACGTCAAATCTATGTATTTGTTGGTTCCTTACCTTCGTGAATTGTTTTGTTTTTATTCTAATTACCTTTTTATTACAAAAACTTATTTGATTTTTGTATATTTATGTATTCGAATTAAAACCGGTTAACCGGTTATTTTTAAAATGCTTAACCGAAACCCGGTTTTTTCAAAATAGCAACTATTCGGAATATTCGAAAACCGGTTATTGAAAAAAGTCGAATAATCGATCACCCTAGCAGATAGTTAAATGCAAGTAAGCGATTAATACTTCATACACTCAGGTCTCGTTTTATGCGGATTCAAATGTATACGATTTTGATATTAACGATTTTTTTTAGAATTTTAACAGATTTTGAAATTTTAGATGTTTGTAGAGCTTTTTTACCGTTTTTAAATTAAACCAAGTTTTCATCACTGATGTAATCGTTATAGTTTGTTTTATTTTGTGTTTATTCTTCGATGTGAAGAACAGACAAAAAAATGTTTACAATATAATAAGTACGCCTAAGGCTAATTTCGGTAAGAATTAATTCAAAAAATTAGGTCAAAAATAAAAATACAATACGGTACAACATTGCAATAACCACGTACAAGTGTACACAAATTTTCATAACTTTTAAACTAATAGAGCTCCCTTCATAAAACTTTTACAATATTATACGGACACTATAGGTTAATTTAGGTTAAAAAATAAAAAAAAAAAATTAGGACTAAGTTAGAAAAATTTTGATTTAAGTTTGTCATTTCCGGTTTTGCAAATGAAACAAATTTTTTTTTTAAATTAATTTTTTGCTTAAAAATCAATCGATTTTCTATAAGTTCGAAAAAATAATTAAAATTTTTTTTTTTAACTGCAACAAATAAACATCATAGAAAAAAATGTTTTGCACACTTATTCATATCTACTAGAAATATAGTTAAGCCAAATATAAAGGCATTCCAACTAAATTTATTTATTGGGTTGCCCTCCTCACAAATAGTGCCCCAAATAAATTTTTATTGCATTTTTTATGCGATTTTGTTTTGATTTTTTAATTTACGCGGGTTTTCAGAATTTTGGAACGAATCATTAGTTTTTAAATGAAGCTAGAGTATCGTTTTATGGGCATTCAATTTATGCGTTTTTTTTTTTTTGGAACGCATCTATCGCATAAAACGAGACTTGAGTGTATTCTTCTTTTTTATAATTAATTTAACAAATTTACTTAATTTATTTTTTAAAGAATTGCATATGTAACAATTGATAATAAAGATGTTTTAATCGTTTGCTGTGGGTTTCTTCTTTTTTTTAAGATGTCATCACAAAAACATTTTTTAAAGCCAAATTATCGTGCCGAAGATATCTTGACGTAGGTTTATCATAAAAAATTATTTTGGGAAATTGAATTTTTAATCTGTTTTATTTAATTCGATTTTATACTACAAATCGTGAGTGCCTTTCTGGTATGTATTGTAAAGTAATGCATCTGCTGAGAAAGAGAGAGATAGAAATTAAGATTAACAAGGTCTGTAAGGGTTTTTTATTAGAAGACATACACTTTGGCAACACAGGAAACAGACTTATCACAATTTTTTGATATTGTGAAAAACTTTGGCACGACGAAATTAAATGTGGGGATACCTCAGAATAGATTTATTTATATCTAAAGAACGCTTTTAATTTAACTTTCTGTTCTAATCGCACCATGGTGAAGGGTATTTAAAATTCGGCATAGCTGAACAAAGCACTCTTACTTGTTAAAAATCGGTTTAAAAATGACTGAGTTATAGAAAATTAACAATATTTTTCTTCCAAAAATAATCGTTTCAGCAAGTAGGAAGAATATTGGCTCTGATATTTCATAAGCATTTAGATTTTTAAATGATGAAAATAAGCCCAGTCGCTATATTATTTCACCCTGACCCTATACAAGTCTCTACTAAACTCTATGTATGAGTTTACCTAGTGCACATTCAAATATGCTCTTATAATACTGATTTTAACAAGAAATAGCCCACACTATACTAGCTTTATAATACACCGGTGAAGATGATATTAGATTCGGCATAATCGATATGGTACTTTTACTTCTTTTTTTTTAGTTAGAAGGGCAGAGCTTTTGTACTTAACAAAATACAAGAAATTTGAAATCAGTTTATATACAACAAACTTAAGATTTATAATTCTCACTCACTCTGAAGTTGTATTTGCATAATATCTTTAGCTTTTCTAAAGAATTTGGGAAAAGTTTCCTGATGATGTGGCCTACGCAACCATTGTTATGCGCATAGGAACTAGCTTACCCCCCAACAATTAATTTCAGTGTATTTATCAAGAATGAAATTTGGGAATTAAGCACGCCAAACAAAATCTTATTAACTTTAAATTGCTTTAAATAGTTTTGTAATTCAGAAAGTCCAACAACACGAGAATCGTTTCACATTATTTTTCTATAGTTTTGAATCATCATGTTACTTAGAACGTGTTGAGGTATAATTTACATAAAAATGTTCGATTGATATTTAAAAAATCAATACAACTTATCTAAAAATAAATTAAATATAATTGCGGTGTAGACTACAAAAGAGATTGCTATTTGTAATTTACTTGAAAATTACAATACTTAGAAAAACTTGCTATTTTTATTAATCTAATTCTAATGTTTAAACTATAAAAGCAGCCGTAGAATTTCTAATATATTAGAGTAATTCGGATTGTTCACTTGCTATTGGAAAAATTGTTTATTTTTTTTAAAAATGTTTTCTTTGAAATATGTTATTTACTTAGCTATCTTCCTAATCAGTACTGAAATGATCAGCGTATCCTCATTAACAAGAAGAACATGTAGGCCCTGGTGTTCCAAAGAGTATGATCCCCAATGTGCTGTACTGACTGATGGAACCCAACGGGAATTCGACAATAAATGTCTGTTAAACTTTGAGAAGTGTTCAAAAAAAATTAGTAAGTAATTTATATTCGTAAATCTTATTTTAAATTAATTAAATTAAATGGAATTATTTTAGCGGTAAAAAGTATTCAGGAAGGCAAATGCCTAAAACCCAATGAAATGCTGAAGAAAAATGTAGGAAAGTAAGATGGGAATGTGTGAACAAAAAAGGATTATACATAATAAAAAAAAAAATATTTATATATACGTACATATAGTACATATTTAATAAAACAAGCGCCAAAAATCAAATAAATTAATTTGACATTACATGGGTAAATAATGTCAACTCTCCCTAATGAACCTAACTGGTACTTATTATACTATGATAGTAAGCAGGGCTGTGGAGTCGGAGTTGAGAAGTCGGAGTTGAGGTTTTTGTACCGGAGTCAGAGTCGTAGTATCCACAAAAACTCGCAACTCCGACTCCAAAATTTTTCGGCATAAAAACTTTTCTAAGATTTTTCAAAATAAAAATTTTTAAGCCAGATGTTTATTTGGTTTTTTCCTCAACGATATCAAAAGTTGTTTACATTTTCCTTATGTGTATATTTTTGTTTACGTTTTTTGTTTTTTGCAGCACATACATGCACACAAAACACATTTTTCCTTTTGTTTCGCCTATGTAGTAGTAAGATTTTGACAACGGCGGGGAATTTTACACAAGCAAAATGCCTGTTGTTTTTTGTGTTGTTGAATTGTTGTAGAGGTAAGCAGACCTATTGGTTAGGCCATGCTTGAGACAAACAGTACGAAGTCCAACAACAAAAGGTCTGCTATTTCCCAAACAGAATACAAGGCTTAAGGCTCAGTTAGGCGAACGTTGCAGTACCCGTAATCTACCGCACCGTACTGTATGCAAGATTGTGCAATTATAAACTTTTAAAAACGTGTCAAATGTTTTTCCCATGCATAAACAAAAAGCAATAGCAAACATACAACAATACACACAGTGATGGGAGTCAAAAATGTTTAAATGGTGACCGCTGTGCAAAAAGGTACCAAATGATTTATTTATTTTCTTAAAGTCTATTGGATTTACAAAATATCCTTACAGACTATTCGCTAAAAATATTATTTGACGAGCTTATATTAAATTTTTTAAATATAATTTAAACTTAGTTTTAGGGCTGTAGGAAATATCGCCCAAAGAAAAATGGCCCAAAAAAAAAAAATTAAAAATCGCCCAAACGAAGAATCGCCCAACCAAACATGAAAAATTACCCAAAAAGGTAAATACGAAATTTTGCCCAAAAAAAAACGAAAAAGGGCCCAAAAAGAAAATGAAAAATGACCCAAAAAGCAGAAACGAATTTTTTCCCAAAAAAAAAAAAAAAAAAAAATTGAAAATTACTCAATTTGCAAAAAAGTGTTTATTATTCATATAAATTTAGTTATATACAAATATAAGTTTTACGTAAAAATTTGCATTGTGCCTTCAACAGCTGTTCGGCAGTATGGACGCTATGACACTTTGCAAAGTGTCATAATGTCCACAACTTAACTTATAAGGATACCGGCTTCGCCAACTAAAGCTTCTCTGCACAGCCGGCCTTCGGCCGGGCGCAAGGATTTTCTCCTCTATGGTATAACAAATACCGGCTTCGCTAACTAAAGCTTCTCTGCACAGCCGGCCTGCGGCCGGGCGCAAGGACTTTCTCCTCGGCTGTAGGAAGTATCGCCCAAAGAAAAATGGCCCAAAAAAAAAATGAAAAATCGCCCAACCAAACATGACAAATGACCCAAAAAGGTAAATACGAAATTTTGCCCAAAAAAACGAAAAAGGGCCTAAAAAGAAAATGAAAAATGACCCAAAAAGCAGAAACGAATTTGTTCCCAAAAAAAAAAAATTGAAAATTACTCAATTTGCAAAAAAGTGTTTATTATTCATATAAATTTAGTTATATACAAATATAAGTTTTATATAAAAATTTGCATTGTGCCTTCAACAGCTGTTCGGCAGTATGGACGCTATGACACTTTGCAAAGTGTCATAATGTCCACAACTTAACTTATAAGGATACCGGCTTCGCTAACTAAAGCTTCTCTGCACAGCCGGCCTTCGGCCGGGCGCGAGGATTTTCTCCTCGGCTTATCTCCAAGATCAAAATCGCAAAATACTTAAAAAAATTCGATTTGTTTTACCTTTTTTCTTGTTCAGGTCCATAGGTAGCAAACCGTTAAAAACTCAAGGAAACAACGAGAGTTTAGATGTTGGCCTATAATTTTTCACATCACATTTATTTCCAGACTTAAATATTGGAAAAATAGAAGAAATTTTCCATTTATCTAAAAACACAACAAGCTTCAAAGAAAAATTAAATATTAACTGAAGTGGAAAACAAATAAGGTAACAATTTTTAATAAAATAAGAACAAAGACCATCTAAATCGCTACCCAAAGAGACTTTTAAAATAGAAATAGCAGAAATCACATCGGAAATTAATAATTGTATTGTAGTTTTATTTGCATAAAATCTTTGGCTTTTCTTAAATTTTTTGGTGTAGTGTTTCCTGATGATCTGGCCTAAGCAACCAGTGAAATGCACATAGAAACTAGATAATCCTAAAACAATAAATTTCAGTGTATTTATCAGGAATAACAATTAGGAATTAAGCACGACAATTAAAATATTTTTAATATAAGTTGATTAAAGAGAATCGATTGCATTAAATTTTGGATAATTGTTGCCTGATTTCAAATTAAAATCACACAATAAATTTTCAAATATACAAGCAGAAAATTTGCAATCATTGCCAAGAAATCATGTGATTGCAAATTTATCAATTCTTTTATTTTAGGGGGATTTAAAGTTTTTTCTTCGTCATCAATTCACGAACTTTTATTGTCCCTAATAACTAAATCCTCCCTTAATTTAGTTTCTCTTAAATCGTTCAGATGCTACAGATTTACTAAGTAAATTTAATAAATCGTTTTCTAATTCAAGTAATTCCGACACAATTGCTTTCCAATTTAGAATTACACAACAGCGGCAACAACTAAATGGAAATGTAAAGATAAACTTTTATTTAGAAGTAATTTATGCAAAAACGCCTTGCAAATTTATAAGAATCAAACAAATCAAATCAAAAGCAGAAATTAAATCCACGAAAATCCATAAAAGACAATTAAAATGTTTATAGGAGTGTTAACGTATTCACGCGTATTTATTTATTTTTTTTAACGGAAGTCAGAGAAACTTTTAAACATTTTCTTTCATTCGAAATAAAGTGACTGAATTAATGAAGATTATTTAGAGACCATATTCACGTACTATTTTTGGTTGTATTACGCTTGCTCTGAGTGCATGGGAAATGTATGATTACTTATTTAGTCTTTTTTATGTTTATTTTTTTTCCATATATTTCTGAAGTTACAAGGAGGACTAGGGGTGGTTGGTTGGATGGTTTTTGAAATGTAGAAAACATTTCATGTGCACCATTGACTTTTGTAGGAATGAAAAAAAAAGAAAAACACAAAAATCAAGTTCAATTTTAAACAACAGAGCTTTAAAATCATAGACAACTTCATCGCAGGGTTGTCTTTAATTTTATTTGTCGCTATCTTAAGTGCTACAAGACCATCAGAGATTCCCAAGTTCAGGAGTTTTTAAACAATAATTTTTTTAATATTTATTTAAACAAAGGATATTGCTAATTGGCGGGAAAAATAACGTGAAAATAGCCTCGCTTTTAATTTTGTATGCACTTGATATGGCCTTCTTTGGGACATTATAAATACGAATATTTTATAATTAAATGTTGCAAATTCATGTCACAATTTTACTTCCTGAAAATCGGCCAATCAGTTTACAAGCAGAGCAAATTAGGCTTCTTTTCGGATAATATACGTTTGCGTTTTCAAACAAGTACGAAAAAATATATACTCGTTCATGGCCGACCACCTAACACAGAAAATTATAATATAAGAGTCATTTGTGCAAATAATATCAGATATCTACAGTTTTATGAGATTTTTCGTGTTAAAGTGATTTAAGAAAGGTTATTTACATCCGACTTATGATTATTTTTGGACCTTCCAGCACAAAATTTTGATAAGACATAGAAGCAGTTATAGAAATTACGGTTGCCAAATTGTTTAGCCAAGCCAACATTTATAAGCTAGTTATAGAATTTAACGAAATTTTTTAAATAAATTCCGTTATAATAAGATGGTTTATGGCAGTGTTCGAAAATAAACCCTTTATATCGCTCCTTATTGTTCGGTTCGGTAGATTTGTGTAACACATACGCGCTAATAGTGTTTGTGTAGAAAATCATTAAAAAAATAATGTTTCCCTCTTAGTCATCTTTCGAACACCGCTTTTATTAAACTCAAAAGATGAGAACATTTAATTCCGTTCGGTTTTTTTTAAATCCGCAAACTTCATTGTGTTCGGTTCGTCTCATTAATGTTCGTCCCTTTTGGCTGGTAAAAGAAAACCAAACAAAATACACATACGAAAAAAAAACCAGCAAAATAATTTTACACAAACAAAACATATACAACATACACACACAAGCTGTTCGTGGTGCGGTCGTTGCTAAAAATGTTTGTTTTTTCATTTCTTTATCAATGTAAAAAAAAACAAACCCTATAGAACATTTAAATATAATGTTTGTCTACAGTATCACTACAAGTGTTCTGTTTTTTAACAAATAACAGAACAATACATAATGTTCGGAACTTTCTTGAAAATAGTTACGAACAGTATAAAGGGTTGTGTTCGTCTACACAATCACTAAAAAAATAGATATAGTTCTTGGGTGTGTGTGCCGAACTCTTAATAATGTACTGTTTATTTTCGAACACTGGTTTATGGGCACAAAGACTCAATTCCGGAATGAATTTTGTATGGGGGCTATGTGAAATCATGAATAGATTCTCACCATTTTTTAAAGTGTTGGTCACCGTGACAATTGCAACAATCTGCCAAATTTCATCAACTTATCTCCAAAATTGAGACAATGATAAAATGGACATCCAGCCAGCTGTACGAACCAACGGACATCGTTAGATAGTCGATTAGCGTCGTCAAGGTGGGTCTTGCTATGAATAATATTTAAAGAGTTACACACATCAGCACACGCATTAAATGGAAAGTAAATTTTCAGTTTTCAAACGGTGCCATGAAGGCAGAGATAACCAATTTTAAAATTAAGAACCAAAAGTTGTTTTGTGGAACTAACTAACCAGCCTCTTAATCAGCAATATTTAACCTATACTATTACATTTTGCGTTTTATGAATCCTACATCCCAACAAACACGAAGTCAAACCTTTGATATGAAATGACTTTATCATTTGACATCAAACGTAATTCTCAAACATTTTTTAATTGTTTGATTTAACATTTAAATTCAAATTGATAATGATTTGAAAATAAACATTTGATATCAAATGGTTTATCAATTTGATGTCAAATGTTTGTCAAATGTGAAAATCAAATCAAAAATAAACTTGGCAATACTAAAGCGAAAAATAAATGTAAAAATGGCGATTAAAGTTACATTTTTTTACTTTGTGGTTACATGTGTTTTACTATTAAAAATAAATTTTAATATAAAGTGAACAGTTTATTTCTTGTGAAAAATAAAAATTATTTGTGAGAAATTACAATGATTAAAAATACGATAAAAAAGAAAAATAATAAAACGGAAAAGTGAAGAAAGTTTGTTGAACGATCGCGGTGCTACAATCCTCAAAATAAAAGGGAGCCAAGTATTTTGTCTTCCCAAGAATTAGAGGACGGAAAGAACACTATTTCATCTTTTAGCTATGGTACCGAATGTTTATCTCAAAGTTTATTTAAATAAATAATAAATTTAAATTAAAAAAGTTAAATAGTATTATCTATATTCCACATTTGAAAAACATTTGAGAATTACGTTTGAAAGCAAGTTGAAAATAAAGTCATTTTTCAATTTGAAAATAGTTTCCCCTTTTTGTTGAGAACGCTATGATTTTCAAATAATTTTCAAATCATTATCAAACGTTTGTCGCTTGAGAAAACGTTTGATTTCAAATCATTTTCAATTTGAAATCAAACCTCCGTGTTTGTTGGGTAATAAAAGAAAATAAAAAAGAAATCGCGGCACTTAGAATTTGTCTATCGCAGCTCTAAATAATGGCAGGCATACGTGAAATTACAAAACTCAATCTAACTAGACATCTCTTTTAAATTAGGAATTACTATTTGACTTTGTTATTGTTATTGTGGAAAACATTCATTGTCAAAGCGTTGCACATCACAGTTACCTCTAAGTTTTAAGATTGCATCTGACCCAAAAATGTATTTAACGTTATCAGAAATTTATATTTTCTTGACTAATGAATAGGGAGATCGATTACTTGACTTTTTTCAATCACCGGTTTTCGAATATTCCGAATAGTTGATATTTTTAAAAAAACCGGTTTACGGTTAAGCATTTTAAAAATAACCGGTTTTAATTCGAATACATAAAAATACAAAAATCAAATTAGTTTTTGCAATAAAAAGTTAATTAGAAGAAAAACAAAACAATTCACGAAGGTAAGGAACCAACAAAATACATTGATATGACTTAAGGTATGTTCAGACCTACCAAATATTTGACGAAAAATTCAAAAAATAAAACTCGTGACCAGTAAATTGATTAACCCTTTCGCTATATTGTATCTATATGGATACATTCAACTTTGGAGGCATCTGACAATCTCTTGGTCAAAGAATTGGCTTAGATATCGGCACGTAACTGTTTTTTAAGATCTTATGAATTATTTTTAATGAAAAACTCTTGGATTTTACCAAAATTGAGAATATTGAGCATTTTTTATATTTAATTTTTTTTGAAAAAAAAAAGATTTTTATCTTTCAAAACCATGTTTAAAAAAAACACATCCAACATAAAGAAAAAGTTTATTTTAACTTTTTGGCAGGGTTTAATATGCTATCGCCATATTTGCAAAAGCAGCCAAATTTGCCTTTTTCCTAATTAAAATACAATCCAAAATAAAAAGCCGGCAAGTTCCACTGCTAAAAAAGCCCACACTTTTCAAAAAGTTTTTGCATCAATAGTTTTTGTTTTAAGCCGGAAAAAAGCTGTGCTGGTTTTTAAAACATTGTATGTATCCATATGGATACAAACGCAAGTTATGGGTTTAAATGATATACACACAATACATATAAAATAATTTTACGTTTGACGTTGCTCAGTGGTTTTTATATGGGGCCTATTGCAAATTATGGAACGATCATCCCGAAATTTACTAGTGTGAGTTCTAGTCTTATAAAACTGTGAAGTATTAAATTTTATTATTATAAACTGTTTTCCGGGAGTATGGCTTAAATGGATTTAATAGAAAATTATGGTCCGATCTTCACAAAATTTTACAGTGTGAGTTCCGGTTGAATAAAACGAATTTTTTTTTCCACCATTTATGTTAGTTTTTTTAACAAAATTTCTTTACCATAACCGAAATATGTATCCATATGGAAAGTGAGTATTGTTGTTGTTAGTGACAATTATAATTAAAATTCAAAAAATTGGTATTTTTTTTTTAGTAACCCAGAAAAACTTGCAGCGAAAGGGTTAAACTTAAGCTTAAGAAACCGTTAAATAATGTTTGCTCTAGCCAAACGTTTTGCAAAAGCAAACAATTCTTAAAGAAAACTAGTGGTTACGTTTAGGACGTCAAATGTTTAATAGGTGTGAACACAGCTGTAGAAATTTTGAAAAACTTTGGTTTTAAAAAATTAAAGGAGTTTAATAAACTTATTATTTGAGGTATTCTCCCAATATATTTTATTTGTTGGTGGCTAAGCATTTCTATATGAATCAGTAAACTTCAGCCATATTTTTAAAAAATTGCAAAGAAAACCTCTTATCCAGGATTTTATATTTAAATATGAACAATGTTCATATATTAAAAGATTAGGTAGTCAATTTTAGGGTAAAGGACCACTGATGACCTAGAAAAGTTTTTAATGTGGCGCGTGCAACTGCTACATAATTTATTTTCTAGTTATCCTACCGCTTTAAAATAATATCATTGAGAACAGTGTATCGAGGGCATTGACAGAGGTACCCATTTTTGATATTTATTCTTAAAATAAATTAACTTAATTCCAAGATTGCAACTGGTTTCAAAAAATTCATATTTTTAAAGAAAACATCACTTTCTTCATCCAGCGAGCTGAGCTGCTGAAGCTTTTCCTGTTGGATAGGGCTCAGATCTATAACCCAAAGAGATAAGACTCGGATGATACAATTCCTTATAGTATTCTCTTGGTTGCACGTCTTTAAGCTGGCCTTTAGTAAAATTGCTCAAATCTTTACGATTTGGTAATGGATGACACTTACATCAATGTCACAACATCTGAAACTGATTTTCAGAATGTATTGCAAGGCATAGAACTATACGTAAGAACACCAATAAATTATTAATAAGAAAAGCAAAAGCAAAACGTTTGATTTTTATTTGTTTGTTAGGTATGAGTAATAATTTCATAAACTGGGTACAAAGCTATAAACCGGTGTAACTCAGGAACGGTAAGAGTTAATTCAAAAAAATTATTAAGAACGAACTGATCTTTAAAACTTCGTGGTTAGTTTTCTTAATTTTCATAAAAATTTTAAAAGTTATAAAGTTTTATTTACAAAATTTATGCAAAAATTGCAAAAAATTGTAATGCTGGGTACCTAAATGAGCAAATGCATTTGAAAAACTTATAATTTATGCACACAAACATAAATCAGGACATTTTTTTTAAATTATTTCCTTAATTGTGAAGAAAATCGTGGTTTTTCCAATATGTAGTTATGAAGAAAACTCAAAGAAGAGCTTTAAGAGCTAAAATCCTCTTCTCGTAGTTTAGTACTAAATTTTTTTAACAGTTTCAGAATCCCATTCTTTAAACTTTATACACTCATACATTTGCTGTCTAACGGAACATTTTATTTCTTCTACTTCCGTTTGTGTTTGCCAAAAGTGTTTGTGTGTGTGTGTGTTTTTGTTTTTGTGTACACTTGTGTGTGTAATTTCTTTTTCTAGCTTCTGGCATGAGAACAGTTTTATGTGAATGTTTAGTTTTATGTAGTTATCACTGGGATTTATCGCTAACGAAAAAAAAAATAAAAGTTATTGTGTTTGTTTAATTGAATTTCAATTGTTATAAGCTTAAGCGTTTTCTTATTTACACATACGCACACGAACACAAATAACAAAACCTAAATACAGACTAAATAAAAAAATAAAAAGCAGAAATAGTCGTACGTGTTTGTATATGGAACTTTGAAAAGATAATTTGAAAGTCTTTTCTTTTACGATTTTTTATCTTTTCAGCTATTTCTGCTATATTAAGCGTGCGAATTGTTAAGTGAAGAGATCGAGACGTTAAGGCAATATAATTGTTTGACTTTAATTGGGTTTAATTTATATAATTTGAATTAGATTGGATAGTAGTTTGGTGTTAATTAATCGAGCTTTTTTAAGTAGTTTGGTGTAAATTAATCGAGCTTTTTTAAGTAGTTTGGTGTAAATTCATCGAGCTTTTATAACTTTAATTCAAATTATAGTTTTGTTTGTAGCAGATTTCTGCGAATTTTTAAGAAAAGATCTGTATGAGGGCCATGTTAAGTTATTCGGTTAAGGCATTTATGTTTCCCTTAAAATTTGTTATAAATTATTTAAAATACGTTTATACTGAACATTTTAAAAACTTTTTTTAAACCTGTAGTAATCATCAAAACTGCGGTTGGTGAGATCTTAAAAATGGTGGCTAAGGGGCTGAGCTAAGGTTAACCATGTCTACCAGTTATTTCAGTTAGTTGATGTCAAAACGTAGTCACTGCCGGCTCTACTTGCAGCACGCAGACTCTTTGGTCGTGCTACCACGTTAACCAACCAGCCTATACATGCAGGGTCACTGTTTTCTCCTGATGTTAGGAACAACGTGAACTTAGGTAGTAATCGTAAACCTTAAAGTGCCCACTGTAATAAAACCTAAGTATATCTCTATTAGGAAAATTACAAACGCGCTCTCCAACGAACATTAAAAACTCATTCAAATCGTTAAAATTCATTCAAAAGCAGATATATCAACTTGAAGTATCGCTTGCGATGCTGTTAATTCGCAAATAATTTTAGCTGAATAGCGACAGGAAATAATGCGAATTGTGACATCAATGTTATTACAAATGGCATTAATGAGGCAAAAACAGACATCAATCCAATGACGAACGTCATCATAAAATTTGGTCATATTTAATGCGTCATCAATGAATGCTATGTCTACAGTGGCATCAATTCGATGCCATATATTGTGTATAATTAACAGATAAAGCATAAATATAGATAAAAACTAAGTAACTTTAATATGCTAGTGAAGAGTGTTTTAGGAAGAATGTTATTGTTTTATCCACTATTTTTGTTTCTAGACACATTTTTAAAACCTGCATAGGAGGCATCGCATTGATGTGCATACGTAGTCAAAGCAAAGAAAACTTTATACAACATATAACATTCAAATTGACCAAAAAGAATGAGAGCGAAAAGAGTAAATTGTAAATTGTAAAGTAAAGCGCACTAGAAAAACAAAAACACTGCACAAGATGGTCAACACGATTTGCTTGTTTTGTGTAGACACAACAACAACACTACAAGGAAAAAACCATACATTATTTTCATGTTTGAAAAATAAATAAAAAGTAAAAATTCTCATATTCTATTTGTTTAAATTACTTAGTTAAATACATCAAATTTTCAAATTAGACTGATTGCGCAAAACATATTGGGCATGCTGCTGGTGTCTTCTGTAGAGTTCTTCTGTAAATAAAGGGCGAAATATAACAAACAAGTGTAATGGGTAAGTAGATTATAATATTATCTCACTTTGACCTAAACTTAAGTCAATCCAAATAACTCAATTTAATGAAAAACTGTCCTTTCTCCTATGTTATTGAGTCATCGCACTATTGACATTTTTTATTAAACGGAATCCGATTCGTAATTCTGTGATGCGATGTGTCATCCCATTAATGACATAATTTCATCTTTCAATCTCAAGACAATTTGGCCAAGATGACATCACAATGATGAAAAGTGACGTGGGGTCAAAAACAAAGACACTTGTCATAGTACTGATGTCAAAATACATCAGCGTTATGACGCCTTTTCTATCTGTGTAAGGCAACTTTAAGTCATGACCTTGAAAACACCTTAACACATAATCATCCCTCTGATATAAAGATGTGCAATTTCATGAATATCGAACATTTCGTTTATAAAATTAAATGTTATTTCTCGATTTTTAAAAATTTTTGACAATATTTTGAATCGTTCAACTTACAGCTTTTTTTCTCTAATTTATTTCTACTAGCAAACATATTCATTAGGGTTGATCGATATTGTGCCATCGATTTTTGAATAACTTTTGACTTTTTCTCAGCTTTTATTTTTAAGGTTTTTTTCTAATTGGTAATAATTGAATTTTGGCCGCCTCGAAAATTATTATTATATAAAAATATTAACAAATTTTCTGCCTTACAAATGAGCTACCCTAATATACATATGTATAAGTTCTTTGACAAAACCAATTCATTAGTTTATACAAAAAAAATTTAAACATATGATTATATTTATTTTATTGCAAATCCAACCAATCATCATTTATAACCCATTCATTTGTGTGGCATTTGTCTTTTTCCAATTTTTTTTTTTTAGCCCACAAAATAAATACAATAATTTTTTAATCGACCATAAAAACATCAAATTACATTTTATATTTGTAAAAAAATACAGAGTATAAAACCAAATTTTAGTATTTTATTGCAAGCAATTTAAAATATTAATAGCCACAAAGGAGAAAGATGAATGAACAAAGAATAGACAGACAAACCAATACTTGAGCATGCACACATACTGTACATACATTTTAAAACGTCCTGTTGCAAGAGCACACATTCACATATTTATACTCCCGAGAGAGAATTGGAATATACAACCACAATTACAATGAGACAGAGGAGTACGAAAACAAAAATCTTTTCAATATTACATGAGTACAAATTGTAATTTAATCCACAGATGTCACCATTACAATCAACATGAAATGATAGTGCATCCTTGTACGAACACAGCCACATATAAATTTTACTACTACACGAACACATACATCAAAATAATAGATAACACCCCTTTTCTTTGTGTAGTCTTCTACAATGTGTGGCATTTTGTGCAGATTATAATGCTTCACACAGTAAGTTTTTGGTGGAACTAAAGTTTAACACGAAAGCAAAAAAAAAGCCCAGGCAGGTTATCTTTAAAAACCGTTTGACACACTCACACAGTTACTAAACAACAATAAGTTTTTTGTTGCATGATGAGACCTAAACAGAGACACGTGACTGCTAGAATGACGATGAGAAGGGGGAATTAGTATTTTAAAGAGATGAATGTTATTGTTGTTGCTGCTGTCGCATGCAAAAGTGTCAAGTTAAAAAATTATAGAAAAGTCACATTTATTAAATCATCAGGAATTGTTATTGTTATGCCTTTTTAATAAACACCATCATGTAAACAAGGCAAAATGAAAAGGTACATTACCAAAGAAATTTAAGCATTTCCTGGGCATTTTCATCATTAAAAACCAAACAAACATAAACAGATAGGGTACTTTTGATATCTCATCAATTGTTTGTATCTGTATTGATTATATTTCGAACGAAATTAGGGTCCAAATTCGTTTTTGAAATCATCAACTGCTTTTGGTTTATTAGAAAACATTATCTTAGGGATGGACTTACGGAAAGTAGTCAAAAGGCCCTAAAGCCAAATTGATTTTAAACTTGGTGAAATTAATCATACGCGGAATTTCAGACAACTTTCCGAACGTAGTATATCCCATTTTGTCTGCCCGCTTTCTCGCCCGTCTTCATTTGTCTTTGTTTGGCACTATAATTCTTATAGGAAAAATTGAAAATATCATCAATATATTAAGAACAATTTTGATTTTTAGTTGAACTGCTTATTTTTAATTTTTGATATTCTTTTTAATTAGGCTTGAGTTCATCAAATTTAATTTTCATTAAATTATTTTCACTGAGGGAAGGAATTTTACAACTTGGAATTGTTTATTAAAATTTATTGATAATTTTTCTTGGCTGAGCTGGGATTTGAACCCGGGTTGATCTTTACATGTTTCAAGAAGCGCCACTTTCTATCGTCAGAAGATCTTTGTGTTCTACCCACTGCACCACTGCGATGCCCGTTATATATTAATTAAAGATCAGCCCCACAGCCTTAATGATTAGAAATTTAGTAGTCTGTTTTAAAGAAGGAATTGGCCGACGTAGAAGAGGTGCTCATCGAAATATTCGCACTGAAGGCAACGTAAAATCTGTGCGGCAGAATGTGAAAAACGATTTATCTGTCCAATTTGTCATTTCTAGAACATACAAAATTTAAATTGTGCAAGCAATTGTTTCCAAAGACCACCAGCAATCCCATAGATAGGTCGCATTAAGGCCACCCCGTATCTAAAAACAAATTCAAATCTAGCAGTGAAATATACCATCAGCTTTAGGGCATGGCATAACTTTAAATCTTGGCATGTGTTCCTCCCAACTGTCACGCACTAACACAAAGCTTTGAATCTTCAACTACAACGTGAAAGTTGAACTGCTCTATGGTAGCAAATCTTAGAATGCTGCAATAAAAGACATCAACAGCATTCAACGCTTTGTCAACAGTTGCCTTTGTAAAATCCTGACCGTACATGAAGCAGACAGCTCGATTGCGAAATTAGAACTTTAGGACACAGCTGGTGTAAAAAATGGCGTATGGCGAATTTAAGAGACGATTGGAACAACTTTGTTGGGGCCCTATGTTCCTTAATCTTATCCTTTATTTAGACTGGAGTTTAAAAGAGATACAGTAATTTTTTAATAGAATATTAAATAAATAAATAAATAAAAAAAAAGACAGTGACGCAAACGAAATTTTCGTGGTTGTTATAGATTTGATTTGTGAAATGGCTTATAAAAAAACGATTTGGATCAAATTAAAGTTGTGTCTTTTTATGATTTGGTGTGCGATATGTGCATACTTATGTTTGTATGTCTATATACAATCTATTTATGGCCTTGTTATCCTTGCTGTTTATTATACAATTTCTAATATCTGATTATACCAAAATCATACACAAATAAAATCTAACTTATGTCTATTATAATTGAATAAATATAAAAAGTCATTAGCAAATATTTTCCATTCATAACGCTATGACAAATGTGACAGTTAGACAAATTAAATTTGACATCTTTCAAATTAATCGTAATGACAGGTTTTTTCTTCTTTTGTTTCCTTTTATGCTGTTCTGATTTTTTCTTGTTTGTTTTTATGGTAAAAAAATACACTCAATCAAAATACAAGTGTTTACAATTACGACTACTAATGACAATTAAAATGCCTCTTTTATGAATCCTTAGCATCAAACAAATACACACACCCTGAATCCTTCTGCCGCTTCACCAGCACTCGTAGAAATACACAGCATTTTACCAAACAATTTGAGCTCATATGTTACGCATAAAATAAATTATACTATAGAATGACAAGAACTTCAACAACAACAACAAAAACATAAAATAAAAGTTGACATAAACAAGGTCCCCAGAGTACTCTTTACAAGAGTATAAAGCACAAGGTTCTGAAGTAGAACAAAAAAAAAAAAGGAAACAAATATTTCAGCAGCAGAAAGAGTGCGATACATTCTTGACGAAATTAATAATGCTTCTGCAATGAAGATAATGACGATAATAGCAGTGTGATGATGATGTTGATGAGGCTGTTGTCTCAAAAAAAAAAAAAAAACTAAAGCTTTAGAGTGGGTGGCGGTGGTTGTTTATTTGTCTCCTTGGTTGGTATACTAAAATGTCATTTTTATGACAGATTTGCTAGCTCGATTACGAAATATAAATAAATGGTTTAAGATAAAAAAAAAAAAAAAAAAAAAACTATCAAAAGTAATACGTTTCAAAACGAAGTTAAAAAGGTTGAATTTGATTAAAACACTCACCCTATACTTTTAGTATCCTCTGAATTCAATTCAGGAACAAACAAAAAAACTCAATGTCCTTGTTGTTTTCTGCTTAACATGTTTAATATCGAATTTATTCCTTAACAAACTCTAAAATATCACCAGGGGACTAGAGAAATTATCAAAGCGTTTTTGTAAAGGTATAAAATGTTGAATAAAAACACATGTGTTATGTTGTGACTTTGAGGTTAAACGCGAGTTGGGTGGATGATGCTGGATTGTTTGGAAAAAAATTTCAAATTCAAAATTTTGTAACAAAATAACACAGAAATAAGAAAAAACATAAATATGTATAAATATTATTAAATTTAAAATGCCTCGTCATATAAAAACCCTTAATTTAATTACTATATGGCAGTGATACATATGTAGCTCTCATTTCCGGAGCTTAAATAATACTTAAATAAAATTTTCAAATGCTTTAAATTTGTCTGTAGATTACCGTAGATACCAAACAATTAATATATCGAGTGGACCTTAAAGTCCCCATTTAATTCTGGACTGGAAAAACACATTATATCGCATACCCAGTTAAAAAGAGACTCAACTCAAAAATATAATTTTTCAGATATCAAAAACAAAAACGGGTTTTTTGCCTAAGAAAAAAAGTTAAAAACAAATCTTTGGACCGTTTAGTAGAAAATCCTTATAGATTATTATGTGAAAAGTTTTTTTTTGTTTTTTTTTTTTCAAATATTTATACACTAGATAATGAACAATTTTTAGTTGTGTCACTTTTGATGAATTCTTTTCAAGTTTTGACACTTTTGCCAAATTATAAACTGACACAAGTCTTATTAATGTAAACTCCGACAATGATTTATTTTATCAAAAGTGTCACAACTCGAATTAAGACTCTTTAGACACTTTTACAAATTGCAACTTTATACCAATTGAAACATAAAGAAAGATATAACCGTTTTTAAATAACAGTTTACGACAACCAAAATACATTTGGGGGATTCACAAGGTAGTCATAAAGTTGTAATGTCCTAAAATAATTACAAGAAATATATAGGACTGCTGTGGGCTGCCGCTTATAATAAAGATTTCTACTGTTCAATTATGACGAATCAATTAACACACCATTTACATTTTTATTTTGTTTAAAATACAACAACATTTATTTGAAACAATTGTAAAATATTATTTAGGACATTATGACGATATGACTAGATAGCACACCTTGCGAATCCCCCAATTGATATTTTTTTTTGTCGATAAACAGGCTCCACGAAAAGCCCTCCAATGAAATAACACCCAAACGAGAAATGAAATATTCCCCAAATTTTTTTCATACATTTTTGGGCCCTTTTACATTTTTTTTAGAAATTATTTCATTCCTCATTTGGGGTTTTCAAATTATGAAATAATCTCCAATGAAATAACACCCAACAAATTTTTAAAATTCGGGGCTTGTTTCATAGCGTGTATATTTTGGGTGTTATATCATTTTTTATTCGGGGGTTATTTCATTTTTAAAGCTGTTGGTTTTTGGGGGTTATCCTTGCTGAAACTGACTCTTTTATGAATTTTGGGCATAATTTCATTTTTGTTGCTGATGGGGTTTATTTCATTGGGGTTTATTTTATCTTCATCATTGGGTATTATTTCATATGAAATATCTCCCAAATATTGGGGGTTGTTTCGTTTTCGCTTTGGGGTTTATTTCATTTATTTTTCGATGTTATTTCATTCACTGTTTTTGGGTGTTATTTCCTATTTTTTGGGATGTATTTCATTGGGGGTTATTTCCTGGGCGTTATTTCATTGGGGGGCTTTTCGTGGAGCCGATAAACAAGTGTATTGAAATAAAGTTTAATGATAATTTTTTTAATTTTTTTTCATTCTTGAACAAAAATATCAGTTGGCTTAATGATTGATATTGGCCTGGCGCAGAGTAATAACTGGCAAAGATTTCTGAGAAGATAGTGTGGAGACTATTGAAGCATGGCAGATCATCCTGTCCATGCACGTGAGTTCAATCCCATGTTCAGTCATGAATGAAAAAATTATCAATAAATAACAATTGTAATTTTTTATTGAACTGTTGGTTTTAATTGAAGTTTTTGATATTTTAATTAGGCTTAAGTTCAGCCAATCTAATTTTAATTAAATTATTTAAAGTGAAAAAAGAAATTTTAAAATATGAAATAAATTCAGATTTGCTTGTATAATTTTATTTTTGACTGAACACGGGTTGAACTCGGGTTAAATTTACACGTTTCGAGAATAACCACAATCTCATCATCAGAATTATTAGCCGTTCTACCGTTTTCACCACTGCGGCGCCTGCCCGTCTATAGTCAAACATCAATCTTTAACCAATGGTATTGGTGGATCGAAATTTGCTGTAATTGACTATCCATTTTCAATTATTTTTTTTTTCAATGAAGATGAATTTAATGAAAAAAAAATATCAAGAACTTCAATTATCTCTTTTTAATAAAATAACTTAATAAAATTCAATGAACTTAAGCCTGATTAAAATATTAAAAATATTTATCAATATTGTACAGTTGAAAATGTTGATCCTGCTTCAAAAGCTCGAGCTTTTAAAGATTAAATTTCGCGCTTAGGTAAAGACTTTAACAGAAAAAAAATACTTGACTGATACAGCGCCATATATGGTTAAGACGGAATTTTTAAAAGGTATTTTACCCAAAACTGTTGCACGTCACGTTCTTAGCTCATGCCAGGCATCGTGCGGCTAATAAAATTAGAACTCTTAAGCTAAGGATTTAAAAATAAATCAGGTAAGAAAGAAGTCTGTAAGCAAAATGACCCAAAGCAAAACGCCCAAAGCGCCATTAAAAATAAACAGATATAAGGATTATTAAAATTGTATGGACCTTCTATGTTTTATAATCAACAAAATGTTTAATTATGAATAACATCAACACATAAAGTGTTAAATTTGATCAATTGGACGTGAGCGACACACAGAGGGAGATCTTGGAAAAAATGTTAAAATTTAGGATTTTGTAAACGGTAAGTTCGATTGAAATAAAATCCCAGGTGCAAGTTATAACTTATAAGGACTTGGATTCGAGTTTAAGTTTAGGATTTGGGGTCTTTAGAGGTTCACACCTCGGGTAATAAAACAAAATAAAAAAATTTGCATTATTAATTTTACTAGTCGATTTCTGCATGTATTGAATGAAGATCTAAAATTCCTGTTACAGCGCTTACGATCGTTTTGCAAAAACGAGATATTTTGTTTTTGAGTAATTTTAAGTATCTGGTTTATATGAGCCCTTTTTCAATCCTGAACCTACCAGGACAATATTTTTATATTACATAGAAGCTATTATAGATCAATAGCTCGATTTACAGGGAATGAAATTTTGGTGTAAAAGATTATTTTCGGATGTGATATTTATATAGCAGCTACAGTTAAATATGGAACGATTTCAATAAAGTTTGGTTTCAGTAGAATATTTTTGGGCAAAATTTCATCTTAATTTCAACATTACAAGATAGTTTATAAGCACAAAGACTCTATTCCTGAAATAAATTATGGACTGATTTTTACTATATCAAAATTTCCGATCGATTGTGAAAAGGTGGGCCTAACTAGAACTAAAATTTTTATGTGTTACAGTACAAATGCATAATACCCTGTCTACTGTTGTGGCATGTGTCTAGAAAGCGGAAAGTTTAAATTAAAGTGTTATAAAGGGTGGTTAAGGGCCGATTTTGAATGTGAACCATACCTAAACGTCAAGTTTTTCTGCATTTCATTTGACATTTCTCAATCTTAGACTAACTCAATTTGAACCATGGAAAGGTACACAATCGAGCAACGCGTTAAAGTTATTCACGCGTTAAAGTTAATGGGCTTCAAATCAAAATGAATATCGTGCACTTAGTGATTCAGCGATGAGGCACATTTTCATCTCAGTGGATTCGTCAATAAGCAGAATTGCCGCATTTGGGCGAATTATAAGCCAAGAATGACTGACGAAAAACCAATAACCCACAAAGAGTGACTGTTTGGTGCTGTTTATGGGCTGGCGGCATCATCGGACCGCATTTTTTACAAAATGAGGCCGGTCAGGCAGTTACTGTGAATGGTGCTCGCTGTCGTGAGATGGTAACGAGTTTTTTATGGCCCGAATTGGAAGATATGGATGTGGACGATATGTGGTTTCAACAGGACGGTTCCACTTGCCACACATCTAACAAAACAATGGCTCTTTTGCGTGATAAATTCAATGGCCGTGTTATATCACGTGGCGACGATGTCAATTGGCCACCGATATCATGTGATATGATACCGTTGGATTTCTTTCTTTTGGGTTTTTTGAAAGATAAGGTGTACGTCGATAAGCCAGCAGCAATTCAAGAGCTTAAAGATGAGATAATTTGGAACAATTCGAACATTTGGACCATCAGATGGAGGTGTGCCGCCAAGGTCGTGGACGATATTTTGTTCCATACATAATTGAACCATATCAATATTATCAAAATAAAAAGATATGACGATAGTTTCCAAAATAATTTGTGTTTCATTCAAAATCAACATCGGCCCTTAAAATGGATCAAATTATGAAGTATTTATATAAACACCTAGAGAAAAAGATGATTAAATAAATATGGTAATCTTCAACAAAACTATTTTTGAAGAAAATGTTAAATATTTTTTGTTTAATTTAACCATATAATTGTCCCCGACAACCATATTATGGTTAAATAAGTCCTCCATCAAGAAGCCACAACCATTTTATGGTTGCCACCGAACATATAATGGATAATAATAGCTAAAATATGTTTAGCACTTATAATGGTATGGTTGGCTTTCAACCATTACATGTTGCTCTTGGAAAAAAGCGAAAATACTATTGTTAATGTAAAACAAACTATTGTGTTATTTACCAATAACATGTTTTGAGGTAACCATAATATAGTTGTGGTCTCTTGAAAGAGGACTAATTTAACCATAATATGTTTGTCGGTGACAGTAATATGGTTAAATTAAACATACAATTTGTTGGAGGTGCTCATATTAAAAAAAGTTTTTTCTCTGCATGAACGTAGAAGGATAGAAAGTTCTGTAAGTTTAAAAATTCTACGAAAGAGATTTCTGTACAAAATGAAACTGTGAATCCAATATTTAGCCTATATAATATAATATAAACGTGCATAACAAATTAGCAAACAATTCAATAATTATAAAATAACAAGCATTAAATTATATGCAATTTTATCTGCCGCATCGCAATTTATCTAATATTTATTTTGGTGAGAAAATAAAAAAAAGTTGTTAAAATCAAGCATTAAATTGAGAACTAGATGATAAATTTATTTCAAAAAGTTACACAGTCCTACACAAAACAAAAACTAAAATGATGAATGTTTTTTCCTTCAAGGGGTGGTTAAATGTGCAAAGAAAAGAAAGTTTTTCGAATCAGTGAGAGACTAGTTGATTTTATGCGCTGACTTCGAATTAAATTAAAAAAAAATAAGCAATTCGCTACGCTACCGGTAACGCCTGAATCTAACGGAAGACCGCAGAAAAAAAATGGTTAGTGACATACGCTCCCAGCACGTGTAACAATTACGTGGTTAACTGCTTTTAAATGGAGTTGTTTATGCACAAAGTTTGTCGGTCGCTGGCATTTCTTGATGTGATTCTGCCCTAAGAGGCTAAACGCTTGACGCGTGGCATTAAATATTTTCATAAAGCAAAGTGCAATTTCATTCTTAAAAAAAAAAAAAAAAAAACTATGAAAACTCGCACGCGTTCTCACATAATTTAAATAAAGAAAATTGATGAATTGGCGGGTGTGTTGGTTGGCAAATCAGTTACACTTTATAGAGACGCACTCACTCACTCGTCCTCAATTGTTGAGCAAACACTATTTTGTCTTTAACTTAATGATAACATTTATCCTTTTCTATTGTTGTAATGATGTTTATTAATCTCTCTTCCACTCTCAACTTATACACTTGTAATTATTGTTTTTACTTTTGTTGTTGTTGTTGTTGCTGTTATTGTTGTAGGAATTCCCCCTTTAGGCCGGCCTTAAATATCATTTCAAAAAACATCAGCAGTTTGTTTTGTAATTTATCAAATTTAATTTAAATTTAATTGAAGTAAAATGTTCTGGTGTTTTGGAAGCGAAAATATTT
The DNA here is from genome assembly GCA_949318255.1 of Pollenia labialis. NCBI lineage: Eukaryota > Metazoa > Arthropoda > Insecta > Diptera > Polleniidae > Pollenia > Pollenia labialis. Next base: position 127,877,835 of record OX439139.1, read on the forward strand.
ATTTACTTAAGATTTTGCTCCCTCCCGCGCTGGTTAATATCGAAAATATACTTCCATGTTCCTTTAATGTACATACATATGTACATAAATAAGTTTCGTGTACTTTCTGCCTCTGTCTAGAGTAGATTTGTGTAACAATTCAACAGCCGCAAACTCAATTAGGAAATTGTAACGTTTGATCAAATTATACTATTAAGATTGGCTGCAGTTGAGTGAGGCAAGTTGTAAGAAATTAAATTTTAAAAATTTATAGGAGACAAAATTGAGGAATGCCCTACAAAAGTTTAATTTTTATTACAGAGTAGATAAAACAAAAAATCCCGCTGCTTTTTCAAAAAAATAAGATTAAAAAAATCGAAATTATTATTGCGTGTTCTGGATGAGTACAGCGCTCCATTTTTTATTGACGTGTTTTTATATCTGTTTACTTCACAAATGTCAAGGCAGTACTGACATTTATCGCCATTTGCAAAAATTATAGCATCTATCTAAAGCGTCATATTGTACTCCTCTGGCTGGTTTTAATCTTTTCTACAACAGATTAATTTGCAGTTCATTCTCAACTGTAAAATCTGAAAACTGAACTGCTGAAACTAGAATAATTAAAAAGGAAATAATAAAACGACATCAACTTTCCTAAACTCAACACACCCACCCCCAACCTCTATAACGAAAAGTAAGTTTCATATCAAAAACAACAAACTAAAACTTGTTTAGCAATTAAAAATAAAAGTTTTTGTTTATATTAAAACTGATTCGTAAGGATGCGGCGAAGACGTTGTCTTTGGCCATAATGGTTTCTTCTAAATAACAAAACATTTATTTAAACTGTCTACTTAAAAAAAAAGCTACGACTGATACTGTTGCAAAAAGGTTTTTTGCTTCAAAAACCGCGCATTTGCAATTATAACATTCTTTTGTGGGGACTTCAAAATTGTCGTTTGTAAATTAAGACACAACTCAAGGGTTTTTAAATGGTTTTGAAATTAATTGTATCCTGTTAGTAAATTTGTTAGGGAAAGTGGATTTTTCTTTGAATAATTAGACGGTGGTTACGCTTTGCTAAAGATAAATTAATCGTTTTACTAGGTATTTAAATTGTAGTTGAGTTTTTTTTCTTTTTTAATAAGAAAAATTAGTGGCAAAAGTTTAGCGGTAGATTAAAGGATTGTTAGAGGTTATGAAAATTGTTCGAAGGTTTTTTTGGGGGTCAGTATTACGTAAGAATTTAAATCAACTCTTTTCGCGTAACTAAATTCAGAGATTGCTTTTTTATGCGTAGGCAAGTGGAAATTCAACACAAATAGTTATTTAACGGTCAAAAACATTAACCGCTAAAAGAGCAGTATGAATTTGAAGTAAAAAAAAAGCTCCTTGTATTCGCAGTACATTAGTAAATATGTTTTTTTATTACCTACCGAGACTGGCTTATCTCAAGGTGACCCCAAGTTGGGTTCATCTCGCCAATTATCTTTAAGCAACCTATAGTAGCCAATTAAAGGAATTATCTAACCCTCAATGCAAATGTTGAATAGTAATAGTACACATATATATCCGGTAACGGGGAAGAAAATCACCCACTCACTACGAAATTTAAACATCTGTTTTTTTTTTTGCAATTTGAGTATAAATCATAGTAACCACTTTATCTCTAATGGGAACTTATTAATAACGAATCCAGTGATTTTTACTCGATTTAGCAAGTTTTTCAGCCAATTTATTTCGTTACATACGGCTAGCTTTGCTTAACGACAAAGCCAATTTTGAATCAGTCTATTTTTGAAACGGCTCCGGAATTAGTTTCTATTGCTTATAAAGAGGTTTTAAATTGCAAAAATTCGCATTCAAATCAACGAGAATAAGGAAAATATAGAAATAATTCATTCTACATTATTTTGAGGTGGTAGCTGCATAATTAACCACAGCTTTAATATACGACCCCTTTTCAAATATTATTCTTTCTGACATAAATCTGGAGAAGGTGGAACTTGGCACGGATTAATTTTGTGTAAAATAAAATAACGTTGCAGGCTTTAGGGGTCATAGGTCAATAATGGACAAAACCTTTCGTAAAAGACTCCTAGGATCAGATTCACTGCCACAGATGGCAAAATTGTTGTTGAATAAGCATAAAAATCATCACAAATAAGTTTCACGCTTTTAAAAATCATTGGATTAGGTCTGTAGTGAACTATACGTCCCATATAAGTCCCACTGCCAAAAACCACTTTAACTGTTGTAATTATCGCAAAAAAAATCAAATCGAAATAAAATTGACTTTCTAAATCTCTTCAAAAAATTATTGGATCGTAGGTCTTTAAAGGACCATACCACCCATATAAACTCTCCAAATCGCGGGTACCTCAAAAAATCTCAAAAATATGTTGTTACACAGAAGGAAAACACATTTTTCAATATGGTCACCTCCAACAAAACTATATTTAACGAAAGATTTTTAAACATTTTATTTTTTTATAAGAGCTACAAATACAATTACATATTATATTCTAACTTAATTAACAGAGCAAGAGTAACGTAAACCTTCAGCCCGTTGTAGTGAAACATATCATAGTCTCTGGCGGGAATCAAACCCGCAACCCCCGCACTAATATACTACTAGCTCACTACCAACTAGCCTACCGGGGCACCCTTTTTAAACATATTCTAGTTATTTTAAACATTTTATTTTCAACTGCTACCATTATTATGCTTAAATCAGTCCACCATTTCTAAGTATTCCTTTTTAAATCTGTCGTACAATTGTTTAAATTGTTTAATATTCTTTCCGCAGCAGCATTTGAAAAGATTAAAACAATTTTAAATGATCTTGTTATTCGTGCTTAATTTCCCAATTTTTATTTTTGATAAAAACACTGAAATTTATTGCTGATGGGATAAGCTACTCCTATGCGCATTTCACTGGTTGCTTAGGCCAAATCATCAGCATAGAACTGTTGCGGTAATTCTTATACGCTAAACAGTTTTATAATAGAACTGTTGCGGCTATTCTTATACGCTTAACAGTTTTATTTGGTTTAATATCTTTAGTTTTTCTGAAATCTTTATGGATGAAGTTTCCTGATGATCTGGCCTAAGCAACCAGTGAAATGCGCATAGGAATAGCTTATCCCATCAACAATAAATTTCAGTATTTTTATCAATAATAAAAATTGGGAAATTAAGCACGAATAACAAAATTAAATATTAACGATTACATGTTTGTAGGCAACCATAATATGGTTACAGCTTTTGGATGGATGAATTAAACCAAAATATGGTTGCCTTGATAATAATATGTTACAGTTTATAGTTGTAGCTTTACTTTATAAAAACCTTATATTGTTAAATTCAACCATATTTGAAGTTTCATAAAAGGTAAGTAAACACTTTATTGTTAAACAGAAACAAAATATTATCAATCATGAAAAAAGTTTTGTTAAAAACAATAAAAGTTTGATTGTTGCCATTGCAGGGACCATAATATGTTTTTTTTAACCATACTTCAACCATGTTTTTTCTTTGCGTGCAGCTAACCAAAATGTTGTTATTATAAATCCGCTGGGGGTGATGGATCTGATATAATCTCCATTCCCAAAAAACATTTTAACTTAATCACTTTTTCCATAAATGTTTCCATCAAGATACAACTCAGCCAAAGTTACTTAAAGCCGGCACTGTGGGGTCGTCAAAAAGTTGTTCTAACTACGACTCCGATTTAAGCTGCTGAAATTTTTTGAAGTCCTACTCTAACCTAGTAATTGTTTTCTATTATGGCTTTTCTAGCTCGTTTTTTAAATATATTCACGCGCTTAGTATCCCAGGAGTTGATAAGACTGAATTCAGGTTCACAATTTTTCTACTTGGAATTTGTTGAATTAGATTTTGCTTATTAGGGCAAGTATTTTAGAACTACAGCGTGTCTGCGTTTATATGGCTCATGTTTTATTGACGTGATTCTTCCGTTTCTTCTTTGAACATGAAATGGCGTTCAAATGATTCATGTCATGTTGACGACATGTTTTTTATTTTGTACAGTCGAGCGTATGCATGTGTGCATTTTTGATATTGAAAACAAAAACAAAATTAAACAACGAATGAAAAAGCAAAGCGTACTGACAGTACATGCATATGTGTACTCGTTACTTTTCCCCTCGTCCTTCTCGCCCATAAAGAAGCAATCATGTCATTAAATTTTAATGATTAAAACATGAGCGTTATGAACACAGACTAACACTGATTCTTTACAATGTTACACATACTTCAGTGTTAACGGTTAATAATTTTAATATTTTTAAATTAGTGAACATTCCTGTCGTTAACTTATTGAAGAACAAGCGAATGAATGGAAATCCCGCAATATAGTCGAGCGTGTTAACCAATTAAAACACCAGAAACCTATTTCTTCAACTAGATCAGTAACCGAGTATAAGTTCTGCTAACTTAAGTATTAACATTTCCACCGAAAAGTCTGTTTTTTGTAACGTAACGCCAGTAAGCAAATAAGCTTGTATTGTAGGCCCATGTTGTTCAGATGTTTCCCATTTTTGTTACTAAAGGTAGAACTAGTTTCGCTTTTCGCTTTACACCAAGATACAAAAAAAAAAACAAATATTTAATACGCATAAAACTTTTTAAGAAACTATTTTAATTGCTTGCTGGCGTTACGTTACGTTACAAAAAGAAGACTTTTCTATGGAAATGCCCATATTTAAATGAACTAATTCTCTTTAAAACAAAAATTTAATCCACATATTCAAAGTGATCAGGAAAATATTACGTCCCCAATTTCGAAGAATTTTTATATTGGAAAATATTTGAAAAAGTCTATGAACTGTTTATGGACGTGATTGCAAAATTTTGAATTGGTATCTCATATCTTACATAAAGATACCGAAATATTATTCTTAATTCTTCTTACAAAATTTTTCACAAGCGGGTTAGCAAATTAAATATCTACATTTTAGTGGGGATACCTGTTTTTTTTTCTTTTGGCTGAGAATATCTCAGAGCTCTAAGTAAAATTTACAACAATTTGCCAATTTGTTAGGAGGGCACGATTAATCCTATAAAGCAAATAATAAATATTGAAATTGTATTTTAGTTGCTACGTAAAATTAGGGAGATCGAATAAATAGTATTCGACCGGTTTTAACCGGTTATTTTAGTCTTGCCCAAGTCGGATATTTTAAAATGTCCATTTTTTGAATATCGAATAAACCGGATATTTTGGTTAAATAAACCGGTAATTTAAGTAATGTGAAATTTATATACATTTTCCTTACATTTGTTATAAATGTACCCGTCATTTAAGTATTTTTCTAATTGAATAGTGGGCAATCTTAAACTTTTTATGAAGAATGTCAAAACAAAATGAAACAAAAGTCAAAAAACTGTATTGGGGGATTCACAAGGTTGTCATAAAGTTGTAAAGTCATATGTCTTAAAATAATTACAAGAAATATATATGACTGCTGTGGGCAACCGCTTATAATTTACATTTCTACTGTATAGTTATGACGAATTAATGAACACAGCATTAAAATATTTATTTTGTTTGATACACAACAATTTTTATTTTAAACAATTGTTTAATATTATTTAGGACATTATGACGATATGACTTGATAGCACACCTTGTGAATCCCCCATATATATTTATAAGAGTGTGTTCTTGTAACAAAAACGAAAAAGAATTCAAAATACTACAAAAAATGTTTAGCCTAAAAAGTAATTAACAATTTGACAGTATTCTAAATTTTATATAATAAATGTATTTTTACAAAAAGATGTCATCTCTGGTGACATTTCAAACTGATGTAAAGACAATGGTCCTTAAAGGGGCCTACAATTATAAGTTGCAAACGACTTATTAATTACCTTTAATTAGTGCACAAACATAAATAAACGCCAAGTAAAAGTTGACTCTGTGCAAAGTAGTTCTTAAGAGACTGCAAATAATACTTTCTTAAAATATGCTGCCAAAAATGAATGAAAATCTCTCAAGTAGTTCTAGCATATCTTCATGCTTAAAACAACAACATGCCGGCGAAATCTACGATATGGTAAAATTCATCAATTTCATTTATTAAAACACCAAGACCTTAAAACAAAATTGAAGGAATCCAACAATGTCACAAAAGGTTTAAAATTGTGCTCGATGCAGCTATTTCATACAAAAAGAATGTTCATATTAAAATTCGTTTCTTTAATGCTGAAACTTGAAATATATAATCCTGGCTAAGAGGTTTTGTTCGCAACTTTTAAAAAATATGGTTAAAGACATGCTTAATCACCAACATGGTAAAACTCATTTAAAATAAATTTTGGGAGAATATCTTCAATAGTAAATTTATTAAATTCCTATGATTTTTTAATACCAAAGTTTTTTAAAAATTCTTAAGATTTTTAATATTTTTAATTAGGCTTAAGTTCATTAAATTTAATTTTCATTAAATTATTTTTATGAAGAAAGGAATTTTACAACATGAAAATTAATTAAAATTTTTATTGATAATTTTTCACTCTTGACTCAATCTGGGCTCGAACCCAGGTGTTTACGGACAGGTTACCCTGACATGTTTCGATTGCAACCACTCAATCCCCTCTGAGTCAAGAGTGAAAAATTATCAATAAAAATTTTAATTAATTTTCATGTTGTAAAATTCCTTTCTTCATAAAAATAATTTAATGAAAATTAAATTTAATGAACTTAAGCCTAATTAAAAATATTAAAAATTTGGATTAAAAACCATAAATAGTTCAATAAAATAACCACAATACTAATAATTCTTAAGATATTTTCAAACCTTTTAAATATTTGATGTCCTACACGTAACTACAACTTTTCTTAAATAATTGCTTGCTTTTGCAAAAGGTTTGGCTAGAGCAAACATTATTTAACAGTTTCTAAATTACATTATACAATTATAATCTTAAGAATAAAGTTTATTAAAAAAATAGAGAATATTAAATATAAAGCTTAAGTTTGAAGAATTTACTGGGCACGCTTCTTTTTTGGATTTTATCGTCAAATATTTGGTAGATCTGAACATATCTTAAGTCATATCTATGTACATATCACTTATTTGCTGCAAGACCGGCATAAGTCAAAAAAATCCATTTTGAGATAAACGCGTTTAAAGTTTTTGATTTGCTCTAATCACTTATAAAATATAACGATACATGCTCTTCAAATGGGGAAAGTATAAAAGATATAAAGATGAATTTAATACACAATATTAAGAAAAACATAGCGAACAATTCTGCATCACTAACTCCAAAATTGTATTTTTTGATTTATGCCGGTCTTGCAGCAAATGAGCGATATGTATTTTGTTGGTTCCGTACCTTCGTGAATTGTGTTGTTTTTTATTCAAATTAACTTTTATTTACAAAAACTAATTTGATTTTTGTTTTTTTTATGTATTCGAATTAAATCCGGTTATTTTTAAAATGCATAACCGAACCCCGATCTAAAAATACCCGCTATTCGGAATATTCGAAACCCGGTTTTTGAAAAAGTTGAATAATCGATCTCCCTAAACTACATCCAACCAAATTTACTAAAAGGAAAAATTCAAAATAAGAATATACAAAATATAATGAAGACATTTATATTAATACAATCTAAAGTTCTGTAAACACCTTAACAACCTTCAACTAATTCGTACAGATACAAATTACAATAAAAAGCTAAAGAAACTTAAAAAAAGTTGCTTAGCCCTCCCTTAATACAACTCAGGAAAGCAAATAATAAGAAAACCAGACAAATATGCTGAAAAAAGGCAGAAAATCTCTAGTACAACCACTTAAATGTCACTGAAAAATTACTTAAAGGTGAAACAATTAATGAAGGTAGATGTTAAGAATAATTATAATACCCAAACTTAACTAAACCGAAAATAACTTTGAAATGAGCAGAGATAGCAACAAAGCCGAAGATAAAAATTAATATGTATTTTAGAACTACAAATACGAAAGGATACAAAGTTTTATTATTGTAAATGTAGTTGTCAGTTAAACTAATGTGCTCATTAAAGTTTTCCACTTGTACGAGTAAATGAAACTCAAATATCTTTTACTTTATTTCTGACAAAAGGGAAAGATTTGAAAAAAAAAAAAATTATTTGAATTTTTGCAAACACAGCTAAAAAAAAGACATCGTACTTTGACGATGACTATAGAACGCCAAATGAGCAATAGCTGGATAGAAGATAAGCTTAAAAATGGCAACCAATTTAATTTTCCAGCAAACATTTCAAACACCTGACAGTATGTTTACTTTTCATAACTTGGCATTTATCTCTACTAACAATAGACAAAATCCATCTATTCACCGATGAAGGATGTATGACAAAACAGAAAAAAAAAACAAATTTAAATCTACCCATGTGGTCGTTATGACAATTTTCTATTATTGTGCTTTAAAACGCATCGATAGGATCGAAAACACTTTTGACGATAAAGGATTGATAAACGACGACTTTCTAACTGAACTACACAAAATTTTTATAACTCAATTTCAAGCTGTTAAAAATTTAACTCAATCGTTACATTTACAGGACCCGAAGGCAAGCCGTTTCTTTAAGTACTACAAATAGGCTATTTAATCTTTGTAATATTAAGATGCCTCTTAAGCCAATTTTCACTATAGTATAGTGTATACAGAGTGGTGGTAATACTATTTTTCAATGGTTTTTTTTCTATTAGTTACTTAGAATCTTATTTCGTTATTATCTTCAACATCGATCAACAGGTATGCGGCAAAAGTTGGGTTAAAGTCAAATCAGCATAATCAATATTTATAATGTGAAATTATGAAATTTAGTTAGGCCCGAGTTCATCAAATTTAATTTTCATTAAATTATTTTTACTGAAGGAAAAAAAATTTACAACATGAAATTAATTAAAATTTATTGATAATTTTTTATTCTTGGCTGATTGAGCTGTGGCTCGAACTCGGGTTGAATTTACGTTTCGATAATAACCACATTCTCATCATCAGAATTCTTTGCAGTTCTACCCACTGCAGCACAGCAGTGCCTGCTAGCCCAGTCAAACATCAATCTTAATTAATTAAAATTTTTTTTTTTAATTAATTATCCTTTTTTCTGTTCCTTCTTTCAGTAAAAATTGTTTAAAGAGAATTAAATTTGATGAACTCATGCATAACTAAATATTAAAATTTCAAATTAAAATCAGCAGTTCAACTAAAAGATCACAATTATTCTAATATTTATAATGTTTACTGAAGTCGAGAAGATTTTAGGAAACAAGCCTTAATTCTATATACATAGAAAATAATTGTTAAGCTCTTAATTTAGTAGGACAAACGCCTTTAATTGGGATACCGAAATCTAATTATTAATTCGAGCTCCATGAATATATTTTTTTTATTCACACTATTTTGTCTGAGGACTACTACTTAACTTGAGATCACAATTTCCATTTGACTTTATACTAGAAACATAAGTGTAGCAATAAATCAATCTTCTCTAGGGTTAAGAAATTAGCAGAAAACATGATTGCAGCTAACCAAAGAATAAGCTGAAACAACAAAAACTAGTCCATCCACAAGGGTTTTAGGATAAAACAAATTTGAAATCGTAGCTTGTCTGCATTTTAAGCCCAAGTCACAGCGAGAGAAATTGTACGAATATGGAATAATTCAATGTTTTTTATTATAGAAAAAGTTCGGTCTACTAAAGAATCTCAAACACATCGCTTTGGTTGTGCGTAACCGTCTTGAGAAGGCTCTAGAAAATCACTTTTTTGGGGCATAGCCAATACATAAACCTAGGAATTAGCCGATCTTTGCAGATTACATCTGACCATGGCCATTACCTGATGTCAGAGAATCCGATAGGCTCTGGACCGAATTTTATTAGTGCTCCTACAGAAATCACAGGTTGGTGGGATACTAAATCTCGAAGAGGAAGATCTCAAAAATTACATCTTAAAATCGAATTTGTGTGGTGAACCTATGGTGGAGTTTGGCCTGCTGGCGAATGTAAATTTTTGTGCAAAGCCGTTACTCCGTTCTGTACATCCAAAAACTAAGTTTTTCAAAAAATTAGGCTGATCGCATATCGGGAAGGCGTGGCTCATCTCCCTTTTAAGTTTGAAGATGCATTTACAAGGGAGGAAATTATTTTTTTCAGTTTTTGTAAAAATGTTGCCAATAAATAATTACTTTTGCAATTAAATGTAAAACAATCGAAATGTATGCGAAAGTCAAATTATATTTATTAGACAATATTTGGTTAAGAAATGTTAAAGTTTTTTAAATATTCCTAGGACATTAGAATGTAGGAATAAAATTAGCATATTTTGAGAAATATTTGAAAAAGAACTAATTTTTACTAAAAATAAATACACCCGTTTTTACTTGTATATGAGTTTTTGTCTTCTTGTAAGGTATGACGAAAAATCTATTGGAAGGCATGACCAAACATAATTTTTTTTAACGGCAGTTTCAAAACTCGATTTCAAAATTTTGTTTAAAAAATTTTTAAATTTTTTGAACATCTCATACGGATTTTTGAGGATACAGAGAGAGAGAGAATAAAAAATGTCTAAAAACTATGTCGATACCTTCCATAGTTTTTCCGTACCTGCGATTTAAATTTTCCGATTTTCGGGAAAAACAAATTTTTGGCCATATTTTTGTGAATGAGACCAATTTTGTTACTGTTATGAATTTTAACTAAAACCCCTGCAGAATTTTATAATCTATGTTTTACGGAATAAACAGATGGAATAAGTAAATCCTGTCACTCCACACTACACTAAATCTAAAAAAAATTGCAAACACTTTAACAAACTAAATTCACCGCTCCGCTCCATCTTGTGATAACCTTAACGATATAAAAAAATGTGCAAAAAAATCGTTTTGCAACATGTTTAGAAACTGCTAAATAATTGTTAACGTATCATTCTAATTGTCACCCTCTTAATTTATACTCTGCTTAACGAGTGCTACATCGGCCTTACAGCCACCACTATCAATAGAATTTATTATAGATTTTATAACCTTCTGGCTGCACTTTTTTTTAAATGACAATTAGTTACACAAATCTAGTACTCTGTTCCACAGCTAGTGTGGCAAATTTTCTTTTGTAACTACTCATAAATGATCAACATCATCACCAGTCAGATATTTTATGTCTGCCAAAAAATAAAATAAAAGCAACACCAACCTTCGGAATACAAAAAGAGAAAGAATGTGAATGGGGTAGAAATTGCTAGTGTACCCAATTTTTGTGGCATTGGTGGTGCTCCAGGGTTTATTTGGAAATTTTAGAAATAAATCCTAACTAATTTCACTTATTTCTATTATTGTATACATATAATATCAATAGCCATCACTATGAAAATTATGATATTTGGAATTATTTACGGATATTGAGGCAACACCATCATTATTAAAGTCATCATTGTCGTTAACATAGACCCTGTGGTGGTATTAACTTATTGTTGCAAAAAAGTACTTATATTTACTTTGTTCCCTTTTATGTTTTTCGCCTTTAGTAACTATGACATTTTTGCCAATTTGTTTTCGCTATTAACTGGAAAATTATTATCACATTATTATTATCGCCTAAAGACTGTTCTACTCCGTAACATTAAGAATTTATAAGCGAAAATAATTAGAGATTTTAGATTAGAAAGCAGTACTGCATAAATAAATATAGATTTTTATAGTCAGAAAATAATTTATTAATCATTAAGAATTACATTTCAATCAGCTACAGTAATAAAATTTAATTGTTTTACATACAAAATTGAATACAGTTTTTCAATTATCACAAAGTACTCAATTAAAGATATTTTGCATTTTTCAATTAATTAATTTATTAATTAAAATGTTCACGCAATCCTTAACAATGTTTTTTAATGATTAGAGAAATACCCAAAGTTTTGGAAAATCCCATATTTATTCTAATAAGAAAAAAAAAATTGGGGAAAGTGTCGTACATTTTTTGCATAAATACAGTAGGCGATAAAGTCGTTACCCGGCTAAAGAACAGCTGTTTGTTGGTTCTTCCTGTTCATGGTATGAGACATTTTAGAGAGTAGAGAGATGTTTGCTTACAAAATATTTATCCTAAGTACATTAATTACCACTCCATAATAAGAACCTAGAAATTCACTATATTTTTTTTTTATTATGAATGAAAATCTCCACGAAAAACTAAAGAATTTTAATTATGACAGATCGAAAAATCGCATTCCATCAGTGGCCGTGTTCTGTAATTCGCTAAAGCTAAATCTCTATCGCTAAAAGTCTATAAAGCTAAGTCGTTTTAGCGGTCGAGATTTAGCTTTAGCTAAGCGAATCACAGAACACGGCTGTAGGACTGGAGAATCTAGATTATGCTGATGATATCTGCTTATTCGCCTATAACTTAAAACCAGATATCATCGGGTGTTGTGCTTCATATTAACGCCGACAATACAAAGGTTCTACGCATCAACACATCCATTCTCTTTAAGCTCAACGTAAACAACATACTGCTCGAGAATATGCAATAATTTTTCTACTTAGGAAGCATAATATCCTCCATATGCGGCTTACGTGAAGCAATTGCATATCGCGCAAAAAAGGCAACACAGTCATTTGTGAATTACAAAGAATGAAGCGAACATTTGTAGAGAAAAACTGCAGCTTAGAACCTGTATGTATTTGTATACAGGTACTTCGCTGCATCTTTCCTCCAGAATATCTGGATGTATTCATTAACAGTCGCTTGAGGAAAATTTTGCGAAATTTCAATTAGGAGTTGGAGCTGGGTTGGTCATATTTTAAAAAGACCTCATGATGATATATCGATGACGGAAACTGCCTGGACCCCTCAAGGCAGCAGGATAAGAGGTTGACACGCTAACACCTGAAGAAGGCTCCTAAAATCCGAAATTGATGTATCACTGTACGCATGTATTTGATCATCAATGAAATCTCACTAGTGTTCCAAATATTTCTAAGGCTTATGAATGCAAAACTGGCTTTATTTATTCAACAAATTCCTTCAAAAACATAGGCTGCGTATGTCGGATCTCCATGTATGACACTCTGTGTAGGGTTTTCTTAGTGTGTGTCCGAGCCAGTTGTATTTTCTTCTCTTTATTTGGTTATTAATATTGTCTTCACTAGCGATTTGAAGAAGCATTTCGCTGGTGGTTACTCGAGGCCACCATATCTTAAATATGTTTCGTAAACATCTGTTCGTCAAGGTTTGAACTTTGTGCTTAATGACCTCGTTTACCAACCCTGGCCTTAAGAACATGGTTATTCATTCAAGTCTTTATCAGCTTCTCCTTCTAGAGTTATTATACTTTCCAATTAGTTAATGGACTTTGTTATCTCAATTTATTATTGTTGACTTTAAACGTTGGAGAATGACTGGCTTTATTAACACAGGTCCATTGTTGGCTGCTACAATTGGTAGTTTGTCCAATATTTCTGAAAAAATTTTCGCCTTCAGTGCAATTAACACTACGTTTTCAAGACTTCCATTAAGTCTCGATTTAAGCTTTTTCTTGGAGTTTCTCAACTTACGCTGCTACAATCAGAAGTGTTTAGGGCAAACATCCTTGTTAAATGATTGTCATGATGGCAAAAGCTTCGCTGGTACTTTCAGTGTGAACTACTCTGATCTTCATGCTTTCGTAGTGCACCTTTATCATATAAATTATTTTGGAACACTTTTATTGGCTAGTGCTAGCCATAAAGTATTCCGGTTGATTGTATAGGAAGACTTCTCGAAGTTAACGGAACAAAGTGATGTTAAATTCCTTGCTTTTTTCTATTGCGAGACCCAGGCTATTTATTCGACCTGTTGGATCGGAAACCTTAATTTTCCTTACATTACTTTTTTTCTAGAGGCTCTTACATACGATTTATTATTATCCTATTGAAAATATTGAACACTCTCTGTGTTTCTTTTTTCCTCAAAATTCTTTGATTTCTTTAAATTCACAATATTAAATTCCAGGATGCTTTCCAGGTCATGGTTATGTTGGCGTTTTAACTTAAAAAATTTACTGCAGCAAACTTATTAAACGAAATCATTCCAACGGTACTATCAACACACTTATATTATAAATGAGTCAACAATCAACCTCTTATAGACCATATTCCACTTCTTTTGAAGCTCTGAATGAATGTAGTTTTTTATAAAGCGGCATTTACTATGGATCCAAACACGTATTGTGAAAAACTCTAGCAACCTTAAAAAAAATTAAAATGTCTACATGATTAATGGTAAATCAATCAACCCCTTTTCCAGTATGTGATATCTTCCTGCGATGTGCGTTTAAAAGACAGCCACTTCTTGAATAGCGAAGCCGCCTCACCAATAATCTGTTTAGTGACTATCCTGCTCTTTAGAGGCAACTGGTTGCAATCAGCTGCGGTTTTCTAAAGTTTCGCCAATTTAAAGCCCTAGACAATCTTAATATAGGCTCGTCAAAATAAAAATTTCATATTTTATAAAAACTTTTGCCTGCTAAAGGGGATGTGAACCAAACATGGTTTACTACTATGGTCGTTAAATATTTCATTTCGGTATACCGATATGACAGACTGTAATTCGTAAATATTTTAATTCTGAATTACTCCGCAGCCCTTATGAAAATAACAAAAACAAATCCGTCATTTCAATTATAAAGTATTATTTGTCAAAAAAAACTCTAAGCTAATAAAATCACTTATCACAACTGTGGAGTTCCATAACATCACGTAAAATTTATACGTACACGTCAAAAAAAAGAAAAACATGTGTAAATTATAAAAACAAAGCAATGAAAGTTATAAAAATATGTAAACAACAAAATATTACCACAGTGTTTTTTTCTCTTTATTTTCATCATTTAAATTATTTCTTTTTTCCATTCAAATTAAAAAAAATTCTTCACAAATACATTTTAAAATTTTTAATATTTACATTTTTTAAACAATCGCACGCCCCACTTTGAAATGTGACGTAATTTGACAGTTCTTGTGAGAAACTTTTCGTCAAATATTGTTACAGAAACACGTTTTCTCACACCCTTCCAATAATTGCTGGAAAAAGTTTTTAAATAACAGATAATTCTCGCATTGTATAGATTTAGAAAAAGCATTTTTTGTTTAATGTTTCACTGTCCAAACACAGAATACACACAGTTTCCGATAGATTTTTTAAATAGCTACCGTATTTTGCATTTGCTTTTTCGAAAAACCATTTGCCCTAAACACTAACCCCCCGTTTCCACATGCAAGTGCAAGTTCGAAAAACTCAATACCCTCACACCTTTTCACTAACATTCACACAATTTTTGTACATTCAGCCAATCGGCTGTTTCCTCGATTTTTTGTTGATAATACATATACCCTACTTGCAAATAATTACTTGCATGTGGAGACGTAGGGTTAATTCCACTATTGTATTTACTCCATGTCCATAAAAACATCTATGGAATTGTATTGTTTTTATATGAGGGTTATCAGATTTTTTTTTAAATACAATAGTATACTCTGGAAGGGGTCCTTAAAAGGGCAATGCCATCTCAAAGTTACTTAATGTTTTGCTTTACAAAGTTGCTAGCACCAGGGAACAGTGCCCGCTTAAGGAAGGTATCCTTTAATGGTGATTACACTATACCTGTTGAGTCTATAACAAATCGGATTTGTGCTTCTCACCAAAATGTCTTTAATAACCTCTACAAAATTATTGATCGTTTATTTTGTACACAGAAAAAAATTACGACAAATCAATTGTCATATTAAATACCATATTCGTCAGTACCATTAACTTTTTAATTGAAAAGGCACCAACAACTAAATTTGTAAATACAAAAAACTATTTTGTTAATGAATATTGTTAAAATTAAACAAATATTTTTAACAATGAGTTTGTAATATTGAATAAAATATTTGTTAACAATTAAATATAAATTTTTATTACTAAATTGTCATATTAACAAAATACTTTGTTACTAACTAAATTCAAATTAAAGATGCATTTAAAATTTGTTTTTATTAACGTTTTAGTAAAATTCATAAAAAATTACATCACAAAAACAATTATAACTGATTAAGGAAGAAACATTGTCCTGCATGCGAGTTTCTGCCATCAACACAAAACGGAATCTTGCCATCATTAATAGTATTATTTGGAAAGCTAGAATTTATAATAAGCCCGTTAAAATTTATTTATGAATAATTAAATTATAAGTTAACTGACCGTATAGATTGGTAAAATTTCAGAACAATCGCCACATCGTTCATTCTTTTAAAGATTGAAAATGGAAAAAAAAGAATTTTTTTTTATGGTTTTTCTTTTTGACACAAAATATTTTTTCTATGATATACACATTTATTTTCTAAAAAAAAACAAATTGTTAATATGACAATTTACAAACATGTTAATTAAAGAAATTGTTAAAATTATTAAAAAGATTTAACAAATTTTCTTTAATTACTTAATAACTTTTGTTATTTTTTTCTGTGTAACAAGCCCATTTTGCTATTTAGAATTGAATTCAACTAAAAACTTAAATAATTTACTGCGGTTTGCCAGGGAACTCCTCAACTACAACCGCTCAAAATACAAAATAAATAAAAATCACTTCTCAAAAATTGTCATTGTTTTCCGAATAAGTCAAGTGATGCGTTAAATATGGCAAAACACCGATAACATATTAAGCTTATTATGTAAACTAGTAAAAAATAACAATAACAAATAAACAAATCGAAATAAAAGTAAAACACAAATAAAAACAGACTCAAAAAATAACAAATATAATTCAAATGGTGGGTAAAAGAAACAACAAATACGCACACGAACTCTCACAAAAAATCAAAGGACAAGGGTGCGTAAATAAATAAACAAATAATCGTCCTTTGGAATAAAAGGCAGAAGCAGTAAGAACTTTATTCATCAAAAACCTTTTTATTTGTTAAAATATTTTAAGTGATTTTGGTATGATAATTGTTAAATGAAAACAGTAGCTACTTAAAAGTAAGCAAAAAAGGAATAAATTGCATTTAGTGTAAGGATACCAAATC
Source organism: Pollenia labialis (assembly GCA_949318255.1). Classification (NCBI taxonomy): domain Eukaryota; kingdom Metazoa; phylum Arthropoda; class Insecta; order Diptera; family Polleniidae; genus Pollenia; species Pollenia labialis. The sequence continues at coordinate 127,894,885 of OX439139.1, forward strand.
ACACCCTAACGCATCCTTGGTGCCAAAAAACAAAGACAACCATAAACTTAAGTAAAAGATAGAGAAAAAGTATTATATACTATAAGCATTTTCTGCTTTAGTTTTAAAAAAAATGTCAAAAAAAGAAACACACACAGTGGGGAAATTTAGAAATAAAACAGGAAATAAATCAGCTGTTCTCTAAGAGGATATTGTGGATATGAATTGGATTTTAAATCTATAGTTGGGTTGCCCAATAAGCTTTGTTAAAACAATCCTCAGGCATAAGTCAGTCAGCAAATAAATTTCATATTTTTGATACGATTTAAAAAATGAAGAAAGAAATGTTACATTTAAAATCATTTCTGATAGTTTAAATAATATCTACTTCGGCATAGATTGCTCCAGAGTGAATAAAATGCATCTACTTTTGCTCCCGTGTGTTTTACATATTCACACAGGTAAAAATTTTTGTAAATGCCTGTCAGGATTATGCACATACGCCTTGCTTAGGTGCTCGAATTTTAAAAGAGCCGCCAACAGGCCGAACTTTTAACTTACTTACGGGCTTAGATCAACCTTAAACGGAGCTTTTTTTTTAGCATATCCCTCATTTGGGTTTAACCAGGGCACCACACAATCCCCAAAGGGTGCTCACCAACAACCAGTCCAGAGACTTAAAATTCCTACTGGCTACCGATTTCTGTAATATGATCAATTCTGAACTAGGAAGATCTGCGAAATACAAGCTCAAGATATGTTTTAGGTTTTGGCTGCACCTAGATCCCCAGAGAGTACAATGCCAAAAAGGTGCTTTTATTTTTGAGTTTATATGGGAAATGCAAATAAAACGGATTTCCTCAGTTTAAGTGGACATAAAGTTATCAATTAGGTCCAATTGAGCAGGGATTTTAACTTTATTTTAAAGGTTGAATAAATCAGCGTTATTTTAGAAAAAATTATGCTGCGCATCGGTGCGTCTTCGAAGTTATGTACGAATTAGTAGCAACACGCGTCGGGTTTACCAAAAAAAGCGCTTTACGACTTCTGCTATACCTTTTATTGCTGTTGTTGTTGTCAATGTTTTATGTGTTTTATTAGAGATGTGTGCGTGACCGTGGTTAAATATATATTTTATAATGTTTTAAAAACTAGAGTGCGTGAATATACAAATTTAATTCTTACGAACTCACGAAATAACTTAACCTTATTGAAAAAATAAATTTTTAGTAATTCGTAACCAAACTCATTCAATGGAAGGCAATACAGCAGAAGCGTACGTGATTTAAAAATTAATTTTGTTAATTAATTAATAATTTTTTGTATGAGAGGCATCCGTCTCCCCCTCCTATATTTCAAAGATTAAATTTACTGTGCTTCACTATTGTCGTTCTGCAGACATAAGAAAAATAATAAACACTTTGTATGGGGGTATCCGTCTACCCCCTTCTATACCACCAGGATTTTTTTTGGAACATGCAGTTTGTTCTCAGAGTTACACACATCAAATTTTGTGTGGCTCACTATTGTAGCTGAGGAGATATGAATGGATCTGCGAAACAAGAAATTTGATCCCCAGTGTGCGCCGGTTGCGACCGTATTCTCATAGAGAAAACAAAATTAGAAATATAAAATTAAAATATTTTGTGTGAATAATTAAGAGCAAAATAAAATGCGAGCAAAATAAGCAACAATTTAAATTTATTTGGAATTTTCTAATATTATTTTCTAGAAGGCAAAATACGTTTACAACGGAATTTGGGTAAACGAAGCGTGTTTTAAGAACTTTACCGCGTAACGTCCTACATTTTAACGATGTGCAAGCCAATTGTGTTTTTAGCATTAATACTTTATTTGTACTTTTTATAGATTTAATCCATTATTTTTTTTCGAACGGCTTCATCGATTTAGAACGAAGACAATATTTTTTAATTTGTTTTTGTCTTAAAAGTAAGTTAAACAAAAAAAGATTTCTTTTATAAATTTAGAGGAACAGACAGTAAAAATCTTAAAATGTAGATAGAATTGTTTAGAAAATGTTTTTTTACGGAACTGCCGAACTTTTCTTTGAGGATCTGAAGATTTTTATTGCCTTTTTTTCAAAAACATTTCATGGTGCAGAATTAAAAAATAAAGTTTTTTTATTTTTTAATACACTTGAGCAACAAATACTTTTTTTAGGGTAAATTTGAAATTGTTCCTGTACTTGTACGTATGTTCACCACATGCTCAAATTCCCAAACTCTACTTAAGTTTTTAAAGAAGTGTGAGTGACTGAAAGTGATGAATCCTCTACTTTTTTTTATTTGGCATTTTTTAATGTTTTTTTTTTTTTTTTTTTTTTTTGATAACACATTCAAAATAATTCCATCTTTTTTCGAATTGGAATAAAAGAGAATTAAAAAATTCATATCTAAGTAAAACTAAATGGAACTTGAGAAATGCCTGGAAGGTGTTTTATTCTTTTAAAAAGTAAAAAAATGAGTAAAACAAAAAGAAACCTGAAATAAAAATATTTTCTTGGGTATAAAAAATCACCTAAAAATTTTCAAAACTACATTTCTTTTTTTAAGATTTCACATTTTTTAAACCAGCAATTTATACAAAAGTTTTTCTAAAGGGAGTACAAATTGTTACAAACAATTTCTGGAAAGTCTGTCTACATTTAACCATTTCCCTAACATACCACTTTGTGGCTCTGTAAATAAATACATACTAAATACATACATACATATGTACATACAAACATAAAGTAGAGTATATAGTATGAGATGTAAAGTAGTAAATAAGTATATCTAAATGTGTTTATGTCTATGATTCAATTCAATTTATTCTGTTTCTTGTTTATCCTCAGCATCTGCTTTATTAAGATTCTTACCCGAGACCAGATTTCAGCATCAATAATGTATACAAATACTCAACTTGAAATGAATATATTTCCATGCAAAATTGTTAAGTGTAACCAATTCTTGCCAAACTATTTGCTTTTTAAATACTTTACATAGATAGCTACACTCATAGAAAGAGTGATAGTCAGAGACACGTATTAAAGTAGAAGACTAGAAAAACAAACAAAAAAAATAAACAAGTAAGAGAGCTGTTTTCGGCTTTTCCACGGTGCAAACACAAAGCTGTATTCGAGTTTTTTACATACGAGGAAGCGACTGAGGATTCAAAGAATTGGATTTGTTATATATTGGCGGCCGTGGGAGTGCCCTTTAAATAGGGATGCGATTACCATCCAAATGCATGTTTTTGGTCGATAGTGTAAGAACAATGTCGATCAATATTTTAGTAAACTTAAAGAAATTTTAAAAAAATAGAGCATAAGTTTGATCAATTTACTGGTCACGCTTTTTGGATTTTTTAGTTTGATATTTGTTAGGTTAAGTTTTTAAAGATATTTGAATAACAATAGACTGAATTTTTTATATTTCTGTTTGTAGTAAAATTAAAAAACGATTTTAAGTGGGCATTTTTTAAGTTTTTAGTGCATATTTTTCTTTTTTTAAGGGCATATTTTGGATCTTTTAGTGCAGGTTTTATGCGCATATTTTGAATTTTTGGTGCATTAAAATCTCATCCCTACATAAAACTAAAAACTATAGAAGAAGATTGGCTTTAAGATGGAGTTTTAATGTAAGTGTTTAAAATCCAGACTACGGGAAGAATTACTTCCAATTTTCTATTTACTTGAACTGCTTTTAGTTTTATTTGAGTTGTTTGGAAGTGAGTGTGTTTTCAACAAACGTACAGTCAGCAGAACATGGCTGGATCGTTTTGGAGTTATGTAGGAGCCTAGAATATATCGCACCTTTATTGCAACATAATCATATCTTTGATACCCTCCACCGACAGCTCGAATATTTCAGGAGTGATATCTACATCATATGTGACGCGCAAAATCGAAAGGGAACTAAGGGTAAAAATCGGTTTTGTTCAGGAGAGCCATTCTAAAGATTTAAATACGTTTATCTTTGGTGTACCATCACTGAGCGTGTTGGTATTGTCCTCATTTGAAAGCGACACATCTCATGACGTCAGGAACGTGTTGGTCAGCCTTGAAAACGCGCGTAGGTCGTCCCTACCTCTTGTTTTGTGTAGTTGGATTTTACTGTTTTCTACCTAGCGCGCTGTTTCCATGAGTTTGATATCAATTTTGCTCGCGTTTTTTCGAATTCAGGTTTATTTTCTGAAATTATTAATTGTGAATTATATATATCACTCATTTATAATTCTTTTAAATCGTGAATATCACTCTGTTAGTACGAAAAGTTTTTCACATAACCTTATTATGTTATTCGCGAAAATAATTTAAAACTAATTAATAACATTCTTACTGACTGTTTTAGGATGAAATGGTGGACGAATTCGACGAAGTAGATTAACTTTATCGCTTCCCTGATGACGAGAATGATGACGATCACTTCTGAGAATTATCGGATAGTGACTCTGAAGATGATACCGATAATATGTGCCTTGATAAATCTGATCTTGATTTACGCGAAGAAAAGGTAGTTGCTAGACTGTATGGTTCAAAAATACCTCCGTGTTGTTCAAATGAATGCAATGAAGTGATCCCTAAGAAGATGGCTGTGGATTTTGGTACGTCTTTGATGAACTTACATAAGGAATCCCAAGATTTAGCTATTCTCGCACATCTGGCCGCTCACCGTGGCGATGCAATGCTCATCTCAAAAGTTGGTGATCGATCGCAAGCTATGAAGAAACGGTACAATCAGATATATATTTTTTTTCGAAGTTTGCCGATATGCCGTGATATGTACTTCTTCCGGTATACAATGGGAATTAAACGCTACAAAAATCAGGAAAAAATAAATAAATAAATAAATGAAAATAAATAAATTTAACCGTTAGGTCCCTTTCTATTTGTGCTTAGAATCGTCGACTTCAATTTTATAAAACGCGCTTATCTGTGGGAGGGAACACTTTTGGGGCATGGGATTGGTCTCATTCGATCATCAAAAAAAAAAAGTGAAAATTAATTTTGTTTACCCTTAGGTCCCTTTCTCTATGCGCTGTTACATTGACCTACAATCAGAAAGTTGTATGCTTTTTTTTAACAATTCTAAATAGCTTGAGTAAAATATCATGATTCGTAACAGATTAAGTCGAACTTATATGATTTTCAGGAGGGGAATTTATATTTGAGCCATGGTACGTTATGAACCAATCACCCCAAATTTCTGCAGAGTGACTTCTGGTATTAAAAACATATATTTCAATACAGTGGTGAATAAATATGGGATCTAAGGTAAATTATGGACCGTATATCATAATATTGCATGGCATTATTTCTGGCCATATAAAGCCAAATTGGAAGAAATTTTACCGTCATATCTGTACCTGCAACGTTTTAGATTTGATTGATTTATTGATTTACTACTATAGGCCCAATATAAAGGGCCTATAGTAATTTATGGATCGATCATAACGAAATTTATTAGTGTTATTTCTAGTCCTTTTAAACTGTAACGTGCCAAATTTTGTTACGAGAGTAGGGCTTGTAAGGGGCCTAAGGTATATTATAGACCGATCTTCACAAAATTTTACAGTGTGATTTCTAGTCGAATAAAATGAACTTTTGCAAAATCTTATATCATTTTGTGCATTGTTCCACCATTTATGTTAGTTTTCTAGCAAAATTATAAATTTTTTAAGGTGATGGTTCCACATTGTTGGTTACTGAACCGATTAGGCTGGACTTCAATCCCAAACTGCAATCTAACACCAAGTCTGTTCATTTCTTTTGAGTTTTTTGAAAGTGAGCGTATTTTCAACAGACGGACAGACAGACGGACATGGCTAAATCGACTTAGAATTACTCAAGAAGCCAGAATATACATACTTTTTGGGGTCTGAGATGAATAATAAAAAAGTATCACACGGAGTGACTACAAACTAATTGTGGCGGATGGTATAAAAAGCGAAAAATTTGCCAATTTTAATGTTTTTATTTTAAGAGTTACATTCTTCGACTTATGGACTGTCCATGTCTTTTTTATCTTTGTTCATACATACAATACTATAAATCCCGAAGGTAAGTTATACACGAAGTTTTCGACTTTGAAAATCTTCAGAACTACCATGTGCCTCAGAGTGCTTGACGCTAGGAGCGGATTCACTCGCAAGAAATTGTGTCTGCAGAAAATTTGTGCTCGGAACGAATGGGTGAATTCACCTATAACTACGAAATCAAAAATCTAGTAGATATTTAAGAAGTTTTATATTTATTAGCAATTTTTGCATTTTAAGGAGGATTTCATTTTTGCGGCGAGACATTTACTTAGCAGCATAAATAATGTGAGAGGTACAGGGTATTGTGTGGGATCCAATGCTTCAATAGGAGAGGAGGATGACAAAAAAGGATGGGTATATAAGGAGCTAACACCACCGAACTCGTAAGCCTTTATTTATTTTGAAACCAGTAAAAGCTCTCAATAATTTCTTCGAGTGTTTGTAATTCCGTATATGTTTGGGAAAAAAGACTTCATCCTCCACTTAAGTGCGGTTGCAAATGTCAATTGCGTTCGAAATCTATCCAACTTCTTAGGAATTTATCGCTACTTTTTTTCTATTTCTGTTTCCCTCTCTTTCTTAAACTAAACTCATTTCAATCATTCACTCACTTACACATATCTAATGTGCTATACGTGTGTATTAGTGTGAATGTGTGCTCGAATATAAAAGGGGGTATTTGTTGGGCGGGTTGCGTATGAGAATGTGCAAATCTGTGCGTCCCAAATCGAAAATCGATCTCGTTTTCTTTATTTACATAAAAAATCTGTTTGTATTCACTTAAAAAGGATAAGCAATGTCCTTTTAATGGGTTTCAAATTAAATAAAGGATTAAGTTGTTAGTTTTAAAATTGAATTGCGTTTACCAAGTGGAAATTACTTTTTTGGCTCTTGTTTTGTAAATATTTGTAACAAGATTTTTATTGGTTTTTTTAATAATGATTTTATAAATAATGTTTGTATTAAATAGTTGTAAAAAAAAACGTATGACTATTTACTAAAATAGAAAGTTTAAGTCAAAAGAAAATGGATGCCAATAGAATGATGAGAACTATAGTTTGGGCCCTTGTGACTTATAGTACGAACTAAGTTCAGAGTATCTCAGATATTGTTTTGTTCCTGGATATTTAACGCCCGAAAACCTTAAAAGTGCTAAATAATATTATAGCCGGTAGCGAGCTAGTCTATCAGCGCCCGGGTTGCGGGTTCGATTCCCGCTTGTGACTCTGGTTCCTGCAGACAAGCGTAGAGTTTCGCGGGATTAGCTTAGGGAATTAAAAAAAAAACGTGAAGAGGTTGTTGCGAGTAGGCTCTTCAAAACTTGACAATATAAATGGAAATCTACCGAGTTAGCACAAATGTAGGATGAACAAAGATATAACAATAAAAGCTGCGAAATTCGTTTCTGTATTATTCACCAGGCAACAATAACTGTAGAATTTCTGGAAATTTTTTTTTTTACTTTTAATTATTCATTCTTATAATCAATCTCAATCAAAAATAAAATGTATTCTTTAAATATTTATCGATTTACTTTCCTCTAGTTATTTGCCAGCAATCATTTCGACATTTACAAATGATTTTAATTGGACTACAAATACTAATTAACATAAGTACTTAAACTACAAGGACAAACATTAAGTTCCAGACATTTACAATTAGCAGCATAAATGTTTCAATTACTCACACTCCATTTTGTGTCCATTTAAATCTGAAAACTGAAAAACTTTCTTTCATTTTAATTTAAAACAAAAAACACACAAAAAATAATTAAAAACAAAACATTTGGAAGAAAAACTTTTAAAAACAAATAAAATATGGAGAAAACTTTGTCCAATGTGTAAAGGGAAATTATTTAGTCATTAAATGACCTAAAAAAACAGACAGGAAACTAAAGGAATTATGGAGTTATGTGGAAAAAGAATGCCCTTCGGGGGTTTCTTAAGATCGATATCATTAGCCGATTTGCATGAAACAAACTGATTACTGAGGTTGGAAATACTCTGTATTGGCGCATTGTAGTTCTACAGTGATACTTTCAATGAAGATAACCACAAGTATAGAAAATAGTCTAGAAATTATAGCTTATTTTAATTTAAAACGAATAAATTTACGTGAAATAGTCTTGGATCAAAGACAAATACAGGCCCCAACTATTATAAGTATTAACAGAATAATTTTCAAGAGCGTATCATAGTCGCAACCACTGTGCAATTATGATCCTACCAGGACAAAATATTGTTAAAAGTTAATTGTTATTAATTTGTACAGAAGATTTAATCGTCTTAAAATTAGTTTCAGAAGGGACCTTTAATATAATTTTGGGTCAATTGCGAACCTATCACAACGTGTTTTTCTTCTGGGGGTTTTATTACAATACCAGAGTTTATGAGGAACTACCTTAAAGCGGTGCGCTTCGCTGCCCGTATTGTAGTAAGATTCATATTAATTGGAGTTTTCTTATGCCCAATTTTCAGGATAGTATTTAAATCTATATTAAGTTAATTATTAGTATTGTGGTTAATTATTAGTATATTAAGTTAATTTTCATAACAAACTTAAATCGTATTTAAAACAGATTGGTTTTTTGAGTTTTATTTGAAAAGCCTTATTTAATTATGTAGTTCTGTGCCTCAGGGAGCCACACAGAACTTTAACCAATCTTCACTTTTAATACAGAGATGCAGGGCACCTTCAATTTTGGGGAAATTAAAAAGTGCTGATTGGAATTACAATCACTCATAAGAGTGATTATAATTGTAGAGAGAAGGGAAAAGAAATAAATGACAATTAGAGAGTTGCCTAAGGGATTTACCTAGATTGTTACCTGTAGTTTCCAATCGTAGCGAGTAGGCGCTTTGTTCACACTGGTGAGTAGGTGAGGGTTTCTTTTCCTTGTAAGGAGTCGGGTATATAAGTACTTAGAATTTAAAACACATAGGTTAAGTAGACAAGTTAATTTTAAGTATTTCTTTATTTTAAGTTTAGGTTATGTTGACAATTTTAAATTCTTAGTAGGCGGAAGATAAATCAAGTTGACATCGCTGTTGCTAAGGGCCAATTGAACGAACAAAAAATGTCTAATCTAGAATTTACCGACATCTGCGGTTAGCGGATAACCGAAACGGGTTGAAATAATTCATAATAACGACATTCATAATTAACTCTATTTATCCTTTTCTAGCTCTAAAGTACCAACGCCCTCTATAATTTAATTTACTTAACTTATTTTGAAAATTCATTAGGGAGGTACAAATTCATATATTCCAAAATAAGTTAATTAAATACAATAAAGTTCAAGTAATAATTTCTACAATAATACATTCTTCAAAAATTCATAATAATAATTCATATAAAATATAATAATAATAGTGTCTAAACTTGTTTAGACAAATTAAGATAAAAGTATGGTAGCACTACTAAATACAAAAAAAAAATATAAAAAAGTGTAATTATTTACAAGGTGGTCTGAAAAAACAGCTGACTGTTAATGCTTTGCCTGTTGTTGTTGTATTGTTGTGATATTGAGGCCACCTTGCTAAAATATTACAATAGAAACTTAAGTTGAAATTAAGTGTACCACATCGGTGACTAAAGTTTCACTTAAGTTTTTAGTGAAGAAGAGAATTTTGTATTTAAAACGATTTTAAAAATAAATGTGTTTTAATATCAATCCTGAAAATTGGCCATTAATCTTTTTATTTTTTTAAATATTCCACCCATACGGACACAGAAAAAATAAAAAATTGTCTCTAATCACCAAATTTATACCAAATTCATTGAATCAAGCAACATATTTGTTAATTTTGCTCCTATTACCAAAATTATTATATTGATTACTAAAAATTTTAAAAATTTAATATTTTGAATATTTTTTTTTCAATAAACAATATTTTTAATTTTAATTAAAAATATGATCAAAAAACTTTGCCGTTTCAAACAATGTGTTGATTGATTTTGAAAATTTACAACAACAATTTCACAAGTTTAAATTATTTTATTTTAAACGAAATAATTTGTTGGTATTTGATTATTATTTTAATTAAAAATTTATTTTAAAACAACTAAAATGTTAATTAAATCAAAATTATATTTTTAATTTTCTTTCAACAAAAAAAATAATTAATTCAATTATTACAATAATTAAGTTAAAATACTTTTTAAATGATTTTTTTAATTGATAAAAAAAACTACTAATAATTTTTTCTGTGATATTGACCTCCTTTTTTTAAATCAGCTATGACTTACAGATTTCTTTAAATTATTTTATTTTTTGTTTCAGTAAAAAATACACAACGCGTTTAAAAGTTCAAAGTTAACCAACCAACTAACGTTTTGTGTAAGTTGTTCTATGAAAAAACACAAGTTTAACTAAGAGGACCACCCAAAGCGCACGATGTTAATTGTAAATAAAACAAAAGGTTTTCAGACAATTATCTTCTGGAAGAAATTGTTGTAAGGAGACTTAGAAGCTTTTAACAAAAATATAAAATTATTGATGCTAACCAGTATGGATTCCAAAAGGAAAAAAATATAAATAAGCTTTTAGGAAACTTCTCTTCTTACATAAATGAGTGCTTAAGCAAAAATATGCATGTTCTTGTTCTATACATTGATTTTAGCAAGGCATTTGACACACTATCGCATAGCAAGATGATTCAAACTCTCGAAAGAAATGGTATCAGAGGAAGCACATTAAAATGGTTTGAAAATTACCTAAAGTGTAGGTCATATTGTGTTAAAATTAACAACACTTTAAGTAGCAAGGTATTATATGATTGCGGAGTGCCACAAGGATCCAAACTTGGACTAATTCTTTATATAATTTATGCAAACGAAATGATGAAATGCCTGAAGGAAGGAACAACATTTGCATATGCAGATGATTCTGCCATAATTGTCGCTAACAAAAATATAGAAAATGCTTTAGAAACGATGCAAAGACAATTAGATATTGCTGCGAAATGGAGCCATGACAATGGCCTTATTATTAACGCAAGCAAGACAAAAGTAATGCACATCAAACCTACTCACCTAGTTCACTCACATATAGAATTAAAATTTCATAATACAGAATGTCTACATAAACAAGCAACTCATAATACAAACTATAATGACAATTGTTCAACTACTATAGAAATGGTTTATTCATACAAATATCTTGGAGTATATGTTGATCACAAATTCAAATGGAAGACGCACATTGAGAACCTACAAAAAAAACTTCGTCAATCCTCATATATGTTATATCACCTTAGTAATTGTTCCACTTATAGCGTATTACGTCAAGCCTATTTCTCTTTGGCTGAATCATATATTCGCCATGGAATAGCTGCATGGGGAAACGTTAAATATAGCAGCACGCTACAAAGAACACACAATCAGATACTCAAAATATTATGGAAAAAGTACCAATACGATACCAAAAACACAAACTTAAATAATAATTTCAATAGCTCTTTAAATACACATAACAACAACTTAACACAAGAAACCGCAGACTCTAACAACACAACAAACATAATTTATAGAAACGCAATTCAAATAACACAAGCAAATAATGCAAATAACATAGATAACACAAACAGTCAAAATCGCCACAGTAAAACTCCAACAAATCTGGCCAAAGATCTTTATTTACTTAACGTGAAAAATATATACCACACAACTATAATCAAGGAATTTTCCAATGACACCAGATTTACACAACGCATTGATCATGGCCATAATACAAGACAACGTGCACGTGGAAGACTTAAAGTAACCAGTTTTAAAAATGAGTACGGGAGAAGTACCCTTAATGTAATGCTGCCAACACTTCTCAACAAAATACCAACAGATATTATTAATATGAAAAATGAGTTAAAAAAAATAAATTGATAAAAAATCATTTTATAAGTTTGCAATGAAATTGAATTTTCATATCTAACTCTTTATTTTCTTAATTATTCGAAAATACATCAATATAATAAAAAGAATAAAGAAAAAAAAACAAAAATATGTATATAAATAAGTATAGATATACGTATATGTATATAAATATATGTATGTATGAAAGTAAATAGCTAAATAATAGTTGTAATGAATTTTTTTATATATTACCTCCTGCAGACAAGCCTAAAGCTTTGCAGGTCTAGTATAAGAAAAATTTGTACACCAAAATTTTAAACTGAAATAAATGAAATTTAAAAAAAAAAAAAAAAAAAAAAAAAAAAAAATTTTATTTTGCTAAAAGGATCTATGACAATTACGTGAGAATCAAAATATTGGTCAAATGCTCGCCACGACTTCGGTGGCATACCTCTAACCAATGTTCCATTATTTCAATTACTCTGAGATGTAATTGAGGTTCAATGTCGTTAATTTTCCGAATTATTTCAACCTTTAGCTCTGGAACTGTTCTTGGCATATTGGTGACGTCCACGGTGTTAAATAACATGATCGTGGCGGCCAATCAACATCGCCACGACGTGAGATAATACGACCATTGAATTTCTTGCTCAAAAGAGCCATTGTTTCGTTGGCTTTGTGGCATTTCGCTTATGTCTATATCCTCAAAATCTGGCCGTTATCATCTTGCGATAGCGAACACTATTTACAGTAGCTGCTTGGCCGACCTCATTTTTGAAAAAGTATGGCCCGATGACGCCGTGAGTCCATAAACCGCGCCAGAGAGTCACTTTTTGTGAATGCATCGGCTTTTCAACAATCACTCGTGGATTCTCATTTGGCCAAATGTGGCAATTCTGCCACGAAATGCATTTTGATTTGAAGACTTCAACAATCTTAGCTCGCTGCTCAATTGTGTACCTCTTCATGGTTGAACTTGTCAGACACTGAAACAAGGAAATGTCAAATTAAGCTGTGCAGAAAACTTGACGTTAGGTTGTGACTCTCAATTAACATCGTTCATTATGGATGGGCCACCCATATTTTTGACAGACAGGCATTTGCGCACTAACGACGGTTATGCTGGAGGTCAACACCACGCATTTAATGCGTTGATGCGGCTATGCAGCTGTCACAAAGGTAGAATTAGTTTAAAATTTTAATAACAAGATACACATAACTTTCTACATCTGTATGCATCGCATGTATCTTAAAAAAAATTATCAAATGTCACAACGCATAGAATGCACAAGCGCTTTTAGTCTCTTCACTATCGTGGTTTTGGAATAAATATGTTGGTATTTGGTCACGTATAACTAAACTTTTTTTAAATTGAAAATTTGTATGCATGTTTTGGTAACTTTAACCATATTACTGTTACCACAACCATACTGTGCTAATGGTTTTCTACGGATATATTAAGCTTTTTAATAATATTTGTATGTTTACAATAAATATTTGTATGGTTGTGGGTACCACCATTATATTTGTTCACAAAAAAACAACGTCTATGACCGATGTGTCCATATAAGCCCAACATTCAAAACAATTTTTTATTGCTAAGTAAAAGTTTTAAAAATATTGGTTTCGACTGAAAATATGTACGTCGAACATGGGTTTAATATAAATTTAAAAAAATGCTGATAGCATAGTACCTTAATTTGAACATATTTCCAAATGACTTTACTTATTGTGTAGGCTATCAGTTGGTCAGAAATGCCTATACTACTGCCTTACATGTATTCCTCAACAGTCCTTTTATAAGTATATTAATCCTTTTTTAAGGATAATGTAAGCTATTTTTAGACACTCAATTAAAACTCAACAAGCCTGATAATGGGCAAGTTAGACATTTTGTCCTCATTTTTTTTTTTTTTTGGTGAAAAAATATAAAAAATTAAAAGCTTTTTTAAACTTTTATTCCGTAACTCAAAAAAAAACAATACTTAATGGGCTTTGGTTAATTTTATGTCTTAAAAAAAAAACAAGTAAAAACTCCCTTAAAAAAACCTTTAAGGATTTAATTTTTCACCCAGAATACAATAAGAAACGTAATAAAATACTATAAAATGTGTTAAAATTCCTTTAGCATGGTGCATGTAACAAGTATTATCCTGGCAAAAATAAAAAAGAACATATTTATGAACTTACTTAAGGTATTTTTAAATTTATTTTTTATGTAGGATTAAAACACTTTTTGTACTTTTTGAAGGATAACCACAAAGTTATAAGGATAAAAAAAATCCTGTATATTTATCGTTTTGAAAAAAAAACTGTTCTTATTGACTTCTTATTGGTTACTTAAAGACAAAGAAATAAAAAGGACATTTTAGGAAGTTTCTTGTTTTTAAATCTTTAGATGGGGTAAAAGTGCGACTTGTTGTATAATAAGGTTGTATGAAAGCTACTTAAATTCGGTTTTTGAAGAATCAGACTTTTTTTTAGGAAATTATTGCTGTTAATATTAGGCATCTAACTGTTTGTTAATGTTCAAATAATGCCAAGAGTAAGGAGAACTTATTACTAATGAAATTTGTTATTTGTCAATTTCAAATAGTACTTAGAATTGAACAGTATTGTTACCAATACGATTATAAAAATAGTCCTGTGTTTTAAATAAATGTTGCTTAATTTTCTTTCCCACTTTACCGCTAAATTTGTAAAAAACAAATAATGCTGAGTTAAAAAAATTTGATAGCTTTTGTACTTAAATCTAGATATAAAATATGGAATTAAAATAATGGGCTTCGTATAATAATAATTGGCGTCGCAAAGTAATTAATAAAATTAACTTTGATTGATTATGCAAGTGAACCAAAATTTTTTAACAACATTTGCACAACTTTTTTGGGGATAGTCTATTTATGCCAAAATTATACAGCTGTCTATCAGAGCACAACCTTTTGTGTTACTTGGGCCGCACACTGAGGCCAAAAGCCCTTTATCGCGAATAATTTCAAATCTTTTAAGCTACAATAGTGAGGCACACTTAATTTGATGTGCGTTACTCATAGAATAAACTACATGTTCCAACGAAATCTTGGAAGTATAGGACGCAGGAGACGAATAGCGTAATATAAAGTTTTTATTACTTTTAAATGTAGACTTGTTATTTTTCTCTCACAATGTTAAATTTTAACGCTTCACTATAAAAGCACCGAAACATTGGTATTTGAGATTTATTTTCTTGCCTAATAATAAGAATTCTGGGCACTTTAAGAGAGTACAATGTTTCTTGCGACTTGCACCTAAAAATACTTAAGATAGTGTTTAAAAATAAAACTCAATAAGTAATAGCAGCGTATTTCAAATAGCATCCATATATGGAAATACAAACAACACACATGAAGTCTTGCCATATAACCAAGGACAACCAAGCAACATCAGAAATATGACCGTTACGAACAACAGCAATGCAACCCAGTTGGCCATGTCTTTAGGACATCTTTAACGACGGCTACAAAACAACAAAGAGTTAAGGCTAAGGTAGCTGAGAGTAACAGTAACTTAACCTTTCCGTAAAAAAGTAAGACCAATATTTTTCTTACAGATTGAGACGAAACATCTTACTGCTAACTACAATCGTTCTAATGGCTTTACATACAACAAAATGAAGCAGCTAATTTGAACGTTATTTTATTTATTTTATTTATTTATTGGTATTCCTATACAACAGGACTTAAAGTCTTATAATTATAGTACAGGATAAACAATTCGTAGAAATTTCTTATGTGTCACACAATAAAAGATTTTAACAATAAACATTAAAATAAAAGAATGTATTAAATTTTAATTAAAGCAATTTTTAAAGTGTTATCAAACAATTTTAAACATAAAGACATTCAAAAGCGTTTTTAAATACAATAGATTACACATTTTCAAGTACGGGAATAAAAATTAAAAATACATTTCCTAAACTGCGTTGCATTACTAGTAAATTGAACAGTTGCTGGTAGAGTGTTCCAAAGACGAATACTGTGAACGAAAAACTGCCATTCAGATACTAACTTCTTGAATCTTATCGAGATCAGATTGTTATTTCTTCTTGACTGCGTAAAAGTAACACGTTCAAATAGATACGTCGGCTCGCCAGTATAGATAATTTTATGCAAAAAAATAAGACATCGAATATTTAACATGTCAGAAAAACGCACTCCATAAAGTTTACTTTCGTAGGGTGTAACATGAGAGAAACGTCCTAAGTTGAAGACATATCTCAGAGTGGCATTATACGTAGATGTTAATTTCCTGGTGCTTTTTTGGTCACAGCTTGCAAAAACCTCGCTGCCATATAATAAAGCTGGAACAAGATATGTCTTAGCCAAAAGCATACGTATGCTGAACGGGGTTGAGTGTTGAGTTGCCCAAAGCGAACGAAGCATCACAAATACTTTCCCTGCAGCAGCGTTTATATAATCTGACCAAGTAAGTGAAGAATTAAAAATAATGCCAAGGTTTTTAGTCTTCTTGACAATTTCTATTTGCTGCGAGTTCAAGATTATATTGTTCTCAATAGTTATTTGTGTATTGTTCCTGGAAATTACAAGGCACTTCGATTTAGCAGGATTCAGACAAAGACCATTTGCCTTTGCCCAGGCTATAATTTTTGATAGATCAAAGTTTAATCTTGAAATATACTCATCAGTCTTATCAGGTTCACTACATATATAAACCTGAACATCATCGGCATACATATGAATTTTGCAATGTGATAACTGTTTTGGCAAATCAGAGTCTGTCAGCTAACTAAGCCTTAAGTCGACAGCTCAGTACAAATTGGCTTAGAAATTGTCATAAAAATGACGGCGAATTCACACAAGACGATGCTTTTAATAGTACCGTCGATTTCTTTAGACAAGTATACAAGACAAAATCTCCTAAATACTTTCCCAGTAAAAACTTCGCTTCCTTTTTCAAAATGAATAGCTTCTTTAAATCATTATTTAGTAGATTTCTTCTTTAACTACATCTATAACAACTTCTATAACTACTTTTTCTGGATGTATGTAGGTAAAAAAATAATGACTTACTTTTGAATGCATTCATTTTGGGACATCCCTTCTAAAATTCATTGGTACTTTCAGTAGAATTGTAAGTAGTGCTGTTATGTTTTTCTGATTACTTAACACATTATTTTGTAGGCGAAGTTTTTACTGGGTTGTGTTAAACGACTCCATGCATAACAATCTCGTTTATTTTGTCGCCCTTCAAATCCCGCTAGAAACCGAAAAATTTGTTAATTTGGCTTAAAATGTTTAAAAAAAATCACAAAAATCTTAATATTTTGTAAAATGGTTATACAAATCTAGATATAGGGTGTTTTTTTTAAAGGTGTATGTCCTTCAATTAAAATTATATTGTAAGGTTTTTAATTTTACTGACTCTTTTTGTCCCGCGAACGTAAATTGTGGGTATTCATACAAAATTCAGGGATTTGTATTGCTTGAAATCTATCCAGACATTTGAGTTAATTTCACTTAATCTAGATTTGGTAATGACGCTAAAAATTTTATACCGTAGACCAAGATTTAAAAAAAAATCGTGAAAGAAAGGAAGGAATTAAATGCGAGACAATCGATTACTTACATATTTCTCTCTGAGGAACATAAATACTGCTTTATAACGTTTATAATCTTGCTGGCCGTAATTTCAAAACAGTATGTCATGCTTGAAAACTATTTACAATCCTAACAAATTTTTACATATCTATTTGCAAGCTTGTTAATTCTAAACAACAAACTTATATAAACCCAGGCAAAGGCCTAAAATTGGGCTTTATTGTTGTTTAATAAAGAATCACAAACAGTATTTCTTGAATTCTCGAATTGCAGTACGTTGTTGGGGATAGGTTTGACAACCGTTTGGGAGTTTTATCCGGGGAATAATAAAAAATACATTGATTTGCTGTAGACAACTCCTTTTTTACTTTAGCTTTGACTATAGATCATAAAGTTGATAACAGTGTCTGCAGTAAAAATTCAAGTCCGTTGTCAGTTTTTTTCTTTCTGTCACGTCTAATTTTTTTATGGGTTGGACAAATATTTTGCTCAAATTAGGGCGGTTATGTTAATACCTTTCATTATAAATATTTGTTCAAATTGATCAAAGCTAATTCAAATGTTTAGAAATCAAATTTCTTTTAAGCCACCGATATAATATTTTTTTATGTTTTTAACTGTTTCAGAGTTATTTAGAAAGTATTTTTCTGTAATTTTCCGAATAGTTAAATCAGCATAATCAACGTTTAGTTAACTACTTTTATAGTAATTTTACAACCGCTATTAGATCTTTTCGAAAACCCTTTTCGTTGCGATGTAAGCAAATACGAATTTGATATTCAATCAGAACTAATCATACCACGAAGCGAAGTAAATGCCCCAGACGAAACTAATATTGTAGAGTTCTGAAAAGATTTGGATGGCGAGTTATATCCTGAACTAAAAAAAAAATTCATTGAGGTGCCTCTCTTTATTCGGCACTACTTACCTATGCGAACAAATTTTTTCGGATTTAAAATTTATTTCGTTGCTTGGAACGTAATGAATTAAGTTCATCCCATTTGAAAAGCATTCTACTATTACGAAACTGCCATAAAAGTATAAATTTAGAAGATTTTATTTTATAACTTGTATAACACAAGGGAAAAAAATTAAACATTTTTTGTGTTGCTAGAAAATTTGTAGCAGTTCTTTACCAATTCAATGTCGCTGATTTTAAAACTGCACTTTTTTTCTATCAGCTGTGATTTGCGTGCAATATTTATTTTTTATGAATTTTTAAAACATAAAAATCTTTAATTTTTTACAATTGTTTGATAAGATATTTGAAACTGATTTAGAGTCAAAAAGCTTCCGAATAAAAAAAAAATGTAGTTTTAAAATCAGCGACATTGAATTGGTAAAGAATTGCTACAAATTGTTTATCAACACAAAAAATTTTTAATTTTGTACCTTTGTGTTATACAACTTATAAAATATATTACTAACATTTTATTTCGGCTGTAAATAAATGCATTCTCTCAATTTGTTTACTCTCTGGTACTCACTAATACACAACCAAAAAAATTTTGGAAATCCCTGATTTTAATTCAAGAAAAAGCTGATTTTAATGAGCAAATTTTCCCTTTATCATTATAAATTTATACTGCGATAATTTTTGAAGACATCTTTGCAACTGCGTGCAAATTTTGTCAGAGTTTTCACTTTGTTGTGAATTGGGCTGTTGTGTAAATAAATTTGAACGTGTGACTACAGCGTAGTAGGCACAAGTGGTTCATATGAGATAAGCTATAACAAGATCGAAATAATGGAAGATCTAATTTTTTATAATTCAAAATTTTTCTCTTATATTAAAAATGTATCTCTTATTAACAATTATTTTGTAAAGAAAATGTTGAAGTATTATTTTTGTTTTAGTCAGTCATGTTCTAGAAATTTATTTCGGGTTACATAAATTAATATCGAACAAGTTTTCAAAACAATCCGGTCTTAAAGGTTCATAAAAATATTTCGTTTTATGTACATCGTACTTTGAGAACCACTTCTATTAATTATAATTTTTCTAAAAATAATAAAAAACGACGTTAATTTTGAAATAAGTTGAGCGGAAATTTTTTTTTTTTTCGATTTCGATTTTATTCGATTTCCATTCCATGTATTATGTATGCATATAAAATATAAGAACCACTTGGACGTGTTGTTATTGCTAAAGATTTTTTAAAAATTGGCAATTTTAAATGTTTAAATATCTTAAAATATTTTTTTTAGAAAAATGTTTAATTAAATTTTAATGTATTTATAAAAGTTTTTTTAATTAAACAAAGGTTTACAAAACAAATTTTGTATGAAAATTTAACTTAAAAAACGTTTGTTAAATAAATTTAATCGTCGTTTATGAATATGGAGGCAAATGTTTGAATATTCTTAAATCTCCGAATTCCCTAAAACTTCGTCTTTAACAATTTTTTAGAATAATTTTAAATTCATAAATAAAAGCTGTTCGTTCTTTTGAGAGTTCTGTCGCAAGTTAAACCGCCAACAAAATAAAATAATCGACTACTCAAAAACGACTTTCAAAGATTTATTATAATTTATTCGCTAGTTTTTAAGTCAAAAACTGGCTCTAAAGGCTAGTTTACATTATCTCACAAGTCTTTTGTATTCCATAATACTTTGTGAGATAGAATTCTAATGACTGTCAAAAAATCTAATTTAACATAACAGTTTGTGTTCACACCATCACACAAAGTATGAACACTCACACATTATTGTTTATTGTTTATAAATTTTTCAAAAAACGATGAAGTCGTATGGGATGTAAAACTTGTTTTCATAATACTTGTCATTTTCATCACACATGCATTCACATTATCAGACTTGAGTTTTTGACATGTATTAATACAAAGTATAATAGTGTAAACTAGCCTTAAGTAATATTCCTAAATCTTAAGTACATGATATATCAGAAAAATGCTAATGCCTCTTATTTCTATTTACGTTTGTCTTTCATTTACTAAAATTTATTTGATATTTAACATAATATTTTCTTTTTTTTAAGTGTTGGTTTAAATTAATTTTATTAGTTTCTAACTTATAAACAAATATTTTTTTGAATACGCTTGACTTTTAAATGTATCAACTCTTGTTAATTTGATACTTTCAAGTGGTCATTATGGCATGTGCTTGAATATTTTAATAATTCCAAAAAAAAGAAAATGTTGAAACAGCTTGAGTGTGATGTAACAAAGGTTTATGAAATTTCTTAAGTTATAAAGACAAATTTTTTCTTAAGAATGTGAAGAAATTCCACTATCGAAACATTTGCCAAATATATTTTCCTATTTCAACACCTTTAAAGTGTCTCTTTTTTATGCCACTGTTTTTCTACTTTTTTTCTTTTTTAATGCTCCTTTTTTTTAACAGTAAAGACAAAGTTTCATGTTAATCTACTGAAACATTTCAACACTTTTCTTTTAATGAGTTGTTTAAAACAACCTGAATAAAGTTAATTAAAAATGTTTATCATATTAGTTGGAATATTTGTGTGCTCGTGTGTTTTTGTTGCAAGTATAATGTGATGAAAATGTTTGTCGCATAATAAAATATCCTCAATAAACCTTCAACTTTGTTGTATGTTTATAAAATGTAGCAAATATAGGAGAGTGAAGTGAATTGATTAAGGCATATCACAGTTTGAGGGAAAAATGACAAAATAAAAAAAACTTTAAAAAATGTTGGCCACAATATAAAATATTGTTTTTTATGTTTATCAGGCCATTTGTATTTGAAGTTGATCGTCACAATCACCAGTCCTTTTGAATTGAGCCATTTTCTGTACCAAAAATAAGTTGCTTCAAAGTGGGCACTCGCCATATAAAATTCATGTCTTCCGCAAGCAAGATCTTACGGGTTCGGATACATTAAAAAAACTAATTATTGTTACGTTTATGATTTTTATAGTAAATACCGTTTTCTCCCGGGAGATGTGCTGCTCCTCTTAAGGCTAGTTTACACTGTTTATGCTTTGTATTAATACATGTCAAAACTCAAGTAATATGAGAAAGGGTGATAGTGTGAATGCAATGTGTCATAAATATGGCAAGTATTAAGAAAAACCATTTGACATCCCATTTGACTTCATCGTTTTTTGAAATTTTTAAAACAATAATACTTTTTATTTGATCAGTAGCTCGTTTCTGTATTGCTCGCATCGTAAAATTTTTCACATGAAGTGTGAAACAAAAAATTCAATCGTTTCTCGATTTGCGAAAAAAAATTGTTTCTGTATTTAAATGCGAAAACAGACAACACAGATTCAGTTTTAACTGGAATATTTCCAGAATTAAATGTCAAATGAAAGCGAAACGTCAACAAAGGAATTAAATATAATAAAAACAGGGCTGCTAGATTTGACGATTTATCTTCATTTCAACGATTTTTGCTCCGAAAACGTGCCGATTTGCTGATTTTTTCTAAAAAGTGATGAAAGCAAAAACAAAATCAACAATGTTTTATAACGTTATTGTAGCTTTCTATAAAAATTCATATTGAATTTTTAAATTTCAAAATCTTCATATTTTGTAACGTTGAAATTTTTAAAAAGACAATATGACTTTCTGTAGAAAGCAACAACAAATTTATATACATATTTGATATTTGGTATTCTTAGCTTATATGGACACTTGTGTGCCAAACCACTATTTCGGCAATTGCGATTTCAACTACCAGGTATTCTACTAATGCCCAATTTTCAGGATAGTATTTAAATCTATATTAAGTTAATTTTCATAACAAACTTAAATCGTATTTAAAACAGATTGGTTTTTTGAGTTTTATTTGAAAAGCCTTATTTAATTATGATAAAAGTATGGTAGCACTACTAAATACAAAAAAAAAATATAAAAAAGTGTAATTATCTACAAGGTGGTCTGAAAAAACAGCTGACTGTTAATGCTTTGCCTGTTGTTGTTGTATTGTTGTGATATTGAGGCCACCTTGCTAAAATATTACAATGGAAACTTAAGTTGAAATTAAGTGTACCACATCGGTGACTTAAGTTTCACTTAAGTTTTTAGTGAAGAAGAGAATTTTTTATTTAAAACGATTTTAAAAATAAATGTGTTTTAATATCAATCCTGAAAATTGGCCATAAGTATATTTCAGGTGAAAAAGAAAAAGTAAAGTTAATAGTTATAAGAATAGGTAAATTATAGATTTATGGGTAAAAATTGGAGGAGTGTTTTTTACTCATATCTCAGCCATTTGTGAACCGATATTTTAAAATTTCAATTATATTCTATTTGTACTACATACTATACAAATTTAAAACAACGTCGTCACTATGAATCCTTGGTTTTTCGCAAAAATAAAAACGCTAAATATTTATTTTACTGTTATCTAAGCGGAATTAATTTAAAATTTTTTAATTTCTTGGTATTTGTATATATCTATTTTAAATAAATTTGTATGTTTATTTTATTAAGCTTGACTTCTTTTTGTTTTTATAAAAATATTTATTTTATTTTTTGTTAAAATTTTTTTTTAATATATTATTTTGTCACGCCTTTGTGAGACTTCTTCAGGGAAAAAAACAATTTTAAATTGTTATCGGATCAAAGAAAATAAATAATTTTATATAAAATAGACCTCAAGCTTAATAAAATATATATAAATTAAAAAAAAATTAAGTTCGAACAATAGACAATTTATATGTACATACATATGTATGTATAAAATACCCAACTTTGACTATGTTTTTGTTTGATTTTGTTGTAATAAAAAATCGAACAATATTTGTTTGTAATTAATTTAAAATTGTCCGATTTTTTAAAACAAAAAGACGATCTTTTTATTTTTCTCAAATTATCTGGCAGCCCTGAATAAAACCAAAACAAGGAAAGGCTTAAAAAATTTTAACTAACAAAATACTTATAACAATGGTGTTTTATTTATTTTCATCATTTAAATTACGCATTCATAATTAAAATCTTTTTTATTTTTTATTTATATTACAAAAATAGTATATAAACATATTTCAAATTTAAAATATCTATATTTGGTTTTTCTCGCACCAATTTCAAATGTGACTTATTTTGACAGTTCTTGTAAGAAACTTTTCGCAAAATATTGTTATAAAAACACTTTTTCTCACATCCTTCCAATAATTGCTGGAAATTTATTAAAATGACAGATAATTCTCGCTACGGAAATATACAGAAACACTTGTGTGAGAAAAACCATTTTTTGTTTCATTTTGCACTGTTTCTGTCCCGATTCACTGGTTTCATGCGGAAAATTTTACGATGCGAAAAATACAGAAACGGGCTACAGGGTTGCATTTTAACAAAAGCAGGGTCATGTGGGAAAGTGTCACTACAAACTGTAATGATACATTAGATTTTTTGACAATCGCAATAAAACTCATTAGATTTGTATCTCACAAAGTATTATGGAATACGTAAGATTTGTGTGATAGTGAACACTAGTGTGTCCCAAGAAAAATGTTATTTCAATTTTTATAGCTACCCCAGCATTTTTTGAAAGCTTATGGGGTAAAGTATTTTTGTAATTTTTTTCAGACTTTTCGGAAAAGGGTTTCTCGACTTTGTTTAAAATGTTGCTCATTACCCGACCCATAACCACGATTTTCTTTGTAACTAAGTCAATTTTTTTAAAGGAAACTTCTTAAACTTTACTTCTCTGTGCAGATATTGTAAGTTTCGGTTATTGTTTTGGTTATTTTGGGTCCCCTTTATGAAATTTTTTTTGTTAATTTAGCATAAACTTGCGCAACTAACTTGCCGAGTCTGAAAGGGGTCTTAGTAACCTTTAAAATTTTTATTGAAGTCTTCGTTAGTATGCTTCTTGCGAGAAATGCTTTCTGTCTTTCAGTATGGTTTTCTTTGCGGAAGCCTTATTTTTCTGTTATAGAGGTTGCTCTTCAGTAATTTGTTCACCATCTGATGGGGAAGTGCCTTTTTTAGGCATGAACTCACAAAACGGTTTAACAAAGAGCAGCCTATTTGATGAGGTCATGCTAGCGGGGTGCACGTCGTGGCCGTGGTTTAAGCCTAAAGGGGGGTAGGGTAACGTCCAGTTGAGGTCTGATATTTTCCATTTCGGTTCATTGAGGGATCCTTAAGTGCTGTTACTATTCGACAGAAGATGCTGGGATTATAAAAAACCGTAAAGGTTAGAAAGCTCAGGTTCCTAAACAAGTGGTGGGTGTATAATTTTTGTTAGATTATACCCTCAAATTTCTATCTTTGTGTGCAAATTATCCGTCACTATACTTGGGCATTTGCTAGGTGCTTAATATTAATGATTTAGATCAACCGTGAAGTTAAGTTGCAAGTCAGGTTATTTTTGTAATTTTGAACTTCTCTTAAGAACTTTACAGCAATTTAAACCAAAAGCATTATTTTCAGCTGAATCGCTGAAAAACAGAATGTTGTTTTTAACGAAGGACCAACCAACCAAATCGACTTAGAATTACTCAAAGACCCCGAATTTCTGATCGTATATATTTACATAATTTATCGTAGCTACATTTTTCTTGCTGTTACGCTCGTGGTGGTGGGGGTATAATAAAAATTTGTCTTTTTTTAACTAAACTGTGACTATCTCTGATAATGACATACGAATTAGCGAGAAATTGGCAAATTTTTATTTTTAACATTTAACTCTTCATACAGATTATTATAATCATTAAGGCATATAATTTTCAACAACCAAAAAAAAAGCAACAACTATTAACACAATCAACAAAACTCTTCGAGGCCCGTTTGTTAATGTTTAATAAATCAATCATAAAGTTCAAAAAAAGAAAAATTTTAAAATAAGTTTATAATCATTAAAAACTTTTTGCAATCATTTCAACAAATTGACAAACATTAAGGCTGCAAGGCAACAATGATGAAATTTATTACGGTGTGGAAAACTTAATTACCACAACGTTCTCTCTCTCTCCCACTCCCACACACTAGTTCGTTCTAACAACGCCCTTCCTGTTTCGTTGTACAGTTCGAAGAATAAATGAATTTATAAATATTGTAGCCCTGGTAAAGGCAAAACTAATTTTGATAATGTGCACAACATTTTAACATGAATTTTTGTCAACTCCAATTACACTAAAGCGCCAGGATTTTGTGTCAACTAATTAAGTGTTTCCAGCGAGAAAACAACTTTTCATTTTGTAAATAAAAGCGTAACAAATTATGTCAAATATCATAAACTAATAATTTAATGTGTGGGAGCGGCAGTAACTTCATTGTATTCCTTTTTAGTTCCACTATTTTGTAGACAGACATCCTAATTATAATTTGAAACTGAAACAGCTTCTTTTTACCACAAATTTAATGTTTGAATGATGAATATTTTGAAAATATGGATATTTTCTTTGTCATATTGAAGTAATGCTACGGTTTCAAATTACCTTAATTTTGCATGGTTTAATTAAAATATGGTTTTAGTTACAATTAAATTTGAATGTTCAAAAAAAAAAAAAGGAAATCACGGTTTTCTTTGAACAAAAAATATTGAAAAAAGATATTTTATGGTAGCAAAAAGATAAATAAAACCAATTGGAAAATATGGTTCTGCAAGCCGAACCATATGATACCCTACATCATTAGTGATTATGTAAAAAAAAAGCTTTAAATTATTTCCTAAATAAACATTTTAATTGAATTCAGCGTTACAACGTTGATCTTATGATAAACTAAAACAAATTTTAAAAGGTTAAAGAAACATCAAAACTATTTTCATATCATTATTATATCTACCTACGATAGTGGAGAGGGTATTATGCATTTGTGCTGATGTTTGTGACACCTTAAAACATTTGTCTTTTGAATGCAACGACCGTGTCAGAATCCAATGTCCGTCCGCCTGGCTGGCCGATTGGATGTTCATGTTAACCTTGTGCTCAAAGTACAAGTCGCAGTTTTTGAGACAATTTGGTGAAATTCGGTACACAGACTCTAATTGGCACAAGTATCAACCTCAGTTGGGAGAATATGTCTATAGTTCCACGTAGCCCCTATACAAATTTCCTTTCGAAATGGGGTCTTTGTGTCCATAAACCCTTTATTATGTAAAAATTTAGATTACATATAATCCAAACTTACTTTGTTGCAATCTAAATCATCTTGCCCAATTTTATTGAAATCGGTCTATATTTGACCATTGCTCCCATCCAAATACTACTCCCCAAAATAGCCTTTAGTGCCATTACATCCTTATAAATGTTGGTATTACGATAACAATTGGCAAATACGGTATACACTATGTCATGACAAAATGTTGTGCTGGTAGGTCCAAAATAAGCCAATGGTCCCATTTCAACCCCCATCCTTGAACCACTTAAAAACAAACAAATTGGCACAAAGAACTTTTAAATAAACCTTAACCCCATAACATAATTTACGTACCCACTCGTAAATTTTCTGTTTAAATACTGTGGTGTAGGGTATCATATGGTTGGGATTTGCCGACTGTACGCTCTTACTTGCTTTAGAAGCGAAATGCAATACAGAAATTAAAAAGGACACATAAAAAATATTCCAAATTTCTCTTTTATATTCGTACTTTTAGAATAATTCCATTTTATTGAATACAATACCCATATTTCCATTTTTTACAACCTTCAAAATATTTTTTTTTCGTGAACTACTCGGAATGGGAACTTGAAACTTGGAGACAGTATAAAGTAAAGTAGCATTGATGAAATAATACATACTGCAATACAATACTCACGAGAACTTGAATTAATTTTTACTAAGGGATTTTACTAGAGTGGTTCTTCATTATATGGGGAAAAAGAGTGTTCAAATTAAGCGCCTCACCGCCTAGAAATAAGCTTAAAACTACATAAAACCATTGTCATATTTTTAAATGTCGTAAGAGTTTTTTATTTGATGATGAATTACTCGAAATGAAGATACAATTATGTTTTCAAGAAGGTATAAAAACCGAATATCAGTTAAGAACTAGCCCAGTAATAAATAATGCGCCAAACCACTTATGTGCCAAGTAATAATTATTAAAAATTCGCGAACACACCTTAAAGATTTTTGAACTGGATTTGTGTAATAAAATTTTTTTATTTAAAAGAGAAACTATTTTTTTTTTGGGTCCATCTCCAATTTCAAGTTTAAAAACGTATTTTTATTTTGTTTGAAACAATATTAATATTAAACAATTTTAAAATATTATTTAGGACATAATGACGATATGACTTGTTAAGGTCACTACACACTATCCTATTTAGTCGTACGATATGTCAAAAAAATCGTGTGTGTTCATAAAGTATGATAGTGTGGCCTAAAAATTTAACTAAATGACAAATTTTTTTGACAAGTCTGACCGACTTGCAAAAGTTTTTAAAAATTTTCATAAAATGATAGTTTCTATGCGATCAGAGTTGTATTTTCTAATACAGCTGATAAGAAAACAACAATGTCGGCTTCATTGATTTAAAGCATCTTTTTTGTGTAATAGTGTGGCACCTGTAACAGACTTTTGTTGCGATTTTTTTTGAGTGTGATAGAAATTTGTCAGATTTTCCAGTGAATGAATCGTACGATTGTGTAGGATAGTGTATCACGACCTTTAGCAAACCTTGTGAATCATATTTATGAATTGTTTTTTCATTGCCCGTTTTAGTTCAACAATTGTTTTGTTTGGTATGTTATTGTTATTTTTTACTAATAAACTCCAAATAAAAAATAATTAATGCATTTTCATATATTGAAAATAATTAATTTATAAAAAAAACTTTCTTAATCGGTTAACCGATCAATAACAAAATTAACCGATTATAAACCGATTAAACAAAAACCTCGGTTAATTAATCGAGCGATTAACCGATTAAAGCAAAATATCGATTAAATGAATACCCTAGTAATCATAGGCCATATGATAGTCCGAAAATACATGTTTTTATACAATTTTTTATATTTTTTGTGCGGAAGGTACAACGCCCAATTCTCCATTCTCACCCACATTTTGTGGGATGCTGTGTTTTAATAACCTTAATTTGTTTACATAATTTGGAACCTTGGCTCTTGCCGTTCTCCAAATATACAGAAAATAGGAATCAAAATAAAACAAACACAAGGGATTTTTGGAAAAAATTAGAGGTATTCGTGGTTTTTTGCTCATATCTCAGCCATTTTTGGACCGATCTTGGTGAATTTCAAAAGCAAAATTATAATAAGCATACCTGATATATTTGGGTGCTTCAGAAAACCCATTTCAAGTCAGACGAACATACGGACAACCGAATTTGAACTTTCCTTCTCATAAGGATCCATAATATATGTACTTAATAGAGTCTAAGATCAATATTGTAGAAATTACAAACGGAATGACAAAGTTATATACCCTTTTACCATCGGTGAAGGGTATAAAAGACATTTGTACACATTTAACATCCATATATTTGGCGCCCCATACGTAGCCACAATTTTTTACGAATTTGTATCAGGCACATTGCGAGAGTTTTGATAAAAAGGGGAACTTCTGGATTTAGTAAACGGAAGTCTGATTAGAATAAAAATGCAGGCGGCATTGAGAGACTTATTTTAGACCTAACAAGTGGGTGCCAAATATTTCCGGAGTAGGGCACTGAGAATATTCCAAAAATTAAAAACGATCCAGAAGCCCAAAGCACATGGTTTATCTTTTAAACTGAACCATATTTACGACATTAAAAATTACAATTTACTATTTTTAACCTATCTCGGTCTAGACTTTTGCTATGTTATCAACTTTCTCTCTATGTTTTTCCTGAATAAAATAGGTTTTTGTAAAAATTTTAGCTAAAAAGTATTTTTATACATTTTTTTAAACAAAAAATTGTTAAGTAACAACATATTGCCATCTAAACTTGTATTGCAATTGAACGACGTCCCGTTCATAAAATCAAGAATTATTTGTTTTCCAAAATCCAACTGTGTAGTGTTTAACAATTTATTAGTAACATTCTACGGTCACGCGTTATATGGATTTTATCGACAAAAATTTGTTAAATGTGAACACACCGTTCCCAAAAAAATAGAGCTTCCAACGAAGCAGGTTTGTATCGCTTACCACATCTATTTTGGAAGACATGAATTTTATATAGCGAGTTCCCACTTTACACACTGAATTTGTTGTTGGTACCGTTATTCTTTAAAATGTTCTCTTACAAACCTGCTTCGTAATAAGAAAATGTCGTGACTCTTCAAATGTTATATATATTTTTAAGAATTCGTTCACCTAATTTACTGCATTTCTCTATTTCTTGTTGTTTAGCACATAAATGTGCGCTTACTTTTTAAAGTTTATTATTAGTGCTTCACTAGACAAAATGTTTTAAGTCTTAAGCCTGGTACTCTGTTCAACATATCACGTGCAATGCTGTCTCTGATACAGAGCCCAAACGATCGGTCGGGCTCTTGAAGTAACTTGGCAATTGATAAATGAGTTCAATGGCAAGACTTTTAATAATATAGATGAAATAATTCTGAAAAACTTTAAAAACGACAATATCGAAAGTATATTGAAAAATTTTGCCACAAGCCTTAATGAAAATGTGCAGAAAATAATTCACACATGTGATGTAAAAACAAATGTGTACCCTGAAATGACAGTAGAAAATTCAATGTATATTGAACAAGCAACCGAAGAAGAAATCTTTAATATACTCACCCACTTAAATAAAAATAAAGGCCCAGGTATCGATGGTATCAGGCCCAAAGACGTAAAAAATAATGCTGCAACACTAACACCTTAAATTACGAAATTAATAAATACAAGTATAAACACCTCATATGTTCCAAAGTTGTTAAAAACCTCTGTAATCAGGCCTATATTTAAAAGTGATAAAAATGATAATGTAAAAAACAGAACAAATCATATAACGATTGCTGCAACACCAATATTGAACTGGTTAACACATACAAATACCTTGGAGTTCATGTAGATAGCACATTGAAATGGAAGACACACATAAAAAAACTACAAAAGAAACTACGTAAAGCCGCGTACTCATTGTACCACCTTAGCTACGCCGCGACGACAACGGTACTCCGTCAGGCGTACTTCTCATTGGCAGAATCCTACATACGACACGGTATAACCGCATGGGGAACCTCTGCGTATTGTAAAAGTCTTCAACATACACAAAACCGCATTCTCAAAATACTTCTCAGAAATAAACAACATAATCCAACAATCTCGCTCAACTCCCTACCAAATGAACACACTTCTACCTACAACAGAGCCAACTACACATCGCACAAACACTCGAAGTATAAGAATATACCACGTCAAGTTAACGTTTTAAATATTAAAAATATACATCGACTGACACTTTTGCTAGACCTAAACAACCGCCAGATCTTACAACCTATCAATCATCAGTACAACACCCGACTTCGCTAAAGAGGTGGACTTAAAGTCGAGACCACAAAAAACAGCTACGGTGACCGAACCCTCAAAGTAATACTACCAAAAATCAACAATGAAATGCCAACTAGTTTATTGAATATTACAAATAAGTTCAAAATAAAAAAACTCGTTAAAAAATATCTTATATCATTGCAATAAGCTCTAAATAAATTTTTTAATTTCAAATTTTCCGAATTGTGTTTACCTGCAGACAAGCCACAAGGCTTCGTGGGTACATTAGCACTAAGGATAAATGTAAAATTGAATAAATTTAATAAAAATGAATTGAAAAAATGAAAAAAAATAAAGGTTTTTGCGTCAACTAATGTTTTACTGTAATAACAAGATATTGCTGCACAGAAAAAAAATGTTCACCAATTAAATTATTAATCAAAATTGAAAAATTCTATCAAGTGAATTAAATGTTTAATTAAGCGATTTCAAATTAATTTGCACCAGTAAACCAATTCACTTGATTAAACGTTTAATTTTTAAATCAAACGGGTAATTTTGTGGTGCTCTGTAAGTCACACTGTTTTTGTGCTTTTCGGTGTGATTTTCAATTGTCGAAAGTACAAGCAAATTTTTAGCAATGTTCGCGATAGAAGCGATTTGTTCCTTTATGTTTTCTGATTCTTTACAGCTTCAACGGTCTATAATAAAAAGTAGATAAACAATGCTCAAATTTCGCAACTGTTGTGCAGTTAATGAGGTTACCATGCAATAATTAACTCAAAGAATTTTTTTTCCTTTTAGTGTTGCATTGCAGGACTGCGTTTAGGAAGTCATCCGAATGACAATGGCCTCATTTTCCATTGTGAAGGTGAAGGATATGTAAAAACCTCTTGTCATAAGAAATTCAACAGTAAAGTGGTTTGAAGAACGCGACCTACGTCTTTAAAACCTTTTAACGAGCTTTTGGCGCTTTGTTTTCTGCTGACTTGTAACTGAATTTTAAATTAATTTGGAATATTGGAAGTAAAAGTAAATTTGTGATTGAGGCTTATGTTGCAAATTTAATCGCTATTGGATCTAGTTACATTAGCGAATTGTTCTAATAACATTATATTGTTTCTAACAAAAAAAAAGTAATTATTCCTACAAAATGCTTTGATTAATATGTGTTATAATAAAGCTATCGTCAATTCTGTCATCATCTTCTAACATTTAATGTTCTTTATATCTTTTATTCCGTGCAGTACAATAGCGTTTATACCATTACATCGTTGTAAATAAACTCATTAATTTAAACGAGATTTGACACATCAGTCCTGATAAAAACTTCAATTTATATTCGCGTTAGTATGAAGTTAAAAAAAAAAAATAAACTAAAACAGCGAGGTTATAATAAAGGCATAGTTGGTTAAAAAATGAAATGTCCTAAGAGTGTTTCTAAAAAATGGCGAATTTTTATTTTTTAGTACACTGACAAAAGTTTTATAAATATAAACTTTTTATTTACTTTTATATAAAAAAATAATGATGAAAATAAAAACTTGAAGAGCAAAAGGTACAAAATATTTTGAAAAAGAATCTGCTATTTCTCAGCGGCAGATACAATTAAAAGAAAGCGTATTCTAAAAGCCAATTCTAAGGCTGTGGATCGCTAAGTTATAAGTTTCTGATAATTATAAGTTACTTATTTGTTCCTAGTGAAAATTATCCCAAAAAAATAAATCTCGTAATTTCAGAAGCCAATTAACTATGGCAATTCAATGAATAATTCGTCCAATTGCGCTTCTTACTAAATTACAATCATGCCTCTAGGCTGCCCGCCGTTATGCAACCTTCTCGCCTGCTAAATATTTCAACAAGTATTGAAGACTTTACATTTTGCACAAATTGTATCTCATAAGGGTTAGGCCGAGGTAGAATTGTGCGAATTGACCCCACGATGGTTTGTACGGATCATCTAATGCATATTCTACCATTTCGTGTGACATCCTTCAGAGAAATCAGGTGCAATCAGGGATTCGAAAAAATCCAAAATTTAAAAATTTGTGCAAACTTCTGAGATCAGTGACCCATGGTGACATGGTATCAGACTGAATTTTGGTTAAGGCCTGTGCAACCATACTTCTCGTGGGAAAGGCTTTCTATCTTTCAGGAAAATCTACTTTTCCGTTGAAAAGATACTTTCTGGGATTACGTGATGGTTGTGGCTTACTACTACTACCCTCTTCAGGGCGGATTTTTCACCAGCTCCTTAGGGGGCGAGTGTACTTTCGGGAAACACGTTATGGTTGTGGCTTACTACAAAAAGTATCAGAAAGGCTGTTCCTGCAAAACTTAGTCAAGGGCTAATTTTTTACGCCTTGTAAGAAAGTTTTTGCTGGCATATTTCCAAAAGCAGCGGAGGGTAGACAGCTCTAGCTCCCTAATAAAGGGCGAGTGTGTAATCTTGTCGCATTATTAGCTCAAGCTGCACCTGCGTGTACTGGTTGCTTTCACACTCAGGTAAACGCATTGTTTGTCACTCAGAGATTAATATCCACCATTTGTCCGCTGCTCATGTAAGTCTTTTCCACACAGAAAAAATAGAAAATTGACTTTAATTAAACAATTCGTTCAGACAGTTAAATATTTTACTAATTTTGCCCCTGCAAAAGAATTGATCATATCAATACTTGATGCGCATTTGATTATGGCTTTGTAGATGCTTGCGTTAGCGATAAGATTTCTTTTCACCTCCAAAATACCTAACTTATAATATTAGGGCTATAAAAACGGCAGTCAAAACCAAAAACGAAAATTTGCGTAGAACTTTTCGCTTTTTGAGTTGGTTTAACAGCGACTGTTTACAGTTTATGAATTAGAAGTAAAAGCATCAGCTTTTTTTTGGACAATGACAAATAAAGAAGTGGAAGAAATTGAAGTTTTTTTTTACTTTGACAGTTTTTATGATTATTGCATACCGCCTTGGGATGTGTGTATTATCTTGTTAATTGAATTAGTCCGAATAATCGTTCATGTAAATTTAAATCTTCAAATTGTACAAATCTGCTTCTGAAATTGATTTGATCAAAAGTTTCTTAGAGTAAATTAATTGTAGCGCCTTGCTGTGTGGCATGTGGCTGCATACTGTTAAAACAACATATGCTGCTTATTTACGTAACCATTCAACAAGAAATGGGCTTCTTCGGAAAATAAAATTTTAACTCAAAATTCCAAATTAATATCAATTTGTGCTTCAGCCCAACTGCCGAATTATTTTGATTAAAAATCTCAACCATTTGCACGCGTTGCTCTGGTGTAAATCGATTCGTAATGAAATTTCAAAGCAAACTTAAAAAAAGCAACTATGTATCAGCTGTTCAATGGGTGCTCAAATAAAGCAGTGATGCGAACTTAAAGTTTTAACACTCTATAAAAAAACCCTTTATAAGCAACAATATATGCGCTCTTAGCTATATTTAAATCGTAGTAGCTGAATGAAAATTTGACTTACTTGTAAAAAAGAGTTAGAAATACATACTTCGACATACCTGAAAAAAAAAATTGCAATAGGTTAATAACGATATTTGAATTATTAAAGAATATCAAACTTGTATTTGATTAAGATATTATTAGCTTGTTTTACATATATAAACAAACAGAATCCTCAGTAAAGACTTTTTCATCCCTTCTCATTCAACATTATCCAAAAAGTGGTCTGCGAAATCCTTGTGATTCGTGATAGATTTTCAAGATGCTCGCGTTCGTT
This sequence comes from Pollenia labialis, assembly GCA_949318255.1. NCBI lineage: Eukaryota > Metazoa > Arthropoda > Insecta > Diptera > Polleniidae > Pollenia > Pollenia labialis. Next base: position 127,929,427 of record OX439139.1, read on the forward strand.
TAAAAGTCATTTCGAAATTAGAAAACGTAAAATGAAAGTAGTGTTTCCGTTTATTTCAATTGTTATTTTTTAAAATTTCTCTTAGTGTACTAGTTGTTCAGAACACTTTACACTATGTTTACTACCCTATTGCGGCCAGTGTTGCCAAAATACTTTAGGCTCCCGTCCCCATTTAAAATTTGTAAGTTCCTAAACATGAAATCCTCAATTATGTTTCTTTAGTTATGCATAATAATTTAGTTAAAATAATTAGAAGTGAAAAAAAAATTTAATTAATTTCATGTTGTAAAATAATTTAGTGAAAATTAAATTCAATGAACTTTAGCCTGATTAAAATATTAAAATATTGGATTAAAAACTGAAAAATTACTCAACATAATTAACAAGTAGTTTTTCTTTGCCGGTCAGTGAGAAGTACCCTAAATTCCCAATCCCGTGAAAATGATTTTAAAAAAATTATTTTTTACCACTCGATATTGATCAGAGTTTGCCAGAAAATTATGGACATATAAGAAAACATTATATAAAAATCGTTGTGTTAAATTATTAGAATTTTTTACTTTAATTTTATTTTATTTAAAAGTTTGAATATCCGAGGTTACCAATTTTAGAGATTCACAACTCGCCTGACCCCCTATGGACCGGTGTTCCACCAAATCAACTCAAAAGCTGTCCAACTCTTACATTTTCAAGAATTGCGTCAGTTGCAGAATTATTTTTCAAAACAAAACGTTCGTAAACCATTGTGTTTTACAAAGAGCTTAAAAAACTACAGCGAGTAATTTCATTGAAATCAAAATTCTGATGGTACTAAAATCTCTTTGACCCTAACAAGTTCTACTCCTCAAAATTTCCGATTTAACTAAAATATAGAGCCAGGGGAAACATTTAATAACACGTCAGTGATAAATGTTTAGGTGATGCAATGAACCATTTCTTAAAGACTGATATCCCACGAATGTAACAAAAAAAATGTCGTTCCATTATTGAAAGTGGTTTGCGAGGAATCACAATTTAATTAAAATTTAAAAAATATTAATTTTTCTAAAACAACATAAAATATTTATTTTCAGCAGCATGACACACCTTCAATTATCCATATTTTAATCCAGTTTTTTGCATATCTTAGTTCTAATATGTTTGCTATCGAATGGCATTATTATTTTTGAAATCGGCGATAACATTATATTGGACTTTTGGCCGATAAATTTAATTTTTTACCACAATGCGTCGGCCAATTTTATATAAATACCAAAATTTGTTATGGCACTTGAGCTATTTTCGGGAGTGGAATTTATTTATGGAAGCCATTGTCAAAAATGGACTGATTCCTAAAAAAAATTTTGCAACACGATTAATAATGTTGCTCTTATTGCTGCATTTTTGGACCAACTATTCCGGAGAGAAGCTTGTTATTAATTGATTTATCCCAGTTTCACTTTCTTTGTCCTAATTATGACGAATTATATGCCAAATTAATCCCTGTACTTTGCGGACAATGTTAGATGGGCAGACGAGCAGCAAGCCTGCCGGTCAGCCCGACGGACGGACATCTTTATATCTACTCAGAAAATAGTTATAAGTCGATCGGTAAAATAAATAGTGGGCCTAGAACCAATATCTTTATGTGTTTACATAGCAGCGCAAAGGCCACTATTAAGATGTGGTTATAATTATATAACGAAAATAGAATAAACATCGTGTGTAACTGTGAAACTTAAAATCATAGTATTTAAAACAAATCTTTAAATTTCTGAAATCTCCAATTTGACGGCAAATGCTAATAGCTGGCAACACTAATTGCGGCCTCTATACAATTTGCTAGAGCAATTAAATTTGAGTTGCATCAAGGACATAAATTTCCATATAAAAACCACCATCTAACAAAACACTACAACAAAAACAAACCAATAAAAAAACTTTAACATAAAAAATCTCCTAAATCTCTATTTGAATACCAAAAATATTTAAATATTTAGAGAAATTTATAGAATAATCTAACCAAATACTGAAGAAAAAGGTCACACACAACAGGCATTTAAAAAACGCAAAACCCCACAATAAATACGGGGCATTATAAAGTCACATATGGGATTTGCAATTCCTGTAAACAAGTAAATATTTATACAATGTTTATATTATTGACAATCAATTTCAATTTGAAATTTCTATAAAATACTTGTAGTAAAATTGACAATTGATAAATCAATCAAAGGGAGCAGGATGTGGATTTAGGCACATACTTGACAACACTTCAGATGACATTTAAACCGTTACAAAAGGATTAAAAACATTTATTTTTTATGTTTAACAATTCCATAAAATAGATTTGTATAAATATTTGTTGTTAAACGAGAGGGTTGTATTTAAATAAATCAAAATATTTTGTTCAATTTTGTAATAAAGCGAAAAATTAGTTTCGAAAATGTAAAAAAAAAAAGAATCAACCCTTTCCTTTCGTTCTTTCTTCACAGATGGCAAATTTCTTTCTTTGTTTATTTAAATGTATTCACACATGTGAATACACACACACCTTTTACATTAATTTTAAAATGAGTTACGGGTTGGGTTCCTCACATTAAGTAGCAATTTTCATACTAATGTTTTTTTTTTAGCACAAAGTCTTATAGATCTTTGTTGTTTCGGAAAATTGTGAAATATTTGAATTTTTGCACTTCATTTAATTTTAAAAATTACTTTAAATTATGGTGTTCTACTGCCTTCAAAAGGATTTGTATGAAATCTTTTTTGCTGCTTTTGTTTCTACGCATAATAATTTATACTCCCTGTATTCCAGAGGATCGGTATTTAAATTAATTTTAAATAACAACAATGAAAGAGAGCAATACTTGACATTAACTCCTCTTAATTGTATTCACACTGTATTTTACAAACGTTTTAAAAGTATACGTTTGCAGCCCTTATTTGTTTGTTTAGCGCACAGTGGTGAAAACATATTTTTTTTTTAATTCTAATTTATTTATTTATGTTCTAAAATTTTGTACATAACAGAACTAGAATTGAACTAAAACAGAAGTTAAACAAAACTTGAAGTAGAATAGAACAGAACAGGACATAACTAGAACCGAACTACAACAGAACAGAACTATAACAGAACTAGAAAAGAATTAGAGCAGAACTAAAAACAGAAATAGAAAATAATTAGAATAGAACTATGAAAGAATTAGAACAGAACTAGAATAGAATTAAAAAAAAAACAAAAATAACTTCCAGACAGAACTACAACAGATCTTGAAAGAACTGGAACTAAACTAAAATAGATTTATACAAAAGTTTGAACAAGACTTAACTTTAACTTAAACGGCTTTAGACTAGAATTACAACTCAATAGGAACTGAACGGCTATAAGAACTTTTTTTGAAATCATTTATTTATTTGTTAAAAGTTACAAAGACATTTTAATTCACTGCCCATTATAGTGGACTAGATTCTCTGGCGGAATCACACTCGCAACTATCGCACTGATACTCTAGCTCACTACATACTAGCAAGGCAAACGGGGCACAAGGGTTCCGTTGTGATACTAAAGTATTAATTTTACCCTTTTTGACGGTCTGGATACCTTTTATGACCCTTTGTCAACACTGCTGAACGTTAGTGCTACACAAATGTTTTCGAAGTAAGCGGAGATGAAGAAATGGATTTCAATTGAAGAAAACATAGAACACACATTCCTGAAAATTAGTTAGTATTCGTAAAAAGTTTGTGTTAAAAGATTTTAAACGACTTTTAAATTAGATTTTCGATAGTAAAGTATAAATTAAAGTACAATTTCCCTTATAGCAAGCATAGCTCATGCAAATATTTTATATGTTTTATTTATTGAAAAACTTATGGTGGTTTCTTTTCAAAAAAAAAAAAAAAAACAATGTGACATTTTATTTAAAAAATGCAATTAGGTGTTCGTTTCTTAAAAATGATATGCTCTCTTAAAGTGTAGCTAGTTTGATGCTACAAAATTCACCCTTAATAATGGCATAAGGCATTGAACTTTTCGCCCACTTTTAAATCGACAAATATAATAGTGACCAGTACACTAGGTGAATTCGGTTTAGGTATGAGGCTATTTTTAGAACGGTGACGAAAGCCTCAAAGAGCAACAAAGCTTCGCAAAAATTTAAAATTAAATTGATTAGAAGTCCCTAAAACTAACAAGCATAAAAAAAACAATGTAAAAATTGCTTATATTCCCAAATATTTGGTAACAGCGCACAGAGGGGTGAAATCGCAAAAAATGGATATTAATTGAAAAATGAAAATTAGTTTTTTTGAAAAATATTTAGTAGCCGATTACAGTATATAAAATTCTACATCACTACTGAAAATTTCAATGTCATATGTTGTTTACTTGTCCAGATGCATTGCATTAAAGTTAAGTAATTTTTGAGCTATTCGCGCACAATAGTGTTAATTGAAATTCGGTATATTTCGACGCTTAATATATAGTTTTTCGCAAGTCAAAAGTAATACTTCTACTATGGAAACTTCAACCTTAGGTATTTTAGCGTTATTTTAAAAATAATTGTGTTAACAAAAATTGTGTAGTATTTTTAAAAATTTTTTTAAAATATGTCTCAATTTTGGCTATTTTCAAAATATTCGTGGATATTTAAATATGAATGGTGTTAGTTGGCGTTAGAATATTAATTTGTTAAGAAACAACAGTTCCTAGGCTTTCATATTCAGTAATAAGATGTTGCGCGTTTTTGCGCGAAATTTTTTTATTAAATTAATTGTGAAAATAGTCACTCAAGCAAAGAACACCAGTTCTTGTCTTTTGTTTGCTTTGTCTACATTTTCGTTGTTATAATTGTCAACCCAGAAGTGTTATTTATGTGGATCCACGAGTAAAGAATTTAACGACATTGGAAGAATGATCGCTAAAGAGGTTAAAAAATTGGAGTTCGGTCTTTCTATACTGCATGGTTGGATACGTTTTTATGAATGTCTTCTTCACGTGGCATATAAATTACCAATTAAAAAATGGCAAGCAAGAACCGATTTCGAAAAATTTGTTGTTGCTGAAAACAAGAGTCGTATTCAAACGGAATTCAGGAAAAAAACTGGACTTATTATTGACCAACCTAAGCCCGGCTTCGGCAATTCAAATGATGGCAACACAGCACGAAGATTTTTTGAAAACGCTGAAATCACAGCAGATATTACGAAACTAGATCTGGAGCTGATTAAGGACATGCACACAATATTAATTGCCGTATCTTGTGGTCATGATATAAATGTAGAAAAATTTAGAATATTTGCTCAGAATACAGCTCGACTTTTTGTTAAGAAGTATCAGTGGTTTAACATGCCTCCAACCTTTTTAAAAAAAAAAAATCCGACTGAGCCAGAGCTATTTTTTAAAAGGGGGCGTGACACCGCCCTATTCCACCTTGGATGTAATTCATACTGTACGATTAACAGATATACCAAATCTCATATTCATACCTCTGATAGTTCATGAGATATATCCGTTCTAAGTTTCAGGTTTATGGGCTGTGCCACGCCCCTTTATCCAATCATAACCAAGTATATCCAAGGACTATTAGCAGGTCAACAGTACATTAGGAAAGTTTCATGACAATCGGTCTATTACTATGGCCGCTAGAGCGATTTTTAATAGGGGGAGTGGCACCGCCCACTTTTCCAAAAGATGTGTAGCCTATGTCACTCAGTGATAACGTAGCATTCTAATAGTGAAAGAATTTTTAAATTTGGATAAGTAGTTTAATTAATCTCCTTTTTTTGTGATTTCACCCCTCTGTGCAGCGGTATGATAGTAAAGTCCAAAATTAATTAAAAATCGTAAAAGCCTTAAAGAATCAAAAAACTTACTTCGATCGCGAAAGATTGCAAAATTGGAAACAAACCCTAAAATTTATTTGAAATCGCTAAATCGGTAAAAATAAAGAAAATACCGGAACATAACATAAAAAGTATTAAAACAAAATGAGTTATAATGATGACGAATAAATTTGTTGTCGGGTGGTAAAAACAGGGAAGGGCTTTCCATAAAAAAATTAACTTTTTTAAGCACTGCCTACCTGAAATACATATTTTTTGGTTGTTTATAAAAAACTTATTCGGGGAATAGGACTATTAAATGGAAAATACAGCTTTTAAAAAACTTAACCTGTTTCTAATTGAAATACCCTTTTTTACCCCTTTTTCTGGAAAATCCCTGCGGGGCACCCCTTATTTAAGTTAGAACCAAACTTTTTGCTTCTTAATAACTTTTTACATATTTTACAAGAATTTTTGAAGATTGCATTTTAAGCATTTATCTGAGTTTTGCAATTGAAAAATCAATTTCCCAAGAAAAAAAAGTCAAATATATTTTGCAACTAATTAAGCGGCTCATACACTTGCAATTTCAATTTGACGTATTGTACAATTATATCGCCAATGTGTATATAATATTCAAAGGTGGCACAGTATATTTGGCAACAATCAGAAGACTTTTGATTTTTATTGCACAACGAAAACAAAGTAAATTGTGTTGGCAACATTGTACAATGCTGTTTATGTTACTCCTATAGGTTATGTTCACCTTTTTATTGAATAAATTAAACCATTGTGCGACTTGTTGCTTAGTGTATATGCCGTTTTAGGGGCACAATTGTTAATTGGACAATTGTTAAGTCTCTTCTTAACGTCAAATTTTTTGCCCAACTTAATTTGACATTTCTTTATTTGAGTGCTTGACAAATTCAAGATTGGTGTAGCCTTTTACGAAATTCGGTATTAAAATAAAAATGCATTACGTGGATTCGTGTATAAGCAAAATTGTCGTATTTGGGCAAATGAGAACCCACTAGTGATTGTTAAAAAGCCAAGGCATCCACCAAGAGTGACTGTTGCGGTTAATGGGCTGAAGGCGTCATCTTCGAAAATGAAGTCGGCCAAGCAATTAACATGAATGGTATTTATTAATTTTCCGCAACGAGCATGTGATTTGATACCGTTTGACTTCTTTCTTTGGGGATATTTTAAAGAAAAAGTGTACGTCAATGTGCCATAAACTATTCAAATGGCTAAAGGATGAGATAATTCGGCACATTATAATAGGGTACACTAATAATAGGGACCATCGGATAGAGGTATGCCACCGAAGCCGTGGCAAGCATTTGGCCGGTATTTTGTTTTACACATATTTGTCATAAATCCTTCTTCTATTCTAAAAAGAATAACTGAACATAATATATGAAATGTTAAAGATTCAGTGCAATTAAAAGAGAAATTAAGTAATCATTGTATACAAAAGTTAATTTCATTAGATGTGGTATCGCTATTTTCTAGTGTACCAGTTGATTTGGCACTTGAAATAATAGAGGAAAAATGGAATATAATAGAGCAATATACGTAAATTGACAAGGGACTGTTGAGAATTTTAAAATTTTGTATAGAGGACAACAGATACTTTAGTTGTAATGGGAAAGGACTTCCAATGGGATCACCTGCTTCTCAAATTATAGCGGATATTGTTATGGAAAGGTTACTTGACACATCCATTGAGAAATTAAATATTAAACCTAAAATAATAATAAAATATGTTGACGACCTATTTTGCATTATTACTGAATGTTGGGTAAATAACTTGTTAGACACATTTAATTAGTTTAATAGAAATATTAAATTTACTTTGGAAATGGAAAGTAACTCAAAATTACCTTTCTTGAAGGGAAATAATTTGTTAACAGATTGCTATCAAAAACCAACAGCATCAGGCAGAAATTTAAATTATTATTCTGGACACAGTAAACGGATTATTATAAATACTGCTAGAACTTTAATTAATAGGGTACTAACAATTAGCGACAAGGTTTATCACAGGAAAAATATAATTAAAATTAGAAATACATATATTAAGGGCAAACAATTTTCCAAATAGTTTGAGTCATGGATTAATATATCGATTTAGAGACAGGAGTAATCGGATTGCTAGAATTACGAGTACAACAGGAGCAATGATATCCAAATCATTATCATACATATCCAATGTTTCGGAAAGAATAAAAGAATCAGGAATCTGTGACACTGATAAATAAAAGATAGCATACAAAGCTTATAATACATTGAACAGTTTATTTAGCAAGACAAAAGATAGTACTAGTAAATGGGATATGGCCAACATTGTCTACAAAATTCCTTGTAAGGGAAATGATAACGAAAGATGCAATCAGGTTTACATGGATACAAAAAATAACAAATTAAGAACTAGAATTGCGGGACATAAATCCGATCAAAAATATAGGGACATTAAATCTAAAAACACAGCATTAAGTCATCATTGTCATCAATCTAATCCCTATCCAAATTTTGAAGAAGCGTCGGTTTTAAACACTGAAAATAACTACAAGCGCGGATATAGATTAGAAATGTTACACATAATAAATACACCAACTGCACAGAGAATAAATTTTAAAGCAGACACAGAACATATAGCGAATAATTATAGGAATTTAGTTATTAAGAGATAGAAGATTAGATATAATATATAAGTATGTCAGATAAAAATAAGTTTAGTTGAAAATGTTTATATGTTATAGGAATTTTCTTTAGTCAAAATGTTTTTTATTATTGTAAATGTGGTTTTTGAATTAGATTTATAGATAGGAAATTTTTTCGGTTTATATGAATGCTTATACTTTAGTTATATTTGATTTTTGTTATTACCCTACGTCTTTACGCGCAATATGTATTTGTTAACATAAGCAATAACGTCAACAGAATGACGTTACAGAAATATTCTATGTTTAATATTTTTTTTCGAGTGGAGTAAACGTGTGTCTTAACACAAAACATGAATTTGTATGTAAATAAATACTTACACTTTCTTTCGCAACCAATTTATTTTCAATTATTTTTTACAAGTAAATTTTGTATTTAAATTTTCGGAAAGAACCTAACCAATTGTAGGGGAATGTAAGAAAAGATAAACTCACTGTTTATTGTTGGTGTTTTGTTTTGGCTTTGATATTGTTACAAGTAAGACTTTGAGTGTTTATAATTCTTATTCGCTTTAGGGTTTTATTTGTATAATATTTTTGGCCTTTCTAAAATCTTTGGAAAAGGTTTCCTGATGAGCTGGCCTAAGCAAACAGAGAAATGCGCATCGAAGCAAGTTTTCCTCAACAATAAATTTCAGTGTATTTATCAAATATGAAAAACTGGGAATTTAGCACGTCATACGGAAATCGTAATAATAATAAATTTTGTATTCCCGAAAATAACTTTGATAATTTATATTTTTAAGTTTAAAATTTTTATTTTGTTACTGATAATTGATTTTGACAGCTTGTGTTGAAAGATATTTGCTCAGCAATGTATTATGACATTTGTTGCTGAACATGTGTTCAAATACATATTTATGCAGTCCACACGTTAACATCTAGTGTTGGCAACAGAATTTGATAGTTGCTACAGCAATAATTGCCACACAAATTGCTCGTATAGACTTAGGGTTATGGTTTCTGAAAACTTTTATGACAAATAGTTTTTTGAATTTAATTTATGACAAAAAAAATTTTCATAATTTTGTTATTGTTTTTTTTTTTTTGTTTTTATATAAAATTTGGTAAATTTTCCTGTCGATGCTAACCAAAGGTTAGCGAAATATTGAAGAAAAAAAAATAATAAATATAATATTTGTTGTTCAGTATTACTTGACCTTTCTTTTTATAATTATTTCAAATTAACAGCTTGAGCTCTTCTTTTATAAAAAATATTATATTTATTATTTTTTCATTATAATATTTTTTTTATAAAAGAAGACCTTAAGCTTAATCAATTTAATATAATTAATATAGTAGTTCCCTGAAAACTTATTTTTAATTTACAATTAACATCGTTTTTGTTGAATAAAGGTAACCCATTCTCCTAAATCCTAACAAAATTCTCTGCGATCCACTGTCACATTCAAATTGCAAAAAAAAAAACGAAAATTTAAATAATCTTGTTACGTGTTTGATTTTATTGCCTTCTAGCAAAAATGATAAATTATTAAATTAGATTGCGTGTATGTGAAAATCATATTCGTCCCTTATTTACATGAGTGTCCCTGTGTTTCATTCATTTCACAAATTAGATCTCATGTAAATGCATTAGTTCACCCTGATTTTGCCACTTCAAATTTGTCTGCGGAGGTAATTCAATCTCTTTGTTTGGGTGTACGAGTGTCTTTATGTCGTATTAGTGGTGTTTATTAGCTGCGTATACGCACATCCTGCTGTCATCCTTGTTGCTTTGCATTTAAAAATATGTATGTTTTTTCCTTTTTGATGGGTGATGGTTTTAACGCTGCAGGGTATTATGTTTTCATGCTGCTACTAAATATTTTTGGTGCAACGTTTTTTAAGGACAATTGTGCTCTTATTCTTTGTTTTAAGGGCATTGTTTGCACTTATGTTAAATTTGAACTGAATAGATAGACTGACTGACCTTTTATGGGCGAATTTCTTTACTTGTTAAACAATTTTATTCAAATAAATGTAGAAAAAGAAAAATAAAGGTAAGAAAACACCTTAACTTTGAATTGTTAGATCCCATAAAACAAAAATTTTAGCTTTTTATGTTCCAAAATTAACGCCCGGCAATAAGAATTACCTTTATTGTTATTACCTAAAGCCAAATATTCGGTAGATATCTTAGAAACTTATAAGAAATTCGACAAACCCAAGTTTTATATACTTCGGTAAAGGTGTTATCTAAAATTAAAATAAAACAACAAATTCTTATTGAAAAAACTAAAATTATAAAGTGTAACAAATTTAAGGAATATTATTAATAAAATTAGTCATGAATTCATATATACTATAACGTAAAAAAAAAATCTGATCTGAAGCTATCCGCATACCGAGACGTGCGTGTTTTCCTCAGGACCAACGATGAAGCCATACCAAACATAAGAGCTATTTTTTAGTTGATGCAATACCACTTTAAGCCTAGTACTCTGTTCAAATTTGTGAAAAATGTTGAGCAACATTAATTATTCCACACGAAAATTTTGACATGCATCAATGATACCTATCATGCGAGTTTGTACAATTTAACGTTTTAATTCATGCAAAGTATGCGACATTGTTTTGCGTATGTAAACAAACCCCACATGTATTTTTTTTTTAATAAAAAATTTTATAAAAAAAGAAAGTAAATATAGATAAAAAAAACTGTTACCGGTTGTGTTATTTTAATTTTTTATTTCTTATTTAATAATCAGTTCATACTTTTTTGCGTTTGCTTTAAATTCCACGTGAAATAAGTGCAGCTTACATTATTTCGCAGTTGTAAAAAAATGTTGCCAGAAACATTTCGGAACTTTTTCACAAAATTAACAGAGTACTACTCTATCAACATTTTTTCATAGATATTCCGCACAAGTTTTTTCATATGCGTTTTGACAGCATTTCACGTGAAATGTTGAACAGAGTACCAGGCTTTAGTGTTGTAATTTGCTTTGATCTGCTCTAACAGGATTGTCAACATAAGTCTTCAACATTTCAAGGGGTTGCATAAGTTACAAAACTAAGCGACCAATCCCAACAAACACGAAGTCAAACCTTTGATATGAAATGACTTTACCATTTGACATCAAACGCAATTCTCAAACATTTTTCAATTGTTTGATTTAACATTTAAATTCAAATTGATAATGATTTGAAAATAAACATTTGATATCATATGTTTTATCAATTTGATGTCAAATGTTAAAATCAAATCAAAAATAAACTTGGCAATACTAAAGCGAAAAATAAATGTAAGCATTAAAAATGGCGATTAAATTTAAATTTTTTTACTTTGTGGTTACATGTGTTTTACTATTAGATAAACATAAATTTAAATATAAAGTGAACAGTTTATTTCTTGTGAAAAATAAAAATTATTTGTGAGAAATTACAGTGATTAAAAATACGATAAAAAAGAAAAATAATAAAACGGAAAAGTGAAGAAAGTTTGTTGAACGATCGCGGTGCTACAATCCTCAAAATAAAAGGGAGCCAAGTTTTTTGTCTACCCAAGAATTAGAGGACGGAAAGAACACTATTTCATCTTTTAGCTATGGTACCGAATGTTTATCTCAAAGTTTATTTAAATAAATAATAAATTTAAATTAAAAAAATTAAATAGTTTTATTTATATTCCACATTGTATTATAATCCACATTTGAAAAACATTTGAGAATTACGTTTGAAAGCAAGTTGAAAATAAAGGCATTTTTCAATTTAAAAATAATTTCCCCTTTTTGTTGAGAACGCTATGATTTTCAAATGATTTTCAAATCATTATCAAACGTTTGTCGTTTGAGAAAACGTTTGATTTCAAATCATTTTCAATTTGAAATCAAACCTCCGTGTTTGTTGGGATGTTCTTGTATTTAATAGCTGACTTATTCTGGTGCCAAAAATCTGAAAATTCCGGTAAGAGAGATCTTTAAGATGTTACGGTGGAGAAAATATTTTATAGATTCTTGATCTAATGACAAATTCAGTTACATTCGGTCAACTAATACATCCCACCCTGAACCAAAATTGGGAGGTAAATAGCGCAAAATGGCATGTAGATTTGAAGAAAAGTATGTCATTATTCAACTAACTAAATTTTCCGTCTATTTAACACACATTTCTTAGTCAAATTTTAAATTTTAGTAAAATATTCAATTTGAAGAAAGTTTGTCAATTTGAATAATATCAATCAATATTTAACATGGCGTTAATTTGACGAAAATTAAGTTAAATTAAATAAAAAATTTATCAAAATAACGAAAAATAATATTCATATATAACAATATTTCTTCATTTCTACTACACTTTTTTATTCAATTCAACAAAATATCGTTAATTTTTAAAGCGTTTCAAAACCCCAGAAGAAAAAATTCAGCTTTAATCTCTTGTTGTACAAAATTTACATGAAATATAACTAACAACGTAAAAGAGGAAAAAATTAAAGATATTTATTATATAAAAATTTATACAATCTAACAATTGTACATTCATTCCATCTTATAATTAAATAATAACACCTTATTGGCCTTGTCCTGTAAATCAGTTCCATTGGAAATCGTGCGATTTTAGAAAATAAATGTGGGTAATAGCAAAATTTTTAATCTTTTGTTAATCTGATTTATTATTTAAAGAGTAAAATAGCTTATACCATTATTAATTACAAATCGACTTGATTTTAGAACAGGGACAAAAATTAGCGCATGAAAAATAATTGCTTCGAAAAATTCATGTTTTTAATAAGTAGATTTTAATTTTGTATACAAAAAATATGCGTGTGATAATGACCAATAAAAGATAAAAGTCAACCTAATAACTAAAATACTATGTAGCAGGTAGAAGATTCCAATGCAGCATATTTAATGGATATTTAATGGATAAAAATTAGAAAATGTTTAATAAATTTTATTTTCCGTTTTATTTATAATTAATTGCATGCTTTTCATGGAATTAATTCGCATTCCTTCATTTAATTTGAAATTGTACTTATATACTTTAATATTTTTTGACATTGACGGCGGCATTTAATTTACTGTATCTTGATTTGATATATTGGTTTCTAAATTGTAAAAAGTTGTTGAGGGATATTTTCTTGTATCAGTCTGTTGTTTAGATATTAAACGGGCTTCCAATTTTACTAAAAATCCTATTTAATGATCCATTTTTTGCCAAGATGCTTAAGACGATGGGGAGTTATTAGCTTTAAAGCATTATATCTAGTTTATACATACATACAAACAAAAGTTGAAATTACCTAAAATTTTAGGAATAAAAGTACAAGGTAAATTACCATAAAAGGCACGAAATAGACTTCCGAATTGCCTCTCGTTTAAGATTTTCTTAAGATCGTCGATTGAATTGGGTGTCATCCAGGCCTCTTCTCATTAATTAACATTTTCGTTATTTTATTTATTTTCCAATGAACAATTAAGGTTTCAATTAAAGGCAACTGATTTTTGCATATAAAACACTTCATAATTATATACTTTTACATTTATATTTAATTACTTGGTTTTTTATATTGATTGTGGGTAGTTATTAGGATTTTCGCATACTTAAAATTTTCTTGCCAAACACCATCACAAACGAAAGTTCATGGGACGAGTGTTGACAAACACCAGTTGAGTATGAAACTGAAAATGACGATGGATTGTGCATGTCCTGGGAAGACCTCAAGCCGACATCACCATAAATACAATCGACTGGAATCCCCAAAGCAAACCACACCTGGCGTCGACAACTTGACATCGAATCAGCAAAATTCAACAAAACGTAGAACGAGCTAAAGAACGTAGCTGCAGATAAACAAGAATGTTATACAACATTAAGCCCCTATGCTCCGTATAGGAACAACAGAAACAAATTTCTAGGTTAATGGTGCACTAAGCATTTAGACCTTAAGCGTCTACTAGCGCCTGTCTGCGTTGGCATCCATGCGTGAAAAGTAACAAATTTACTTCCAGGTTCAAGCACACTACTCTTCCTTAGGAGCTAGAACTATCCTACTTCTACTGCAAAACAGCTTCAGCTTACAAAGAACCACTTCCAGACCGCACTCTGCTCATGCATACGCATGACAAATACACCCTTTACCAGGCATTTTTAAGAAACTCCCTTCCCGCTATTTGAGTTTCAACCATAGCCCTCACCAACAACTATAAGCCATCAGGCTCCCGACGTGCCAAATATGACGTTCAATCCCCTGACAAATTTGAGGTTGCACCTAATATATTATAATAATATTAATATTTATTACGTAGGAGCTGCGGCGGCTACGGATCTATGCAAGGGGTTAGTTCGTAACAAAAATGCCACCCTCGTGTAAATTTTATAAACATTTTGTTAAAATAAAAATCTCCGTTTCCAATAACACAAATTTTTAATCACTTTTACCCGCATTTTATAATTCTTGAACTTTTTTAGTGTTCGGCGTTATTTGAAAGTTATGATGTGGTAGTTTTATTGCCCAAACAAGCCAAAGCACAGCTTTGAAAATAATTAACAAAACCCTTTATTTAACACCTAAAAACTTCAAACTAATAATTTATTACAAAAAAAAATCATGGCAGATTTATCAATAATAGCAAATCTTAATTGCTGGCACAAGCTAATCAAATTAATGACCAAATGGAAAAAAATTAATACCTTTTGTAAAACAAATCAGGGCTTAAAATATATTTTAAAATGATTTTAATCTCAACATAATGTGTAAACAAGAGTCCAGATAAAAAATCAAATTAATGAAATAAGAAACAAAACAATATAAAACGGACCCTTATAAACCGCAAAATAAATAAATAAAAAAAACTCAATAAAAAAGAACAACAATAACAAATGTCGACATTTTAAACAAAACAAGAAATTAATTGCAATTACCCTCACTTAAGGAAACAGAAAAGCTGGAAGGAAGGATGGAAGGACAAGGCAAAAAGTTAAAAATTTTTTAAAACAACAACACACACACACACATGTAATAAAACAAACCTGGAAGGGTGGCTCCGTCACAAAAATTATGATTAGTTTCACTAAAAGGCAAAAATAAAAATATATTTTCCTGTTTACCGTCCGACAACAGCAACAACAAAAATTTAAGTAATTACATTGAATTTACTTTTAAATATTGTATGTTTTTTAAGAAGAAACCCCATTCAGCTTCCTTAAACTTTTTGTATGATGAGGTTATTATTTCATTATGTGCGCAATTGCAAACATTTAAAATTAAGAAAATCCCAAAAGACCACCAGCCGCAACAAACAACCAAAGCAAACGAATGAATGAATGAACAAAACCATCATCCAGCCAGTCAGCCAGCCAGCCAGCTATCCAACCCAACAAACAAATAAACTTATGCACAAAGATTGTACGATATAAACAGGATACAATGCAATCACATCTTTGTATACATACATACGTTTTCTATGTCCCCTGGGGAATTTAAGCCAGCATTCGTTTATTCGTTTATTGTGCTCAAGCATTTATGAAAAATACAATATTAAATTTGTATTTCGCAGAAGAGGTGTGGACGATGATGTTGGTCCTTTTTTGGCGTACAATTTTTAAGGATGCAAGGGAAGTATATTAACCGCAATCATAAAAATAACAATCATTTGATACAAGTAATAACCGAAATATTAATTTTCACCAAAAATTACATAAATATAATAAATCGGCCATTTTTTCCAAAATAGTTTACATTCTGGGTAAATATTTAGTGTACGCAACCCTTGGCAAGATTAACTGTATTTATTTCGTTTGATATTATTTTTTAATTGAACTTGTATTCTTTAAGTTTGATCGAAATATTAAACATAAACCAACCCCCTTATTCATAAAAAAAAATAAAACATGTTTATAAAAGGTTTATTTAACAAATTTTCATAAAAAATTCGTTTTAAGAACCTTTAAACCGCAAAAAAATCATAATTTCTAGTAGGTACTCCGAAACTATAAACTTTACTTCAACAAGTCCGAATTCTGAATTAGTTTCGGTATACGGCAAATTTAATTAAATCGAAAAATGCAGAACCACACACATGTTTCTACTAGCGATGTTACACGTTTGTACCCAGCCAGCAATATAGTCCGACGTCTTCAAAATATCTCGTCGACAATAAAGTCGGAATCGTATATGAATTTTGTTAGATTTCTGAACGAAAAACGTATTAAGCTATTGACTCGAATTCTGACAGACATGTGCTTTAAATTCGGCACCGGAAAGAAGTTTGAATGGGGGATATGTCAAATTACGGACCAATTTTCAATTGTGCCAATTAGAAAACTATGTACCAAGTGTCATCAAATTATGTCCAAAACAACCAACCAGCCGATAGACAGACATTATTAACTATGTCGTTTTATAAAGTGTTTCTAAGTTAAGCAAATTCAGGTCACCGCATTTTCTCTTTTATTATGTACGTGTGCATACGCATTGAAGAGAATTTAACAACATTAACAAAAACATATGTAGAATTCATACAACCCAAAATGTAAAAGTTGGCCACGTCTTTAAAACATCCTTGAAGACGGATGCACGACAATGTTAATTCCTGCACGACATGTGAAGGACAGCGAGAACAAATCGTCCACGATATTTTCGAAAAAGCGTCCCGAAATCGTGCACGATACAAAAAAAGACAATGAACGACAGTTCATTCGAACGAAAGATTACTAAACGACAATGTCGCCTACTCTGTCTTCAACGACTGCATGCATGACAATTTCGTCTATTTTGACTTCCACGACAAAAATTTTGATACGGTTATCTATTTTTGACTGTTTTTTATTAAAAAAGATTTTTTTTACGAGGTGCTAAATTCCCAATTTTCTATATTTGATAAATACACTGAAATTTTTTTGTTGAGGGAAATTTATTATAGTTGGATTTTTAATTTCTGTTACATGTATTATTTTTGGCTCTTTTTTATCAATCCTAAAGTTGACAGTGAAGTATTAACTGCATGTAATCCATTTTGCGGCCCGCGAATAACTTCATCAGCATTTTTCGGTTATACTGGTTAGAGCTAATTCGTAAATTTGATGTAGGTATTTAAATCAACAATTAAAAAAAAGAATGTGAGAATTTTAAGAACACAAAGCAAGTGATTGAATAGCATTCAAGAAAACTTTGTCGTCAATAGCTTTTATACAAGACAACTTATAAGACAATGTCGCTGATACTGTTCAACATAGAGTTTGAAAAAAGACACATGATAAGGCTCCGTCGCTAATGCTGTTCCACGTAGAGCTAAATAACGGGTGGTTAAATTTTAAGGGCCGATGTTAAATGTGCACCACACCTAAACGTCAAGCTCTATTCTGCATTTAATTTCTCAATTACTCAATTTGAACCATGGGGAGGTAGACAATTGAGCAACGCGTTAAAGTTATTTAGGCTTATTATAAAAATGGGCGTTCAAATCAAATTCCTATCGTGCACTTTGTGATTTTTTTCGGTCAATTTAACCGTCCAAATGTGCGTACAATGGGAAAAATCGTCCAAACATTTGAGCAAACCGGATGATTAGGAGATGTGAAAACACCAGCGCATGCTCGTTCTGCAGAAAATATTGCTACTGTTCGCGATAGTGTGGCTGAATAGCCGTTCACCTCAACTCGTCGTCATGCCCAACAATTGCACCTCTCACGCTCGTCGTTGATAAACATTATGCATAAAGACTTCCATTTACACGCTTACAAGGTGCAATTGACTCAAGAACTAAAGCCTCTTCACCATTCCAAACGTCATCCATGGTCAGAATAGTTGCAAGAATTGGCAACAGTGGATGCTCAATTTTCGAAGAAAATCATCTTCTGTGATGAGACACATTTTCACCTCCACCAAGAGTGATTATCAAAAAACCAATGCACCCACAAATGGTGACTGTTTGGTGCAGTTTATGGGCTGGCGGCATCATCGGGCCGTATTTTTTCCAAAATGAGGCTGGTCAGGCCATTACTGTGAATGGTGTTCGCCATCGTGAGATGATAACGAACTTTTTATGGCCCGAATTGGAAGATATGGAGATGGAAGATATGTGGTTTCAACAGGACGGTGCCACTTGCCACACAGCTAACGAAACAATGGCTCTTTGGAGCGACAAATTCAATGGCCGTGATATCTCACATGGTGGCGCTGGCAATTGGCTGCCAAGATCATGTGATTTGAGACCGTTAGACTACTTTCTTTTTGGGGTTATTTGAAAAAAAGAGTGTACGTCGATAAACCAGCAACAATGCAAGAGCTAAAGGATGAGATAATTCGGCACATTAACGGCATAGAACCTCAATTATGCCTCAGCGTAATCGAAAATTTGGACCATCGGATGGAGGTGTGCCACCGAAGTCGCAGCGGCCATTTGTCCGATATTTTGTTCCATACATAATTAAACCAAGCCAATATTATCATATTAAAAAGAAATGACAATAATTTCCTAAATAATTTTTGTTTTATTCAAAATCAACGTGTTTCAATTGGATTAAGACTTGTTTGTTAAAATATTAACAATTTTTCTGAGTAATCAAAGTTTGTTTGGGGCAAAGAACATTAATGTAAAACGCTGTCATAAAAGCTGTGTTGATATTTTTACTACCGAGAAGTCTGCGTATAAAAGTGAGCTTTACTCGACCTTATTATAAGTGTCGTTGGCGTAGTCAAATGCCAGTCGTTTTTTAAAACTGGTACTATGATTGTCATAAACAACATAAATACGACAAATGTGTTTAACATTGTTGTTGTCGTAAATTTGAATGATATCGACAAAACTTTCAAATGCTTGCGACTTCGATCAAGACAACGACTCTCGTAAAAAGGCAAAATATTTATTCATCAAACAATTTCAATCACAATACACCCTCCTTCCTTTAAATCTACTTACTTGTTTACAAAAACAAATTGTTTATGCAAACACTCAGCTCTGCAAATATGAAAAATACCAATTTTAAAATCTAAATGATGTCTACTTAAAAAAATGTTTACATATTGACAAGAATTAAAAGTACCATAACAAAACATAAAACCATTTAAAAACATTATTGTATTACAAGGTAATTAATGTTCATTAGCTTAAACTTGCCTAGTAAATGGTACACTTTTTCTTTTGGAAAATCTACCACCATTTAACCCTTACCCTTAGGCGGGTTTTCATTACAATTTCAATTATGTGTTTGCAATTAAACGAACAATAAATACCAAAATCTACCAAATGTAAATATTTAAGACATGTTTTGTTATATCTAAATCCTAAAGGCTATAAAATATTAGTTGAAGTGTATTTAGATCGCTTTTCAATCTGGTACAAACTTTAAGTGCTGATTTGCTAGTACTAATATGAGCAGTAGTTTCGTTTTCCAATATTAACCCCCGATTCCACCAAGTTCTGTTAAAACTAACTATTACTTTAACTTCCAGTTCACAACATTTGTTGACAGCTAAACCTGATAGTTAGTTATAACTGAACTTGGGGGAAATATGGGTTAATCTTTATAGTTAAATGTTACAGTTCAGAATAATGAATTTTTATAAAAATCAAAACTTTTTTTGAGTTCAATCGAAATTATTATTTCAATGTTGCCACATCTAAAATTTTAAGTAGGCACAATAATATAATTTATGTCGAACCAATAAATCTAATTTAAGAACTAGTAACTTTTTTCTCATTTTATGCCGGTTCACACAAGTCAAGTCAAGTCAGGTCAAGTCTTGAGCTTTTAAGAGAGAAGGGAAAAGAGAATGCCATTTCTTTTCCCCTCTCTCCTAAAAACTCAAGACTTGACGAGACAAACTTGATGTGTGTGAAAAAGCACATAATTTAAAATTACAAATAGGGTTCCTTAATTTCAGGTACTTTTTGCACTTCTGGGAATTTTTTTTGTAAAAAATGATATGAACAAAATGATATGAAATTTTGAAATTAGAAGACATTTGTGAATTGACTGACTTCATAAAAATGATTTTTATTTCGAATGAAAGAACAATCGATATCGTTCAAATGTTCACCGTGGCAGCACTGGCAAATATGCTCTACACAAATCGGCCAAAATACCAGGAATTTTGCAGTTGATGTTAGCCTAAAGGACTTCTTAGGTGGCCGTTAGCGACCACAGTTTGGGGAGATAACTTCTTTGACGAACTTTGACTTAAGTTATGTTCTATGATGTATTGCCCTGTTCGCCATTCTTTTGGAACCTAATATTACCTAAGTCCAAAAATACTTCGATATCATGGCCTGCACAGGAAAAATGTTTGCAAAAAATTATTCAATTAAATAATTAATTGGTTTACATTAATTATTCAATTAATTTTTTGTTTGCTGCAATTAATTTTTTTAATCAAAACCCGTAAAATTAAATGTTTTTGTATATGTGGTGTATTTTTTAGTTTATGCAATTAATTTTTTAATTGACTAAATTTGTGTCCCATGACTCGAAAATACAAATCCGTTAATTGATATGATCAATTCCTTTGCATGGGCAAAATTAGTTAAATATTTAATTATCTGAACGAATTGTTTAATTAAAGTGGATTATCTATTTTTTCTGTGTGGTAGTGATCCCCACTGACGGTTGTTGGCGCACCGTTTTCATTAAAAAATGTGACGGTGGCATAAAAACCTCACTAAAGAGTTAATTTTTTTTTTGGTTTTAGTTGTTCCTTGTGCAATTTTACGTGATGACAAAGCCATCAAGGCACATCTTCATCTAAAATTTGGCATTACAATATAAAACGTAATATCGACGTTAACTTAAATAAAGCAATGAATATTTCCATTAGAGATTGAGGCTCATTATGATCAAATAACGCCATTATAAGATGTAATTGATTAAATAATGACAATTTAAGGCAACAATTTAGAGAACAGTATAGACGGTCAACACCGAACATTTGATTCCCTACATCCACATTTTTACAGAAAACTTTTCAAGAGTGCACCCTATTTGAGAATAATGGATCCGACAAAACAATATTATGTTATTAGGGTTAGGATTTATGTAATACTTCTTATGGAAATTAATATCTATTATGGTATTTTACTGTCTTAAAGCGAATTCAAGGAGTTTGTGTGGTCAGTTCTGGACGTATATGTTTTTTTTTTTTTGGTTCTTTTACTCCTGCAAGAACCTACCGGAACTACATTTTTCCATGACATAAAAGTTATCTTCGCTTAATTATAAGAAAATGATGGCATAAATGGCAATTTTCGGGAGTTTTTTTTTTTTTTTTTTTTTTTTTTTTTTAGTTAAGAAAAGAATTGATTCTGATAAAATGAGTTAGATTGCAATATAATGTTTTTGGGTAAAATGTAAGCTGAATAGGACTAAGTCGGATTGCCGCCGTTTTCAATAGCCTTCTTCCTTACTGTAATTAAAACATATGTAACTAATTTCATTATCTTAAAAACTGCAACCTGAACATACCGCATAATGTTCACAAGAACAGCCTGTCAGCGTTCCAGCCTGGCAGTCATTCAGTATACTAAGTGTTGGGTTAAGAACAATATGTTTAAGCCTAACACTCATCAGCAAAAACGCATAATATATCTGAAATGGTGGTGTAGGAATAAAAGAAAAAATTGTTTTCTTTTAATCATACATGTTTTAACAAAATTCCTGCCTTAAATTCCAAAATGAAACAAGTCGTGATAAAAATGAGAGAAATTTATTACGAGAAATATTCTAGATATTTCTATTCATTATGTTAAACATTTCATAAAGATTCTGTCAGACAAATTGTCGACATCACATAGAAAAAAATTTTCAGTAGTTTTTGATTAATTCATTGTTTAAAAAGTATTTCAATTTGTTGAAAGAAAATTAAGAATATAATTTTGATTTAATTAACATTTAAGTTATTTTAAAATAAATTTTTAATTAAAATATTAATTAAATAACAAAAAATCGTAATTGAATATTACGTTTAAAATAAAATAATTTCAACTTGTAGAATTGTGGTAGGGAATTGTCAAAATCTGAGCTATATTTAATTAAATCAATTAACACATTGTTTGAAACGCCAAAGTTTTTTGATAATTTTTTTTAATAAAAATTAAAAATATATATGTAATTTATTGAAAAATATCATCACAAGTTTGAATTTTAACAATTTTTAGTAATTTATATAATTATTTTGGTAGTAGGAGCAAAACCAACAAATTGTTTGCTTGATTCTATGAATTTGTTATGATGATTAGAGACAATTTTTAGTTTTTTCTGTGCATGTTCATACACAAAAATACTTTATTTAGTTTTTACATTTTCGCTCAAGTTTGATGTTTTCTTTCCTCCCCTTTTTATTTTTAATAAATTGCTTAAACTCTAAGAAATGTTTAAACAATGTCAAAAACATAATCCTGTCTTAACAAACGAACATAAAAAATGTTCTTTTCCTTAATTGCGATCTCATTTGTGTCGCTTGTTAAATTTTTTTTCTCAAAATTTCGAAATTGACAAACCATTTAATATTAAAAAAAAAAAACTTCATTTTAAGTTAAAAAACTTTGGTAAGAGTTTCCTGAAATTTTCCGTAGTATTCTTAAAATGTTTTTTCCTGGAGTTTTTTTTCCGAAAAGAAATCCTATTTGCAAATTTTTGATTTTTTAACCCTTGTGTTAATACCCGGCTACCATGGTACCCACCTAGACATATTTACTTGAAAAAAATTAAAGAATTAAAAGATATAAAAGAATTAAAATTTTTAAAAAAAACTTCTGAATCGTCGTTATTTAACTCAAAAGGAAGCGAATTCAGATTCTAAATTTATTTTTTGCTCCTTTAATACTTCAAAAAATTTGCTTACACTTTAATCATCGCAACATGCGCACACGGGTACCCCGGTACCCAATATATACTTTATAGGATAATACAAACACGTTTTAACTGCTCCAAAAATTCAATAAACTAAATTCTGTATTATACAATCACTTAAGTTTAGTTTCCAAAGCGATTTTATTATAATACGGAGAAGTCTCATTTACATATCATAACCAATAATGTTCAACTGTTATACTAAAAAATACTGTTCTGTATAAAAAATTTTAGCCGTTATGCAAAACAAAGTTAAAAAATCATATTTTTAAATAAATATAAGTAAATACACTTTTAAAAAGATTAAATATTTAATTTTTTTTTCATAAAAATAGTGATTATTAATACATTATATGTAGTATATGGGTACCCGGTGTTAACACAAGGCTTAAAGTCATCTTTATCCAATCTAAAAATATATACATATACATACATATATGTTTGTATTTAATTATAAGCCAAACACTATATTTTGTGTTTTCAAATCCAATAAATCTTTATTTTCTCCACCACTGACATTTGATATTTTCTTCTTTCCATGATCTTTCAGTCAAATAGTACTCGTAGTGAATAAAATTTGCCACAAGTAATCACAGAAATTTAATACATATCAATGGAATACACAACAAATGATACTAATCTATAAATGTCCACTCAGTAACATCGTCAAGAGGGATTTCACTGCCTACGAAAATTTCGCCATGACATCCAACACATTCATACTAGTCAGAGCAGGACATTTATTAAATGCGTTTGAAAAGCAAAGGGGCAGAAACTTTGTAGAAAAGTCGGGTAGTTTAGAGTTGTTGGTGCTAAAACCATAATTGAAAAATTGCCCTTAAACGACGTAACATGTTTGTATAATGGAAGTTACATACAAAGAAACAGACAGACAGACAGACAGACAGACAGACAGACAGACAGACAGGCAGGCAGACAGACAGACAGACAGACAGACAGACAGACAGACAGACAGACAGACAGACAGACAGACAGACAGACAGACAGACAGACAGACAGACAGACAGACAGACAGACAGACAGACAGACAGACAGACAGACAGACAGACATACAGACAGACAAACAGAACTAGCGACTTGCATAATACTAGTAGATAAGGATTGGAAAAAGCGACATTATTGAGCACCCTCCTTCTATTGCGGTTACAAACATACGAAATAAATTCAGTGTACGACAATGTGCGATTGTTGTCTCTAAGGGATATGAAACTGACCCCTCTGTAATATTATAAGTGGCAAGTAAACCTTCTTAGGGGTCAATCATGTATGAGTCTAGTGTCATTGTTGTAATATTGAATGTTTACGAGTACAAACAGAGATGATAGGGGAAAAATGGCACTAAAAAAAACTAAGAAATAGTACATTTCAGACAAAGACTAGAATTTTGACAGGATTAAGCTTGTTTTATTAAAAGATTCAACATAACCCCAAAACTATATATAATAATATTTAAATTGAAACAGATTCCTAGTTCCAGTATTTACACAATTTTTCTATATATACAGCAGAGCAATACTGCACAGCATGGCCGAATTAAACTGGTTTTGTTAATGCACCTGCTATTTTTTAACAACTGCAGTGACTGATATTAAATTAAACATATGTATGGACAGCAGAAATGTTTTCGAGTATAAGAGTTGATGATGGACCCCGTAAGCACTTACAAAACCCCAAAATAGGTTCCCAAATATAAACACATTGGACATCCAACCTTTTTAAATGCTAACAACTTATATTCATATTTTACTTGCTTAGCCCAGTTCACTTTGCTATCCCATTGAAATAAAATTTGTGTAAAACAGATCTGGTGTATTAAGTAAGGTTCCTTTGCCATCAAAGGCAACTCTCTTATGTATTTCAGTGGTCCCTTTGTAATACTCAGCAACAATTCTCTTCTTACACAGTAGTTATTCAATAGGCTTATTACAGAATTCACCCAACTCAATTCGTCCTCCTAATAAAGAGAAGACGCAATCTTAGTTCCATCTTAGATAGATTATCTAAACAGACAAACACTTGGGATTCCAGGGAGCGGTGCCTAATGTGCTAAATTTCCGGACATAGACATATAGACATAGAAACTGCAACACAGCTTACTATTTTTCCTCTTCATGATAACTTCTGCAGTAGTGATTAAATTCCAGACCCATTATTCTGGCATGTGTCCCTACAAGTTTGTACCAATTTATTACACCCCAACTGTGCAAGTCAATCAGACTCTCACTTAACTAGTGACATACAGTGAGCTATTGGAACGCCAACGAATTGATTAATTAATCTGTCATTAAGACGATTGCCTCGTTTAACAATCTCAGCTGCCATTTGGTGGCATATACTATTGGACTACCTGATCCATTTTGATCAAATGGACAACTCCCTGGACTGGTTCAATGTAATGAAAGCATGGACCATATTATTGTTAAAAAGTATTTGTAGTGGGACGAAATATCTTTGTTTTTTAACCACATGTTATCGTTTTTAAACGACTTCAAAACTAATCTACTTAAGTATACCATTGAGTTGTTTAAAGATCACTCCTTTGTAATCCAAAAGGGTTATATGGTCCTGCCCTAGGACATCGTAATGTTAAATGGACCATGTTTGACCATACGTTTGGGTTACTTTTGGACTAGTCCTAGTCCATTGTGGGCTACATTTTACACGCGTGTTTGGACTAGTCCTATTATTTGCAGGGCTGGTAGTTACGTTAACACTTCTTTAGAATGCTTGCAATGTCATTTAAAGACATTTGGCATTCCGCAGTTTACCTTGATGTCGTATATGGGCATTTCCAGCGAAAAGTCTACTTTTTGTAACGTAACGCCAGAAGTTTTTTAAATCGTTTTTCAAAAAATTTTATATGTATAGTTTACTTTTTAATATTTTGGTGTAAAGCAAAAAGAAAAAATGGTAATGAAGGCTGGAATATCAGGAATAAAAAATTAGTAAAATTATAATTTGACACTTCTCAAACAAATTGAATAAATTGATGAAATAAATAACCATAATATGATTAACATTGACATTATTATTGTTAATTCTGACCATAATATGGCTACTTTTGTCAAAATTCTGGGAAATTTTAACCATAATATAGTTACTTCTGAACATAATATGGTAAGTTTTGGCCATTATTATGATTAATATTGACCAAAATTTGGTTCATTTTGAATATATTATGGTCATACCTAAACATAATATGGTAGCCTGCAAAAATAAACATTGTTAAAATCCAACCATAGTATGTTGCTCTAAGAATATGGTTACCTCCAACCATATTTTTTACGTGCAGTAAGACGCCCGCTTTATAGAAGACTTTTGCGAATACATAAAATGAAACCTTAATATCCAGTTATTCTACAAAAGCGCCGCCAACACTACTTCCTTCATCAACCAATCAGTATACCCCTTAAGGGTCGATTCCAGGAGAAATATCTCAATAGACAGCCCACTTAAAAATTTACAAATACTTAGAAATAATGCTAAGCGCCGCTGCTGATATGTAATTACAAAAAAACCTTACCTGTTAGAGAGGCTTGTGACAAGCATTATATTGTCAATAAATTTTCTTTGGTGACTAAAGCTGTTTACAAAAAAACCTACAACAGAAGTACATAAAATCTTCAAAATAAGCATCGCAAAAGTACGCTTTAAGTGTATGGGTAATGTGGTTTTTCTAAAACTATTTGATTAGTTAGGACGCTTTAAATATGGAGATATGCTTGTTGAAAATAAAGAACTTCTGCAAAGTTTTAGGATTAGAAAATAAGAGGCATTCCTTGATAAAGATCCATGTTATCCACTTGCAGAAACATAAAGAATAACATTACTAATAGATTAAAATTCATTATAAAGCCCTATGTTCACACTGAACTTTATTTAAGTATTTATGGTATTCAGTAATTGTAATTCTATTTATATTTAGATAAATAAAGGACATATATATATATAAAACAAGAAAATGCCGACAATTGGAACGCCAATTTTTCATTTTGATATTGGGAATAAAAAATGTATCTTTCTTCGTTTACGTAAAATATCTATTACTAGAATGCATTTCTTTATATTTGGTGAAATTCGAATAGTGTTTGTGTTCATAAAACGTTAAATCTGATCAGACAATTTAGAAAGAACTGCAACAATAAGAGGGGCAATTGACAAAATCCGACCAGAAAGTGAAACCAAACAAAAAGCAATTGTGTTTCACCTGACTCATGCTCGTTTTGATGGCATCCATATCATTAGTAAAATTTACTTTAAAAACAGCAGAATAAAAAATTCACTTCAAATAGAAAACTCGACATTTCACTATCTGCCTACCTTCTGTTTCAATCGATGAAAAAGCACCTGAATGGAGTAAGCTTCGCCTTTAGAAGGTATAACGAATCGGCTTGGTGTTAAGCTAAAGTTCAGTCCAAAATAGACCTGGATTGTACAAAAGTTTTCAAATTATATCCAAATAGGGCGAAAAGTGGTATTCTGTTTTCCTGGGACAGTCATTGATTTTATAGATTCCTAATTCAAAAACATCTCTGTTGCAAGGATTTAAAATTTTATCAAATTTATAATTTCAACCACTGAGCAAAAAAGTATTAAAAATGACCCTCCACTCTCGTCCCTGGCAAGTAACATAAGTATGTGTGTGTACGTGAAAAAAGTACCGGGCAATTTGTTGTATTTGTTTGCTCATGCCAATTTACGGATTTTATAATTGAATTTGAAATTGAAGATGACATTTGGTTTAGCAATTTCATACCTGCATTCTATATCAACTGACAGCCCACAATAAAACAAATATTCTAAATTGTATAATTGTTGCTGTTGCTGTAAGAGCATGTATTGTTCTGTGGTAGGTCAAACTTGGTAAATCACCACAATTTGATATTATTAGCATATTTTCTTTTTGTTTGTAAGAGGGAATGGTTGGTTGTTATGGATGAATGTCTTTTTCTTTTTCAGAATATTGTGACCATAATTCAATTAGCTTTAGATATTGAAATATCAGTACGAATTTATCAAATATATCTTTGTGCATTTATTTTTTATTTAAAATTCTTTCGCAATAATAATTTATATATTGCCACAAAGTTGGTAAAATCTACACTTGTTTGATATAACTAGTAGAAAATATAAAGAAAACTTTGTTTTTCTTGTAGGTCTGGTCTCTTAGGCCATCTCCTAGGCCGAGTTTTTGAAATGTAGAAAACGTTTAAACTTAGTTTTACGTAGTCCGAAATACGGATTTTTGCGGCGAAATTGGATTTACTTCAATATTTTAAACATAACTAAGCTGTTCCGTCAACATTTTGTATTCAAGTTTGGTAATTGTGGCACAAATATGTTTAAAGCTATTTTAACTGAGATCTCAACCCAGCTTCAATGAAATAAAAATTAAAAGTTCTATCAGCCGTGTCACAGATTCCATATTTGTCATTCCGTTCGAAATCATTTTTGGTGTTTATCACCGTTTAATATGGCAACAAATTGTCTTATGGCTAATACATCCATGAATGTTTAAAAGTTGGTTTAGTTGAACTAAACTTAAACTTATGTGTATGTATTATAAGCTTAAAAGCCGTAAATCAGGGCCCTATACATTAAAAGTAGTGCAAAAAATAATTATGTGGCAGCACTACGATAAATGTTGTCAAATCAGTGTTCGGAAATAAATAATAAATATCGCTCCGTAGTGTTTCGTTCGGTAGATTTGTGGAAAACACAAACGATAATAGTGTTTGTGTAGAAAATCGTTAAAAAATATAACGTTTTCACGTTTGTTACACTCATAAAATTATTACAGTAACTGATTGTGGGTTATTAAATTCGTTTTCCGTACTGTTAGAATTGAATAAAAATAAAGTTATTTTACGAAAAATTTTATTTTTCAACATTTGTGTTTGTTATTCAAAATACAAACTACCAAAAAATAATGTGTTTCCGTAATTATTTTGTTATGTTGTTTGATTTTTTTCGGCTAAAATCTTTTTTTTTAAAGTAAAAACTATTCAATTTTACGGAATATGCTGTTTAATAAATAAAAAAATTAAAAATGAATGTACAAATCATTTGTTTTAAATGAAATGTAAATGATCCGCTTTTTAAATGAATTTTAATTTGTTTCAAATGAATTTTCGTTTGAATTTAACTACATAATTTTTTGAGTGTATCTTTCGAATACAAAGATAGTACTGTTTTTGTCCAACTCAATTTAATTCCATTCCGTTTTTTTTATAAATCCACAAACTTCATTGTGTTCGGTTCGGCATATTAATGTTCGTCCCTTTTGGCTGGTAAAAAAACCAAACAATTTTTACAAAAAAAATATACACATACGAAAAAAAAACAAAAAGCAAGCAAAATAATTTTACATAAACAAAACATATACACAATACACACACACTCTCAGTTCGAAATGCGGTTGTTGCTAAAATCCTTTGTTTGTTCATTTGTTTATCAATGTAAAAAAGAAACATTATAGAAAATTAAAATATAATGTTTGCCTACAGTACCACTACAATTGTTCTGTTTTTTAACAAAGAACAGAACACTAAGTAATGTTCGGCTCTTTCTTGAAAATTGTTAGGAACGGTATTAAGGGTTGTGTTCGTCTACACAATATCTTAACAAATAGATATCGTTCTTAGGTGTGCGAGCCGAACGCTAAATAATTTACTGTTTATTATCGAACACTGTGTTAAATTCATATGGTTTGTATTGGTAGTTTAAACACCAAATTTGATGCCTTTAGAGATGCTGAATTGCAGAGTTGCTGATTTAAACAGGTTTTAAACCTTAAAGAGAGAAAACCGGTGCTAACATATTTTTTGTTCGTTTTTTTTTTTTTTTTTGTAATTTTTTTCAATTTGGCTTTGTTCTTTTAAGTTTTCTTTTGTTTTGTTTGTTGCCAGTATGTAAATTTTGGCAAAATATCACAAAAAAGATATATGGCAATGCTTCATCCATTACGACCATTTTGTTTTCTTGTAAAGAGTAAATGAAACCATAAAAAGTATTTAAAATATACTTCTTTTGAAAAATAATTTAAAAATATTTATTTAATGTTGTAAAGTATATTTTGTTAGTTATATGCCCTTTAAGATACAAAAAACTCCCATTCCGTTCATGAAAAAAATGGTTTCATTCCGAAAAAATATTTCGTAATTAATTTTATGAAGCACCGAAAAGAAGAAATGAATTCCGTTTCCGAACGGAATTGCACTCTTTAACATGGCTGTACATTTGGTTATGCCGAATCTAGTATAACCTTCACCATGGTTGAAAAAGAACAGAAAGATATATTTGAGAACAATTTTATCCAATCAATTATCAATTTTTAGCTTATTTTGTCTGGACCCTATCGTACCAAAAAGCTTAACTTAGGAGGACACTCCTATGGGGGCCAGGTGAAATTATGGACTAATTTGGCTGATTTTCAATGTTTAATACTTTTTATATTTAAAAACTATGGAGAGATGAATAGTTCATGGAAAAGTTGAAGGACGACGAAAAGGGAAAGATCTTCAACAAGGTGGTCAGATCAGCTTAGGTCACATGGCAAATAACCGAAGAGATTGGATTTTTAATCTGTATTACATAAAACTTCTGAATATTCTTAATTTACTTATAATTGCAATTAAATGAATATTTTTGTAGTTGTTATGTATTAAAGTTACTATGCTCTGTCAATGTCTCAATTACGAATTACTCCACAGACATTCAACTAACAACAACAAGCAAACATCGGCTTAGCTTTTCTGCAGATGAGCTTAAATTTGATATGCCATAGAGGAGTAATTTCTTTAAAAGGGTGGTCCAACCACAACATAGAATATTAATTGTAAATAAAACTAAAAAATGTCAGAGGATTATCTTAATATTTTTTATTATAATAGAAAAACCTATGAAACAAAATAAATATCTGCCAAATGATCGTCACGGATTCGGCGGCATACCTCTTTCCGATGGTCCATATTTTCAATGACTCTGGGACATAATTGTGGTCCTTTAGCTCTTCATCACGAAGTGCACAAATGCATTTTCATTTGAAAGCCAATTTTCGTAAAAGGTTTCAACAATATAAACGCGCGGCTCAATTGCTTACCTCTCCATGGTTGAATTTGTCAAACACAGAAACAAACAAAAATTACATTAAGTTAGGCAAACAAATTTACTTAAGGTGTGGCGCACAATTGTCATAATGCATTATGGTTGGACCCCCTTGGAAAACAACACCGGCTTGCAAATCTTATTAGAAATTACATTATAACTGGTCTTGGTTTTGTTTTTAATGCACAACAGAATGTTATTAAAAAGTTAACTGCCTATTTTTAGAAAACGTAAACAAGTAAGTTAGTGAGAAATTATATTGATTATATATTTTTATTGTTGTTTTTAATATAATTTCTCACTCACTCACTTGTTTACGTTTGCTAAAAATAGGCAGTTAACTTTTTAATAACATTCTGAATTCCTACTGCCTTTGCAAACCAATAACACGCAGAAGAAACAAATTTTTCTTAATGGTCGCCTTCAATAAAACGGTTTTTTACTAGCAATTTTTCAGCATATGATGGTTACTTTTAACATATTATTATAACGCGCAACCATATCACATATAATTAAGTTGGTCCGCAATCAAGAAGCCACATCCACGTTATGGTTCCCTCCGGACATGTATGTTTAATAATAACAATAATTTGTTTGCCTAATTTTCACGACCAGCAAGTTGTGGTTGAAAAAGAACCATACTTTTGTTATTGGTAAACATATTTATTCGCACTAACATGTTCGAAGGCAACCATAATAATGTTGTAGCTTATTATGGGAACTCCATTTTAACCATAAAATAGTTACCGGTGACAATAATATGGCTAAAGTACCCATAATGTGTTTTCTTTGAGTGTACCTAGAAATGTTTCCATATCAAATTTTCTATTAATTTTCCTCAAGTGTTATTGTAATTTATTTAGATCCTTAAATTTAGAAAACACATCTGCACAGGTCGCATTTGTTTCTATAATTGTATGTGTAAACATTTTCATCATATGCATAAAGGTTTAATTGTTTGTTCGATTTATACATTTTTAGTGGTTTAAATTTATTATACATGTATATTTTTTTTTAACTTATTGCATATGTTGGTCATTTAATTTTGGTTGTTCTGTCCAAAGGTTGTTACGTTAAATTACTTGTCTATTATTGTAAATTTTTTGAAATTTATTATGATCTTATTGTTATCGTAGTTTTGTTTGGTTGTATTCAATTTTGAAATTTTGTATTTTCCAGGTCATTTAATAGTTGTGGATTTTTCAAGTAATTTATTTAGCAAAATTTATATACAAGAAACACATTATAAACAAATTATGCAAAAAATACTCAATTCATTATTAAGATAATGTGCATAAAACAAATAAATTGTAATTGATTTACAGAAGACTTATTACAGTCAAGCAGACATTAAGCAGAAAAGGTCAGAAAATGGAACCGCCTCTAAATAAAATATTTTAATGTTTTGAAATTAAAAATTTACATTATAAATAAATCATTAGATGACAAAGGTCATAGAGTACATAAGTTCTAATTTCACCCTAAAGGCTGGTCTTCACTATCTTACACAATCATACGATTCATTCATACGAATCCTGACAGAATTCTGCCCGACATTAAAAAATGTCTGCAAAATCTGTTGTCAATGCCACACTGTCACACAAAAAAATATGTAAAAATAACTTAGCTAATTTACAAAAAAATGCAACCATGATCGCATAAAACCTGTCAAAATATCTGTCACTCAATTGCATGTTCAGGTAACACTGTCATACTTAATGAGAACATTGATTTTTTTTTTTTGACAAATCGTACGTTTAAAAACGATTGTGAATAACTGGCTTTAGTACCGAAATACCGCAGCTATGTCTCCTTTTAGCCGGAAGTGTTATGCCAATTGGAAGTAAATTCATTCTGCCAAATCCTCAAAACTGTCAGAGGTTTAAAATTTACACATCTCAAAAACATTGTTACTGATGTAAGTGTAAAAGTTTCGTATCATGAATTAAATCAGAGTCCTAGTACATGGTACAAACAATCTTCTACTACACAAAAAGAAAAGCACTCGGAAAAAATCAATCGTTTTTATACTTTCTTTAAGTACGAGACGTACTAAAAAATTTAAGAACGAATAACACTAAAGACATCCTTAATGGGATTACTTTCGCAAATCAATCCCGGAATTTCGTAAAATCAGTATAACATTTTTTTAAACAAGTAAAAAATATTAAATTGTCCGTTGGTAGTGACACTCTGAGTGTAAAATTTTAAACTGAGTGATTTAATATTTTTTTAATATTTGTCTCATATCTTAGCACTGCATTCTTTATGCGTTTATACGTTGGAAAAGTTTATTGTAGACACTTAAACAACACCAAACAAGTAGGTTCAAAATAATTTGCTTGTTTCGTGTAAAAACAACAGAACAAGTAGAAAAAATATTCTATTTTCATGATTAAAAAGTAAAATAAACAACGACAGTTCCTGTTTAGTTTATAAAACGGGTAAAGATGTAATGATACTTGCTATTTTTTGTATTGGATTTTTTTAGGATTGACTGAATGAAACAGCAAATGCGAGAAAGAACAAGAAATACAATTTGATAAAATGTAAACAAAACAAACAATACTGCCCACGTTTTTTCCCCACAAAAAACCGTCATTTAAGTTAAAAATCGCAAAAAAAAAAGTTAAAAACCGTTTCTTTCGATCAAAAACTGAAAAAATTGGCAACAGTGCTAACAATTAATCTGGAAATGTCAATTTTAAGTTAAAAAATGTTATATTTTTTTTGACAGTCTTAGATTATTTTTCGATAACACATGTATATTTGTTTGACATTTCAAGATTTTTTATGATATAATCATACTCTTTACACTTAGTCAGTTTTCCTATGCAAATATATTTGCACTGTTCTCCAATATAGAAAAAATACAAAAAATAGCAAGTATCATAACAGCTTTAGTAAATTGAATTACGAATTCGGGATTAAATCAACTTTATAATACTTGAATCAAGCCTATTGTGAGAGTGATTCAATCTTAGTTTTACTTAAATCAATTTCATTTTCGGATTACTTCAATGACGAATTAAATGTGGATTAGTTGAGTAATTCGCACTTGAATTATCCATACTTGAATCAATCTATATGTACTTGATTCAAGAAAACCCGTTCTTACCATACTATTGATACCGCTTTGGATTGATTTAAGAACGGATGGAATAATTTTTATTTTAGTGAAAATGTTTTAAAAAAATTTTATGTTTACGTAGGGCATTAATCCAAACATGTAGCAAAATATCATGTCCCCTTTTAAAAATTCTGTGGCATTTTGGCAAGACATTTTATGTCAAATATAAAAAGTTAAAAAAATGTTGTAAATCATACGAATTTTCTTTCGAATTTTGTATTATAAACGAAATGTTTCTTTAATTTTAGTTTATTTTATTATTTGATACAAGATTTTGTTAATCGTGCTTAATTCCCAATTTTTATTATTGATAAAAACACTGAAATTTATTGTTGATGGGATAAGCTGTTCCTATGCGCATTTCACTGGTTGCTTATGCCAAAGATTTTAGAAAAGCTAAAGATATTAAACAAGTAAAACTGTTAAGCGAATAAGAATTCCATATACGCAAAAGTCTTACTTGTAACCATATCAAAGCTTTAACAAAAACAACAACAATAAACATTGAATTTATTTTTTCTTACATTCCCCACTACAATTGGTTGGAATTCTTCCGATATTAATTGAAGTTCTAAGTAGGTTAAGAAAAAACAAAATAAAAATAAAAACAACTTGCTTTATTACTCTCGCAAAAATAAAGCATGCTGCCAGAGTTTAGTTTTTTAAGACGTGCACGTTAGGGTGGGTCACTGATGTATGAGAAAAAATAAAAGTTCTCGAATTATATTCTAATAGCAATATTTTTCTGTATTACGTTAAAACAAATAAAAATTGCAAAAAAAAAGTTCAAAAAAGTGTCATCTTGAGCCCGCGCATGAGCTCCTAAGAATTAAGAATATTAGAAAAAAGTCCATTTTTAAAATTTTAATATTTTATTTACTATAAATTATTATATATTAAAACTAAAAATATTTTGAAATAAACTTAAAAAAAATAAAAATTTGGTTCTTATACAACATAAAACAATAAAATCCTTTTTGGTCACAAAATCTTGTTTACTGTCAAATCAGGGCATCTCTCGTCTTGATTCAAGTTTCGTCTATATTAAACCATCGCTTGACTTTTTTAGCGCAAAGAGTCATGAATGCTTCTGACACTATTTTCACAAACCTAAAAGTCGTTTAAATACAGTAATATGATTTTCTGCAATACAATGCTATTGTTGCTATATTAAAAATTTAACAAAATTGAAGGTCAAAGCGCGGGCTCTTACACTAAAAATAAATTAATAATATTTTACAGGGATCTAATTCAGACAAAAATACAACATATTTACGCTATTAGAAGTCGATAAGAGAAAAAATATTTTTGTGACCCAGCCTAGTGCACGTGCCAGCTTATTATCAAAGTAATTTTTGGGAATACAAAATTTGCAAGATTTTGTTAGTGGTGCTAAAAATGATTTTTTCATCGAGATTTTCTTAAAAACATTTTTGCTATCTTATCTCGACTTAAGATGTTTTGTCAAAATGCCACAGAATTGTTCTCCTGTTTTAAAATTTTGCTAAATTTTTCCGTTTTTTTTCGATCCGAAAATGTTTCTAGAATATCCCACTAATATTTGTATGTTTGTGAGATTGTTAGTTTTTGGCGCAATTACGCGAAAACCTACATCTACGCAAAAAAATTGTTTTTTCCCCCTTTATGATTAATTGTATTATCCATACAGATTGTAAATAAATAACGTTTCTCTGTTTGTGATTTTTGAACACAAAATTTATACTGTACTTATCGTGCTGTGTTTTAAAGAAACCCACAAACTTGTTCGGTTCGCATTGATGTTCCGGTTTTTTACTAGTTATATGACCGATTGTGTTGGCTGATATGTTGGTTAAAGTTTCTATTAGTTTATTAAGAGCAAAATGAAAAAACTATTGTTAATTATAAACGCAAACAAAGGAAATTAAGTAAATTTAATATGAAAAAAGAATAACATTAGTTTCTTACATACATTTTTTCGATTACCAAGTAGGAGTGAACGTGGCGCAACAGATGGGCGACCCTTAAAAGGACATATCTGTTATGTTTGTTGTTTCTACACACAACACGCAAATCGTTTTTTAAATACTTGTGCGGTGTTGTAGTGTTGTCTGCGACAAACTTTGCTAAGTTAACTAAGATTAAAAAGTTCACTTTGTAATTTTACTCTCAGAGTGGCAATACCAACGAAAAGTTTAATCTTTTTTTTACTAGGTTTAAGAATTTTGTACTTATTTCAAGAAAGTCCGGGGTTGATTTTCGAAAGTAATCCTATTTAGGATTGTTTTAGTGTTATTCGTGCTTGAATTTTTGAGTACGACTCGCACCTAAATTATGAATAAAAAACTCTATTTATTGCGAGTCATAAATAAGGACCCCGAGTTTAAATATGTATATCATATTGCCTATTGATCTTAGGCAAGAAATTACAAATGGAATGGCAAACGTATTCCTTTGGTAAAAGTTATAATAATATAAGCGCGACTTAAAAACAATTTAATTTACATATCCCCAGAGAAAATAGTCCAAGGGTAATCGCACAGTCTACACTGAAAGAAAAATGCTACATATATTTAATGAATCATTTTCATAAAAAAAATTTCATTGGTTAAATAAAAATTTTCATTGTCTAAATGGAATTTCATAGTTATAATGGGATTCGTAATTACGTTAAAAATTTTCATTGGATATATGAAAACTTAAGTTTATCCAAGTTAAACAAAAAATTTTAATTGGGAACATAAAAAAACAATATACAAACATAACTTTATTCATAAATTAATACAAAATTATAGTTTCCTTAAAAAAATATTGAATTGTAATTAAAAAATGTAAGATTTAATAATTTCATACATCTAATGTAATATGCCATTAAATTTATGAAATCAAAAAAAAACAACATATTTTAATTATTGAAAAAAAAATTATTTTTAACATTCAAATAACTCTATAGTCTCAATTATTAAGAGTATAAAAATATTTCGAAAAAGCATGCCTTCATAAATTTAAATTTTCATTATGACAATAAAAATGTCATCATAGTAATGAAACAAAAACTTTCAATCAATAAATATGTATGTTTTTAGTTTTCTTTAATATGTACATGCGTACATATATATAGTTGATTAATGGCAAAAAACATAGTTTTTTTTATTGAAAAACTACACTGCCCCGGTAGGCTAGCTGGTAGTGAACTAGTCTATCAGCGCCGAGGTTGCGGGATCGATTCCGCCAGAGACAGAAAAAAATTAAATAGAAAAAAAAAGTTAAAAAGAAAAAAAAAAGTTATAAATAAAAAAAATAAAAAAAAAATTATTTACTTTATTGAAGTATTCATCCAATGAATAATATTCATAGATCTAATGTAATGTTTCATTAAATACATTTAAATGAAACAGGTTTCATTGATCCAACGGACCGCTGAATAGGTTCCTTTTTAATGAAATTTTTCATGGGATTAATGTCAAAATTCATTGGTATTACGAAGAAAATTCTTCAGTGTAGGTGGCCAATTTATCGTAGCAAAACGTGAAAGTATGTGCTCGTCAAAATGATTTCTTAACAAGGTCACTGTATGGCTCATCTTATTGAAACCAGAGCTCACCAAGACTATGCGCTTGAATTTCAGGAAGCATATAGTCCGTTAACATTATGCAATAACTGTTACCATTGACGGTAATATTCTGATTTTCTGGTTTTTTAAGAAATATGGCCAAATGATTCCACCAGCCAATAAACCACACCATACCGTTATTTTTAATGGATCTAGTGGTAGCGGGTTTCTCATCAGCATAAGTACGGCAATTTTTTATTAACGTATCTATTAAGCCAGAAATGTGCTTCATCACTGAACAAAATTTCTCGATAAACACCGGATTTCATTGAGTTTTCAACAGCTCATGCACTGAAAATAAGCGCAAATTTAAGTCGCCTGGCTTCAATTCCTGCACAAGTTGAATTTTGTACGCTTTAATGCCAAGATCCTTACCTAAAATACGCCAAGTTATCGAATACGACCATTCAAGCTGCTGAGAACGATGGTGAATCGATTCGTATTTTTAATACTATTCTTAAGGCTTTTGAGGTCGCATGCTACCTTTAAGCCACTTTCTTAAATTTGCACGTGAAAAAAACCCTGTACTAACTGATTTTAAGAAGCAATTTTTTGCAATGTAAATTTTCTGAGATAAATTAATATTCCTTAAGAGACAATTTATTGAATTTTTTTATACAAAAGGCTTATCTCTTTCGAGTGCCCCGGTAGCCTAGCTGGTAGTGAGCTTGTCTATCAGCGCCAGTGTTGCGGGTTTGATTCCCGCCAGACTCTGGTTTTTCCCGCAGACAAGCGAAGAGCTTCGCGGGATTAGCTTAGGAAATTTAAAAAAAAATATTTTTCGCAAATTTTAAACAAAAATAATAAAATTATGCGGTCACAAAATTGGCTTTTCTCTTTTCAACCATTTTCCTATAAAACATTTAAATTTCAACTTCCTATTACTTTTTTTGTTTGCAAAACTCATACATTTGTTACCTATATAAACATCACTAAATAGCATAAACTGTCTTTGCTAAAATCAATGCTATTAAATATTTACTATGTAATCTTTATAATTTCTTTAATTTATTTACTTTAAATGCAAACTGTGCTCATATTTATTGTGTAAATTAGTGTAGTGCAAAATCCTTCAAATAAAACTAAATTATATTTACGTACGACCAATAAAACAAATTTGATTTTAATCAATAGAAAATCTAAGCATTTTCAAGAAAATTTTACTCTTATACACAAGCATACTGCTGAACACACCAAGAGAAAATCCGTCTTAAGGACATTTACACACACAAACACACATTTATTGACAAACCCTTCACTGACTTGCAATAGTCGTAATTTTGTAAAGTGAAATGCATTCAAGTGTATCATAGAGTATTTAACCCAGCTTTTAACAATAAAATTAACTACTACATGAAATAGTAGCAAAGGATGAAGAAGAAGAAGGATGTTATATATTGCAAGAACATACTTTAGAATATAATAAAATCATGAAAAAAAAAACCAAAAAAGGATAAGGAAAAACTACAACTACTTTAACAATATAAGCTATTAAACTAAGGACTCTATGATATGTGTATATACTTAACTGTATGGGCAAATCCTAGAAACAGTCCACCAAAAAAAAATTTTTCAAAAACATTATTTTTAATGGAATAAAAGACTCGATGCATAATTTCATTTTAATATAAAAAATTATGTTTTTCGATAATCATTAATACAATAATTTTTACCAAATCCTACCCCACCGCTGATCTCTTAATGTTATACGTGAATTTAACATTATTTTATGTGCTTAAATTAGCACGTACAGCAGACTCATCAAAATATAAATTTCGTTAAAAAAAAATTGGTATTCATTCATGCATTCACTAACAATCACAAAATTGGTTTAGGAAATGCAATTCATAAAAATATAATTTGTCTTGTTAAAATAAATAAAATTGGATTTATTATATACATACACTAACAATATTCTGTACGTAAAATTAACTGAAATTGTAATATAAAATAAATGAAAGTTCAATTAAAAACCGGTCTACCTATTTTTCATTTATTTTTAACAAAAAGTTCATTTAATTTTTACTGTCAAAAATTCAACACCATATTCCGTAAAATCAAATAAATATTCAGTTATTTTGTAAAATTTTACTGTCAAAAATTCAACACCATATTCAGTAAAAACGATTAAATATTTAGTTATTTATTAAAATTTTACTGTCAATTTTTTACTGTCAAATTGACCCCATATTCAGTAAAAACAATTAAATATTCAGTTATTTAATTAAATTTTCGTTTACTCCACAAAAGAGCCGAATTTCTAAAAATACCAGACAGACACCTGTCCGCTTGTTTTTCTTATAAGCGAGAGAGGGAGAATATTTTTATTTACTTACCCAGTTACACACGTTTGTTTTACTTTTGTTGTACTGACCACGTTGTTTACAGAAGAACTCTCAATTATTAGACACCAGCAGCATGACCGATATGGCTTCGCAATTATTTTACTTTTAAAATTTGATGTAGGTATTTAACTAAATTATTTAAACAAATAGAAAATGGGTATTTCTTACACAAAACAAGCAATTCATTTTTTAAAGATAAGTAAAAATTAATTTTTGGTAGTAAAATTATATAAAATAACTGAATATTTAATTGTTTTTACTGAATATGGTGTTGAATTTTTGACAGTAAAATTTTATTTAATAACTGCATATTTATTTGTTTTAACGGAATATGTAGTTAATTTTTTGACAATTAATTTATAAAAGATAACTGAATATTGATTTGTTTTTACGGAATTCGCGGTTTAATTTTTGACAGTAAAAATTAAATGAACTTTTCGTTGCTTTAAATTACATTTTCATTTAATTTTACATAAAGAAGAATTTAACTTAATCAACGGACAAAATTAACTGCAACTGAAAATCCGTATTAATATGCACTTAGTTTTTTGAATAACTGTTAGAATCAGTTAAAAATAAATTTGCTTGGAATTTTAAATGTTTATTTATTTAAAAATGACTGAACGGAATATTTCTTAAATAAACTACAGTCCGTTACTGTAATAATATTGTGAGTGTACTTATGGAAAAGCCGTAGCTTGCGATGTGTAGCGTACGTCAAAAACCCACAACATTTTTTGGCTGCGAATAAGTGATTTTAGCAGATCAAGAAAAAGTGATAACTCCGACTCCATCCGATAAAAGTTTTTAAGTACGACTCCGACTCCAACTGCTTTGATTCGCAGTGTATAAGAGACTGGTCCTTTTTTGACTTTGAACTCTTTTTTTTACTAAAGTACCTTTTAAATTGTTAAACATAGAAAAAAAAAAGATTCTATCAAAATTTCAAAGCGGCATTTAAATTTTAATACGTGCCACATTGAGCTTTAATATAGCTTTTTACATATGGGTAGGTGAGATGCAAAACTCGTTCGTTACACTAATTTTAATGGACCAAATTAGTTGAACTATTTTGATTCTGAAGTGTTATGCCATTCTTGATTAAAAACTCTACAGATTTAATTTATATAAAAAATGTATATATAAATTTCCTGAAGAAGATTTCCAACGGAAATTGAATATCGAAAATAAAAATATTTTAATTAATTTTAAAAAGTGACCTTAAGCTTAAAAAATTTATAAAAGAATAATATTTAATAAAAAAGGTCGAAGAAAAAGATTATAATTTACTTAAGTATATTTTGAAAGTTATATTAATTAATGTTATAAAATTGTGCAAACAGCGCTAAAAATGTAACCAATTAACATTTTTTTATATAAAAAGTTTTTTTATGTTGGAATCAGTGCGTAATCTATTTTTGAGAGCATAATTGACTGCGTTATATTTATCATAGTAGAAATATGAATTTTTAAGTTCTTAGATGTTAAATATTTTATAATATTTAATCATGAGTTCAGGGTTTTACGCAGTTGTAGACAAAGTTCCTTAAAAGTAAAGCCTTTGTCGAAAACTATACCAAGGATTCGTAAGTTATTAACGCGTTTAATTTAAACGTTGCTGCACTCGATGTCAGAGAACGTGCAGTTGTGTTTTTTGCAGATGTGCAGAATGTTGCATTTTT
Source organism: Pollenia labialis (assembly GCA_949318255.1). Classification (NCBI taxonomy): domain Eukaryota; kingdom Metazoa; phylum Arthropoda; class Insecta; order Diptera; family Polleniidae; genus Pollenia; species Pollenia labialis. The sequence goes on from OX439139.1 coordinate 127,971,621, forward strand.
CTATAGAGAGTTTAGCTCCGGACTTTAAACACCATTCATCTATTTTTTTTTTTAGGTGTCTTCGAAGATCTTATTAACTTTGTTGTTGTCGTTAAGTTTTGTAAAAATAACTGCATCATCAGCATAAATTGTGTGTTCAATGTGTTTTTGAGCAGATACGATTTTACTAAATTCGTTAAACGCTTAATAAATAATATCACAGATAATGGTGATCCTTGAGGGATGCCGTTGTTTAGTGGTGGAAATTTTAGAAAGTCTGGCATTGATTCTAACTTTAAATTTACGGTTGAATAAAAAGTTTTTGATTGTTAAGAACATGTTTTTTCCTATTTTCCATTAAACTTATTGCTCCAAAATAATGTGAACGCCAATTCTATCAAAAGCTTTTCCAAAGTCAGTGGATAAGATAGTGACATGATTTTTGCTCAGCTTTAGCTATGAAATGTTGGAGGTAAAGAAGCACATCAAATGTACCTTTCTTCTTAATAAATGCAACTTGATTAGGTGTGTTAGGATCTGTAAGCTCTTTTACAGACTTGAATGTTACTTGAAAAATAAAACGACCTTCTATTTTTCTAGAAATCAAACGAACTGTTTTATTCAAAGAATTTAAAGCGAATGAATAGAACTCCAAAATCAATAATTACATTTTATTTAAAATTACTAAAAAGACAAGGCAACAAGAACAACTTCATCAGTTACAGTTAAAATTATTTATATTTAATATTTTTGTACGCAAGTTTGTTGTTGTCACAAAGTATGCACCGAAAGTGAGCTTTAAAATATATACACACTTATGTAGCTACAAACTTAAATAAATTTACATAAGTTAAGCAAGAAAGAAAATAAATGCAAATCAATTTAAAAACTGCAGGGTCGGATCTGCGGTGAACATCCTCCCCCCGTTGAAAGGCTCTGGGTTTCAACTTGGTGTTTATCGATTGGTAGGATGGCTAGCCTTGCAACAGCTCGCTTCATCTCTTTGTTTCTGGTTCGAACCACTGCAACGCGGGCCACCCCATCTTCCCCATGTACGATGTCAATAACCCGACCTAGTTGCCATTGAAGAGGTGGAAGATTTTCATCTTTAAGAAGGACCATGTCCCCTTTGACAATATTAGCAGAAGAAGAACGCCATTTTGAGCGCTCTTGCAGGAGAGTAAGATACGCTGTGCTCCATTTCTTCCAAAACATTTGTTGCATGAACGAAATTTGTTGCCACCTATTTAAACGAGATATATTTATATCAGTAATATCGGGTTCAATGATAGAAGTTAATGGTGCGCCTATTAGAAAATGACCTGGGGTGATAACGTCTAGATCATTTGGATTTTCCGAAATTGGACATAATGGTCGAGAATTTAAAATGGCCGATACTTGGTACACCAATGTCCGCAATTCATCAAATGAAAGTATTGAAAGGCCTATAACACGCTTAAAATGATATTTTGCCGCCTTCACCGCTGCCTCCCAGAGGCCGCCAAAATGTGGAGATCGGGGAGGAATAAATTTCCAATGAACACCGTCATTTAGACACTCCTGATGTACCATGTCTATGTGCGTTCTACTTATGAACAGTTGTTTCAGTTCTGACAATTCGTTTTTTGCACCAACAAAGTTTGTGGCATTATCAGACCAAATTGTGTGCGGCTTTCCTCTGATAGAAGTAAAACGTTTTAATGCTGCTAAAAATGCTGATGTTGACAGCTCAGAAACAAGCTCTAAGTGCGAAGCCTTCGTTGCAAAACAAATAAAAATACAAACGTAGCATTTTACTGGTGGCCGTTTTCTCACGCCAGATTTATAATAAAAGGGTCCACAAAAATCAATTCCAGTTGTGTAAAATGTTCTGCACTGTATCACACGATCACGAGGCAAATTACCCATAATATACTGTGCGTACTTGGGCCTCAATCGAAAACATTGAATGCATTTTGAAATCACTGCACTTACAGCCTTTCGTCCACCAAGGGGCCAGTACTGCAATCTAATTGTTGCAAGTAAGCACTGCGGGCCAGCATGCAGAAGTTTTTGATGAAAACCCATTACTAAAGCACGAGTAAAAGGGTGAAGTTTTGGTAATACTATGGGATGCTTTGCTTCAAAGCTTAAGTCCGAGTTTTCGAGTCTTCCTCCTACACGAATCAGATTTGTAGAGTCTATAAACGGTGCTAATGGGCAAAGCTTGCTTGATGGGGACACTGGCTTGTTTGCCTTTAAAGTTTTATATTCGGTTAAAAAATGTATTTTTTGTATGTTTCGTATTAACAAATTCGTACCCATTTTTAATTCGAATGGTGTTAATGGGCCTGATTTAATTTCTTTGCGCAATGCGAATTTCAAAACTACGAATTTATAAACATATCCAAAAATACGTTGCATTCGAGAAAAAGAATTGTGATATTTGCAACTAACTGACCAATCATTTACAGGAATAGCGACTAACACTGTTCGTTTTCTTTCTGGCAAATCCGTCATAAATTTTAGAAGTTTTGGCCAAGTTGTGCAGTCGTTTTTTAAAAAACTTGGACCATTTTTCCAGAGTTTGGATGATAGAAGTTCTTCTGGTAGAGCCCCTCTGGATAAAATGTCTGCTGGATTTAGAGCTGTGGGGACGTGATGCCAAGTCATCTGATTTGTGAGATTTTGGATGCGGCTTACTCTATTGGCTACAAAAACGTTAAAATTTGATGATTCTTCACGTAACCAAGATAATACTATCATGGAGTCTGACCAGCAGTGTACTTCACATTGTGCTGGAAACGAATTTAAAACAACATTTACGAGTTCGGCTAACAGCAAAGCTGCTGATAGCTCCAATTTTGGAACTGAAATTGTTTTTAACGGTGATACCCGCGATTTGGAGCACAATAAGTTGGTTCTGACAACTCCATCGAGCTCACAGCAAACATAGACACATGCGCCATATGCTGCTAAACTTGCGTCACAAAATGCATGAATTTGAACAAGAGCATTTGATGTGTAAACAAAACGAGGAAACTCTAAACTGTGTACAATTGATAGGCTTGTAATAAAGTCAGTCCATGCTGAATGTAGCGATTGCGGCAAACTTTCATCCCAATTTAAATTATGTTTCCACAATATCTGCATAAATACCTTTGCCTTTGTAATAATAGGACCAATAAGGCCTAAGGGGTCATATATAGTGGCGATTGTAGACAGTATAGTGCGTTTAGTTACGATGTTGTTATTTGGCGATAATGAAAATGAAAATATAAAATTGTCATGTTTCGGGTTCCACACAAGACCTAGAGTTTTTGTAATGGCAGTTCCATCGTGAAATTTAAAAAGTTGTTCGCAATCTGCTGGAGAAACATCCTCTAACACTGCTGCATCATTAGAGCACCACTTTCGAATAAGAAAATTGCCCGCTTTAAGCAACTCTGTAACTTGCTGGCGAAGTTCCCTTACCTCATCACATGAGTCACCTCCAGAGATCATGTCATCAACATAAAAATCCCGTCTAACAATTTTTGCAGCCATTGGAAAATTAATTTCTTCATCAAATGTGAGCTGATGCATAGCGCGAATTGCCAAAAATGCAGCGGGTTTTGTGCCATACGTAACCGTGTTCAACTTGTAAGTTTTGATGTCCTCATTTGGGTTTTCTCTCCATAGTATACACTGTAGGTAGTCATCTGGATGAGATACTTTAACACATCGGTACATTTTGCAGATGTCGCCAGTAAGTGCTATTTTAAATAAACGAAAACGTAAAATAGTATTAAAAAGTTTGGGTTGAATTGTGGGTCCCGAACAAAGTATATCGTTTAACGAAAGCCCTGATAACGTTTTGGCTGAGCCATCAAAAACTACCCGCAATTTTGTAGTTGTGCTATCTTCTTTTTTTACACAATGATGAGGTAGATAATAGGTGGTTTCAACAGGGGCTGACGAAAGTAAGGACATATGTTTAAGGTCTATGTATTCATTCATGAAATCAACGTACTGCTTCTTAGTATCCGGAGATTTATTAAGTTTTTTTTCCAGGCCTTTAAAACGTTGCAAAGCTTGCTCAAATGAATCACCAAGAACACTACTTGGTTTGGCCTTTGGCAAATTTACGGAATACTCACCAGAGTTTAGTCGAGTGGTTGTTTGTTGAAAAAAGCTTTCGCAATAAGCGTCTTCAGATGCAAAAGTACGGGTATCATCAAAATTGTTTTCTATTTCCCAAAATTGTTTAATAAGGTCTCCAAGATCATGTTCACTTTTATCCTCAAGATACTTACAAGTTGTGGTCAATGCTACAGAGTTTGATGCATGGAAGCTACCACCTGACACGACCCATCCAAACAAGGTTTTTTGCAAAACGGGTAGATTTTTATTTAAACGAATTTGCCCAACACACATTAATTCGAAAAATAAACTAGCCCCAATCAGAATGTCGACACGTACATGTTTATAAAATAAGGGGTCTGCCAATTTTAAATTCTGAGGAATATTCCAACCATTTATAGTGGAGCTTACATTGGGCTTATAATCTGTTATAGAGGGAACTAGAACAGCAGAAAACGAAGTTGAAAAATTTGCAATTTGAGATTTCACTATAACATCAACAAATTTGTCGGCTACGAAAGCATTATCACCTATACCAGAAAACGTGACATAAGATTTGTTTGTCGGTAATTGAAGCTGTTTTGCAAAACGAGTTGTTATAAAGTTAAGCTGAGAGGCTGAGTCCAAAATAGCACGGCAAGGTAAAAATGAACCAGATTTATTTTTAACTAAAACAATTGCTGTAGCTAACAAAACATTATAATCAATGCATGGCCTATGCGCTGTAGATGAAAGTGAGGATAATGAGGAAACGAGTACTGACTGCGATGTTGTTGCTGTTGCATCTGCTGCTGTATCGTTCGAGTAGTTAGCTATAGAACTGTCTAGTGCATTATCCATGTGCAATAACGTATGGTGCTTAGATGTACATTGACGACAGTGGCCAGATTTGCAATCTTTCATCAAGTGCCCTTTCCTTAAGCAATTCAAACAAAGTTGTAACTTTTTGGCTTCTTTAAAACGGATATTTGGGGAAAGATTTTCAAAACGCGAGCATTTTGATATAAAATGATCTTTGGCATTGCAAAACGTACATAAAGCCAATGCTGATGCAGAGGCTACAAGAACATTTCGTCCACTATTTTTTGGTTTAGCGGTTTGATCTGTGGGTTTTCTAGGCGTGGAGTTTTCAATTGTTTCTAAAAAGCGACATCTTTTATCTAAAAACGATTCAAATGAAGCCCAAGTTGGGAGAGCATCTGCAGACAGCTCTTCTTCCCATTTTGCCTTAGACTTTAAGTCTAACTTTGAAGTCACTAGGTGAATCAAACACCCATCTGCTATTTGCTCTTTGGTACTCATAGTTTGCAAAGCACGCATGTGAGCACTAAGCTTATCACTAAGCTGACGAATACTTACTGCAAAGTCCCTTTCAACTCGAGTTAAATTAAAAATTTCTTTTACATGAGATTGAAAAATTACCAACTTGTTGTCGAAACGTCTTTTCAACAGCTTAATGGCCTCATCATAGTTGGCATCGGTTGGCTCTAATGACGATATGGTATCCAAAGCGGCACCCTTTAGACAGGAACGTAGGTGTTGAAATTTTTCAATTTTTGTTATGTTATCTTTATCAATAACGGTAGAAAACATGGAGAAAAAATCCGACCATTCAAGGTACGATCCTGAAAACGTTGGTATTTTAAGTTCAGGTAACCTAGAGCTACGGTTAGGTAACGAATGCGATGGAGCTTCATCTAAGGAAAACTGCCGAAATGTTGAAGAACGCTGTTGGGCTTGTTGTTCAGTATTCCTAACTATGTTTAACTGACGAGTTAATTTAGCCTTCGCTTCAAAATAAGTGCACATAAATTTGTATCGTGTATCGCTCTGAAAAAGGCTGTTGTCCATATCCTCTAAAATGCTTTGAGCTTGATCAAAGCCCTTATTGAGATTCTCGACGAATTCGAGACGAACCAAGAGATCATCAGCATCATACTCCTTTAATTGAACTGAGCTTAATGCCATGTTTAGGGTAACAAGTTGACCGGTAATAGCGATGACCTTATTTTGGCATGCCGATAAACTTTCATTGGCAGTGCAAGAATCTTCTTGACTTTCACTCATTATTAAGCTTGAGTTAATACCAATAGAAACGAAATTATTTAAATACCGATCACGTCGGGGTCACCAATGTTAGGATCTGTAAGCTCTTTTACAGACTTGAATGTTACTTGAAAAATAAAACGACCTTCTATTTTTCTAGAAATCAAACGAACTGTTTTATTCAAAGAATTTAAAGCGAATGAATAGAACTCCAAAATCAATAATTACATTTTATTTAAAATTACTAAAAAGACAAGGCAACAAGAACAACTTCATCAGTTACAGTTAAAATTATTTATATTTAATATTTTTGTACGCAAGTTTGTTGTTGTCACAAAGTATGCACCGAAAGTGAGCTTTAAAATATATACACACTTATGTAGCTACAAACTTAAATAAATTTACATAAGTTAAGCAAGAAAGAAAATAAATGCAAATCAATTTAAAAACTGCAGGGTCGGATCTGCGGTGAACAAGGTGTTAGAATATTATTTGATTGAATGAACCCCATTAATCTTCTAGCGATAATTTTTTCGAAGATTTTGCTGACACAAGAAAGCAGAGAAATCGGTCTGTATCCACAAACAATTAGGTGATCTTTGTTAGGCTTTGGGATTGGGATAACGATTGCAGTTGTCCATGCTTGCAGGAAGATATTGGACATGAGTATATACCGAAAGCATATGTCTTTTAGCAGACAGACATAGATATTTTAGCATCGCATATGAAATACGGTCTTCACCAGGCGTTTTACCAGTTGCTGAATGCATGGCATTGCTGATGGGATTTTAAATTTTTTTTTAATGTTTATTGTAGTTTTGGCGGCTGTAAAGATGGTATGTAGAACTTGATTTGTGGTCACAAAAAAAGGAGAGAAGTTCCTGCCATCTGATTGTTTAGACCAATGTGTTACAAAAACATTTGAAATTTCCACTCTTCCTCACAACAAATTTGGAATGATATTTAAACGTCTAACAGGTGCAAAAAAATACGAACATAATTAACATCTTTTTTTTTTTTTTTTGATTCACGATAGAGAGGGGAGGTTTCCCCACAGTGACAGCTACCGCGACCAAGTTAGGTCTATTGTACCCATAGACACAGATTTGAGCTTGATTGTAAGATGTTAATTATGTTTGTATTTTTTGCACTTGTTAGACGTTTAATATCATATGTAAACATGCGGCTTTACATTCTTTAACGGCTCTTCTAAATAAAGCGTTATATTATTTATATTGAACTAGATTATAATCCCTTCTTACCCCTTTAAAATTGTGCCATAGTTTTTGTTTTTGCTTACGTAATTCGTCAAGATTGTAGTCCCACCAAATTATTTGGCGCTTAAAGCATTTATCACGAGTATGAGGAATACTCACGTTGGCTGCTGATCTAATGCATTTGATCAAAATAGCAGCTTGCCGATTGAGGTTTTCGGTAAATTTGGCTTTTGTCAGGTCTTCTTTGCATTTTTCGTTAAATAAAGGTCAGTTGGCCCGATCTGTTTTATATTTTGGTGGAAAGGTTTTTTTTTTTTTTGTATGGGACAATCTTTTCTCCGCTGTTCTTAAGAAAGGATGTTTAATTTAATTTCATACATTCTTCCTGCATATATACGCCTTATTTGTTAATTACCAGAGAAACCAGAAATATGCTCAAAAAAAAAGTGTTTTATGTGCATTAAATATGTAATAAAACTTGAAAATATTCATGGCATATTTATACCAAAAATTGTTTATTTAACAATTCAATAATATTTGCATTTTAAAAAACCAAACCTAAAATTAAAATTGGTAAGACCCATACACCACAATATTGTCGTTAAAACTGACATACATTTCAAACGGCTACGTCTATAGAATCGACCACGACAACGACTTTTGTAATAAGGCACCATATATATGAGATTTTTGAATTAAAGGTTTTAAGGGACGCTCGCTTAATTTTAAAGTAATATTAACGCTTAAAAAGAGGCTAACGCTATTTACGACTAGTCAAATGTCAACCGATTCCAAAAAAAAAAAATTATTAAATTTGCAGTAAAATATTTTTGGGGCAAATTTAATCTAAATACGAACATAATTATATTCTTCTCATTAAAGGCTTCGTTCTTAGTATAATTAAAACGTTTTTATCAAATTACAGTGTAACCCGGTTAACTACCCTACGCTTTAACGCCTTTCACGCTTATTTACCTTGAGTTTTATATCCCCGTTTTTTTTATCCTTTTTCCAAACAAAAATCCACGTTTAATTTTCATACGCTCACTTACCTAATTCGGGTAATTGCCTTTAATATTAAACACCCAAAACAAAATTACACCTAAATTTCATTCTTTTAATTGCCTCAGTACTTTTTGACAACAACACAGCAAATTTTTAAACAAAAATATGCCCAAAAAACAATATTTGAAAGGAAAATATTCCACAATTTAATATTTGCATTAAAATAAACTTTATTCTGGGCTGAACAGAATAAAGTAATGATTAATTTCAGAGTTATTTGTATAAATAAATGAGATATTTTGTCTTAAAAAGATTAAAGGTTCTGAAGAAGGCACTCAAAGAAGTGCCGAAATATTGGTTAAAATAAACGTTTAAAGTTTTTTTGTATAAAATTAAAAAAGACCTCAAGCTTGAAAATTTAGTTATATTACATATAGATCAGATCGATCATCACAGAAATGGGTAGAGTGATTTATAGTCTTGTTAAAGTAAATTTGACCAAATTTTTGTAATTTTAGGATACACATTTTATTTGGGTTCTTTGTTAAATTATGGATCGATATTAATGAAAGTTGGTAACAAAATTTCCAATTCATGACAACATCTGCATTCGGGCGACACCAATTTTTGGTTTTCTGCTGCATAAATACATGAAAGTGGGCGTGTCAAAAACTCTTCAAGTCATTAAATCTTAAATATACAATAAAACACAAATTGGTGTTGATTCTAAATAGGAAATACTGTCCAACTAGAATGGAATGATTACATTCTACGGCTCAGATTTTGGTCCACAACTCAGATAATACCACTGGTTAAAAACCTGCAACAATTTGACAGCAAAAGCATTCATTTTGTTATTCTTAATGTGCTTTTAGCAGAAAGACATGACATGGCTTAACCAACTCCAGATAAATATTTTTTAGTGTTATACACGCAATGGCAAACTTAATACAGCCTCATTCACCACTCGTGGTGGTGCACAGTGATGATTTTGAAAAAAATGTTGGTCCACCACTGAGTTATTTAGTACTACCGGTTAAAAACCCTGCAACAATTTGACAGCAAAATGATTTATTTGTTTTAATTATTTATGTGTTATTAGCAGAGTGGCAGAAAGACAGACAACCAGACATGACCTTTTTGGAAAAATACACAAACTATTGAAATTTTCATATTTTAAACCCCAAATATTAATTTCCTAATACCGGTCCGGTATTACAAACCCTAAATGAAACCAAAAAAAGTCTTATATTTAAAATATTTTACCCAAAATTAATGGCTCAAGTCGAAAATGTATTTAGCAAAAGAAAAAAAATTGCTGCTGGTATGTATGTCTGAATTTATCTCAAGTTTATGGAGATGAAAATGAGCAGATATGTTAGGCAATGCATTCTTTGGTTCATAGAAGTCTGTAAAATTTACTAGTATTTTTTTGAGAACCGACTGTGTGTTTTGCATTTTGAAAAACTATATACATAAAGAGTTTGGTTATCAATACCAAAATAATAGACTGTAATTGAAAAGCGGTCGTGGTACCTTCCATACAAATGTAACGTTGATTTCTATATATATCTGGTAAAGGGTAACAGAAAATGTAATCAAATTTTTACACAATAAGATTGATAAATAAACAACATCTGTCGAAACGAGGGTTTAATTGAAGAAGTTTGGGTACCACACAATATATAGATTTGTTTGTGTCTGCAGAACGGTAACTGTTAAAGTATCCGAATTCTGATACAAGTTTGTTTATTAGCAACTAACGAGATCTGTATCAGACAGGTCTTTGAAGACAATAGATCCTATTGTGGATAGTCTTTTCCCCGGCAGTGCTTGTTGTTGAGTTAACATTTATGCTTTTTTCTCATTTTCCCATTTTTTTCATCTCGACAGCTGCGGCAGTATTTGCAGAGTTTAACTTCTGGACGCTGTCAAAATTGCAATTAATAACTTTCGTATAATTTTGACAATTCAAGACTTATCTTGTATAAAGTAGAAAACCAGAAATGGAGAGCAAGATTAGATTTAAATTTTAAAATTTTTCTTCAGATAAAAAAAAAGTATTTGAATTTGGTAGTCGAACAAGGTTTATCTGCACCACGCATGCCTTTATAAATCCTTCGCGTATAAAATTTGGAAGTCATGTCTGTTTCCCTAAGCAAAAGTGTCGTAATGTTATTCAGGTCTAATTAAATAAGGTTGTTTGTGTTCTAAAAACTAATTGTTAATTTGTTTAACTAATAAGTACGGTCTTATTATGATTTCGTTCTTAAATCCTACGTATCAGTAGCTTTTAAGAAGTGTATGTTGCATGAATTATGCGATTAAATAAAATTCAATCTAAAATTTTGCGAAACTTGTTAAAATGTTGCTCGAAATCTAAAACAAATTTAAACAAACGTATATATGTTAATATTTAAGTTTGAATTTGAGCCGATATTTTTACTTAAAATATTTGTTAATTACAGAAGGGCATCCAATTAAAGAATTTGTATCAAATTAAGTGATACAAAACCTTTTCCAAAACTTTCAGAAATAAAATTAGGGAAAAGCTAATTTAACCATCCAAGACAAACTTGTTAAGATGGCTTATGGGCACAGAGACTACTCCGGGAAAAAGTTTTTATAAAAGCCATATGAAATTATGGCCGATCCGACCATTTTTAATAGGCATTTGAAACGTATGAAACAGGAGCAGGAGCTATGGTGCCGACTGTTTAGCTGACAGTTTATTTTAGTAAATATTGAATTTAAAATAAAAAAATAAAATAAAATAAATATGAATTTACAAAATAAAAAAAAAATTTTGATTCCTGTTCCTCGTTGCATTACAGTCCTAATTCGAAAAAATTTCGAATATCGTTTAAAAGCAAGTGAAAAGTAAATCGTCGGCTAAATATGCAAACTTCAATTTGAAAAAAATTTCCTCTTTTTTTGAGAATTCTTCATTTTTTTAATCATTTTCGAAAGTTTGTCTTTTCAGAATCACATTTAATTTGAAATTCAACCATCGTGTTTTTTGGAAACTCAACATTTCAATCTTTCAACCCTCTGCCCTAAATTGTCTAAAAAAAAATTTTTTCCTAAATTTCAACAATAGAAGAAAATAAACAATTTTAGGTGACATAATAAAACCATATACTAAATACAGGGCTGACTACCTCATCCAAACTAATATATGTACATTAAAACTCAAGCCCACCAGCACAAGACGAAAATGCAGCGGAGTATTTAAGAAGAATGAAAAAAGGCAGTAAATTATTCAGCTTTTATGTTGGCAATTTGTACTATTATCCAATAAATGTCTTTTTAAAAACACATAAACATGACAAACATTTATTCTAACTACTACAAGTGCTAGTCTCAGGAAATTGCTACGAAGAAAGTAGTCGAGATGAACAGGACCCATAAAGATGTTAAGATTATACATAAAGATAGGAATATCCATACATGCATACATACAATAATTGCAGAAGGACTCTAGCAATGTTGTTGTAGCTGTAGCTGTAATAGGAACATGTCTATGTAGATACGTATTATTGAGTTCATATAAATCTGCTTTTGAATTGTTTTCTTTTCCTTACTTCTACTATATAAACTCTTGAACTTCTATTTATAGAAAAGAAATTTATTGAAACAGGAATGGGCAAAAAAGGAATAAATGGGGGACAAAAAATTATTTCATAACAACTTTTTACATGTATGTATGATGTTCACAGGATAAAAGCAGAGACAGTATAATACTTCATCCAGATTTTATAAGAACGTTTGCCTTCCCAGAAATACGGGCGTGTGTATGTGTGTGTACGTGTCTGTGTGTTGATGTTAAAGCAATGCAGTGCTTAAGAAGGCGTGTAATTGAAACATTCAAAAGACAATTTCCAAGTCTTAGCACAGACACACTTAATGAACATAAAAGTTATGGTCTTTACAAAAACAACAACTAGAACAACATACAACAAATTGGAACAGCAGTGGCAGCAACAGCAAATGATGATGATAATAATGGCATCTATGGTTGGAAAGCTTACCATGTTGTCTGTAGTTAACTTAACGCAAAAAAAAAAAAGAAAAAATCGAAAAGCAAATGGAAATAAAAATAGGAAAACTTAATATGATAGAACATTGCACCAACTTCAACGGTAACCAATCAGGCGTAAACTACCCTTCATGTTTTGGTATAGTGCCAAGGACTACAAAATTCTCTAAATGTCAGTTGTTGGTAAAAGTAAAAGGAATTGAATTGAATTGGATGAACATATAACTGTTTCGAGCTTTTTATATAGTGTTTTATAAAAATCTAACAATTTAACGTTAAATTTTTAATCGGTCTTGAATTATACCATAATCTGACCAGACTGTTTAAGTACTATGCCCCAAAGAGACCATTTACCCATCCCCCACCACCCTTCCAACAAAACTATATACAATTTTTTATTTAGTATGCGGTTATTTAATTGAACTGTTCATGGTTTAAAATTGAAATTTTAATATTTTCAATCAAATTTAATTTGCATAAAATAATTTTTTGTAGAAAGGAATTTTACAAGTTCAAATTTATTGATAATTTTTCATTCTTGACTGACGTGGGAATCGAACCCAGGTTTTACGGATAGGTTGGCTTGACATGTTTTTGGTCCAATTAAGTTTTATATTACTATAAATGACACGGTAATAAATAAAAACGGGTGTTATTCAATCCGGACTATTGAGTTGCAATCAATCCGGATTATAGAATACGCTATGAGCTGCAAAATTCTGTCCGGATTACCGAATATTCCGGATTAGTGGAGTCCGGATTATCGAATTTACACTGTATTTGTATTTATACAGATATTTGTCCTTAATATTTCTTAAAGAAATATTTGTTAGCTTAAAAACGAGAATACAAAACTCGTTAAAGTAGCCGAGATTTCTCTTTACTAAACGACGTCAGTAGTTAAATTAATAAAGTTACAGAATTTAAAGTTACTGATATTTAAATAATAATATTTTAGTTCTAAATTTAAATCAACTAAAGCGATGCAAATATTTTTAATTTGTACACTCAAAAGAAAAATCAATCCATCCGTACTCAAATCAATCCGAAGCGGTATTAATAGTACGGTGAGTACGGATTTTCTTGAATCAAGTACAGAAAGATTAATTCAAGTACGGATTTTTAATCCCAAGATACTTAAATTATCCATATTCAATCCCGTTTTCGTACTTGAAATAATCTGAAAATGAGATTGATTTAAGTAAAACTAAGATTGAATCAATCTCAAAATGCGCTTCATCCAAAAATTATAAAATTGTTTTAATCCGAATTCGTACTTAAAATAATCCGAAAATGAAATTGATTTAAGTAAAACTAAGATTGAATTAATCTCAAAATGAGCTTGATTCAAGTAATATAAAGTTGATTTTATCCCGAATTCATGATTGAAAAAAACAAAAAAAAGAAATTACAAAGAAAAAATGATTATGAGTGATTTACTTACCCGTATGATAAAACACCAACATCATGCCCGATATGGTTTTTATTTTAGAAATCTTATGTACATATTTAACCAAAAATATAAACTAAATGAGTAGCATGAGTTCAAATTTAAAAAAAAAAACTTTGAAAAGGGATTGATTTTCGAAAGTAATCCCATTTAGGATTGTTTTGAGTACGTTTAAGTGTTATTCGTACTTGAATTTTTGAGTACGACTCGTACTTAAAGTAATCCCAAAAAACTTGATTTATCCCGAGTGTTTTTCTTTCTGTGTATTATTAAAATTGGAATAAAAATATTCTTTATTTCTTTGTTTGCTGCCTGTTCAACAATTTCGAACGTTCGCATCGAATTTTTTATGAATCAAATTTTAAAACTGAGCGTTTTTCATACAAATTTTCTATGCGAACATTAACAAGCGAAATTGTTGAACTGAATGCTAATTTTTGGAATTTCATATATTGTTCTTAAAAAATTTAAATAAAACCATTCAACAAAAATTTGTTTAACTATTTAATTTTTTTTTTAAATTAACAAACCAACAAGAACTTCCAAACAAATAAAAAAAGCTACCACAACAGCTGCAAAGTTAACACAAGTAGGAACAATCGTGTGGCTGTGCTGCGGCAATTGTTGTGCCCATTTCGTTTTGTACCAACTAGCGGCAATTAAATATGCTTAAAACAGGGCAATAGTTTAATTACAGAATATTTGATTGGTGCGATTTCATTATTGTGCGTCAATAAAGTACAATCAAAATTGTGTCATATTGGAGCATTTGCGGCAATCGTGTGATCCCAGCTTTATAATTAAATAATTTAATAAATACAAAACTTTTCCCGCACTATTTTACTCGAAAAAATAAAATAAAAATATTCCAAAATAAAGTAATCTATGACTTTTTCTCTGATTGATTAAATTTGTCCCTGTTGTTTTGTTCTGATGACAAAACAATTGTTTTTCTTTTTCATAATTTCTTAGCGGCCATTCATTATCCTGTCAATGTGCAAATCTTCATCGGTTTTTTCCAATAAAACAAAAACAACAACAACAACAAAGTCATATCAGTATTTTAGCAAAAGTTCAAAAATCATTAAATTCACATCAAACGTCCTTTTCAGTGATTGGTTGTTTGTTTGTCTTTATTGTAGTCGTAACGTCACATATGCTACTGATGTCCATGCGTAGCTCGTGTATTGTGGTTAATGGTTTTTTGATGAGTATTGCCATTATTGGTACTTTTCGATATTGTTTGTTTGTTTGTTTGGGACCATTTTTATAGCTGCTGTTTCACTTCCTTGGCTACAGAATATGTAAATGACCTTTCTCCTTTTATTGTTGTGGTATTGAACATTTTTATCACTTGTGTAAACATTGGTGATCACAGTATGTGCTGCATGGAGTCCACACTTGTTATTGACATTTAATTAATACAATATTTTGAATAATTTCATTTTAATGGTCCAAATAAGATTAAAAAAAAAAAGAAATAAATTCTGCAATATTTTAAAAAGTTCGCAAGAAAAATGTTTTATAAAAGGTCAACAATAGAATTATGATTTATCACTTTTGTATTCAAACAAAATAAGACATAATAGAATTTTTATAAAATGTAAAATACCTCACCCTTTATTTAAAGAAAACTTACTTGAATTACTTCGTAAACAATTGAACATTTATTGAAGACCTTGCAATTAAAGTATTATGAAGGACTGTCAAACAAAATGTCAAGCTGCGAACACTTTTTAAAATTTTTTATTAGTTTACCTGGATAGCTTTACCCTTGAACAACGCTAGCAAATTATCCCAATTATTTAAAAAATCAGTCCTCGTTTACCGCCAATTAAAGATGACTTTGTGATTTTTATCGCGCGCGACTTATTTTTGGGTTAACTTGAGCTTTTTAATAAAATGCACAACAGACTTTAAATTATAGAACTATGATAAGTCAAAATTTACTTCAATAGCATTTTTCCTTACGGTTTTAGGTGTACTAAAGTGTTTTCCAAAAAAAAACCGTTAAAATGTAAAACCGCGGTTTCGGTTTTAAAATTATTAAAACCGGTCGGTTTTCGGTTTTGAAAATATTTAAATTTAACTTCATACATAAACAAATATATTTTTTTGTATTTAATACAATTTTTTATTTGTTTCAAAACAGGTACTTTTATTAACCCTTAAGTGTATACCTGGGCCTGTCCAGGCATTTTTTGACCTTTTTCCAGTTTTTTTTTTATATAATTATAAGGTATGTTAGAACGAAACTTTATGTATTCCTCAATCAAAGTATTTTTTACAAGAAAAAGTGTAAAAACCGTGGGCGTCGCATTTGGCCAAATGAAAATGTTGTGCATATTGTATCCACCTGGACCCAGCCAGGCCCTGTCCTATTATATATGTACTGCATACGCAACACATAAGAATTCTGTTTTTATTGTTTTTTCGAAGAATTATTCTATTTCCCGACAAAATGTTCTTGCTATAGCCATAAAACCCCATACAAAATACTAGTGGTCCCAGCTAGGCCCAGGTGGTAGTTTGTGCCACACAAATTAGGTGTATACTTAAGAGTTAAAAAGGTAACATTTGTTCTTCTTAGTACTTATTTTGAATTTTAAGAATTTTGAAATACCTTGCCTTTGCTGCAAGCTGTTATGTATAAAGTTTTTGTATATGAAGTTCGAATATTCTGTATAATTTGCAATTTCTTTAAGAATAAATATATTGTTAAAGTAAATGCCAATACCGAGGTTTTTTTTGTCTGTTTTCGGGTTCGGTTTTTAGGCATTTAAAACCGCGGTTTCGATTTCGGTTTAAACCGAACAGCAACATGAAATACGAAATTTAGTAAAATGATTTTCAGGCGGATAAAACTAAATTATGCAAAATTTAATGATAATCGTTGCTTATCGCCACCAATTAAAGTTAGTTCTTTTAACAAAAATATCATTATTTTTGGGCAATTGTTTCACATTTGGGTATATAACTAGATAAAATTAACAACAACAATGGTTTATTTTTATTGTTGTTGAGCCTTTGGAAGTGATCGAGCTTCTAACAGACGGAAAGACATGGCTAAATCGACTTTGAATTATTTAAGGACACTATGGGATCTTAGATGAATATTAGAAAAGTTTCAAACGTAATGAGAAATTTAGTACATCTTTATTCACCACCAGTGGTGGTGGATAAAAAAACTTGAAATTAACTAAATTTGGTTATAGTTTCTTATAAAGGGTGTTTTTATAGAGTTTTTAATATCAATAAAACGGGCTTTATTGAAAAGAAAATTGTATGAAATTAATGTTTAACTATGATTTCTGGCACGTGGCCGCCACGGCTGCCACTAATTTTCAACAACTTTTCGCATTCTGACCATTATCGTTTTTGAAGACATATGGGTCAATGACTCCGCCAGCCCATAAATCGCACCAAACAGTAATTTTCCTTGGATGTAATGGTGTTCCCACAAAATCTTGTGGATTCTCCTTACTCCAAATGTGACAGTTCTGCTTGTTTACGTACCAATTCAACCAGAAATGGGCTTCATCAGAAAAAAAATTTAATTGAAAATTCAAAATCAATATGAATTTGTTTGTGCTTCGCCGAATTATTTTGATTAAAAATTTCAACAATTGCACGCGTTGCTCTGGTATAAGTCTATTCACAGTGAAATTTCAAAGCAAACTTAACAAAACGCAACTATCAGCTGTTAAATGGGTGCTTAAGTAAAGCAGTGGTACCAGCTCAAAGTTGTCACACTCTAAAAAAAGCACCCTTCATAACGCTCTAATCGAGAAAAGGATGTTTATCTACGATTACTCATACTTTTCACTTAAAGTCTATTTTTTTCGTGCTGTTTATGGCAAAAACGGACTGTTTAAATCTGCGATCACACATATTTCTTAACAAAAATCGTTTTTATGACTGATTATGTATGAAAAACTTTAAACTGGATTTGCTCGAAAAATTTACTGCTACAGCAAAAACAATGAAAATCTGTGATCACTCATATTTCTGACCAAAAATATATTTTTGGACTGGTTTTTTATGAAAACTAAAAACTTAATTTGATCAAAATCTAGAACAGCTACAGCCAAAGCAATGAACATTTTTGATCACTCATATTAATAACCAAAAATCAATTTTTGGGCTGATTTTGTATGAAAAAGTTTAAACACGATTTTCTCGAAAACTAGAAACGCTCGAGCAAAAACAATGAAGGACTGTTATCAGTCCTATTTCGAAGCAAAAATCGATTTTTGGGCTAATTTTGTATGAGAACTAAAAACCCAAGTTTCTCAAAAATTAAAGGTGCTAGAGCATAAAGAATGAACATTTGTGATCACTCCCAGTAAAAAAAATTTGGGTTTTTTTTAAGCACTTTAGAGAAAAAGTGCATAATTGAGCGCTTCAATAAGAGAGCTTTTATATAGCAGTAAATGATAAAGAATAAAATATAGAAAAAAGCTGCTATTTTAGTGCTGACATCGATGAGGTTTTAAAGCGAAAAAAAAAAATACAAATATATAATGGTTTACGAAAATTATTGAAACAATGCATTTAAGCAATTAAAGGCAAAAAATCAATAAATATAAAAATTTAGATATCCCTTAAAAAAGCGCTTTAGGAGTGCTTTGTTTGCATGTTAAAAAAAGCGCTTATTGTCAGCAGTAAATAGTCCTCCAAACCGGGAACACTCCATACAAAAATCAGACATCTTATCGGCAGGTTTGAAGCGATTTGAGGCATGCATTCATATATAAAACCTGCTCCTTTTGGAGCACATTTTTTACTGGGCTCATATTTCTTACTTAATATTGATTTTTAGACAGATTTTGTTTGAAAACTAAAAACTCAATTTTCTCAAAATCTAGAACAGCTAGAGCCAAAACAAAGAAAAACTGTGATCACTCATATATTGTTGGGCTAACTTTGTATGAAAATAAAAGCTCGATTACTAGAAAACTAAAAGCGATAGAGAAAAAGCAATAAAAATCTGTGATCAGTCATATTTCTAACCAAAAATCAATTTTAGGGCTGATTTCGTGCAATCGTTTCAATCCGAAGCGGTATTATATTCAAACCCGAATTCGTACTTGAAACAATCCGAAAATAAGATTGATTGAAGTAAAACTAAGATTGAATAAATCTCAAAATGCGCTTGATTCAAGAATTATAAAGTTGATTTAATACCGAAATCGTACTTGAAATAAAACAAAAATCAAATTAGAATTTTATTATGATTGATTTACTTACCCGTTTTACATCTTACAGAATTTCAATTATAAATCACCCGTATTATTCCCGATATGGTTTTTACTTCAAACTTAAAATATAAACTAAATGACAAGCAAGGGTTTTCCATTTTACTTGTTAAATATGAAAATAGTGCGTTTTGATAATTGATTGTCAGCCCTGTTCGTTAAATTGAAAAATTCGTTAAATCCAGTACAAAAAAAAAATATTTATTCATGTCACAACAAATTAAATGAACAATTCATATCATATCGCATTACAATTAAATGGATTTCATAAAATAAAATTAATGAAAAAAGTAATTATTTAAAAAAAAAAAAATAAAAAAGTACATAATTGTTTAAAGAAACTTGTTATTGACGTTTGTTTTTGAGATTTCTTTAAACTTTTTTCAATTGCGTTCTCTTGAAGGTCACGTAAAATTAATAAGGGTTTTCATGATATCGCTTAAAATTTCCATTTATGCACATGGGCACACTTGCGAGGCTCGTTTCACGAAGACTCTATTTAATTTGCGTGTAATTTTATACAATTAATGCCAATTTGTAGGAACGTCAATAGAAAAATATATTAAAAAAAATTTTAAAATTTGTGAAATTTGTGATTAAAATGTGAAATTTGTTTTTAAAAACGCATCAAGAAAGCCAAAACACTAAAGTGCTTCAATTATTACAAGAATTTATTGTTTGTGATTTATAAACACTTGAAGTTTTCAACGGAAATTACGGTAAGCATTAAAAAAAATGTGTTTTTATAAATTAATTCTCAAACAATTTTTGACAATTCATTTGCAAGGGCGTAAATATGCAAATTTACGATACTTTTAAGCGATATAATGAACCCCCTTAATGTCTTAGATATATCGATATTATTTTCCTGTCCCCACTGGATACATGCATCAAATCTTCAGATTACATCTCTGTGTTTAATTTTTACCCCTTCATCAGCAGGTTAATTGTTTTCTAATAGTGCATTAATTTCTTCATCTTCGTCAAGACAACAACAGTTTGCCTGACTACTCTATCCATGTATTTAAATAAGTTTTACAAAGTTTTTTGTTATTATTTTTATTTGTTCGTTACATCGAGTACCAAATTAGATTTTAATTCGCTATACACAGTACCTAAGGTAAACTTTTTGCCTGTTCGTTAAATCCCGAATTCGCTAAATCGATAGTTCGCTAAATCGAGAAACCACTGTACTTTCTTAGACAACACTCTAATCGTTAAACGTTTTTTATACCCTTCAACACAATTAGTTGTGAAGAGGGAATACTAAGTTTGTTCTTCCGTGTGAAACCCGTGTTTCGATGGTCCGCCGGACGCGCTTCCCCCTCCCCCCCTTCCACATACTGTGCTACATTTCAACACTTGACAATGGCAAGTCATTCTTTTGACAATTAGTAACCATAACAATTGCCTATGGCTTTATTGCACGGCGGCTTTTTTTTTTTGATCATTCATCGATGGTTTCCTTAATGACATGGGGGTATTACTATCTTTATTTTCCTATCTTTTGGAAATTGCCGTCTTGAGAAATTATCTGGATTCTTTCTGTACTTAATTTTAAGGATATTTGCATACGAACAGTTCAAACCTTTAATTTGTCTGGATCTCGATATAATAACAACACGACTACTTATTGGTTCTATTTTTCTTGGGCCAGTTGATATCCCACCAAAAGGTTATGAACAATTTTTTTTTTTTTTTAAGTAACTTGAGTCAGAGCTTGGTTTGCTTGCGGTTCACTTTGAGTTCTGTCATCTGTGCGTTCTACCGAAATTATAGAAAAAATAATAAAAAATACATATTCCTATGGACAATAAAATTGATGGCAAATAACGTAAATCTTTAATAATTTTTGAAATATTAAATAATTTTCTTTAAAAATTCCCAACTAAAGACATCTCTAACATAATCCAACCGAGTCGTTTTACCAAATTACACGTTACGAAATTATTATGCCTGTCAATACTTCACGCATAATCTTAGTCATTTGGTACTAATCATCTCCGATTACAATTGGAAAGGCGAAAAAAAATAAAAAAGGTACCCAGTGGTCTTACCAAGGAAACGTTCAAAGATGAAACTATTATGATGAACGAAGTGGTTGTGAACCAGTAGCAGAAGAGATGAAGAAATGAAATCTCCACACTTTCGTTCTATTATTAAAGACGAGTGCGTTTCCACCCTGACATGTCAGTGGTAAGAAATGTAATAGATACATCATTGAAAATACAGTGTGACTAAAGTTAGCAACCATTTAAGGAATTAAATTTCCAATTTAAAAACCAAAAACAACACGGAATACCTCTATTCAATGAAATAGCAACATTTCATTATAATTATAAAGTCTTGGAAAATACGAAAGTGAAGAGCCAACAAAAAAGTGCGGAATTTTTATATTAAAGGGATTATTAACTGTGGTGGATTCATATACCAAAGATTGCATAAGAAGGAAGGCATTTTTTACATTTCCATTGTAAAACGAAACTTGAAGAAAGCTATATACGAATAAGCAGACCACATGTAAAAAACTTTTGTTTTAATGTGATTTTTTCACATCTGGATACCCCGGTAAGTTTGTTGGTAGTGAGTGCGTCAATCAGTGCGAGAATCGCCGGTTTGATTTCCGCTAGAGACTCCGATATGTTTTTATGCAACAGGCTGAAGGTGTGCGATACTATTGCTTGAGAAGGTTCGTTATAATATAATGTGTGTGCATATTGTTCCAGTAAGAATGTTATGTCGAAGTATTCGTTATGTTTAAAATTAGTTGTTAAATTGTTAAAACAGAAAACAGTTACAAATTGGGTAAAATGTTACCTTAACCCTCAACTACCCACAAGTGTCTCGCGGACACATTTTTGAATTCCATTTCTTATAAAAACTGAAGTATTTATTTTCGAGAAACCCCGTTTTACCTATTCTACCCCGATGGTCTTGAGAATAGAAATGCGCAACCAGAATATTTGTAGCATAAATAGTTTATTATTTATTATCAAAAAACTAAAAAAGTAGCACATCAACCCACAAGTGTCCATTAGACACATTAATATCTTGCTTATTAAAATATATTGAGCTGGTCAATCATCTCGACCTGATTCAAAACGAAAGAAGTGTTGTCACATTTACCCCTCAAAAATATCTAGAACTTCCAAACAGTGCTGCGTGAAATGCAAACGGAATGTCTCTTCTGAACACTCTGCAAAAAACAAATATTGTAATAAAAAATTTAATTTTAATAACGTTAAAGAAATTTAGGCTGTATTAGCTTGACAAAAATAGCACTCATTATTTGTAATGTTTGTTGAAAAATAACTAATTAATATACTTTGTTTAAAAGTTATCATAACCATGGAATCTAGAATTTTCAAACTAAAGGTTTCTCGGTAACTTTTTACCACTAAGTTCTCCTCTTGGTCTGGACAGACCACAATCAGGGTTACCGTTGAAAAAAGGGTCACAAAAAGGCGATTTTTCAGAAAAAGGGATAAAAAATGGTATTTCAATTAAAAAAGGGACAAGTTTTGTGTAAGTAGTTTTTAACATTTTAAAGAAAATAATAAGACCAAGTTTTTTATATACGAACAAAAAACATTTGTTTCAAGTAGGAAGTGCTCAAAAAACTTAACTTTTTTATGGAATGCCCTTTCCTGTTTTCAACACTCGACAGAAAGTTTGTCCTTCATTATAATAGCTTATTTTTTAATGTTTTATATGTAATATTCCGACGTTTTCTTTTATGTTACCAATTTCAAATAAATTTTATAGTTTGTTTCTAATTTTGCAATTGTTCCCGAATTTAAGCCATATTCGCGGTAAAGGCAAATTTTTGGGAATTTTCGCTAATTTGGCAGTTTTTACTGAACTTTTGCCATTCCTGTTAGGTTAAGAGCTGTAACTAGAGATATAAGTTTTTTTGGTAAAAGTTAGTCGTAAAAAGTGCACATGTAAAAAGAAATAATAAAGACTGAATAAAAAAAAAGTTAAAAAAGCTATTTATTTCTTACAGTTTCAAGTTTTCATAATTTTGTATGAAATATTTAATGCTCTTAATGTTGTCTGTCGTTTTTTGCATTTGTTCATTTAATCGTAAGCAACACAAAACACATACAGTCTATTTTTGGACGCTTTAAAAAAGTACAACAATAAGAAAGATGATAAAATAGCGTCACAGGCTTGTAGGAAAAAAACAATAGCAGGTAAAAAAAACGTTTAACTCTTTTTAAACAACAGAAATAACAACAACATTATAAGAAACAAAATAAATTTTTGGTTGGTAAAAATAAATGAATAACAAAATCCCGTATTCAATTTTTTAAAACTGCTTAGTTAAATACATACATCAAATACAAAAATAGAACGATGACGAAAACAAATCGAGTCGGTCTGTTGCCGTTTATGGTTACATTTCTTCTTCTTTAGCCAAGCAAAAGATTCAGCGACAGTGAGTAATGAAGAAAAACATTGTGTGTATAAACAAGACTTCGTTCAAAAATTATTACAACAAAAAAATGTGTCTCAAAGCCAGCCGCCGCACAGTGGAAAATCGTAGAGTAAGACCAGCCCATAATTCATTTTTAAAAAGTTCCGAATTACACCAAAATTTTTGTTTTATCGAAAAGCTAAGATGTCAAACTTAATAATTTGAGGAAAATATTTGATGTTTGGTCAATAGCAATACTCGGAAATAAAGACCATATTCACATCTTTTTACGACAACGATTTATAACTATAAAAATTAAACGTATTTCAGAGCATATTTTTAATATAATTCACATTACAATGAAGGAGTTATATACCTTATGGGAAAGGTGATTTAATGTAGATTCCGATTTTATAAATAGCGGATCAGGATTTAGTGGAAACGTTTAAAATTTTAGCTTCTGAATGATGTAATGTTGTTTTGGCTGTATGTAAAAACTTTGGTAAAGCTTTTAATTAGGAGCTCTGCTTAGCTCTGCGCTCATATGTAAAAAATTGTAAAGCTTAATATATTAGTAAAATACC
The DNA here is from genome assembly GCA_949318255.1 of Pollenia labialis. Lineage (NCBI taxonomy): Eukaryota > Metazoa > Arthropoda > Insecta > Diptera > Polleniidae > Pollenia > Pollenia labialis. Next base: position 127,995,720 of record OX439139.1, read on the forward strand.
ATAAATATATTAGCTGCATATTCCTGCCTAAACAGAAGTTACATTCAATAATGTTAAAAAACTTAGTTATTTAGATAATTGAACAAATGATTTTTGTTAAAGTAGCTTTGCATTGTTATGTCATTTTTTTTTAATTTTTCACGATCTGCTGATATAACTAGAGTAGTGATTTAATAATACACCCTGGAAAATTTAGCGAATATGCAATGGAAACAGCAAGATTGTATATAAAAAAATACAACAAAATATTGATACATGGGGAAAGCATTATAAAACATTTTGCAGTGTTGCCTATTGGTCAGCTGTCCGAAGACGCACAAGAGTCGCGCAATAAAGACTACAAAAATTATCGTTTACATCACTCTCGAAAATGTTCGCGATCAGCCACTAACGAAGATGTTTTCAAAAGACTTCTTTACACCTCTGATCCATATGTAACAAGTATAAGAAACCCATCCGCCAAACTTGCAAAAGATTTGGATGAAGATACGCTTAAACTGATTAAGTAGCCACAAAAATGTCACGGTTAAAGTATTACTTAAATATTTAAAGTTACACTATACCTAACAGAATATGTAAATTTAATTTTATAAAATCAAAAAAAATCTAGTTAAAAATGGGAAAAGTGCAAATCAGTAAAATTATATTAAGTTAAGTGTGGGTTAAAGTTAAATTAAAAACATTACAAATGTTAATATAATAAAAAAAATTTTTCTAGTTAAAGTTACTATTTTGTACCAAATACATATTCAAGTCATCTCTATATACAAAAAATAAAATTCTTACCTTTATTGTGAAATAAGTTCTGGTTTAATTTGGCTCATATTTTACAGAATAATAGCAAATACATTTAAGATTATTCGTGCAAAATTTCAGAACTCTATCTCTAAGAACAAAAAAGTTACAGATTTTTGATCTGATAAGGACTAAAATTTTCCACTGTGCACCGCTCTGCTTCTGCCTTCATCGTCTGCTTCAGTGATGGCATGGGTGCGCGTCATTGCTTGTGCAAAAATTTTTGTTTGATTCAGCAAAATTATTTGTTTGAAATTTATATGAATTTCAGTAAACTTTTTGTTTGATTCTGTAAATTATTTGTTTAAAAAAATCAGTGTTTTTTTCAGTAAACAAAACGCAAATAAATTGTTGGAATATGCGAATTTGTTTGTAGGAACGATTTCAGACAAAAAATGTTTTGATTCTACAAAATTTTTGTTTGAATTCGAAAAATAATTTTTTCTGTGTAACAACATGTTAAAGTGTATGGTTGTTGATTTTTTTTTTTTATAAAAGATTATATTATTAAACTCAGCCATATTTGAAGTTCAAAGGGAGGTAAACACTTTATTGTTTAATAGAAACAAAATATTATTAATCGGAAAAAAGTAATGTTAAAAATAACAAAATTTTGTTTGTTGCTATTGCAGGGGCCATAATATAGTAATAGTGTCATTTAATTTGGCATTCATTAGTTTTATTTGACTTGAAATTGTAATGTCAGTTTTTATAAGAATTGATGCAAAATTTATCACAGATCTCACTTCTGAAAAACTGTAATTTATTTGTGGAGGGTATCAAAGATTCGGTACAACCGAGTATAGTATTTTAAGTTTTTTATTTAATTAATTCTTTAAAAGTTTTCAAATATTGTTAAGGTTGACCTTGTTTATGTCATCTCATAATGTAAACTACGGTGTTTCAAGTGTGAAAATTATCGGAAGCTACATTTGTATACACATGACATATACATATACATATATATGTATGTATATATACATGTGTGCGTGTCTGCAAGGATCTGTATTTGTTTTAATAGGGGTTGACATGATTTATTTGTACAGAATTTATAATTTTGTTGTAAACTCACTAATACACATTTCATAAAATTTTAAATTATTGCCTTTGGGCGTGTATGGTATTTGTCTCTTTAAGTGTCAACAGAGAGATTGAATTATTTTATTGTGTTTCCTGATATTTTGGTAACTTTTAGAAATTATGATTAATCACAGATAATTAAAGTGATTAATTGGAAAAAATAGATTTTCGATAAGAAATAAGTATGAATGAAAAAGTGTGTTAGGGATTACTACAGATTCAGGAAATACTGGTTTATGAGACTATTGAAAAATATACCGTAAAAGTTTAAAAATTAAAGTATTTTTAAGAACTTAATTATTTTGCTACTGTTGCCATTATTTGATAAGCATTTAAAATAATTTCGGGAGACAACCTTTTTTAGGACCTTAATATTAACGTGTTTTTATTTTTATTATATTTGAAAGTTATGCCAGTTATCGTTTTATTGGTACAACAGGGGTCGGGCTTTTATGCATTTGATATTGTAGAGGGCTTAAATAACACAAAATATGTACTAAAAATAATATACATATTTATACATTAATTATCGGAAACAAACTCACAAAACTTATCCAAAAAGTGTGGATTTGACTTTTGATTTATAAATTAAAGCATTCGTAGTCAAGGCAAAAGTGTTTGGTTTGACAGACTGAATGAAACTTTTAAAAAATCTCGTAGTTAACGAAGATGGGATGTTGTGTTTGTGTTTTCTATATTTTTTTTTTTTAAATACTACATGTGCACATAAATACATATCGTCATCTTAAAGACCTAATAACCTATCCGACAAAATTTAGTTTTTTATGGATTTTTATTTCCGTTATGTCATAACGCATATGTGTGCAAAATTTTTAACATGTAATATTAGAAATGACAAAGTTTTTGTACCTAAAGGACCGTTACGCACTAAAAAAAAGAAAAAAATAAATCATCAAAAACACGATAAGTGTTTATTTTTGTTGCATTCATAAATTGGTGTTCTCAAATCAGCATGTTTTTGTGTATTCGAAGTTTTTGTTCGAAAAAACTTTTGTTGAACTAATGATCGCTAATTTGCTAACCGAAGTATGATAGCAATGTCTAATATTTTTTAAAAATCGTGAAAGCTGTAAAGAATCACAAAAAAATCGCTAACATGGCTAAAATTCTCGAAAAATTGCAAACTTTTAAACAAACACTAAAATTTATTTGAAATCTCTAAATGGGTTAAAAAAACAAAATGTCGGAAAATAACAAAAAAAAATTGCAAAAATAGCGAAAATTCGCGAAAAATTTTGATATTTTAAACCAGCCATAATATTGATAAGGAATGGCAAAAAATCGGTAAAAATTGCTAAATTCAAGGAAATTCGCAAAAATTTGCAAACAGCGGCATGATAGCAAAGCCAACTATTTATTATAAATCGTTAAAGCTGTAAAGAATCAGAAAACTTACACGACCAAATCGCTTATATCGCGAACATGGCTAAAATTCGCGAAAAATTGCAAAGTTTAAACAAACCCAAAAACTAAGAGATCGCTAAAGCGATTAAAGAAACAAATTGTCTGAAAATAACATAAAAATCGTTCAAAAAAATTTGGTATAATTACATCAATATCAATGAAAATGTCGACTTTAAATTTAGGGTTAGTAAGGGCCTTTTGCGTTTTAGATAACGATATATTTTTGATTAAATTGGATTAAGAAGATTTTAAGCTAAAAGCAATATTACTTTTTTTGTTAAAAATTTTATCACATATTACAATTAAAGTCGATTCGGTTTACTTTCACCAACCCATATCTACTCTAATTGAAAACGAATAAAAACATGTGGATGTGAAATGCAGAACACCAATAATGCTAAAGTAATCCACTTTCGAGTGGATTCGGATTCTAGAACACGCCCGATTAAGTACTTTTTTTTTTTGCTTAAACCAGTAAAAGAAACTGTAATTGTTATTATGAAATGTATATAATATTCATATGTATGTATGTATAAAGAAATTGTTATTTATTCATACTAATTAGTGTGCTGATAGGTTATTTGGTTTCAGATTTTTACAATTCGAAATAACCTAGGTGACATAACATAAGCTGTGTTAAGTAAAACTTAATTTTCTCAACCGATATATATTTCTTGTTTTATTTTAATCAAAATGTGTAATAAATATGTAAATAGTTCTAATTTTATAACGTTTTCCCCTCTTCTGTAAACTTTTGAAAACTCACAACATTTATTACATGGTACAAGTACACAAGGTAGACTCGTTGGCGCATATGTTTGTCAGCTGTTTACCCCAGTTAAGCCCCAAATGTCAAATATTTTTCATTTTTGTTTACATATATTCATGTTTGTTTATATTTTAAAATAAAAACATAAAGATTGTGAAAAAAAATTTTGATTTATGTTTCAATTTTAATTTTTTTTTAATTTGTTTTTCAAAATTATAGGTAATTTTTAAGGATTTTTATGTTATTTTCCGACAAATTGTTTTTTAACCGATTCAGCGATGTCAAATTAGTTTTAGGGTTGTTTAAAAGCGATTTGTTCCTGTAAGTTTTTGGATTCTTTTCAGCTTTAACGATTTATATTAAAAAGTAGACTCTGCTATCATGCCCCTGTTAGAAATGTTTTCCGCTAATTTAGCAATTTAGCTCCATGATTACCTCCTATAAATATAGTTAATATGGGTGCTTTCAATTCCCCACTGTAGTACCTGCAAAATATTGCTTTTGTTAGATAAATTTGCGTTAAGTTCAATATTTATATTCTTACTTATGAAAGGTACACATATCTTCATATTTTTGTGAAACAGCCATTGTTTGTTCATCTTCCATATTACGATAATCTATAATAAAGATCTTATTATATTAATTTTCAGATTTTTTTACGGTATACACTTACAACAATTTCACCAATTAAAATAAAATTTTTATAATTTTCCTTCACGTCTTGTTTTGTTTTTTTTTTAATTTCTGGTTTTATTTTGTGTTTCTGAAGCCACAGTGTTGCTCTTTTTTGAACTCTCGGGTAAAATACAAAAACAAATTGCATGTTGTTTTTGTCATGTTGTACTTGTTGTAGCAACGAGTCTACCTTGTGTAAATATACCTTGATTTATTAAAAGTTTTAGTCTGTCAAACCAAACACTTCCAACAACTTTTCGTTTAAAGCTTTTGCCTTGACTGCGACTGTTTTCATTTAATGAATCAGATGTTAAAGCAACAGTTTATTTTTGTGCAATGAAAAAAATAAGTGGGAGAAAAAGCAATTCTTTTATTTTGACTGCAGTTTTTTACCTACATGCAACTGTTTTTGTACGTGGTGGCGTATAAGTGGCGTTTTTATTAAATAAGAGAATACATTTTTTATCCAGTCTTAATCGAAGTGCGATCACTTAAAGACGTGTATTGAAGCGATTTTGCGTAAAATATTTATATCTTTAAAAATTTATTCTTAAACAAAAACAAAACAAAAATAGAAGTCAAAAAATATTAAAATTTCTTGGATAAAAAAAAAAGAAAAAAAACTAGCAAGTGCATTCAATGTACCGCGAGCGTAAAAATAAACTGAACATTCTTGTTGACAACAACATGAGCATACTGTGCATGCACAAACATGCCTACTAGTGAAGTTAAAAATAAACAACAAAAAAAAAAACCAACAGAAATAATCAGTCTAGCGCTGGAAATAAAATTAATGAAAATAATGAAAATAATGTCAATATTGTTAATCTTAGTGACAGCAGTTCTGATGATGAGTTAAACTGGCAGAATGTGCCCGTAAAAAATCGCAAGAGGACAAACTCGCAATCGCCACAAATATTTAAGCCAAAGCGTAAGAAACTATAAACAGATCCATCCACTTCTAACCGATTTGCTGTTCTTGCGAATAAGAACAACGAAAATGATATCGATGATGCATCATCTGAACAACCTCAACATCCAAAACCTCCACCATTTCTAATTCCAAATGTCGGTGATATTGCCAAAATGGTCAGCACGTTGAACAAAGTAGTTGCAAGTAATTAATTTTATTATAAGTCATACAGTGATGGTCAGGTTCGTTTAAACATAAAGTCAGTTGACTCGTACCGAAAACTAGTTAAGCATTTTTACGATAACAAAATAGTAGATCATACGTACCAACTAAAGCAAGAACGGGCTTTCACTGTTGTTATAAAGGGTATTCATCACACAACGCTAATGGTTGATGTAAAAGCCAATTTGCTATTATTAGGACACCAAGTTAGAAGTGTCAGAAATATAATTAGTCGTGAAACAATGTTTTTCGTTGACTTAGAACCTAATGCTAACAATTGTGAAGTTTATAATGTTAGGATTTTTGGTCACGCTATTGTTGTTGTAGAAGCTCCCAAAAAATGAAATGAAATGGTTCAATGTCATAGATGTCAACAATTCGGTCCCACTAAGTCTTACTGCAAAAGACCATATTCATGCGTTAAATGTGGCCTAGAGCATCCAACCAATGAATGCTCTAAGTCGTTAAGTACGCCACCACAATGCGTCCATTGCTTAGGAAAACACTGCGAACTATAAGGGTAGTGTAGTTTATCAGAAACTCATTAATAAACGCATAAATATCAGTCCAAGAAATGTAAATGAAAATAGCAATTTCAATGTAAACGCTAACTTCTCAGCTGCTGCTCAAAATAGTGGCCAGACAACAAATGCCCAGGCTGTTAGAGGCACAAATGATGAAGCAAATAATGTTCTTCAAAAAATTGAGGCGATGCTTGCAAAACAAATTGAGTTAATTGAGGTAATGACAAAACTATGCAAGTAAACCTAGTAATTGCAGAATGGAATGCTTATGGCATTTTGAATCATATAAATGAAATAGAAATTTTTCTGAAGAATTGATTGATATTTTTCTAATTTCCGAAACACACCTTACCAGTAAATCCCTTGTTCGAATAAGAGGATTTGATTTAATAACAGCTAATCAACCTTATGATAGAGCACATGCCGGTGCGGCTATCGTCATCAAATCTACTATTAAGTATAAAATATTAGAACCAATAAGTGAATTATACATGCAAGCTGCCGGAGTTAAAATAGTGTGCAATAATTGTAGCGTATCGATTTACTCTGTGTATTCCCCTCCCAGATATAGTATCAAATGTGATCAAAATAAAAACTTTTTCAATAAACTTGGCAATGGATTCTTAGTTGGTGGCGACTTCAATGCTAAACATACATGGTGGGGATCACGTTTAACAAACCCAAAAGGCAGAGAACTGTTTAAATGTATCTCTACAAACAATTACCGTTCGTTATCGACAGGAGCGCCCATTTACTGGCCAGCTGATATTTGCAAAATACCAGATCTTTTAGACTTTTTTGTTTTTAAAGGAATTTCTGCTACCTGTCTTGATATTGAATCTAGTGATGACTTAAGTTCTGACCACTGTCCGATTATTGTTAACTATACCACCATTTGTAAAGAACGATACAAAACTCCAAATTTAATTGCAACAAACAAAGCTGCATTTATTTCAACTCCACAAGTAAATAATCGTGCCTATAGTTTTCAGTTGTCCTTTGAAATAAGGCAACTAATCGCATTGAAAAGGAGGCTTCGAAAAACTTGGAAAAGTACCCGGTTACCCCTTGATAACGAACTTCAATCATGCAGCTAATAATTTGAAGAGAAGATTAAAAGATCTTAAGAATGAGTCTATTAGTAGATTTTTTGGTAAATTACGCCCGTGTAATAAAAATGAGCATAATGTTTGGAAAGCTACAATTTTTTAATAATTTTTTAGATGTTGCGTGCCAAATGAGAAAACCAATCAAGCCCTTCAAAAATCATGAAATTGAAGCTGAAATAAGCAAGCTTAACCCTAAAAAGTCTCCTGGTTATGACAACATAGATGCAAATGTTCTTATAATTTACCAAAAAAGGCTATGATCATTCTCACGGTTTTGTTTAATTGCGTCTATCACATTTCCCAACACAATGGTAACATGCAAAAATTATCATGATTCAAAAGCCTTACAAGCCTGAAAATGCAGTTGAATCATACAGACCGATTAGTCTGCTACCAGTTCTATTGAAATTATTCGAAAGACTTTTTCAAAAAAGGTAAATGCCGATTTTAGAATCTTTACAAGTTATACCCGATCATCAATTTGGATTTCGAAATAAACATGGGACTCCTGAGCAATGTCACAGAGTTGTTAAAACAATAAGAAATTTCCTAGAAAACAAACAATACTGCTCATCGGTATTTCTCGATGTAAAACAAGAGTGTGACATAATGGCCTTCTATTTAAGTTGAAACATTTGCTTCCAGCTCCATTTTACCTCCTGCTTAAGTCTAATCTCAGTGAACGTAGTTTTTATGTCAACATCAACGAGTAGCATTCGGAAATTGGTTATATAAAGGCTGGCGTATCACGTATTGGGTCCAACTCTTTACACTTTGTTTACATCAGGTATGCCTACAAATAACGACGTAGTTATTGCGTCTTCCGCTGATGATACTGCTATACTAGCAGTCAAGGATATACAAAAATAGCATCTAACCTTATCCAAACGCAGCTTGACTCAGTTAATAACTAGTTAAAAAGATGGAACATTAAAGTCAATGCAGACAAATCAACCCATATAATATTCACACTCAAAAAGGGTGATTGTCCTTCTGTCAACTTAAACAATATTGAAATACCTGAGTCAAATGAAGCAAAATATTTAGGTCTTATAACTTTGAAAACACATTTAAAAATACAGAGAAAACAACTGAAAACTAAAACAAGTAGGATGTAAGTATGTAAGTATTAATAATAAATTATTATTGTATAAAACAGTACTAATTATTCAATTATGGGGAACCTCTTCTTACTCCAACATTGATATCATTCAAAAATATCAGCCCAAAACTCTACGGCTTATAATAGGCGCTCCTTGGTACGTTAGAAACACTACAATTCACAATGATCTCAAAGTTCCATATGTAAAGGATGAAAGGCATCACATATTAGATCTTCCTTTTATTTTTTAAGTCTTATTAAATGGTTTTTTTTTTCATATAATATTATTTTTATTTTTGCTTTATTGTATAATAGTAAAATTATGAAAACTACAAAATTTTAACTTGTTAAATTCAATGGAATTTAACGCTGCTGTTATTTTATTTTTAATGAAGTTAGTAGAGTTGCTTATTATTTTCTTGGTTAATAGATTGCAAATAAAATAGATTATAAAAAAAAAAAAAAAAAAAAAAAAATTAAAAATTTTGTATGTGTGTTTTTTTTAATAATATCCTTTGAAAAACTTGGAAAATATATGATGAAAATACTCTACACAGAGCAAAGAACCAAAATTGTTAAATTTTATTTTAAAAGTCAGCATTTGATTACTCAGACACAAAGATCATATCGAATAATGAACAATAAGTCTAATTTTCACTTAAATGGTCACGTGACTAAGCAAAATTGCAAGATATGAGGGACCAAAAATACAAGAACACTCCCACTTAAGGTGCTATCAGACGGGATGTATTTTACATATGTATGTACTGTCAAATTTTCCATCTGTAAAAGTTGTACACATTGTGTGATACATATGAAACTTTGCATGTGTAAAATACATGTAGAAATACATATGTGATTTTTTCGATTAGAATACGCTCTATTTTCCTGTGGCAAACATACAGGGGTGTGCTGGAAATCGCAAACGCAAGAATTTGGAAGTTGTTTTTAATAAACTTTAAACCTAATTCTTATAATTTTTGGTTTAAAATCCTGTTTAATAGGAAAATATTTGTTTAATATTTGTCATAAAATTCTTTTATTACAAAAATCTTATTTAAAAACAACTTTTAAAATTCTTGCGTTTTACGTTTGCGATAAACAAAACAGCTGGTTTGTTTTGAAACGAAATTGTTTGAAAATGCTGGACGCTACAATTATTTTATTAGCAGTTGTTACATCTATTTTACTTTTAAGAACTTTATAATTTCAGCAGCTTTATAATTAAAACAATTTATACGCGTTAAAAAGTAAGCTTTTGTTTACATTCATAGGTTATGTCATAAGGAAAAACATAAGCAGGTGTGATAGCAAAAATTATGAAACGTATGTAAAATGGAAATTTTGACATACATACGGAATTAAATATGGGTAAGAAAAGTGACAGTACATATGTAAAATACATCCCGTCTGATAGCACCTTTAGATGCACTTTTTTTTTTTTTTTTTTTTGACAAAATTTTGAATGGTTAAGGGCCAAGTTAGAGAACAATCCAGAATTTTGGTTTCAACAAAATGGAGCCAGTGCTAGTCGAACTATGGCTCTTCTACGCGAAATTTTAGACGACAAGAACATTTCTTTACATTAAAAACAATAATAAAAAACAACAAGTAAGAGTGCTATATTCGGCTGTGCCGAATCTTATATACCCTTCACCATTGTGCGAGCAGAATACAGAGCAACTAGACAAAAACTAAATAATTTTTACATATATGTACATACATACATATTCACAATTCTAAAAACTTCATTATAAAATAAATTTAAAAATCTAAAACTGGTAAATATTTTATACTATTGCTTTTAGAATATAGAAATTAAAAAAAAAATCCTTTTGAAAAACCATGATTTGAACCATTTGAATTCGCCTTGATTAAACACATTAGAATAAACTCCACCACTCCATAAAAAACCACAAAAAAAACCACATTACCAACACTGCATTATCATAGTCACTGTACTACCAAAACGACAAAAAAAACATACACTAACATATTAATTCCATTTTGGTTTCTACGGTCATTGTTACGGCTGTGGCATTATGTTCAATTAGGTGTAATTAGGGGTGACATAAGGTCCAAGAAACCAAATTGTATGGTATGTTTATGTCATTTTGGTAATACAGTGGTTATGGTTATGCAGTGTTGATAAGGTTATGTCGCTTCTTATTGGATCTTTAAAAATTGAGGCAGTCGTGGTTTTTTACTCATATCTCAGCCATTTGTGGACCGATCTTTTTGAATTTCAATAGCAAACAATTCCGGACCATATGTGACATAAATGTGCAATAACCTGGTCCCCATCATATATGGGGTCCTCGGAAACCCAATTTCAACAGACAGACGGAAATCGTTAAATCAACTTCGCTTTTCATAACGACCCAGAATATATTTACTTTATAGGGTCTAACATCGATATTATAGAAATTACAAACGGAATGACAAACTTATATATACCCTATTCACCATCTGTGGTGAAGGGTATAAAAATTTGTTATTGTTGTGGGCCAGGTTGTTAGTGTCAGTGTTTACCCAATTTAACGGCTTCCGACTTTCTTCTTTGGGGTAAGCTTAAGAGTAACGTGTTAGCTAAGAACACTCTAGCAGCTTAAGGCGAATAATCGAAAGAAATGAGGGCGCTGGGAACTAAAATTCTAAGAAAAGTTATGGGGAATACTCTTGAAAGAGCACGTCATGTGGAAGCAAACATAAAGTGAAATTATTTTTTATTATTTTGTAATATAAATTTCCAATTCATTATTCATTAATCCCAGAAAATTTTATTAGTTGTTTTTTATCAATTAAAAAAATTATTTAAATTTTATTGATTTGTTTTTTATTTAAGCTAATAGGGCCTAAGGTTAATTAATGTAAATAAAAAGCAATTTTTTATTACAGTTTTCCCGACGTTTCGTCGATTTTTTGTCGACTTTTTCAAGGGAGCGTCTATTTAAAATTTTTAAAAAATATATAAATTAACATAAATACAACAAATTACAATAAAAAAGTTAAACTTACAATATGAGCTTTTCACATTAAATTAAATTTCTCCTTTTACATGTAACATTAAACATATAAACATAAAACATAAATTTAAAGTTAAACACATATCAAAACAAGTATCACTGTAACTATTTAGTAATTGCAACCCTATAATTTGCGCTAATATTGTTAGTGTCTTCTTTGACATTCATTGTTTTCTTTATGTTTTCTTGTATTCTTAGACTTTCAATTGTAAATCTCTTCTTATCCCCCCTTACTTTATCTAGTATTCGCACCCCCTCAAAATCAATTTTATGTTGTGTATTTAAAATGTGTGTTGATAATGCTGTCGTTTCTTTTTTCCTTTGTATATCCATCATATGTTCTCCCATTCTAGTTTCAAGGGATCGTTTTGTTGTTCCAATGTATATGAGTTCGCAACTTTGTTCGTTATTCCCTTTACATTGTAATTCGTACACAATGTTGTTTTGTTGTTGTTTGTTTATTGGAGCTTTTATTGCAGAGAATATAGTGCTGAGTGTTTTATTTGGTTTGTAAGCAAAGCTTATATTATTTGTTTCTATTGACGTTCGTATGTTTTTATTATCAGTGAGTCCAGGGATGTATTTTACACTGTACAAACATTTTTGTTCTTTTTCTATACTAGTGGGGTTGTTATCATTTTTGTTTTTTATTTGCGTAATTGTGTCTTCTATTAGTGTTGATATAAGTTTGTTTGGGAAACTATTGCTTTTAAGGATATTAAAAATTATATGTTTGTTTTTAGTGTGAAAAATTTCATCGCTTATGTGTAAAATCCTTGAGATGAAATTTTTAGCAGTGTTAATTATTTGATTTTTCGGTTGGGTTGCGTGGAAATTCATTATCCTTCCTGATGAGGTCTCCTTAGCGAACCAGTCAAAAATTATGGAATTTTTCCTTCGAATTAGTTTGGTGTCCAGGTACGCTATTTCCTGATTTTTCTCCCTTTCAATTGTAAATTGTATCTTAGAATGATACTTGTTAAATGTGGACAAAATTTCTTCTTGGTCGTCTGATTTGATGATCGCTAAGATATCATCTACATATTTAAATATGTATTTGATAAAAATGTTCTTATTTTTCAATTCTTCTATCGCACTGTCAAGCAGGTTGTCAAGTATTATGTCTGCGATTGTGGGGGATAGTGGGTTGCCCATGGGCATGCCAAAAATTTGGTTATATATTTTATCTTTGTATATAAAATAATTATTATCATTGAGACAAAATTGGAGAATTTTAAGAAATTGAGAGCTTGACATTTTTGTGTGATTTTTTATTACGTTCCATTTTCCCATTATTGTTCTTATTGCCGTTCTAACTGGAATGTTAGTAAATAATGAGATGACATCAAATGATACAATTGTTTCCGATCTATCAACTTTTATGTTGGTGAGTTGTTTTTTAACTTCTATTGAGTTTTTTATGTTATACGTTTCAGAGATTAAATGTTTTAAAATTGTTCCAATGTATTTTGACATGTGGTAGCACGGTACCTGGACTGATGACACAATAGGTCGAAGGGGGGTATCAGGTTTGTGAATTTTTGGTAACCCGTAAATTCTGGGTGCCGTAGCGGCGGAACAAAAAAGTTGGCGTTTTTGCCAAGAGTCTATATGGTTGTTTTTAAATAAATCTGAAACAATTGTGTTGTTTTCTTTCTGTAGTTTCAATGTAGGGTCTACTCTTATAGTTTTATATGTGTTTTTGTCTTCTAGTAGTATTTAGTTAATGTGATAATTGAATCAATTATTTTTTTGTTGAAAGAAAATTAAAAATATAATTTTGATTTAATTAACATTTTAGTTGTTTTAAAATAAAATTAAAAATAAAATATTAATTAAATAAAAAAAATTATTTCATTTAAATTCAAATAATTTAAACTTGTGAAGTTGTTATTGGAAATTATCAAAATCAATCACACATTGTTTTTAACGGCAAAGTTTTTTGATAATTTTTTTACTTAAAATTAAAAATATCAATTATTGAAAAAAAAATATTTCAAATACAAAAATGTTAAAATTTTTATAATAATAGGTGCAAAATCAACAAATGGGTTGCTTGATTCTATGAATTTGGTAATTAGAGAGAATTTTTAAATTTTTCTGCGAAATAATAAAATAAAAGTTAGGTACAAGATTAATCGTCTGTAGATGAACATGGAGATATTGTGTATGGCTCTTCACAGAAAAATTTATGAGTAGTTTTATATCAATAAAAAAAATTGTTCAAAGAGTGTTAAGATTTGATTAATGTGATACATAATTGAATCAATTATTTTTTTTTGTTAAAAGAAAATTAAAAATATAATTTTGATTTAATTAACATTTTAAGTAGTTGTTTTGTAATAAATTTGTAATTAAAATATTTATTAAATAACAAAAAATTTTTCGTTTAAAATAAAATAATTTAAACTTGTGGAATTGTTGTTAGAAATTGTTGAAATCAATTAACACATTGTTTGAAACGGCAAAGTTTTTTTTATCTTTTTTTTTTAATTAATATTAAAAATATCATTTACTGAAAAGAAAATATTCAAAATTTAAAATCAACAAATGGGTTGCTTGACTCTATGAATTTGGAATAAACTTGATGATTAGAGACAATTTTTAATTTTTTCTGTGTTCAGAGGTGACAACCACTTTCGAAAAGAAAAGGATAAAAGAAACAACAAGCATTAATTAATGAATATAAAAGACAAAAAAAATTTTTAGAAATAACAAAACGGGGTATTTGCTTTTGCCTGAAAGCTCAAAAATCCATGCCGAATGATATCGAATTTTAACATTGCGCAAAGAAAATGCGACTTTTATCATAATAAAGCTTTTTACAATTTTGAATCTATATAGCAAACAAAGAAAATGGAGCTTTTAAGCCAAAACTATTTCATTATATGTATGTACCCAATGGGAAATATGTGTCAATTGGTCCAACAGACTGGTCCTGGGATTTGTGAAAATAAAACAAGTACAAAAAGAAAGGACTCATGACCAGTGAAAGAAGAACCAATACCTTAACTGGTTTATGAAGAACAAAAAGGTAGAACAAGTAATGAATTACAGTACAGTCTTCACCGGTGCTGTGACACGTTTTTTGGTACTTTCTTAAATTTGGTCCTTAAATTTAATTCTAGGACTTGTTTTATTGAAATAATACTACATTGATTTGAAATAATACTACGTTTAAGTAACTGACACTAAGCACGTTCATTGAGAATATATCTGTGACTGGTCAAATGGTGTCAATCGACCCCCTCCAATGGCAACCCTTTAAATGGGGTGAGAAAGATGCCTTATTTACATAAAGGTTAGAACTAGAACCTACTTTGGTGTCAGTTCGCTTCCCTCTAGGGTATGTTTACTTCCAAACAATATATGTTGAGAAAGGCATGAACGGCAAAAAACAATGCACAAATAAATCAATGGAACTCCTTGGCAAAAAGTGCGGCAAAAATAAATTACTCAGTATTTAAATAAAATTAAATATGTGCATGTGAATTGAAATCTGCCCCGTACACTTCAGAGATATTATGTAGTTACACATAGTTACGGACAACTTACTCAGCATGAATGCAGAAAATTAATAAATAATATGTTTTCCTTACTTATACGTTTTATTATTATTGATTTAGTCGTTTTCATGTCTACAATAAATATATAATATGTGTGCCCAAAAGCATGTTGAATGTATATATTTATTGTTAGCATACATATGTTTAAATTTGCCCATTCTTATCATATGAAAAAGCAAAAACCATGCAATTATTTTTGGCAAACATGCTAATAATACTATCTACAATAACATGACTTTTAGCAATCATAATATGGTTGAAATCGCTGTATAGAGTTTCAGTTATTATAAAACAGTCGAATTGAAATTTGTCTTTAAAAAAAGTTAAGTAAACCGGTTGGTACGGAAAATTATAAGGTTATTCGACCTATGTAAAATGTTGATTCAATCATAAGATGGTTGCAGACATCATAGACATAAGATTAGTTTATTAAAATGCATGGAATAATTTTTTATTACATTCAATTAATTAGTAACAATCTAATGACAAGTTTGCGTTTGGAATTTAAAAGCGAAGTTAAAAGCTATCAAACTCTCGTTCTCTCCGCCAAAACTGAAACAAAAAAAAAACTACGATATAAAAAATTTTGTGGCAATAAAAACAGATTTATAGGTGGCTCAAAGCGGCTTTAAATAAATTCTATGGGCTACCTATCTAAAGTGCCCAAAATCATTCAACCAATTATAGAGTTATAAATTATAATATTGAACTGCAAGACTTGCATTTTTTTTAGCAATTAAGAAGAATAAATCGAATAACACAGGCCTGCGAAATTGATATGATCAGGCTTGCCAGTTTAACACTTTTAGTGCTAGCTTTAGCATATTCTTTTCTAATTTAGCACTTAGATTTTCGAAAAAAGTGCTAAGTGCTAGTTTAGCACATTTTTATTATTATTTAGCAATTTTAGCACTTTTTTGTATCCCAAAACCATTTAAAAACTCACATAATCAATTCAAGTAAAGTATTAGTATTCTTTACGTGTATCAAGAAAAATACATACAAATTAGGCATATAACTTTTTACAATTTTTGCAAATAGGAAAAATGGCATAGCATAGTCTTAGACCCTATAATGTATATATATTCTGGGTCGTTATGAAGAGAGAAGTTGATTTAACGATTAACTGGGAATTTTTGTTTCTATTTTCTACTTAAAAACTCACCAAAAATGATAAATCTAAGGTATGAAAACACTGCCTATACTTAAGGAAAACAAACTTTTTAAAACTTTGCTTTAAGGCGGTGAACAAAAGCATGAAAAATAATTACAACTCAACTCAGTTGAGTTGTGAACCTTAAAACGGGCCATATGTAATTTTTATGATATTCAAATAACGTTCTTTCATGGTTCAGTTGTCAAGGGGGTTTGTTAAGGTTAGAAACTGTGAGTCCCTGGTTCGAACCTTGGTTTTCAAAAGAATTTTTTTTTTAATATTTATGTACTAAAAACGATTTAAAAAAAGTATTTACCAGTTTTACCTTTTTAAATTATTGTTAATACATATGTATAAATATGTAAAATTATTTAGTTTTTGTCTAGATGCTCTGTATTCTGCTCGCACAATGGTGAAGGGTATATACGATTCGGCACAGCCAAATATATCGCACTCTTACTTGTTTTTTTATAAGATCATATAGCCATTTGATTTATCATTAAATTTTAATAAATTTTATTTGTGAAAAAATGTTTAAAAAATTGATAATTGAGCTACGGTCACACTTGTTAAATATTTGACGAAACAAGCGTAACCACTACTTTTGTTAATAGTTAGTGAGGTTTAAAAAACTCTTAATATAACAAAATAAAGCTTATTTTAATGCTAGACATAGCTAAAAACTGTTTTCTGTAAGATGTTGAATTATAATCAAAATAAATATTGGAAATAAAGGAAATAATTATTTAGTTTGCTAGTTGGTTCGGGTTTTTTCGTCAAATATTTGCTTTATGTGAATTGGCCAAGCCTTGTAAATACCTTTAAAAATTATTATTTTCCCTATAATAAAATTAGTGCAATGAGCACTGAGTAATGCTCGTTGGAATTCTAGCGCTTTTGTCTTTTGCAATTATTCCGGAATATCAATACAAAAAAATACAAATTTAGAAATAGCAAATACTTGCATGCTATTTCTAAATTTGTTTGTGATGCTTAGAGCGAAGTCTGGTTTTCTGATCATACTATCAACAAAAATAAGTTCGCCACTCTAAAAAAATAATTGTCCGGCTTTAGAGAAACATACGAATATTTTCTCAAACATTGGGACAAAAAACCAGGGGTCTAATCACCGCATTCGATACTATCGTATCGAATAAACTATCGAATGTTTTTGCATACGATAGACTCTGACGTATCGAATGAAAACTCGAGAAATGTAATGTCGAGTTACTCTATATCGAATGATATTATTTTAAAATCAATAAATTTCATTCTATATCGAGATTCATGATACCAAAATAAATAATTTCGATCAATTTTGCTCGATATCTTATGCGGTGATTAGACCCCAGTAGCTATTCAGAAAGTTCAGCGAGGCACCTCATATTGAACCAAAGACCTATTGGATGAACCTGGCTACTAGAATAAAAACAGAACTGTTATTTTCAGTTATACGTTAGACAGCTTTTGTTGCCACACTTTTAACATATCGGAAGATATTGCAAAAAATTCGGTTTATCTGAAAAGTACCAAAATGAGATGATATGTAAGGAAGATGAAAATGACATAATTGAAATTTTAAACAGTTGTAACTACTTTATTTAATAGCGATTCTAATTTTACCTATAATCACTCGAAGTGCTACATGTTGTGCAACTTCAATAGAACAAAATTAGCTGATTTTATTTACAACTATTATACTTTTATCATTAATGCACTTCATGAGCGATTTGAAAAGCTATTTGAGCTTTTAACAATTATAATATACATACATACATACATACATAGACTTTTTTCATTTTAATATGTAAATATTTTTATATTTTGTTTTAAAACAATCTTTTTACAAAATTATGAGCGCTATGAATTATGACAAAGAAAACAAAACATTAATTCTACAAACAACGTAGTCAGTACTAAAGTTGTGAACAACTTAAATAAAAGTAAGGATATAACATGCAACATGTTTTGCATGTTTTTCATCAACTTATTCACAAAAGGATTTGTGAATGTTTCCCACAGTTGTATTTTTTGTACAAAAGAACACAATAGTAAAGAATATGTTATATTAATGCAACATTTTTCTCAGAAAAGAAATCGTCATAAAATATAATTTAATGTTACATTATTGTTTAAAATCAAAATTTTAAACAATAAATTTCCTTTTATTTTTTTTTTTTTTTTTTGAAATTACATATTTTTTAACGGAATTTATTAACATAATTAAAATATTGAATTTGCTTCTTAATGTTAATATCATGTAACGATTAAGTTTCTTTTATTGTGAATTCTATTTAAAATGTTATACTGGAATTTTGCTATACACACATTTGTTAACGAAACTTAGTTAAAATTGTAAAAATTAAAAAAGATGGCACTTGTCTGGAAGCTAGCCAACGGTGAGCATCATTAATAAAAGCTGAACTTTGTACTTATATTGAATCTAACCCTTACTCTTATTTTTCTAACCCCAAAACCATTACCAAACTCTAATTCCTTTATAATTTCTCCTGGCGACGAGAAATTATAAAGCCGCGTATAACAAGTAAACGGGAACAACCTAACTAGTTGGCTTATACTTATACCCATATAGGCATAGCTAACTCTACGTCTACTAAACTCTAATAAGCCAACTATCTAACCCCCAGAATTCCCAAAATAACTTGTTCAATTATAATAAGTGTTTACATTAAACCAAATGAATATGTAAAGGAAATTTCAAATGTAAATTTTTTATTATGTTCAAAAAAATCAATGTTACAAAACTAGCACTTTTATTTTTCACTGTAGAACGTGGGGCGCTTTTTTTTTGTCAATTTAGCACTTTTAATTTGAATTTTTCTGGCAAGCCTGGATATGATTCATTGCACGTCAAATTTGCGAGATAACGGTAGATTTGTGATTTTCAATGTACACTTTTGTTCACGCCTTATCCAGAGTGAAATTCTCTTTCAATTGATATGATTTATGTCCAGTGATGCCAACTAAGTGCTTTTAGCATTATACTAAGTGCTTTTTTCGATGCCTCAAAACACCAAATTATGAGATTTGGTACCAAACAAATTTGGTGATTATTTAACATTTTTCAATTGAAAATCCGTTTGCAGTTGCTAATTCTGTCGCTCGCATTCCAAAAGCATTTCTAACTCTTTTCAGCAAAAATATCAATAATTTGATGTGGATAAAAAATATTTGTATATACATATGTATGTTTGAAACCAATGAAATTGTTTCTGTAATCTAAACTTTAATGGCGGTATTACAAGATAATTCTTGAACAGATTGTTTTGCTTTGTTCCTGCCCAACACAATTTTTTTTTCAACGCAATCTTCCATAATAATCCTCCTACATTTAAATACGTATTTCCTCCTAGAAGTCACTGTTATTTTTCTTTAATTATTTGTCTAGAAATAACCCTAGGTCTACACTAAAGACAATTATCTCAGCAAGTTGGCAATAACGTCGGTAGAATAACAGAGCAATATTTCTAATTGCTCAGCTTATGTTAAAGGCATGGAAAAACGTATTTTTGTTAACTCATATATGTTATTATTATATATTATTATTATTTTTCGAATTCAAACAAAAAATTTGTAGAATCAAAACATTTTTTGTCTGAAATCGGTCCTACAAACAAATTCGCAAATTCAAACAATTTATTTGCATTTTGTTTACTGAAAAAAAACACTGATTTTTTCAAACAAATAATTTACAGAATCAAGCAAAAAGTTTACTGAAATTCATATAAATTTCAAACAAATAATTTTGCTGAATCAAACAAAAACTTTTGCACAAGCAATGACGCGCACCCAAGCTATCACTGAAGATGAAGGCAGAAGTATAGTGGCGGCTGGCTTTGAGACACATTTTTTGTTGGAATAATTTTTAAACGAAGTCTTGTTTATACACACAATGTTTTTCTTCATCACTCACTGCTGTATCCTTTCCTTGGCTAAAGAAGTAGAAATGTTACCAAAACCGGCAGCAGACCGACTCGATATGTTTTTCGTCATCATTTTATTTTTGTATTTGATGTATTTAAGTAAACAGTTTTCAAAAATTGAATACGGGATTTTGTTTTTTATTCTTTTTTACCATACTTTGAAACCAACATAAAATTTATTTTGTTTCTTATAATGTTGTTGTTGTTTCTGTTGTTTAAAAAGAATGAAACCTTTTTTACCTGCTATTGCTTTCGTTTTTTTCTAGTAACCTCGTCGCGCTATTTTATCCTCTTTCTTCTTGTTGTACTTTTTTAAAGCGTCCAAAAATAGACTGTATGTGTTTTGTGTTGTTGTTCTTATATTTCACATAAAGCAACAATCAAATAAAAAAATGCAAAAAACGACAACATTAAAGAGCGTTAAATATTTCATACAAAATTATGAAAACTTGAAACCAATAGCGCGTATAAAATATAGTTTTGAATAGTTGTCAACATTTTTGTTGGTTAAATAAAAATCAAACAAAAATATTTATTGAATCAGTAAAAAAATTTGTAGAAATTAAAAAAAAATTCAAACAAGCGTTTGTTTGAAAATAATTTGGCAATAATTTTTTCTGTGTAGTTTGAAAAAATCAAGAAAGAAGGTGCAGTGTAAAAAATGGCGGTATCTTACAAGAATTATTATTATTAATATAAATTCTTTCTTATTCGATATTATTATTTAAATTTATATTAATTTGTTTAAGCTTGAGGTCATTTTTAATACAAATATATTAATTTTATTAATTTTTTTATTTTTGTTAATGTAAAATTATTATTTTTATATAAAAAAGAACTCGAACTTAAACAAATTAATATTAATTTTAACAATAAAATTCGAATAAGGGAAAAATTATAATTTTTGCAATTTTATTTTAGTGTTTATTTAATTGTTTAATTTAATTATTTTACTACAATTATAATTTGCTACAATCTCAAAAAACTTAATTTCTTTCCTACACCATTTGCTTCTATTTTTTTTCTTTTTTGCTTCTTTTTTTCAACTGACAACCAAATTGACGTTTTTTGTAAGCAATAATTGTCAACGAAAATGGCCTAACAGTTATTGCAACATAAATTGTTAGCAATAAATATGTACAAAAAATTGCTGTCTACATTAAAGATAACATAATTTTGACAGTTACTGCAATATATGTCGCAATAATTATCTCTGGTATAGACGGGCAGTAAAGAAGTAAGTAAGATAAATAAAGAAATAACAAACAGATTTGAAAAAACGTACCAATAAACAATATTTTAATGGTCCTTTTGTTTCCGAATCGTATTTAAAAAATTCTTCTATAGTTTTAAAAGGCGTATCTGGCAAAATATTTAAATTTTTCGTTTCCAGCTCGGATAACAATTTTGTTATTCCATTTTTTAATGACAATTTCCTCCGTTAACCTTAATAATAAATTTTTTATATATGTATGTATGTTCGAAATTAAAAAGTTGAACTATACATTTTTATTCTATATAATTAAGTGATAATATCTTATCTCTCTTATTTCGGTTTTCACTGAATTTGTTCATCGCTTTCCATAAACATATGACATATAGCCTTTTGAATTTACACGCTTCATTATCTTAATGGGCCAACTGTTTGGCCATGATGTCAACTGACATTAAGCCATAATGGACCGAAATCGGACAAAAATACTTTAATAAAAAAAATTGCGATATTGAAAAAGTTTTAGCAAAAACACACATTTTTGAAGAAAATGCGCCATATTTCGCCTAAATCCATTTATTAATTCTGACTCTTTTACATTTTTTGGAAGCACCTTTTATACGATTTCTTCCACATAAGGTGAATATATTAGCTGCGCCTAGAAAATTTCAGTAAACCATTTGCATTTTATCTACCAAAGACTAGAACCAATATGAAGTTTCAACCTATTGCCGTCAGAGTAATTGATGAAGCATATCATTTTTTACTTATTTTCTATTAATGCCCGAAAAATATGTATTGTCTGTTTTGAGATTGTAAAAATTTGATTACGCCAAAAAAGGAAATAGGAAACGTTTTAAAACTGGAAAGATAATTGAAATTCTCCCTGATACACACATACATAAGTAATTTTTTTGACGTTTCCTTCTCTGGCATAATGTTGCATTTATTCTGCCTTTGGCCCAGGGCTGCCAGATAAATTTGTGAGGAAATCGTCAATTTCCTGAGAAAAAATAACAAAATTGTCTTTCAAGTTTTTAAAAATCGTCAAAAAAAATCGGACAACTTAATTTTTTTTTAAATGATTTTGTTATTCGTGCTTAATTCCCAATTTTTTTTTTATTTGATAAAAAACACTGAAATTTATTGTTGATGGGTTAAGCTATTGCTATGCGCATTTCACTAGTTGCTTAGGCCAGATCAAATGATTTACAAACAGGTTTCCTTTTTCATTATCATTTCTTGTCCAACTTCCATCCAGGTTTCTTAATGGTGGTTTCGAGATAACTGGTCTTTTGAGTTTTCTAGCTGCACGCCATAATGAGTAGTCTGATTGTGGAGTTGCATCCAGGTCCTTAAGATATTTTTCCACGGAAGCCGTTTTCTGACTCTGCAGTAATTTTCTCAGCCTTTTTGTACACTCTTTAAATTCATTTTTAAGTTGAGGGGATCTGTGCAATTGCCATTCTCTTCGCACTCTCCTTTTTTCATTCAAGAGGCGCTCGACATCTGTAAAATATATTTTATTATAATTGTTTTTTTTGAGGGTTTTGCTCGAATGTTGAACAGCTAGTTTAAGATAACTGTCAAAATTGACAATAGAGAGATCCACATTTTCCGGAGTGCTAAGCGGTATATTTTCTGTGCAATGGGTACTGAGATATTTTTTATATTTTAACCAATTTATTTGTGTAGCTGACGTCGCTATGTAACCAGAGGGAGATACAATTCTATTGGTGTTTGTTACAGTAACTATTGTAGGTGTGTGATCAGAGGATAATTCTAACGAAGCTTCAACGTGAATCGTTTCTGTGGGGATGTTTTTAACCACGCCGAAATCGATGACATCTGGAATTTTTTGCGGATCAGCAGGCCAATATGTTGGTTGTCCGCTCGCGACAACATTTAAACTCATTTTAGAGATTGTATTTTACAAAACACGGCCCTTTGGTGTTATTTGTCGTGACCCCCAGAAGGTATGTTTAGCGTTATAATCGCCAGCAGCCAGGAAACAGGGCCCCAATGACTTATAATATTTATAATATTGGCTTTTTAATATTGCAAATCTAGGTGGTAAGTATAAGGATGAGATTAATATGTTTCGATTCAGCTCTTCAACACAAATGTTTGTTGCTTGAAGATAATCTTCACGATGATCACACATTAGGTAGTGTTTGATTCGGGTTTTTATCAAAATGGCAGAACCTCCACAAGCTCTATCTCGAGGGTCTTTGGTATCATATAGTGTATAACCATTGATTTTAAACGAATTTCTTGAGGTCAAATGAGTTTCAGAAACCATCATGACATCAATTTGTTTATTTTTAAGAAAGTATTCTAATTTATTTTTATGTTGGCGGATGCCGTTTGCGGTCCAAAAACAAATTTTTAAACAGTTCATGGTTTGTTAAGTACAGCTTGCAATAACATCGATTGCTTTCTAAGAATCTCCTGCATCATATTACCCATTGTGTTTGTAAAATTATTTACTGTTTGCACTTATGTTTCCATAGTTTTTTCTAGACGACTTAAATTAGAAGTTTCATCAGCACCTTGCATTGGCACATGGTTTGATTTTAGGACATTAGCATAAGAGGTTCTGTTATTACTATGCTGCGGAGCCTGAATGTCATTTGTGCTTACTTGTTTTGCTACCTAAATTTGAGGGGGATTAGTTTTCGGTCCAGCCGACTGCTTGACGATAGTATATACAGGGCATCCTCTATAATTGGCAGTGTGATTGCCGCCACAGTTACTATGGTATACATTTTTATACCCTTCACCTCAGGTGGAAAAGGGTATATATGGGCTACTTCAAATTTTTTGAGCACCTGCTGAAACCGACATACTATGGCTCTTATTTCGTTAAGTTTTATGAATTGAAAACAACGTTGTACAGGGTTTGGATGACTATACTTGAAGGATATGACGTGCAAAATTTTACGTTGAAAAGTCCTCACCTTAAGAATTGGTGGTCATCTAAAATTCGAAAAATTAAAAAAACGACTTGAAACTTGCAAGAGTTTTTTCATTCATTCAAATCCAAGCCCATTCAAAATATAGTCACTAGACTTGGAGGATATATCCACTAAAAAAAAATTTTGATATCGCTGCTGGGTGAAAAGTTGCATGGTGTTTTAAAGTGAAACCAAAATTTTCCGAATTTTGAAATTTTTGAAGATTTTACATAGAGTTTTTGCGCCGTTTAATAAAAATGAGTTTTAAGCGCAGAATTAAAAAAACAGCGTAATTTTTAAAGTTTGAGGTGTATCAAGTTGGTGTCAGCGCACCAATAACGTATCACGGACATCACAAACTTAAAAGAAATTATCGTAAATTTTTTAAAAATGTATCTTTTTTGCGTCTGACAATCTGAATTGCCTTTTAAGTTGACTAGTGTATTGCGTGATGTGAGTAATTTTGTAAAGGGCACCTCCGAGGCGAAAACGCACTTTAAAATTTTTAAACGCAAAAATTTTATGAACTTTTGAAAATTTTTGCAAAAAAACAATGTATTTTTAAGCTTTTTTTTATATCAAAACATGTCATGGGAACATGTTTAGGTATCTAAATAGATTCTTCGCGACCGACTAAACTGATAAAGTGCAAAAAAAATAATTTTTTTCAACCCTGGCGCGTGCAGCGGCAGTTTTTTCCAAACACATTTCGCTTTGTGACAACTGAAGCGCTGTATCAATTCCGCTCAAACGTACATCGAATAGAAGATTTTACTGAGCTTGATACTAAAATTTAAAACGCACCAAAAAATTTTAAGGATTTAAAATTTTATGGAGGAAACAAAATGTTTCTAACCTCAAAAAGCATCCTTGTATGAAATATTTGATTTGGTTTCAGATTATACATTTTAAAAGTTTTTTCCCCAAAATATTGCAAATTATGTCTTATACTAGCCGTAATTTTGTAAAATGTTTAACAATTTTAAATAAATTTGTATATGCATACACGATGAAAAAAAATTTTTTTATATTTTTTTCCAGTGTATTTTAAAAAGTATTCAAGCTTTTACAAATATTTTAGTGTGCTAAGAAAGCCCTTAAGGGGTATTATCCACACGCGTTATCCTTTTTCAATTTTAACAAAAACTGTAATTTTTATATTTTTTTTTTAATTTTTAACTTTAAACCGCAGTAAAATTTGCGCGGTGTAATAAAAATGATTAACGCGAACGGATTTCACATGCTAAAATATCGGTTTATACACACGCAAATCAACATTGATGTCAGACAAAAAAAAAAATTAAAAAAAAAAATGTCTAGGTGTCGTAAATTTTTGAAGTTGCTCATATAAGTTTGTCATTCAGTTTGTAATTTCTACAATATTGATCTTAGACCCTATAAAGTATATTTATTCTGGGTCCTTATGAGGAGAGAAGTTGATTTAACGATATCCGTCCGTCTGTCCGTCTGACCGTCTGTCCGTCTTACGTTTGATATGTGTTTTCCGAAGACTCCAGACATGCTAGCGGCTAGGTTGTTTTACATTTCTGTCACATATAGTCTACCATCGGTTGCTATTGAAATTCAGCAAGATCGAATCACAAATGGCTGAGATATGAGCAAAAAACCACGACTACCTCTAATATTTTCCGAAAATTCCTTGTGGTTGTTGTAATTTTATTACTTTTTGCTGTATATCTGGGGAACGGCAAAAGCCAAAGTTTCCAAATTAGGCACACACATTTAGGTATCCAATACACACCATCATACAAAATGTGGGCGGGATTGGAGAAGTGGGCGTGGTACCTCCCATAGATCTTCCCGAGTCCAAGCTTTATAACTCAGCTAAATGGTAAATTTCTTTTTAAACACGTCGGTATATAATTCTGTCAAATCGGTTAAAAAATGGCTGAGTTATAACCAAAATACTGAATTCCCAAAAATTACTCATTTTTATTTTTTAAAATTAAGTTTGTTAAAATATATACAAGTGTATATAAATGTATATAAATTATTCCTTAACACGCCGGTATATAAAACAATCAAATCGGTTAGATAATGGGCAATTTATTAGCAAAATACTCCAAAAATGGGCTAAAAAACATCAAAATTTGTATACAATCCTACATTTTAGGGCTGCCATATGACCTATGGAAACGACTTATGTATCAAAACATCGGCAATTTTTAGTAGAACATATTTCCCAAAAAATTGGTTGGTAAAACACAACATCCGACATAACGTGGACGGTTTGGATAAGTGGGCGTGGCACAAAATATAATTATTTATATCTTAAGAATGGTGTTCACATAATTTTTTGTTCTTATTGCACCATGGTGAAGGGTATATAAGATTCGGCACAGCCGAATATAGCACTCTTACTTGTTTTTTATTTAACAGATTTGTTATTAATTTTGTAGACAAGTGAGTTTGTAATTTTGGGTTTGTTTGTTTGTTTGTTTTTCAATTTGTTTTATTTCAAGTTTATTTTTTTTTTTTTTGTTTATTTGCAATAAATTATTGTTGATTGATTTTGTTATGTTTATTTTTTTTTCTTTTTTTTCAACTACACGGACACTACTTTTAATTTATTTTTTCACAATAAAGACATATTTATCGGACTAAACGTAAAGACGTGTGCACGCGACAAAGGACAGAACAGAGTTGAACAAATATTCTTTGTTTTGTGCAAATATTTTAGGAATGTTAACTAAATACGCCTTATTTTTTAATATTTGGCTGAAAGTCTATCAAATGATACCTATAACTTTTACTAAAGATCAGTTGAACAAGTAAATAATATTTTTAAAGTTTTTTTTTAAGGTGTGAACATTTCGAGTAACAACATTAAAAAATATTTGTTTTGTAGTTGAACAAATATTCTTTGTTTTGTGCAAATATTTTAGGAATGTTAACTAAATACGCCTTATTTTTTAATATTTGGCTGAAAGTCTATCAAATGATACCTATAACTTTTACTAAAGATCAGTTGAACAAGTAAATAATATTTTAAAGTTTTTTTTTAAGGTGTGAACATTTCGAGTAACAACATTAAAAAATATTTGTTTTGTAGTTGAACAAATATTCTTTGTTTTGTGCAAATATTTTAGGAATGTTAACTAAATACGCCTTATTTTTTAATATTTGGCTGAAAGTCTATCAAATGATACCTATAACTTTTACTAAAGATCAGTTGAACAAGTAAATAATATTTTTAAAGTTTTTTTTTAAGGTGTGAACATTTCGAGTAACAACATTAAAAAATATTTGTTTTGTAGTTGAACAAATATTCTTTGTTTTGTGCAAATATTTTAGGAATGTTAACTAAATACGCCTTATTTTTTAATATTTGGCTGAAAGTCTATCAAATGATACCTATAACTTTTACTAAAGATCAGTTGAACAAGTAAATAATATTTTTAAAGTTTTTTTTTAAGGTGTGAACATTTCGAGTAACAACATTAAAAAATATTTGTTTTGTAGTTGAACAAATATTCTATGTTTTGTGCAAATATTTTAGGAATGTTAACTAAATACGCCTTATTTTTTAATATTTGGCTGAAAGTCTATCAAATGATACCTATAACTTTTACTAAAGATCAGTTGAACAAGTAAATAATATTTTTAAAGTTTTTTTTTAAGGTGTGAACATTTCGAGTAACAACATTAAAAAATATTTGTTTTGTAGTTGAACAAATATTCTTTGTTTTGTGCAAATATTTTAGGAATGTTAACTAAATACGCCTTATTTTTTAATATTTGGCTGAAAGTCTATCAAATAATACCTATAACTTTTACTAAAGATCAGTTGAACAAGTAAATAATATTTTTAAAGTTATTTTTTAAGGTGTGAACATTTCGAGTAACAACATTACAAAATATTTGTTTTTTAGTTGAACAAATATTCTTTGTTTTGTGCAAATATTTTAGGAATGTTAACTAAATACGCCTTATTTTTTAATATTTGGCTGAAAGTCTATCAAATAATACCTATAACTTTTACTAAAGATCAGTTGAACAAATAAATAATATTTTTAAAGTTTTTTTTTAAGGTATGAACATTTCGAGTAATGTTAACTACAGTGGCTCCCACTAATATTCGGTTTTTTATTTCGAGTTATTAAAAGTCAACAAAATTAATAGAAAATAATAAAAAAAACGGTGATATTATTTTTTTGTATTCATAAGATATATTATGAGATCAAAAAAAACTTATTTCAGAATTCTGAATATTGAACAAACAATAATAATAAAAACAAAAACAAAAAAACTTAAGTAATTGTCACTTCATTAATTTTCGGTTTTTTTTAGCACATACCTATAACATTATTGTTTAAATAAAAATAAAAAAGAAATAAACTAATATCTGGTTGGATAACCATTATTTTTTATAATAACAGAAAGACGATTTGGCTTTTTAAAAATAATTTTTTGCAAGTAATCCATACTGATTTTATCCCATTCCTCCTGCAGAGATTTTTTTGAGTTCTTTTTTCGAAGAACGGGATTTTCGCTGTCTCGGCAATCTAAATGGTCCCATAAATTTTCTATAGGATTCATGCCTGGGGATTGAGCAGGCGTCTTAATAACTTTTGGGCAATTATAAGGCAACCACTCACGAACAACGTGTGCTTTATGTTTAGGGTCGTTGTCACGATACAATTTAAAAGTTCTTGCCATTCCCATTTTTTCTGCAGATTATTTTGAATTTTAACTCTAAATGTTCAAATAAACATCGTTGTTCATAATGCCTTCGATAAATACCAGTTTCCCTACCCCTTTCCCTGATATGCAGCCTCACAATATTATCCTTCCTCCACCATGCTTAACTGTTGGAGTAATATTTTTTCCTTTTAACTCTTTATTCGGCTTTCGCCACACCATAGTTTTTCCATCACTTACAAATAAGTTAAATTAACTTTAACCAGAAAAATTACGTCATCCCATCAATTTACAACTTTTTTTATTTGGTCCTTAGCAAATTTTGACCGATAATTTCTGTTTTTCAAATTCAGGAAAGGCTTTCTTCGGGTAATACGGTCGTGAACCCTTCGTAAACAGCTTCTTTTTTTAGCTGTGCGATATATGGTTGCTTCTGAAACTGTCTTTCCAAATTCCGCAGCAACTTCAGTAACAATTTTGGTGGCACTTAAGCGTGAATTAACCTTTATTTTTCTAAGAATACGGCGCTCTTCCAACTCGGTAAGCTTTTTTGGCATCGCAATTTGTTTTTTAAAATCAATTCGATTATCGTTCGGATGATGTCACCGACAGTTTTTGGCTTCATATTCAATATTTCAGCAATATTTTTATATTTTTTTCTTTTTAGTAATGAAAAATTCACTAATTTTCTTTACTTTAACGATTTTTCCCCCTTACGACCAATCGCGCATTTTATAAAAAAAAACTTGAGAATGGCATGTTTATGCAGCTAACTTTATTTGTTTGATGTTAATTAATGTGTGTTTCCCCATTTTACAAATAAATTATGAAAACATGCAGACTTATAGCGTTGCATTTTGTGGTAAAACTAAAACTAAAATGAGGTGTGAATTAATTAAGTTTTTTGGCTTTAGTTTTTATTATTATTGTTTGTTCAATATTCAGAATTCTGAAATAAGTTTTTTTTTATCTCTTAATATATCTTGTGAATACAAAAAAAAATATCACCGTTTTTTATTATTTTCTATTGATTTTGTTGACTTTTAATAACTCGGAATATAAAACCGAATATTAATGAGAGCCACTGTAAATACGCCTTATTTTTTAATATTTGGCTGAAAGTCTATGATATAATGATATATGATATAATTTGGCAAACGGGCGTTGATTATGTTACACCTGAGCCAATCTTCGATCCTGGCTTCACCGAAAGCATCTTGGATAGTATGGATCATCATGATGAACTACAAACCCCCGTGGATGCAATACGGATATTCACCGACGGGTCCAAAACACTGCATGGTATCGGTTCTGGCATTAACTCCGAGCAGTTTTACTTGAGCATTCTATTTAGGCCGCTGGATCACTGAAGTGTCCTTCAGGCCGATATAATTGCCATTTACACAGCCTTCCACTAGCGCCATTGGTGTACAGAGTAAAAACGACAACCATTTCGCTAGTTACTAATGGCAGTGGTTCTTTCTTATACTACTGGGGCATTATTCAATGTTGAAATATTTAATTTAATTTAATTAACAGCACATAAAGTGGTGCAATCGAATAATCGGACAAGTGTTTGCAAGACCAAAATGTGCTCTGAACTTTTAAAAGAAATTTTTATCAATCAATTGTTTTTCACTTTTTCTACACTTTATATTCTCATATTCTCAAGCAATAAAAAAAACAAAACAACGAACTTTTGCAATATTAACTGTAAAATCCGAATGAAGAACCAAAACAAAACAACTTTTTGTGTCAAACGCATAATCGGACAGATCAAAGTATCAATGATAAAAATGCCGGTTACCAGTAAAAGCCGATAATATCAAGGTAAGATATTACATGAGAGCAATAACTGTCGATTTTAAAAGAAACCAAGCAATACCTTTTTAAAGCGGCTGAGGAATTTCAAATAGCTTAAAAAATTCGGACTGGAAAACATTTTTGCCTCACAACTTTTCGCAATGCATAACATAAATAAGATTTTTACGAAAGGAGCCATCAGAATCAACTTTGCGATGGAATATTATTATTAAATTTCTGATTTGGTTAACGCCATACAAACTACATACTTGCCATCTGATCCATGTAAATAAAATTTGGTTTTTTCATCGAAAGAAATCTTTCAATAGAAATATATTTTAATATAATTTACCATAAATTTGCCTCAGTCCAAAAATCGTCGCATTTTAATAAGTATTCTTTCGCAAAGTTGATTCTATTGTTTTTATTTGTAATGCTTATAAATGGCCCCTATCGTGCAAATCCCTCCGTAAAAATCGTATTTATGTAATGTATTACGAATAGTGTTGAGGCAAAACTCTTTTCCAGTCCGAGTTTTTGAAATTATTTTAAGTTCCTCAGCCGCTTTAAATATTTTAAATCAAACGGTTTTTTCTCTCATTTAAATTTTTTGCTTTTGCAGGTAAACCTAAACTCATTTCGAAATCTAAAAGTTAAGAGCACATTTTAGTATTGCAAACACTTGTCCAATTATGCGTTTGAACCACTGTACATATGTATGTATTTTTTTTTTTTTTTGTTTTGTACTTATTTTTTGTCAAATAAGTACAAAGTAGTACGAATAAAATTAATTTTTTATAACTAATATTTATTCTATTATTGTTTTCTGACTTTTTTAGAAAATATTGTTATTAACCAAATTAAGCAAACGAAATAAAGTAAATAAAATTTTATTTAACCCTTTCGATTCCAGACTTACTTATAAGCAACTTGGATTTTAATCATAGTCTTATTTAAAACAATCGTAATAAAATTATCAAGGCTAGAGTTGGTTACAGAATGAATAAAAATAGAAAAAAGTTTGTATTAATTTAAATTTCAAAAGATTTTGTTATTCGTGCTAAATTCCCAGTTTTTATTATTGATAAAAACACTTGAAATTTATTGTTGATGGGATAAGCTATTCCTATGCGCATTTCACTGGTTGCTTAGGCCAGATCATCAGGAAACTTCATCCATAAAGATTTTAGAAAAACTAAAGATATTAAACCAAATAAAAATGTTAAACGTATAAGACTTATAGCAACAGTTCTGTGCTAAATTCCCAGTTTTTATTATTGATAAAAACACTTGAAATTTATTGTTGATGGGATAAGCTATTCCTATGCGCATTTCACTGGTTGCTAAGGCCAGATCATCATTATTACAAGTAGAACTGTTGCTATAAGTCTTATACGTTTAACATTTTTATTTGGTTTAATATCTTTAGTTTTTCTAAAATCTTTATGGATGAAGTTTCCTGATGATCTGGCCTAAGCAACCAGTGAAATGCGCATAGGAATAGCTTATCCCATCAACAATAAATTTCAAGTGTTTTTATCAAAATTAAAAAATGGGAATTTAGCACGAATAACAAAATCTTTTGAAATTTAAATTTTGTATTCCCAAAAATTGAAATTACTGTTTGTATTAATTTTTGATAACGTGAAATACTTCTTCAACGGCCCAAAGTTGCTAATAAGAAACCTCCAATATCTAGTCACCCGACGACTCCAAAAGTCTGAAATCTTTAAAAATCCTTAATTTAGATCAAATAACTAAGGAAATTATAAAAAAATAATTTTTCAGACAGTGCTTTCAAGAGCGGGTGCGAAAGGGTTAATGCGGAAATAATTACGTTATATGTATATTATATGTTTTCTCAAAATTTCGGGTAAACGCCCTATCAAAATCCTAAAATATACTTTTACTGTTGGTTTTATATTGTGTTGCTTTTTTATTATTATATTTTGAGTTGTTGCGTAACAAAAACAAATGTTAACTGAAACTATTTTAGAACTCTAGTCAGGCAGTATTTAAAGGTTTCTACGACCATTTGAATTAAGTCTTTGTGTGCTTGCGGTGGTTTCTCTGCTCTTAAAAATAAAATTAGTTCAATACGTACATTTAAGTTTGCTTTTAAGCATCGTACACGAAATATTCACAACTTGTTACTAAAACAGAGGTATGTATTTATGTATATTGTTTAAATTTTTTTAGTTTCCTAATTTTAAGAGTAGCTCTTGTAAGTTAAGGTGTAAATCAAGGTATGAGGTGTATAGACCATGTTTTAAAATCATGCTAACAGATGTCATATTGTTTCCAGTTCTCCTAAAGGTGCATGTGCATGCCTATCAAAATTGCTGTTTTACATAGGATTTATAATATTCGGTCACAAACGTACATGGAATTTGCTTCTGACATTGTCTATGTTTTTTCGCATAGTTATTGCAGAAACCAAAGTAGTTCTCGGTTTCAAAATAGCGTGCGGCCGATATACAAATTTTAGTTTGAGCCGAAAAAGAGTTCAGCCATCTAAACATTTTTTTCTTAAATCTTTTTCTTATTGTTAAGCTTGTTAGGCCCGGAGCTTCAATGTTAATAAAACATCAATTTTATTGCTGTTTTCCCCAACGTTTCGGAGAGTATTTTTCTACTTCGTCAGGGGGCGTCTATTTAAATATGTGTAAAAACTTAAAACATATGCACTAACAAATCGATGCCAAAATTCCTAAAAAGCTCTAAAACGGATAAATATGTACCTATATTGTTTCTGCAAAAAATAATTAATAATATGATATGATACAAAAAAAATTTACATTTAAATATATAGAGATATGTATATATGTAAGTACATTTACATCAATGGTGGGTGCTCCACATGAATCAAATAAACAAGATTGCGCATTGCGCATGTCCGTTATATTTGTGTTTGACGAAACAATAGACTTTGTGTGTGTTCATTTGTGTGAGTCTTACATTTTTTACAACAAACACTCATATTTAGTCTATGATGACGTAGATGCGCAATAGAAATTTTTTTTTGTACGGCTGAGTGCGCAATCTTGTTTTTTTGATTCATGGGCGCTCCATAGCAGGGCTGCCAGGTACTTTTTTTCGCTCTCACCAAATTAAAAAATAAATTTCCCCAAATATCCCCCGATAAATGAAAGAATCCCCACAATAAGCCCCTGTAAAAAAATACATCATTTTTAACGGATAATTTGAATATTTATTTAAGTTTTACTTGTACCATGTTCTACAAGAGATCATTTCTATCGAAAGGAAATATGTAGTTGTTTTTTAAATATCTATATACAGTGGAACTTTCCTATAATGAATTTGCATGGGACCACAAAATCACTTAATTTTTTAGAAAGTTTGTTATACAAAATTAATATTATTTCCACTTTTATTAAAAAATAATGATGATATTTTAGTTTGGATTACATTCCCACGTGCAGCAGTTATCCATGTAATGCGTAATTATTATTAGACAATTTTTAGTCTTTTGAATAAAAAATTATATTGCACAAATCAATTTTAAAACTATTTAAGGTGTGAGCGCATTTCAAGTCAAGTAATAATTGGCACATTAGTGGTCTGGGGCAATCATTTTTTACTAGTTCTAAACCGATTTTTTTTATTTCTTTTTTAAAAACACAATGGTATGTTAATTTCGAATTATTTATAATCTAGACTAAAAACTTTTACGACATTTAAAAAATTTTCCATACGTCTTATACGTTTAACATTTTTATTTGGTTTAATATCTTTAGTTTTTCTAAAATCTTTATGGATGAAGTTTCCTGAGGATCTGGCCTAAGCAACCAGTGAAATGCGCATAGGAATAGCTTATCCCATCAACAATAAATTTCAAGTGTTTTTATCAATAATAAAAACTGGGAATTTAGCACGAATAACAAAATCTTTTGAAATTTTAATTTTTCATAAACTTAAATAAGTTTTGGCTTGTACACACTATTTTACATTTCAATCGAATTTTCTTTACCCAATCGTCACCAAACTTCATATTAAATGTTTTTATATACAAAGGAACCAATAAAGCTGTTATGATACTTGCTATTTTTTGTGTTTTTTCTATATTGGAGAACAGTGCAAATATATTTGCATAGAAAAACTGACTAAGTGTAAAGAGTATGATTATATCATAAAACATCTTGAAATGTCAAACAAATATACATGTGTTATCGATAAATAATCTAAGACTGTCAAAAAAAATATAAAAATTTTTAACTTAAAATTGACATTTCCAGATTAATTGTTAGCACTATTGCCATTTTTTTTTAGTTTTTGATCGGTTTGACGGTTTTTAACTTTTTTTTTTTTTTTTGCGATTTTTAGCTTTTATGACGGTTTTTTGTGGGGAAAAAACGTGGGCAGTATTGTTTGTTTTGTTTACATTTTATCAAATTGTATTTCTTGTTCTTTCTCGCATTTGTTGTTTCATTCAGTCAATCCTAAAAAAATCCAATACAAAAAATAGCAAGTATCATAACACCTTAAGCCCATTCATTGGCTTTAGAGTTCACTTTAATTTTTTTGAACACCTCTTATACACACTAAGTTGTCCAGGAAAATGCAAATTTTGGACTTTTTGTGCATAATCGAATTATTGACAGATTACCTTCAACCTTATCAGATAGTTTGTTTAATAAAAACGAAAATTTTTTTGACCGGTGCTCATTGATATCAAGTGATGTTGCAAAAAATAGCCACTTTAATGTGTTTGTGACACATACTATGTCTGCATTAAACTTAGTTGTCTTTTATAGAAAAATTAAGCTCATATTTTTTATTTCCCCAAAAAAATCCTAAGCTTTATTTTTAAAATCCCCAATGCCAACCCCAAACCCCAAATACAATTTTCTGTCCCTTTTAGCAACAAGAAAACCCCTAATTTGGGGTCAAACCCCCTAAACTGGCAGCCCTGCTCCATAGCACAATTGTGAGAGATTTCACACGTATTCTTAGCCTCTTTAATTTAGTTTTCGATGAGACAGCGGCGAATGCACATGAAGCGGATGCTTACAAATTTTCTTATATTTTTTTCAAGAGAATTTACGCAGCTAACACACATGTTTCATTTAAAATAAATGATGTTATTCGAAAAATATTTTTTTTTCTGTGAACAGTAAATCTCTGCAATTTGAACTATTAAAATAATGTTTTAGTTTACTTCAAATGCGTAAAATATTAAATAAATAAGGAAATATAATAATATAATGCACCATTATATTTCAAACGCCTGGCTTTATGTTTGGTGGGTACTTCTGCCATGCCACTAATCCTAATGAGCATAAATACAATCACAGTTTTAGTTGTGCCCACTTCTGATTTACATAAATATATTTGGCACTTGGATTGTTTTACTTTATTACCAAAAAAAAATTAAGTTACGAACAAACCTCGAGGAAAAAGCATATACAGGGGTGTGCTGGAAATCGAAAACGTAAAACGAGAGAATTCGGAAAATATTTTTAATACACTTTTAATCTAATTTTTTTAATTTTTGTTATAAAATTCCATTTAAAAAGAAATATTTGTATAAAATTTTGCTATTAAAGAAATCTTATTAAAAAACGACTTTTAAAATTCTTGTGTTTTACGTTTTCGACTTCCAGCACACCCCTGTTAGCTTCAAAATAAATAAATAAAATTATCAAATAAACCTATTCTACCAAGGCGTTTTTACACTTTGTAGTCGTGGCTAAAATAGCCGTTACTTAAATATATATACGATTTTTTTGTCCAAGATACATATATCAAAGCTGGCAGGCACATCGCCTACATTGATTGCCAGTATAAAAAAATTTGGTTCAAAAAGGGGCACAAAAACTACAAAATAATACAAAAGGGGACTTAAAACAAAGGGGCCCAAAAAGTGGCACGGCAGTCAAAAAGGTGCAAAAATGCGACTTTAGTCGCATAACGGTAACGCTGCACCCACTAACTAGAAGCTTTTTATTTTTGCTTTTTCCACTGCCATCAGGGTTGTTAGGCTTTTTTCTTTAAAAATCGTCAACAAATCGTCAAATATTTAAATTTTACAAGTTAGAGACAATTAATTGGATTGATTGGTTCAAAAATATAAATTTTTAGCCAGAAATTCTATTTATGAAGAAGAAAGTGGAAAGAACATATTTATCATTTGAAAAGAAATACATAAGAAATAATATATTTTCAAAAAAATTTATTTATTTCATTTATCCATATTCACAAAAACATTAAATAAAAAATAAAATCTTATTTGCTATTAACTCGAACTTGAATGATGAATTTTTAGCGCTATCACTTTTGCAAATTGTTTTTGCTGTTGAACCAAGGGTTCTGTCTATATCAACAGTCTTTTTACCCGACTTGAAACGTTTTATTTCGTCCAATTTTAGTTCCAAACTAATGCGTTGTCTTCTTTTCGCGCTCATTTTTCTACACAACTTCTTATAAAGAACTAACTTCTTACTTCCTAACGCGCAACTATAACTTACCTAACAGAATTAAATGGCAATTCGCCTTTTTACACGCAAATAGAAAAATTCTTAACATGTGATTATGACTGCATCGAAAAATTCAATCGTATTTAGAAATCGAAATCATAAAAACGCAAAGCGGATTTAACCAATTTTTAAAAAGCGCACCAAC
Source organism: Pollenia labialis (assembly GCA_949318255.1). NCBI lineage: Eukaryota > Metazoa > Arthropoda > Insecta > Diptera > Polleniidae > Pollenia > Pollenia labialis. The sequence goes on from OX439139.1 coordinate 128,033,303, forward strand.
AAGGACCGACGCAAAGCGGGGATCTAGTGTACATATATATTTTGCAGTATCGATGGCATTTATATAATTGTAGAATTTGAATTACTAATGCTTCTAATGAAAGCCACCTGGTTTGTGATGGGGAAGAATTTTTTTTTTTTGTTTAATTTCTAAAAATTTTTGTATTTCGAAAAATAGAATTTTACGTTTTGGACTCTTCCCAATATAATTATAAATATTTCTTGTAAGTGTTTTAATGATGCCAAAAAATCGTCATAACACTATTAGTTTTAGTTAAAAAATCGTCAATCGTCATTTTACATTCCCTACAAGAAATGAATGAGCGAGTAGTCACATTTTTCATTTTCTTGTAGGGTTATTTTCTCCAAAAAATCGTCAAAATAACGAAAAGTCTTCACATCTAACAACACTGACTGCCATTGAAATTTTTAATTTTTTTAGAGTAGTCACATTTTTAATTTTCTTAACACCAAAATGAAAAATGTGACTACTCGCTCATTCATTTCTTGTAGGGCAACGTTCTGTTTTTCGTTTGTGCAAAAAAGCAAATCTCTATTTTTATTTTTTTACAATTGCTTTTTTACCAGCTAGCGACAAGAAAGGCCAGCCACATAAAAAGCAAAAGCTCAACATGTTTCTTTTGCCTTTTCCTTTTTTTACTTTGTCCTAAAAGAAGAGCTGGCGTCTCATCACCGCATACGATATCGAGCAAAATTGATCGAAATTATTTATTTTGGTATCATGACTCTCGATATCGAATGAAATTTATTTAATTTGAAATAATAGCATTCGATATCAAGTAACTCGACATTAAATTTCTCGAGTTTTCATTCGATACGTCAGTGTCTATCGTATGCATCGTATCGTATCGAATGCGGTGATTAGACCCCTGTTTAAAAAAGAAAAAATTAAAAAATCTAAAAATCAAATTTTTGTCTGGTTGGTAAAAACACAGAGAACAAAAAAAGCCGCACTTACATACATATAAGTGCTAAACGCAGTCGATTTATGTGCTAATAGGAAATTATCAGCATGTGTGATACATTCATACGTACATACGTATGTACATTATATGTATATGTATGTATATTATATATATGTCCTTTATTTATCTAAATATAAATAGAATTACAATTACTGAATACCATAAATACTTAAATAAAGTTCAGTGTGAACATAGGGCGTCATTTTTTAATATGCCAGTTATAAATAACAAAAATGGAAAATTGTTTTCCGCTTTTTAGCTGTTATTGGCAGGACTGGCAAATGTGGCGATATCTAAATTTCGATGGAAATGTTCGTTTGGCGATATGCGAAATGCATTTTATGTAAATATTTTTCATTTACCATATACATATGTACATATGTATGTATGTATATAAAATATTATAAAAACTTAATTCTCTTGTTTGTAAATTTTATTTAAAATTTATAATTCTAATTATAAATAACTGTTTCAAAATTGTTCTTTTTGATGTATTTTGTGTATCATTGAAAAATATTGTGGCGAATATAAACAAATTCGCCTTTCGTAACGTACATTCAATAGGGAAAAAGTATATGACTGAAAGGCCAAAGTTTTTTTTACCAAACAATTATTTTAAAAAATATTAAAAAATATACATACCGACAAGTTTTAAACAGTAAAATTTAAAATTTCTTAAAATATACAGCCATTTCTTAAAGAAAATTCCATAAATTTTAAAATTATATTGATATGTGTATTTTCAAATTTGTATAAAAATATACTTCTGAAATTAACCTAAATTCAGAACATTAAACTTATTTTCAAGTTTTTAGAAACACTAAAACGAATTTTCCGAAATCAATTCCTCATGATTTTATGCACTTCCTACCTTAAGTCTTTACTACTCTTAAAATCAAGAAAAACTACGCTCATTTAAAAAAAAATAATGAAAAATTTCCATTGATTAAAACTTCATTTGTTTTCGATTTCAGAACATGGCATTTTTGATATAAAAATCACAAATGGCAATATTTTCATAGCAAAAATCTTAAAAAAATATTTGGTTGCTGTTTTGAAAGGGATTTTTTGTTCCGTTTCTTGCAAGGCGAATTTATTACAGGTGATCTTAAAAGCCCTGCTGATATTAGCTAAAATCAGTGTTAGATGTCAAAATTTTGTTTATTCTCTTTTAATATCTTTATTTCTGTTTTGTTTTATTTCGGTTTTTGACATTGTACAATGATTTTACAAAAACAAATTGCTTGTGGCTTTTGTACGTGTTGTACTTGTTGTAGTACCGAGATTACCTCGGATGAATTCGCCTTGGTTCCTTGGTAACAAATCATGAAAAAATCGTAGTACACAGTACAAATTATTCGAGCTCGTAAATAATTGTATCAAGAAAAAACATATTTGTACGCATTATTATTTTAGAAAAAAGTAACCAAAATGAAAAAAATATTCACATCTTCACATTGAAAAAAAATATAACTCATTTTGGTTAGGAATAACCAAAAACGGCAGCCCTGCCAACAATAATAAAATAACAACAAATAACCACAGATATTGTGGAAATACTTATGGTGACATCAGATATTTGTAAGCAAGGCGAATTGAGTAGAAGGCGAGGTCAACTCTACAACAACACTGCTTCTGTGGTCGGGTTGTCAAAAATATTGCTAGTAAAAAAAATAGGTTTGTTTACATAAAAAACTATTTTGTATACAAACTTTGACAAGTCGACCACAGAAAAAAACACCATATCGCTGGCTTAACATGTAAAGGCTCTAAGCTCACTTTTTTAAGAAATTGAGATTTTAATGCAGTAATGTGCAATAAGTAAAAATACATTGTTTACAAAGAAAAAATTACAGTTATCTCATTTTTTGTTGTTGTCTTGTAGTGATGAGCAAAAGCGATAAGTCCAATTTATCACAAGAAAAAGGTCTAAGTCCCAATTAAAAGTACAGTTTAACCATTTCTCTCAAATTTTTCCATCACATGTATTTTGATTGTTTTTTGTCTCACCTGCAAAATTTTCAAATATGGACTTAGAGCCTTTACATGTTAAGCCAGCGATATGTTGACATGACCCCACCTTCTAGTCAACTCGCCTTGATTTGTAAGCAAGAAAAAAATGTTATGTCATACTCAATTCAAAACCATAAGTAACTGTTTTTGTTTTTAAGATATGGTGAGTGGACAAAAGCAAAACCATACAATATCAGCAATGTTCCCACCAGCAAAATTCAAAATTATACTTGAGATGAAGCAAAATTACCCAATTTCAATGAAATTGCACCTGTTATAAAATAAAAGTTATTTTTAAAAAAACAAAACATTTACAAAGCAAAAGCACAACAAACTCATTGAAAGAAGATCAATATTACTTAGTCAAACTGTTAAGATTCTTATTGAAATTTAAAATAAATTAACAAAAATAACATTAACAACTTAAAATCAATTAATAGAACTTAAAATAAAACTCCTAAAATAATGAGTTTAACTTCCACATTTGGTTGCGTATACTATCTAGGAAAGGTTCAAAATGCTCATTGCCATTCCTTTATAATGGGTGTTTTTAAGCCCAATAGAGGATATGAAAGGCTAGCTGTGAAACGAACTGTCATACTGCTTTCTCTTCTTGCTCAGGCACATCATCATGAATAAATTTATGCTTGAACAACGCAACCAAATTATCGAAATTTACTTCAGCGACTTCATGATTTAACTGACCTGTGAAGTCACTGGTTTATGCTGAGAAACCAGCAACAATTGACGTCTTGTTCATTTTATTCGTGACATGCAGCCAGCAATGCTCGAAAAAAAAGGAACAAATTCGTACGTCTGCAATGCGTTTCATCAAGGACAGGCGCGTGGAGCCTATTTGTTTGAAATAAGTTTCAAATGGTAAAGCCGTGTTTCAATCTGCGATTCGAATTCATTTTTTTGTGTTGTCTACCATTTTAAGTTTCATGGGCTTAAAAAATACCCTTTATATCTTATTTAGTAAACTAAATGACTGCAGAGTTTTATACAACTGACCCTTTCGTAATTCAGTTTAACAACTGTAAAGGGCGTTAAATATTCTTCAAAATGAGCATTGAAAAGCTGCAAGATAAAGATAACATTAATTATATGTTCGAATATTGGAAACATATCTTCCCCCAGGCTAGTTTTTAGTTTAAATAAATTTTTTCAATAAATTTCGGGTTCTAAATCACTATGATTCATCAAAATCTAAGAGTCCATCATGAGACATTCATTACCGAACTTTTGAAAATATATACATATTTAATGATTGAAGTCTTTTCTTAAAAAGAAACCGAGACTGTCATCACTGAAATGGAATCTTGATTTAATTTGGGTCTCTAAAGTAAGAATTTCAAATAACACCTGATTTATAACTAAGAGAAATAACCCACGCTATACCCACGACAGAAAATTATACCAAATTCGGGTAATTACCCACAAAGTGGCAAAACTGAATATCAGTTACACTCATTCTCTCATTTATGTAACAGATAAATATCTGCTGTATCTGTTTCAACAATACTTACTTCGCCATATTATTTCCATTTTGTCCTATATAATGCAATAAGTCGCACAATGGTGTCATTCATTCAATAAAAAGGTGAACATAACCTATAGGAATAACATAAACAGCGTTGTACAATGTTGCCAACAGACATCAATTTCTGTTCGTTGTGCAGTAAAAATCAAAAGTCTTTAGATTGTTGCCAATATATTGGAATATCAAAAACACATTAGCGATATAATTGTATATTACGTAAAATTTAACAATTTTATTGCAAGTGTATGAGCCGCTTTAGTTCCGTTTTTGTTTTTGTTTTAATTGTGTTATTACACTTTTAATCAGATATTTTGTTAATTTGTTTGGAAAACAGTTATTTTTTTCAAATTTTATAGATAACTTGAATATTTTTGTCGTGAAATTCTTCATCACTTATATTTATAATTCTCCTAATAAAACTTTTTGCTGTATTAATTATTTGATTCGTTGGTTGAGTAGTGTAATAATTCATTATCCTGCCTGATGATGTCTCTTTCGTAAACCAGTCAAAACTAATTGTATTTTCTGTTCTATATTGTTTTGTGTCCATAAACGCTATTCTCGCTTCATTTTCTATTTCCATTGTAAATTTGATTTTGGAATGATAATCATTTAATGTTTTTAGAATTATATCCTTGTCTTTTGACGAAATTATTGCCAAGAAATCGTCTACATATTTTGTGATGTATTTGATATTAATGTTCACCTCGTTAAGTTTTTCCAGTGCGTCGTCAAGTAAGCTGTCAAGAAGTATAACTGCTATTGTCGGGAAAAGAGGGTTGCCCATGGGCATTCCAAACACTTCCTCTATTCCTTAATATATGTACGTTTTTTCTTAATATATGTACAAATAGAAACTGGAAATTATTTCCTTCTGAAGGTTACTTTATATTATATTCAACATTTTTTATTTTTCGAATTTATTCTATGAGCTAAATTTCAGTTATGTATTTTTATAGAGCTTTATAAAAATACATATAATAAATTAACAGCCTGGCCCTTGATGTCGACCGTTACCGTTCACTTGCATTTTCAGTGGCAAACAGCTGATTTGCGGCCCACTATGTACTTGATCAACAATGAAATATTATGCGAACGCAAATGTCAGAATTAGTCAGTTGTGTTGTAGTTGTCGACAGAGGCATTTTGTTAAAATATTTAACAACATTTTTATTTGCACACAAACACTAAATATTTTTTTATTATTATATATTTTTAAAACACCACCACTTATAAAATTATATAGGTTTTTAAAATATTTTTCATAAAATTATATTCTATATTTTACTGCTTTGTTTGATTTTTGTTTATTGCTTTGTTTTCCATTCTGCTTTGTGTGTAGCTAGAGTTCTAATTTTATGGCTTAATTTATGTTCTCTCGATTTTTATTTACAAACAAGCGTTTTATTTGTATAATTGCTGATGTGGCAATACAGTCATTTGACAAAAAATACATGAATTACGTTAGAAACGTAAAACCAGTCGACCAGTTGGCAATGAGCAAGGTATATTTACACAAGGTAGACTCATTTGGGAGTGTAGACATGCTGCTCTATAAAAATAACCGAGTGGAACGGAATTGTCAAAATTGTCTTCATATAAATTTAACGCACACATGTACCAATTTTGGCTCATATACACGGAATTTGACATTGGTGTTCCAACTTAGGTAAACAGCTGACAAACATATGGGCCAACGAGTTTACCTTGTGTAAATATACCTTGGCAATGAGTGTTGTGTTGGCGCTTGCTTAACCCTAGGTCTACACTAAAGATAAATATGTCAGCAAGTTGGCAATAACGTCGGCAGAATAACCGAGCATTATTTCTTATTGCTCAGCTTATGTTAAAGGCATGGGAAAACGTATTTATAATTTGAAAGAAATCAGAGAAGAAGGTGCGTGAAAAACTGACACCATCTTGCAAAAATTATTTTTATTAATAGAAATTCTTTCTTATTCGACTTTATTATTTAAATGTATATTAATTTGTTCAAGCTTAAGGTCTTTTTTTATTAAAATATTAATTTTTTTAATTTTTTTTAAAGTAAAATTAATATTTTTATATAAAAAAGAACTTAAATTCAAACAAATTAATATAAATGTAAATAACAAAGATCAAATTATATTGATAAAAATAATTTTTGTAGTATTATTTTAGTGTTTATTAAATTCTTTAATTTAATTTTTTTTACTACAATTATAATTTGCTACCATTTTACAAATTTAATTTCTTTCGCAAACAATTTGCTTCTATTTTTATTCTTGTTTGCTTCTTTTTTTCAGTTTACAACCAAATTTTACGTTTTATGATAGCAATAATTGTCAACAAAAATGGATTAACAATTATTGTAACATAAATTGCCGGCAATAAATATGTTCAAAAAATTGCTGTCTACATTAAAGATAACATAATTTTGACATTTACTGCAATATATGTCGCAATAATTATCTCTGGTATAGATGGGCAAGCTGCCGACTTCAATATGTCAAAAATGGAAATGATAATTTTTACGACGACACGGCTACATGGCTGCAGGTTATTGTCTGTGCTTATTTTGTCGTTGTAGTCGAATTAAACTAATTTCTATTTTTGTCCACTACAAAACAAAAAGTGTTTCTAATATTAAAAAATATTTAAGGAATAAGTGCTTTAAAATATTTTTTTTGTTTAACAGAAAAGAATACGATTGAAATTAAAAAAATTTAAAACTTTTTAGTATCCTTGAAAGAAGTTCTATAGGAAGATTTTTTCGTGCTTACACTTTCTTAGTTTAGGAGTTATAGGACGTAAAAGTTGTAAAATACTTTATCTATATCTCTTTAGCTTTAAAAAGAATCTTTAAAATATGGGAATCATTGGAAAATTATTCAAAGTATTTTTCACGTGGCGTTTAAAGCAAACCGATTAACCAATTTAGAGCCAATTCAATTTCTATATTCGTACTCCGTGGCTGATTTTTTTTACAAAATTAGCTTTTAAAATTAAACTTATATCGATATAGAAATTATTATCTAGCCCTTAGATATTTGCTTAATAAAGTTTTTCTGTATTGCGGGTTTTCAGCCTTGCGGAACACTTATTAATTATGTACATATTACAATAATAAAATATATAACTAGTACATAAATTATTACCACATATATATATTTTTACTCAAACTTATATACATGGATATAATTTTATAAACCTTAATAAATTAAAATTTTTACATGATGGAGTTACTAATAATATGTTTGATTAAATATATTGACAAAAAAGTGTTGTTGAAAAATCTATCAAGAAATATTAATATTTGAAATTTGTTCTTAACGGGCTAATAAATCGGAATTTTTAATCCATCATGTGAAAGATATTTCGAGGTAGTTTCTTATAATACCAATACTTTTTAGATCCAGTTTTTCCTATAAAGTTATTGATAAGGGAAATGTTCGTAGATGCACTTGTTGGGTATCACTTGCTCAGAAGTAAAGTTAAATTTTCCTAAAAGCATCACTTGTAAGAAACTTGGCATCACTCTCATATGTCCAAAGTTTTTTATGCAGTCATGCCGCAGCTCTGAAGCAATTTTTTTCTTAGGCAATAAATTTTGACATAAAGAAATCGTTTTATTTTTCTTGTGTGATGTTTTTTCTTGTAATTTTAACAAATTTGAAAATAGCTTAAAATAACTATATTGTGTGACCAAATATATAACTTTACTTATATATACATATTTTTTTTTATACCCTCCACCACAATTAGTTGTGAAGAGGGTATATTAAGTTTGTCATTCCGTGTGAAACTTTTTTTTTATTCATCTCAGACTCCATAAAGTACATATATTCTGGGAGCTATGAATCAAAATGTGGAACCACCACCTAAAAATATGATAATTTTGTTACAAAAAATAACATAAATGGAGGAACAAGGCACGGAATGAGATAAGATTTTGCAAAAATTTGTTTTATTCGACTGGAAATCACGCTGTAATTTCGTGAAGATCCGTCCATAATTTACCCTAGGCCCCATATAAACACTACTCCCGGAAAACAGTTTAGTACGCCTAAAACCGATAAAAATAATGCTATCATAACAAAATTTGAATTGAAACTGTAACTCAGGCTAGTTTAAATTGCTAAATAATTTAATATAGATCTAAACCTCAAACCAACCAATTTTAATGCTGATGTCTGTTTTTATAGAGATAAATTAATAATAAATAGGCATCATATAGATATACCTCCTGAAATATTCGATCAGTCGGTGGAGGGTAATAAAGATTCGGCACAGCCGAATATAGCACTCTAACTTGTTTTTTTTTACTTTTGCGAACAAAACTTCAAATTACTGTTAGCAAATGTCAAATCACTGTCCAATTTTACTGTCTGCTAAATTTGCTAGACAGTAGACAAGACAGTTGGGAAAGTATGCATGTATTAGTGAAAAGGTTTGCATGTATTGCTACTGTCTTGCCAGTACTGGCAAATATAAACGTCAGGTTAAGTCAATATTTAGTTTTTAACTTTGCTTGAAGAGAAACGAAACTGCATAGCACATACTATTTTCAAAAAAACTTTTTCTTTAAACCCCATACTTTAAGTGTATATTTACCCCCATATTCATAAAAAGTATTTTTTATTTATAAAAGGTTTATTTAACAAGTTTTTATAGAAAATTCGTTTTATAAACCTATATTTTTTACAAATATGGGGGTTTAACTTTAGTCTCTGACTAAATATTAAGATTAGGATGTATGCCGTCTCCTAAAACGCAAAAGGCCTTAACTAACAAAAAAATAAAAATCGATTTTTTCATTAAATCTGATGTATTGCATCAGCACAAATGTCCACAAAAAATTTAATTAACAAAAAAAGAAACGACCCGATCTAAAAAAGATGATATAATAAACGCTAAAAGATCTAACTAACAGTATTTATAAAATGAAACATTGTTAATTGTCAAAACAACTGGTAGGATTTACAAGAAAAGAGAAGAAAAATATATTATAAACAGTTTTATGCAATTTGTCAATTTATTACGTTTAATATTTTTATTCTTCTCCTATACAATTTTCAAAATGTTAGATAGAGCCTTTTGCGTTTTAGATGAATATGTATGTATGTGTGGTGTCGTGGCTGAAAATCAATGTTAAAAGAAAATAGAAACTGGGAATTATTTCCTTTCATAGGTTACTTTATTATATTCAACATTTTTTTATTTTTTCGAATTTATTCTATGAGCTTAATTTTAATTATGTATTTTTTTTTTTTTATTTAATTTAAGTCTATGAGCAAATTCCTTACAGACTATCTTGGTGTATTAACATAATAATTTATTTATTTAAGCAAAGAAAGAAAGATTAAAATAAACATTATTGATTTATGTGTTGTTTTCACAACACAAGTGACTGAACGTTATGTGAAATTTATATGAAAAGCACTCAGGTTTTTGAGTGTTTCCCATATAAATTTTACTACACGTTCAGTCACTTGTGTTGTGAAAACAGCACATTAAATATAATATAATATTGCTTTTTATGATATTTATGTTCAGAGAATAGTCGATAAAGTTACACATTTCATTGAAACAGCTGCATAATTTTCTTATTGGATCTGACATCGCAAAGTTTGTTCGGCATGTCCTGACATATAGAGGGTTGAAAATACGAAGTAAACGTTGAGCAATATTAAAAGTAACGTTACTCAATAAAAATTCGGAATGTGTACTACCATTTATAAGATTGAACATAAAAGATATATTTAGCATCATTCGCCGGCTTTTTAACGTTGGTAAATTTATTTCAGCTAGTCTTGTTGAATATCAAGGTAATACCAGCCATCCTCTATAATCACTTCTTAAGCAGAAAATAAGAAATTGTTTTTGAACTGATTTGATACGATCATTACGAATATTATAGATCGGGTCGCAAATAATGCTGCCGTATTCGAAAATTTGTCTGCCGAGCGAAGTAAAAAGACGTTTTGTGGTTAAGGGATCGTTGAATTCCTTTGCCCATCTTTTAATAAAAGCCAGAACACTGCGGGATTTATTAACAGCCATCGTTATATATTGAATAAAGTCAAGTTTTTTGTCTAACAATATTCCCAAATCCATTATTTCAATAACATATTGTAAAGTACAGCCATCAAGAACGTAGGTGTAAGCACACTTTTTTACTCTGGAAAATTGCATATGTTTGCATTTATTTAAATTTAGTTCCATCAGGTTAAGTTTACACCATTTGTCCTATTCCTTTAATTTTTAGGAATGACATTATCCTAAAAATTAAAGGAATAGGACTATGTACTACAAAAAAGATTTGTAAAATACATAATTGAAATTAAGCTCATAGAATAATTGCGAAAAATAAAAAAATGTTAAAAGAAAATATTTTCTAAAGAAGTCCGCAACAATAAATTGTATACAATGAATTTAAATTTTAATTATATGTATATGTATATCTGTGGCATTTTGACAAAACATCTTAAGTCAAATTTAAAAAGTTTAATAAAACGTTGTTAATCATACGAATTTTTCATTCAAAAACATTTTTGTTTACGTTTTGAAAATTTTGTATTATAGAGGAAATTTTTCTTTTATTTTGGTTTATTGTATTATTTAATAAAAATGATTTTTTCAACGATCTTTTTTGAAAAACTTTTTTGCCCGTGCACGACACGTTTTTGTTATCTGACATGTCAAATTTCCCAATGCAAAATACTTACATGTCGTGTATTACCTTTTTAACTTTGCTTCTGTAAAAGTCAGACGCAAAGTCATCTGACAAAATTTCTATTTTCTTTTGACAAACCATCTGACATCTATGTTGTTATTTTGAAAAAAAAAAAAAAAAAAAATTTAGAAATCTATTCCGCAAAGAAGCCGGCAGCGGTGGTGCACAATTGACGGAATCATTGGCCGGCTGAGGTTGTTATTTTACAATACCGATAAATGTATGTTCTTTTAACCTTTTAATAGAAATAATGTACATACATACATATGTATGTATATAAAAACCTTTCATTAAAGAATAAATTTTAAGATGGCAGAACTCTTTTATTTTTGTGGCGGCCGCACGTTATTGAAACCGAGAACTACTTTGGTTTCTATAATAACTATGCAAAAAAAAAAACAGAGACAATGTTAGAAGCAAATTACATGAACGTTTGTGACCGAATATTATAAACCTTATGTAAAACAGTAACTTTAACAGACATGCACAATTAAATTTGACATGCAAATTTGACAAGTCAGATGTAAAAAACATGTCGTCTATATGCTCCTTTATCTTGACTTAAGATGTTTTGTCAAAATGCCACAGATATGTACATATCGCACACCAACTCATACACAGGCATAACTCAAAATTTATCAAAATCGTCTTTTTTTCGTAAATCAGTTTACAAACCAAATCTATAGCGACCACAAAAATTACGTTTAAGTCACCGTCTTCTTTAACTTGTTTTCTTTTACCGTTCAGTGGATAAAGGGAATGAGTCAATTTTTGGCTTTTTTGAGATTTATCGTGGATACATTTCCTTTAATGACTAACGATGTATGGTAAAAATTGTATCTTCGAATTTTAACGGAAACCCCCTTTTAAAGACAAAACATTTTTTTGTACGAAACACAAAATTTTTATTTTCAGTGGAAAAAGGGAATAAGTCCACGCTTGCATTTATATTGCATTAATCACTTGTTAACTTTGCTTTTAATAATATGAATTCGACATTTGATCGCTGTTATGATATCGCTGTGGTTAGAAGAGTTTCTAATTTAGTAAGTGCAGCGTTACCGTTGTGCGACTTTAGTTGCAATTTGCAACCTTTTTGACGCCCTGACACTTTTTGTGCGACTTTTTCCAAATCGTCTAATTTGGAAACTTTTCCAACTATTTGCGACTTTTGCCCCTTTTTGTAAGTGAATTACTTTTTTTTAAATGCATAATTTCACATATTTTCCCTTAAACATATCAATTTTGTTTTAAACATTCCCCTGGATATGTAACCTCATTCGATTGATCAGGTGATTATTTTGTATCCAGACAATTTCAACTACTGAACCGTATTGTATATGACTTGTTTTGTATCGTGTTCATTGAATTTCCATGCCAATCTGGGTTGATCGGCATTATTATTTAAAGCGTTTTAAGGCAACTTTTTTACCGCTATTGATCTCATATCTTTATTTAAAAATGTTATAAATGACACACGCTTTTATTAAGGAATTGGAGTTGTTAGAAAGTAAATCGAATGATAAATCATACAATTACAAAAAAAAAATTACAAAATGCTAACCATTTTTGGTATACAGTAGAAAGCTTTAAAATTGCTTTTAATTAACAATTGTAACTTAATTAACACAAATAAGCAGCGCATGTATTAACTCTTCCGCTCAACAGTGCGTGTGCTGACATTTTTTTTTCAAAATTAGTCCCAACTTCCACAATGCAAGTCTTATTGATAAACTTATCACATTTTCTTCTTTGAATCAGCTTCGGCGTTTTCACGAGTCAAATCTTATTTATTATTTATCTGTTATTCTATTTGTATGAATGTATATGTGCGTTTTGACATTTCGTTTAAAACATATTTCTTATTAAAATGTATTTAAATTCAAATTCGTGTTGAATATTTTAACAATTGTTTAATTTAAATTAAAGTTGTGTAAAAAGTATGAATCATTAAAAAAATTCATACACAAAAATCACACGCGCTACGAAATTAGCTTTGTACAACGAAATTAAATATGAAAGATAATTGTCAAAATAGACCTGCTGAAAATTACGAATGAGAAAACAAAACGCATATGACGAGTACAGCTAGGGTTGCCATACGTACTGTTTTTAACAGCACATGTACTGATTTTTTGCAATTGTACTGTTTTATGCATAATGTCCAAAACAGTACGCAAATGTACTGTTTTTTACACTTTGTACTGTTTTTTGTACTGTTTTTTTTTTGTTCAGTCTCCAAAAAACCAAGATATCAAGAAAAACCCTGTTTAAGTCATATTTTGAAAATATCTTAATATGTAACAGTACATAGCTTTAAAAAAAAATGTTGTGTTCCAAACAAAAAAGCTGTAAAATAATAAGACTTTTTACGCTGTGGTCATTGTTTTCTCATAAATACGCAGTAGAAATCTTAATTATTATTTTAAAGCCATATGATTTTATGGCTACCTCTTCCCATAGTATTTGCCTTTAAACACCTGAGAAAGACAAAATCGAAATTTTGTTAAAAATATTATATATTTTAAATACTTATACCAACGCAATTATCTTTAATTCCTAGAATTTTTTTTTTAATATTCGGGCAAGTTCTGAAAATCGAAATCACGTGAAATTGAAAACTACAAATTTAAAAAATTCTCCAGGCTCAATATTTATAAAAATACCTAATTCCTTTCAGAACCACTTTTCTCTACCTAAACTTTTTTTGAAATAAAGAAAAGCTACGTTAATTTTTACAAACATTTTATTGAAAATCTTCAGCGTATAAATTTTATTGAAACTTGTTTTTTACAATTTTAATATTTTCAAATTTTGTTGAATAAAAATACACCAAACTATGTTTTTTGGATTTTATAGATTATAGCTGAACTTGGTAAAATTGGCCGCAAATAATTTAAAAATTGTTTGAAATTGGAAAATTAACTTAGGACACATACATTTTCTCAAATTCTATATGATTTGTGCAACTATTTGTGTGGTGAAAATTGCTTTAAATACCAATATGCATAAAGAAAGTCCTAATTACAAAATCAACGAGTTAATTGTTTTAAGTTAAGTTAGGTTTTTCTCCTTTCTTATATGGTTTACAGGAATGTTATGGTTTTCCTGTCTTCAAATTAAAAAAAAAACATTTAGGCCAAATGCTTCGTTTTAGTGGTATGCGAAATGGAATAATTTCGCATACGTTTAAAATGCAATAAAACGGAAATTATTCCTTTGACGTTACACATTTTAAGTTTTTTTCGTTATATAATTGTTGCATATTAGTTCAAAAGTTTTAAATATATAATAATTTAAGTAAATAGTTGTGTTTTCGCAACAAAAAAAATGTACTGTTTTTTTCTTGATTGTACTGTTTTTGTGTGTTCAATGTACTGTTTTTCCAAATTTAAAATCTGGCTACCCTAAGTACAGCAAGCTGAGTACTCGTTTCTTTTCCCCTCGTCACTCTCGCCTACAAAGTAGCAAGCTGATCAATAAGACTTGCATTGTGGAAATTGGGACTTAGAATTTATAAAAAAATAACTTAAACAACAGGTTAAAAGTAGAAACTTGTGAGTCCATTCTATCAACTCTAAGTTTTCTAGATACTGAATTAGAAGGTTGGGTGCCAAGTGGTGAACTTGTGCGAAAATACAAAAAAAAGTTAAAAAAAAACATTATTATAAATCAATCAATGTAAAATTAATACACATAAGTGTATTTAAACACATTTTTAACGATTTATTTCTCATCTATTTATATTGCTTAAATTGTTAATTCCTTTTTGCTTAGTTTTGTTCAGTTTACGAAAGATTTGTATGTACATCGTTTACCAATACGCACCCGGTTGTTGCTGCATGTCTATAAGCGATGAGAACAAGTCATCGCCATACAACTTTTTTTCAGTTATTTATAAAAAAGTTTTTGTCATACAAATTTTTTTTCGGTTTTTTAACGTAAAAAATTTGTTTTGTAAGTAAAAATTTCTTTTTAACTGAAGCAAATTTAAGAGAGTTTCTAAAGAAAAAAAACCGAAATTGTCACCCGGGTGGTAATTAAAATGTTAAAAAAGTGTGAGACTTAACTTTGAAAAAACGACTTTTTTGAGCGACTTTTTGTTTTAAAAACGACTTTTTGTGCGACTTTTTCAAAATTCTCAACGGTAACCCTGGCAGCGTGTGCAGATCGGTCGTAACCTTCGTCGTAAGTAACAACCTTCCTGCTAATGCCCGTAATTTCTACAAATATATATCTAGCTGTGTATAGATATCTATGGTGTAACGAATTTTTCATAATTTTAACACGTATGTCTTACCTACTTGTCAAACTGTAGTGTATTTTACGTCATCGATTTTTGACAGTTGATTCTAAAAATTAATACAAATACAAACGTTGCCAGTTTTAAAAGCAATTTTATTGGAAAAAACACGTATGCAAAATTAACGTTGAAATTACCAAAATAGTTTTACCGGATAGGTAAAGTTAACTGAAAGGTACGAACACGACCAGATATCTGCTTGTAGAAATTAAGGCATAAAAAGCATTTGAAAAATATTTTAATTATTTCACCTGCGCATATTAAGTAAGTAAAGTTGAATAGTATTTTTTTTAAATTATTATAAATATTAAAATTTACTATTTATAGTAAGCCAATATTTAGATGGATATTTTTTCTTTTTATTTTCGAACGAATGCTCAAAGTCAAAACATAATTAATTTGCATTTTTACGCTGTCGATTTTAACAACAAAAAATTTGGTGGACTTATTCCTTTTTTTCGGTGAAACTCTGATCAATAAAAACGTATTTGTCAGTCTTGATCTAGTAACGAAAGGGATCAAACGTATTGCGCTTAATTAGTGACAAAAAAATCTATAAAAAAAGAATAGAAATAAATAAATAAAAAAAAAGCAATAACAAGTTATATTGTTAAAGAAATTCTTGTGCTAGACACAAAAACAATTGAACATTAATACGTCATAGTTAATCCACTTGTTTGTCTTTTTAAATTTCAAAAAAAAACATACAGCAAGTGTTAAACTAAACTCAAAGAAAAAAAACAACAACAATGAATAAACCACCAGACCAAATGACTTTTGGAGTAAACAAAAAAAAAACATTTAACAATATTAACTCATGGTCCAAAATACTTAATAATGAAAAGAATTGATACACTTGATAATAAAACTCCGTCAGAAAATCTAGAACTAAATCTGACAAATGTTTCACCTTTTCTTATTAAAAAAGTTATTGATTCTCTCTGCGGTAGTGAAGTTGAACAATGCAAAAAACTCAGAAGTGGAGAAATATTAATTAAAACAAAAACATTAAGTCAAGCATCAAAGTTAATTACTTTAACTTCATTAACACCAACAATCAAAGTCGAAATGTCTGAACATAAATTTCTAAATTATTCTAAAGGTGTCATATACTCAAACGACTTAAGAGGCATATCTGAAGAAGAAATTAAAGAAGAGTTAAAGTCTCAAAATGTTTCTGAAGTAAAAAAAATTCTTAAGAAAGGCAATGATTCTACCCTTAAAGAAACTGGATTAATAATAATAACATTCGCATCCACAATCCTATCGGAAGAAATGAATATTGGATATCAAAGAATAAGACTTCGTCCATACGTACCATTACCGATGAGATGTAAGCAATGTCATCGCTTCGGACACTTAACAAAAATATGTAAAAACAATAAGATCTGTCCCGACTGTTCAAAAAACTTTCACTTTGAAGAAGACGACGATATTTGCGATTTTGAGAAAGAATGTATTAACTGTAAAGATAACAACATCCCTTATGGTAACCATGGAGCATACGATAAAACCTGCCCCATATTTTTGAAGAAAAAGGAAATCCAAGCCATTATAACTTTAGAGAAAGTAGATAGGAAGAAAGCAAACGAATGTTACAAAGAACGTAACCAAAATAAAGCATCATTTTCTTCAGTCATCGTACAGCAACCAACATCATCTTCAAATACAACCGTAGAGAAGAAAACGCAAAACAGTAGTATCAGTTCTCTCGCAAGGGAACCAGTGAACTACTCTGACATCAACCATTCAACACAAGGCAATAAGACTTCTCCTAAGCAGAAAAAGAAAGTCGTAATTCTTCCAAGGAAGACATCAAACAAGGCAAAGTTGGCAATGAAAAGGAAAATAGCAAACCAAAACGGAATGAAATCAGGTGAAGAAAATTCAGATTCAAATGAATCAATGGACTTAGAGTAAAATCAGTTGACTTATATTTATATTTTTAAGATTTTATATATATTTTTAAAGAAAAAAGTATTTAATAGAACTAACTACACATAATGGTATTAAAAATTCTTCAACGGAACTTAAAAGGATATATAAATAACTATAATGAATTAACACTACTTATAAAAAAACACAATATTAAAATCATATCAATCCAAGAAACACACCTTACTTCCTGTCCTACAAATTTTCCTATCCCCATTAACTTCTCTTGCTATTCCAACAATAATTCTAACTCTTTTGGAGGAGTTGGGTTATTAATTCACAATTCAATCCAACACGCTTTAATCCCAACTAACAACGACTTTGATGTCGTAGCAGTTGAAATTAATTCAAAGGCGAAGTTTAACATTATCTCTGCGTACATTTCTCCCTCTACCAATTTCAAAAACGATAACCTTCAAAACGTTTTCAATATATTTAACTCGCCATGCCTAGTGACAGGGGATTTTAACAGTTGGCATAAAAACTGGGGATCCCCGAAAAACAACAAAAGAGGAATTATCTTAAATAAATATATAACACAATCCCACTTTGTCTTATTGAACGACAAGTCTCCCACTCACTTTTCGACTCATAATTCACTTACTCATGTAGACTTAACGTTTTGTTCACCTGAACTATCCGTTCATTCTTACTGGAGTGTAGATGACGATCTACATGGCAGTGATAATTTTCCAATTTTTATTTCTCTCTTCCCCTCACAGAATCAAAAGCTTACTAATTTCAAACCTCATTTTATAACTGAAAAAGCCGATTGGGTACTGTTTAATAAAAAGTGTTCTCACTTTAACGCTTCAAGAGACGTAGACACAAATATCGATAAAGAAGCTAATAATTTAAAAAAAATTATTTTGCAATCAGCAAACGAATCAATCCCACAGACGAAGAAAACTTCTACATCGATACCTTGGTGGAATTCTCACCTTAATAACCTTAAAAAAAAAAAAAAACAATGCTGGTACACATTCCGTAGAAATATTAATCAGGAAAACATGATTAACTATAAAAGAGCTAATGCTCTTTTTAAACGGGAAATAAAGAGGAGCAAAAGAGAATCTATTTCAAATCTTACCTCTGAGATAAATCCCTTTACGTCATCAAGCCGAGTATGGAAAAACATCCGAATGCACTGGGCGAAACGAAATTGCAAATGAGTTTTGTTCCTTTTGGTCCTCAGTTTCAGATGATCGAAATTTTCCGCAATTATTTCAATTTAATAAGAACTCTTTTCAACAACATTTCCAAAACATTTCACCAAGCAATAGTGCGTTAAAAATTGAACAAAGCATTAATAATATTGAGCTCTCTTCAACTCTTTCTAAACTGAAGGGGAAGTCCCCAGGATTAGATAGAGTCTCATACTGTATGATAAAAAATTCTCCCAATTGTTTTAAAAAAAGGTTACTCGATTTGTTCAACAGTATCTTAAACTGCAATATCCCACAACAATACAAATATAGCGTAGTTCTCCCTATTCTAAAGCCCAAAGCTGATAAAACCTTAATAAAATCGTATAGACCCATATCATTAAATTCGTGTTTCGCTAAAATTTTGGACAAGATAGTGGCAAACAGATTATGGTGGTTTCTCAACACTAACAAGCTCATTAATAGTCATCAGATGGGTTTTAGGAACGGGAAGTCTACTGCTGATTCGTTAATGTTCATTGACTATCTGGCTACTAGATCCCTTTCTTCTCGTCAACACCTTACTATTCTGTCACTGGATTTCGAAAGAGCTTATGATAAAATAGGTTTGCACACTATTACCGATCAACTAATCAAATGGAACGTAGGCCCAAAGATTATTAACTATATTGTTAACTTCATGTCCAATAGAAAAATCATCGTTAAGGTCGGTAATAACTTTTCCAACTCCCAAACTCTCCACAATGAGATCCCGCAGGGATCCCCGTTGTCGGTAGTGCTTTTTCTAATAGCATATAACAGGCTTAGTGATGTTATTCTTACCCATAAAAATCTGAACTTCTGTGCATTCGCAGATGACTTCAATATAATTATAAGATCAAATAGGGGGAAAAACCCCAATATTAATCTGAATAATTTAGTTTCTGATATTCTGAATTGGTGCAATTACTCTGGAGCAGTTCCTTTACAGACCAAATGCAAATATATCCACATTTGTAGGAAACACAGCTGCAAATGTACTCTTGAGGCCAATCAAATACAAATTGTGGAAGCAGACGAATTGAGAATCCTAGGTATTATTTTTAACAGAAGGTACAACTGGAGATCCCATATTGATTATTTGAGCACTTCATTAAACAACCAGCTTAATATTGTTAAGTGCCTCTCTTGTCAAAAATTCGATTGTAACATTATCTCTCTGACAAATGTTGTGAAATCGCTAGTAGTATCGAAAATTTGTTATGGACTTTTTTTATATGGATACGCTCCCAAAAGCACACTTAGAAAATTTACTGGAATACTAAATGCGGCAGTCCGAGCAACGCTTGGAGCCCTACGTTCTACACCAGTCAACAATATGCTATTTGAGGCGAATATTAATGATTTACTTAACCAACGAGACTTTACCACCGGAAAATTAGTGAAACCTCTTTTGTTCTGTAGCGATAGTCCTTTAAACACCATAGTTCAGAAATTCCGGAAGTCAAAGAAAACTCAAAAAATACCTTCGTGTATCAGTAAAGTTTTTGAAAACTGTTCAGAGTTAGACCTAAAAATTAGCCCAATTAAAGCAAGCCCCCCTAAGAATCCTCCATGGGCCTTTAGAGAAGACTTTATTGATTACTCTCTTCACGCACATATTAAGCATAATACATTACCCATACAATATCAATGGTTATTTCGTAGCGTTACTGAAAGTCAGAAGAATAGCATTTTCATTTATACCGACGGTTCACAATGTGGAGAAAATGCAAGCTATGCAGTAACTTATGAAAATAAGTTAATTAAGGTTTCCGAATTGCCAAGTTATAGCTCGATTTTTTCAGCCGAAATTATTGCCATAAATGAGGCAATGAATTTTGTCAAAAACAGAAGAGGCAAATTCATAATTTGTACTGACTCTTTATCTGCCTTAAACGCGATTTCGAATTTGAATAACAATAATGCCTATGCAAACAATATTAGGGAAATTTTAATCGAAAAAAATAACAAGGTTTCCCTTATGTGGGTTCCAGGTCACATGCAAATTACGGGAAATGAATGCGCCGATTCGTATGCCAAACAAGGTTTAAAATCCCCTCTCATTAAAGCCTAAAATTTTAACGTTGAGGATATAATTAAAAATCTCAAGAGAAGGACAAATCAGAGATATATTACGACTTGGGAAAACGCTAACACTTGGTACAAGAATATAAACTTATCAAAAATCAACATCAAACATTGGATTGCATCGAGCACCGAAATAGGAAGACGGGACCTCATAAAATTTTTAAGACTGCGACTAGGACATACTTAAATAACCCACGGACATTTAATAAGCAAAAATGACCAAACATTATGCAACTGCGATCAATCTACAACGGTAAATATAAAACATATTATATCTGACTGCCCGCTTTATGCACAAGAACGAAAATTAATCTTTGGGCACACTGACCCTATCCTAGCTCTCTCCTCTCCCTCAAATAAATCTATTAGAGAACTAACAACGTATTTAAGATTAACTAAGCTGTATCACCACATTTAAAAACACACATAAAATTAGATTTAGTTATAAGTATGAAATATTTCTTTTTTAGCTTAAGGCCTTGTAGCTATAGCTATACTTTTAGCATTAAAATAATTATATTCTAATGTTAAACCTAAATAAATAAATAAAAAACGTATTTGTATCATATTTACAGGTTTAGTAAACACATACACTTACATACTAACAATATATATTTACAAATTGTAAAGGCAGCCCTAATAATTAATTTTGCAATTTTAGTTTTGAGTTTTGTTGTAACAACTAGTTTTAAAGTCAACGTCAACTGTTCTGTCGTTTTTCTCCATTTCAAATTTTTGGACTCATTCCCTTTATCCACTGAACGACTCATTTGTGAAACTAATTTCAATTAAAATATTGCAGCTACGTTTTTGAAGTCAGTTTTCTGTCTCTCCTAAACATTTTTGATTTTTGAGTGGTCCTGTTTAGGTTTTACTGTGCGAAATGTACAAATTTTAATTTAAAAACCATACGAACTACAAGACCTTAAAATCGGGTTTTACAAGGCAAAATTGTGTATTTTAATCCCCTTATGCAAAAAAACTTATAACTCATATTAGTTAACAACATTAACCCCAGCAAAAGCGAATGAGCTTAATGTGTTGGTAAACTAATGTGAACTTTAACTGTTGTTTGCATAAGGCGGGGTGTTTTTTTTTAAGCAAAAGTACAGTTCGTCAATTTTAAAAAAGGGTTCTTGCGGATCTCGACATAAACAAGTCTCCTGGGCCGGATGGTATACCTGCACTGGTCTTGAAGCAGTGCTCTTCGACGCTAGCTCGTCCCTTAGCAAATCTTTTCAGCACTTTATACCGTGCCGCGGAATTTCCAATCTGCTGGAAAGTTGCTAACGTAACGCCAATTCCTAAAAAGGGAACCGCTAATAACCCCGAAAATTACCGCCCAATTGCAATTTGTTCGGCACTTTCCAAAGTTATGGAGAGTATGGTAAATTACCATCTTGTCAAATATTTAGAGTCAAACTACCTACTAAGCGACCGCCAGTATGGCTTTCGTAGAGGTCGCTCTACTGGAGACTTACTAGCTCTGTTATCGGAGAAATGGTGCCGTTCCATTCACCATTTTGGCGAAAGTAAGGTAATTGGTTTAGATATTTCCAAGGCGTTTGACAGAGTCTGGCATGGTGCACTCTTGTCAAAACTTGCTGCATTTGGTGTCGGTGATAATTTCTCTCGATTTATATCGAGTTTTCTCAGAGATCGCACTAAACGAGTTGTTATAGATGGGGTTTCGTCAAACGAGTTCAAGATTCATTCAGGGGTGCCGCAAGGCTCCGTTCTTTCTCCTACTCTATTTCTTATCTTCCTAAACGACCTCCTTGGTCAAACTTCCAACCCTATCTACTCTTTTGCATATGACAGCAACCTTTGCCACTCGTTCTCATTCGAATGCAGACCAAGCGTATCCGATGTCGCTGCTATGCGGCAGAATATGAATGATACGCTTGGCCGAGATCTTGACACGATCTCGGAATGGGGTCGAGCGAATAGGGTCGATTTTAATGCCCGAAAAACACAATGTTGCGTGCTGACGCATAAACGCGCGACAAATCAGGGTGCCTCATCTGTATATATGGGTGGTATAATTATTGAGGAATCAGAATCTCTTGATGTTCTGGGCATGAGGATACAATGTGATGTCCGATGGACTGAACATTTATTCAAGGTGTCGAAAGAAGCATTCAAGTGCCTCGGTTTTCTAAGACGGTGTAGGATATACTTCACTCCGTCTGATCTCCTTACTATTTATACCACCTATATCCGACCGCGTATGGAATACAACTCTCATGTGTGGGCCGGTGCTTCAAAGTCTATTTTGGAGCTTCTCGACCGCGTGCAGGAGAGGGCGAAGGTTCTCATTGGTGACAGTAGGGTATCCAATTCTATTGACTCCCTTGAGCACCGTCGCAATGTGGGTTGTATTTGTCTGTTTTATCGTTACTACAATGGGATGTGTTCTGACGAAATAAGGGATCTGGTTCCCGAAACCCGTACGTTTGTTCGCAATACACGTTTTTCCTCAAGAGCCCATCCTTATGTGGTCGATTGGCAGGTGAATCGTACAACGCATTACAGAGAGAATTCGTTTTTTTCACGCACAGTTCGTATGTGGAATAACCTTCCTGCAGAAGTCTTCCCTCTCACTTACAACATGATCAAGTTCAAATCGAATGTTCACAAACACTACTCCCTCTATCCTCCTTCCCACAACCTATTTTCCTAGTTCCAACACAATGCAATGCATTAGTAGGGGTCATCCCCTGAGTGCTGGTCCTAACAGTAAAAAAAAAAAAAAAAAAAAGTTATACAGTAGATAACGGATAAAAGAACATCTCATATAAGAAAATACTACTTTTAAGAAAGCATTTCCATATGTGCCAATATAAAAAGTACTTTGTATAAAAAAACATTTAAAAAAAACAGCAAAAATATATTTAAATCATTTAAATCAAAGTTGTGATAAGGTGTACATTGGAACCACTAAAAACAAACTCAAAACTAGAATCGTAGAGACACACCAGTAGAGACACACCAAAAACAGCACTTGTGAACCACTGTGTCAAAAACAAACACTCGCCTGATTTTAATAATGTTAGTGTATTACAAACAGAGCCGAATTACAAACGTCGATATATGCTGGAAATGCTTCACATCATAGCAACAACAAAGAGTGTAAACTTTAAGAGCGACGTAGAGTGTTCGTGTGCCAATCAGTGTTGCCAGAACATTTAGAGGAAAAATCAGCAAAAAATCATATTTTTTTATCAAAAAATCTGCAAAATCTGCGTCAAGGTTTTAAAAATCTTCAATTAACCTTCAAAACACATTTATTGCATTTTTTATGTATTTCATTTAGAAAAAGATATTACAATTAATTTCAAAATATGTTCCCGAATTTAAAATCGATGGTAGTTTAAAATGTGATTCTGGTAAATATGAGTGGTCCTCGAAGTATGAGGTATAAAAAAGGAAATATTTTTTTGAACTTTCAACACAGAAAAGTTATACAAATTTGTTCGATTTTATGACCATGGCTAATAATTTATGGATATTATTACATTAAAAATATCTATCCAAATTTAATTACTCAGGCTGAGTAAGGATTAGTCACATCTTTGTTAATTTAAACAACAAATTACATAAGTCCCGCGATATTAATGTGTCAAGACAATGCGAATTTTTTAGTTTTTAAGTTATCTTTTGTGAATAATTTTTCTACTAATGAATCTATTTCCATGAATGGTTGATATACTATATTTATTTATCAATGCAAGAAGTGGAAATGTACAATCATGACAATGTAAATAAGTTTCCACCGAGCTAAAAAATCTGCAATGTGAAACCAAAAATCTGCAAATCTGCATTTTGACAATTTTGGGGAAAAAATCTTCAAAATGCAGATAAATCTGCACTTCTGGCATCGCTGGTGCCAATAACTACAGAGGTTTAGTTAAAAAGATCAATCTGCAATAAGGATTTTAAGTTTAGTGCAAGTCTAGATGTCGATGTGTGAACCACATAGTTTTAAGTTTTTGTGTCTATAAAAATTCACTGTGAGTTTGTATAAATTTTGTAAACATACAATTTAAAAAAACAAAATCAATGTGGTTGTTGTCCATACACCTATGTGGTTGTTATTTATATGTTTGTAATAATTGTATTTTTTGTTCTTGAATTTAAGGAAAAGAAAGCCCTGATGATGATCTTCAAAGAAGATCGAAATATTGGAAGCAAATAAAAAGGAATTATTATTTACAAAAAAACACTGGCCTCGAGCTTGATTAATTTTTATTTATTCATTTAAATAATTTTAGATTATATACGAATGTTATTGAACTAATCTATTAATAATTTTTAGCGCCTATAAAATATGATGTGGAAGAGACAATCTTTGTTGGCCCATTGCTGTGGACTTCTCGTGTGCTTAGTGCGAATTAGCGCTATTCCCATTAAAAATAGTGATTTTACCGAGTTTATAATATTGCATAACAATGACATGCATGCTCGTTTTGAACAGACAAGTGTAAGCAGTGATAAATGTACCGCGGATCTGGCTAATGCAAACAAATGCTATGGAGGTTTCGCTAGAGTGGCTCATGAGTACGTACAGTAGGGTTGCCAGTTTTACTGGTTTTTGTTGTTTTTATTTTTAATAATTCATGAGTTCCGCGCAGGACTTTAAGACCCAGCTTTTCCTAATTAATTGCAAAACGAAAAACGTTGCTTTAAGTGATGAATATTTTTGCATAGTCTAATTATAGTTTAAAGTAAATAAAAGAAAAATAGATGAATCCAGAAGAAACATTTAAAAAAATGTTAAGCAAAAAAATTTAAAATGGTTGTCTAATATACAATATACAACAAAGATTTTAGCACATGGATATAAATAGTGTTCGAAAATGCACACTAAATATCGTTCCTTAATGTTCGGTTCAGAAGATTTGTGGAAAACACAAACGCGAATAGTGGCTGAGATCAATAACATCGAAACACATATTTGATATGCGGTTTTGGCACTGTTTCGATACAAAGTAACGTGCTGTTTTGTTTACTTTTAAAAATAAAAATCAAAAAAGGTGTACTTATCCAACTCAACAAAAAGCTGCGAACATTTAATTGCGTACTGTTTTGCTTTTAAAACAACACACTTCGTTATGTTCAGATCAGCACATTAATGTTCGATCGTTTCAGTTGTGCTTAGCACCCTTTTGGCTGGTGAAACCCAATATTTTTAAACAAAAACAAAAACATATACAAAAAAAAAACCAAAAATTCAGCGAAAAAAATTTGACACAATCAAAACCTGTGCAAAATACATATACAAGCTTTTTTTCAATGTAAAAAAAAAAACACTATAGAACATTAAAATATAATGTATCTACATATATCTACAGAACCAATACAATTGTTCTGTTTTGAACGAAGAACAGTACACTATATAATGTTCGATACTTTCTTGAAATTAGTTACGAATGGTATTAAGGGTTGCGTTCGTATACATAAACATTATAAAAATAGATTTCGTTCCTTGGTTCGGAGCCGTACGCTAAAAAATGTTCTGTTTATTTTCGAACACTGGTTGGAAATATTCAAACAAAGTAATTTTTTACTTTTGCATTATGTCACATACATTAAAAAGAAGATTTCGTTTTAATTTTGTTTACCTTTTACTTCTTAGATTTAAAATACTTTCAAGGACATAGAATTATTTTTTGGTCTTATTTGTCCCGCGCACAACTTTCAAACCCTGCTTTTTTAACTGTTTGAAATTTGTACAACATTTGCAAAAAAACAATAAAGCTGGCGAGCCCTATATACAGTAATATAACACCATGCACATCCAAGCAAAAAAAAATTGTATGCACAATATGAAATTTTTACAGAGTACGCAAATATCGTAGTGAGGCTGCTAATGGAGGTATAAAAGTGTTTTACCTTAATTCTGGAGATACATACACTGGCACTCCCTGGTTTAAAGTTTATAAACACAATATTACCGCTACATTTCTAAACAAACTGCAACCCGATGCAATTGTAAGTTATTTTAACTCGATAGGCAAATTTTTGTACTGTTATTAATGACAATATGCACACCAGTCTCTAGGAAACCACGAATTTGATGAAAATGTGAAGGGATTGGTGCCTTTTCTCAATGAAGTAAATTTCCCCGTTTTAGCTGCAAATGTGGATGCGAGTCGCGAACCTGATTTAAACAATGCGAAAAATTTTTACAAATCGACAATTCTAGAAGTGCAAGGTGTCAAAGTGGCCGTCATTGGTTACCTAACGACCGACACTAAAAAATTAACTAAGCCAAACAAAGTGATTTATTTGGATGAAATAAAATCAATAAAGTATGTAGGAAAAACCCGATATTTTTAAAGTAAAAAGATTTAATTTAAAATTAATATTAGTGAAGAAGCAGAACGAATAAAGAAACAAAACGTAAGTATATTCATAGCACTAGGGCATTCAGGCTATTTAAAAGATAATGAGATCGCATTGAAATGTCCTGACATTAGTATTGTCATTGGAGGCCATACGAATACCTTTTTGTACAGCGGCACACAGCCCGATGCTGAGCCTATTGAGGGTCCCTATCCGACACTGGTAAGACAGCCTAATGGTAAACAAGTCCTCGTTGTCCAGGCATATGCATATACAAAATACTTGGGAAAACTACATGTAAAGGTAATTTTCAATACATGGGTACAACTCTACCAGCATAAAATAAACTATTACCACTGATTTCAGTTTGATAGAGAAGGCAACCTGATAGAATTTGATGGAAATCCCATTCTTTTAAATGCCGCAATACCCAGAGATGATGAACTTCTTCAGTTACTTGAAGTATATAGACCAAATATTACTGCTCTAGAAGTTGTTGTCGGTCATACAAAAGTCCATTTGGAGGGCAGCCGTGAAGTTTGTCGCAAGTTTGAATGTAATCTTGGCGATTTGATAGCTGATTCAATGATAAACGAACGAGTTTTAGAATATAAGGGTGGCATATATTGGACTGATGCAGCCATTGCTTTTTTATCAGCCGGAGGTTTGTGTTTAATTTAAGATTTTCTTATGTTTCAAATTTAAGCGATATGTACTAAAACTTCTATTCCAAAATAAATTTTTTATGCAAATTGTAGGTATTCGAGGTTCTATTAAAAAACGTTTAGACGGTTCAATTATCGCTGATGACGTTCATACAGTCCTTCCATTCGGAGATGAATTGTATGTAATTAAGGTCACGGGTTTAACCATCTTGGAAGCCTTAGAACATTCAGCTAGCATGGAAGCAATACATTCTAATGGAGGATTTTTACAAATGTCAGGAGTACGAACAGTCTACGATTACAATAAAGATATTGGCAATCGTGTTGTGTCAGTCCACGTCAGATGTGCCGAATGCAAAGTGCCTGAGTACGAGCCTTTGAAACTACGTAAAACTTACGGTGTAATTGTACAACAATTCATCCTTAACGGCGGCGATGGCCTTCGATTTATAGATAGTAAATGCCATGCGCCAGAAAAATTGAAGAAAAATGACTACAGTAGTAAATGCCATGCGCCAGAAAAATTGAAGAAAAATGCCTACAGTGCCTTTGTGCAATACCTGAATGATATTAAGTACGTTTACACAGGAACTGAAAGAAGAATTGTTATAATTCCGAAAAAAGTTTCTGAAATTTGTTAACCAAAACCCATTCTGATCGAATCGATCGTAAGGTTTTTTTGAAATGAATAAATTTTTAAGAAACTATTTTAATTTAATTTTAAACAAATATAAAAAATAAAATCCTTATTTACAATACTTTACGAAAATTGTTTATATTAAAATTATATATAGTTAATGTAATTATGGTATAATTGAGTTTTTTCATGATTCCAATACATTTAACACAAATACACCTCTAAAAAACACAAACTTCTGTAATAAAAAGACGTAAACTTAGGAAAGAAAGAAGCTTAGTTAAAATTTTACCTTCAATTTGCATTATTGCAAGACGAATGTTGTTGGGCTGATAATGGGTTACCTGGTTTTGAAGGCTCAATGTATGGCTGGTTGAGACAGGTCAGGACACTTGTGGCACTTTTTCTTGTGGCTCTTTCGGCTTGGTTTGGTAGTAACAAAAAAACACCCTCTTTGGCTCTATCTTTCTTTTTTTTATAAGTTTTATTTCTTTAATTTTTTTTGTTTGATTTATTTCGGTTTTTTTTACTTTTAGTTTTAACAAATTTATTTATTTAAAAATATACAATGGCCGGCGTCTGGCTGATCGAAGTATTTTTGAGCAAGTAAGAAAAAAGAGCCATTTTTAAGGTGACGTTAACCACCAGCTGGGCTACATTCAACATGGGGTGTTGCCAGCATCACATGTAGTCCGGTTTCACACGCTTAAAATAATGGGAAACATTATACTCGGTTAACACCAGCCAGACGCCAACATACACCCCGCCTTGCAACGGTGGTGCAACAAAATAAAGTGTAATTGGAATTAATGAAAAGAATACGATTATATATTAAAAAGAGATTCAAAAAAAAAAAATTAACAAAAGGAAAACTTAAATATAATATAACAAAGAAATAATTCATTAGTTCATTGAAGGTAATACATGTTTGGTATGAAAAAAAACGTCTTAGATAGAAGAAAAAATGTAAAAATACGAGATCCGTTAAATCACTGGTTACCAACGCTAGACGCTAATAAGGAGCTAAGGGCAGTTAGTTAGAGTCGTCCTCCTCTGCCTCCCCGAAATACGCGAAACCAAATACAGTATCCTGCACAAGCAGGCCACCTGGCTTGCCTGTTGCTGGACCAACAAGTATGCGGCCGAGAACCTCTGGGCCCAGTACCACGCAATACGGGCGACTTCTCTCCCAACGCCGGTCGGCCGATCCGTCGTTCTCCTCAGCACGAGCGTATCGATGGTCGTTCACGCTCGGGCTATTTCCATAGGTCCTATCTTCCACCGCTAGCTCTAACTCAACGTATTTGCGCTCCTGCGCATGGAGGAACTTTAACTTCGTGCGCCCCATTGTTATTACGCACTGCAGCTCTTCTGCTTCGCGCCGCGTGATGGAGGAGCGTGAGGCCCAAGGGTCGATTAACGCCCGTGTTTTTATTGGCGTTTGTTCCGGCTTCGCGATCACACAAATTTGGGCCGTCATCTGCACCCAAACTTTGCCCTCTGCCATCGGGTGTAGCCAGCTGTGGTGGGCTTTTTTGCAGTGACGGCAACGGTCTGCGCTCCGACACTGACTGCTGGTGTGTGACTGGGCCAAGCAATTATAACACAGCGCATGTTGGGCAACGATACGTAGCTTCCTGTCTACTGGCACGGTGACAAACTTAGTGCATTGTCTAATTGCATGAAGCTTTTGATCCAGGGGGCACTTGTAGTTGTCGTTGAACAACACTCCGGCCATAACGATCTGGAACAAAATAAACAGTGTAATTAAAGGGTGAATTTAAATAAAAGTTTTATTGGCGGTCGTGAGGTAAAAGGACTAATTTGTGGATCGGCCGAGTAATTACGCCATTTTGCGTTTTTAGGTCCGCCACTCGAACTTTGCCATCACTGCCTAGGTAAACGCTAGTAATACGCCCCAAACGCCACTCAGTTGGACAGCCTGGTTCACCTTTCAGAGCCACAAGATCGCCTGCTTTTAAGTCTAGCTGAGGGTGTTGCCACTTGTTGCGCTTATTTAGCTCCTTAAGGTACTCCTGCTTCCATCGGCGACAGAACTCTTGCTGTAGGGCCTTAACTTTACGCCACCGATTTAAAATGCTAAGGGGTGAAGACAGCTCTTCGGGCTCCGCAGGGGTAAGCATAGCGGTGCCTATCAGAAAGTGGCCTGGGGTAAGGGCAGACAAATCTTCAGCGTTTTCTGACACAGGGCCAAGAGGACGCGAATTGAGACACGCCTCTATTTTTGCCAACACGGTTGAGAACTCCTCGAACGTAAATTTGAGCTGACCAGCTGACTTTTTAAGGTGCATTTTTGCGCTTTTTACCCCTGCCTCCCATAGTCCTCCCATGTGAGGTGCTGCCGCAGGGATAAAATGCCACGCCAAGCGCTGGTGACCGTAATTTTCTACAGCCGTGTCACGATGCTCTCTCACGTGCTTGGCGAAGTCTGCGTCGATTTCTCGAGCGGCGCCAACGAAGTTTCTGCCGTTGTCGGAATACATGCAGCTTGGGCAACCACGACGGGCAACGAAGCGGGCCAAGGCTGCTAGAAAGGCAGGGGTAGATAAGTCGCTAACCGCTTCAAGGTGAATCGCCTTCGTAGCGAAACAGACAAAGAGATACACATAGCCTTTGGAGATTCTACAATACCTGCCAGTGAAACTTTTTATTTTGAACGGGCCAGCAAAATCAACGCCAGTATTCGTAAAAGGGCGGCAAAGGGTAGTTCTTTCAGCAGGCAAAGCAGCCATAATTTGATTTTGCAGCTTTCTTTTATAAAGAACACAAGCCTTGCAATTACGAACTACTGTCTTGATCAGGTTTTTTGCCCGAATGATCCAGCACTCCTGCCGGACTACATTCAAAACTAGCCGAGGGCCTCCGTGAAGGACTAAAGTGTGAACGAATTCAACATACAGGCGAGCCAATCTACTGCCATACGCCAATATAATAGGGTGCCTTTCATTGTAGGACAGACAAGTACTCGAGCTCAGACGACTATTAGACCGAATAATATTGTCTTTATCAACAAAGGGGGTAAGCGTTAACAGGGGGCTCCGTGAATCAATTTTCTTACTCGCCTTAAGGCAGCTAAATTCCCCTGAGAAGTGAATTTGTTGAGAGAGATAAAATAAACGATTTCTAACGAACCTCAACTCATTAGCCGAAATCTTTAAGGAACCATACTCGACCTTTTCGCGTCTTTTCTTTCTTGCCTGGGCAACAAATCGAAACATGTAGGCGATTACGTGATATGCTCTAGCTAAACTTGAAAACCTGTCTAAAATGTCTTCTTGATCAGTCGATCTAGCAACAAAAACTTGAGCTCCTTTCGACTCTTCTGCCGTTTCGAACTCCGCGGCACCTACAGGCCAAGAAGATTGCTCCAAGGTGAGCCACTCAGGTCCGTGCCACCAGAGCCTATTTTCTATCAGGTCCGCAGGGATCAACCCCCGGGTTGCTAGATCGGCAGGATTATCGCCTGACGCCACGTGACACCAATTTTTATTCCCCACTTTTTCTAATATTGTAGCCACCCTATTTGCCACGAACGTTTTCCAGCTACAAGGTGGTTTTCTTAGCCAAGCTAAGACAATTGTTGTTTACATTAAAAGTAGGTACCACACTATCGACTAAATTTGCCAAAAGAACTGCTCCACATAACTCCAAACGAGGCAAAGATGGCTTTTTTATTGGGGCCACTTTTGTTTTACATGTGAGCAAACTAGACAAAACTTTATTTTCGAGCTGTACCCTTATATATATTGTAGCCGCATACGCCAACTCAGACGAGTCACAGAACCCGTGAAATTGAATAGTACAGCCAGGCGAATATTGAACCCAACGTGGCAACTTAATTTTCCCAATATCCGCATAATTAGCAACAAAATTCTGCCATTTCTGCAGAGCCACTGGTTTGATAGCCTCGTCCCACTCGATCTTATCAAGCCACATTTGCTGCATTATAATTTTTGCTGCAACTACCACCGGAGCCAACCAACCCGCAGGATCGTATAGCCGAGCAATGGTAGAAAGAACCTCTCTTTTTGTATACGAGTTTTTGAGTGTTATCTTTTCACATACAAAGAAAAACACATCTTCTGCCGCATTCCAGCGAATCCCTAACGTTTTTGTTGTGCTTTTTTCATCAAGTGACACAAATGAAGAATTAATTAATTTTTCAAAATTTCTTCAGAATTTGAGGTCCATTTTCTGAGCTCAAATCCTCCCCTATCCAAAATACAAATCAATTCTTCCCGCGCCACCAAAGCATCAGCGATCGAATGAGCACCAACTAGGGCATCGTCTACATACATATTTTCCCGCAAGATTCTAGCGCCTAACGGAAACCGTCGCTCTTCATCATTAGCCAACTGCAAAATGGTTCTAAGGGCCAAATATGGGGCACAATTTACGCCAAAAGTCACCGTTTTCAGCTGGTAATCAGCAATTTCCGCACTGTCACTACTACGAAAAACAATTTTTTGGAAGGGCCTATGTGTGGGATTTACAAAAATCTGCCGGTACATTTTTGAAATGTCTGCATTAAATACAAACTGAAAAAATCGCCATCTTAAAATTAGATTCACTATTTCAGCTTGCAAAATAGGGCCAGTGTACAACAAATCATTTAAGCTTCTGCCATTTGCCGAAGGACTTGAGGCATTAAAGACTACCCTCAATTTCGTAGTTGTACTTTCTGGCTTAAAAACGCCATGATGGGGTAAATAATAGCCAGGGCCACTTCTAGCATTCTCTGCTTTTTCCATGTGCCCTAGCGCTATATATTCTTTAAGGACCTCATCGTACTGGGCCTTACGCTCAGCATTGCGCATTAATGATTTTTCGTTTCTCAAAAATTGACAAACAGCTATATGCCTATTGGGACCAAGCGAAAGCAAACTATTTTTGAAGGGCAGACTAACAGTGTATCTCCCTGCAGAGTTTCTAGTGGTAGTAGAATTATAAATCTCCTCACATTTTTTATCCTCTTCTGATAAAACACGCCTATGAGAAACTTCTTCTAACTCCCAAAACTTCGACAATTGGTCATCAATGGCTACTTTTGTCATATGAGACACACTAACAATTCGAGGGGAAACTCTAGTAGGCGTTGGACATGTAACTATCCAACCAAAAATGGTTTCTTGAGCCACTAATGACTCAAAAACACCATGCCTAACTCCGCCACAAAGAATGGAGGGGTACAGATCACCTCCTAATAACAAATCTATTTCATTGCTTTCATAAAACTTCGGATCAGCATAAAATAATCTGGGTAGCTCAATATCTTTTTGGGGCAAAAAGGAATGCGTTGGAATACTACCAGTTACACGAGGGACAACTAGGGCCTGTATATTAAGGGACAAGTTCTGATCGAAAAGAGAAACAATCGTAAACACTGCCATTTTCGAAGATGTGCTAATTATATCTCCGCCTAAACCTGAGACTTCTGCAGAAACTGGATTCGTTGGCAGGTTTAATAATTTTTGTATTTTTTCCGAAATAAAACTCTCGTCAGAACATGGATATATCAGTGCTCGTACCTTGTAACTTGTACCCAAACTAATAATGTTAACCCATGCTGTGGCTAACATAACCTTTTTTGCAACAGAGGTATGATGCGCTTGAACCACACCAGAAGGGCCTGCAACATTAGTGGACTGTATTTGAACTTGATTGTTTTGACCTTGACCTTGCGAATTAGTGTTTAAATTGCTTTGGTTACTACTTCTATTTCTTACTACTTCTTTATGTATTAATGTATGGTGTTTCTTTTTACATTTCGAACAACTATTGGGACTCGTACAATCCCCATACATATGCCCCATAGTAAGACAATTGAAACAAAAATGAAATTTTTTCAAAGTAGAAACACGGTCCTTGTGATCCATGCTCAAAAATTTATTACAAACACTAATCTTATGATTTTCCCTACATAATTTGCACGTGCTAGAGTCAACTTTTGTGTGATGTGCCTTAAATTGCTTAGCTTTTGTAGAATTGCTGTTATTATGTGAAGTGCCTGATTGGGAACCACTGGCGGCTACATTGTTCGCTATTATAATGTCAGAAACACTTTCAAGCGTATGAAATCTATCGGTCAGAAAATTATTTAACTCTTCCCATTTGGAAACCTCTGTTTTATTTTTCACCGATTGCTCCCACAGATGTAAAGTATTTTCTGAGAGCCGAGACGAACATTGAAACACAAAAATCGGGTCCCATGAGGCAATATCTACCTTGTACAATTTCAAAACAGAAATACAATTATTTATCTCCCTCTGGAGCCGCTTAATTTCTGAAGCCGTTTCTCGCTGGCATGGGGACAAATTAAATAAAGTTTTTAACTGACTATTAATTAAAACCCTTTTATTCTCATACTGGGATTTTAAATTGTTCCACGCTATCTCAAAATTTTCAGCCGTCAACGAAATATTTCTATTTATTTCCCGTGCTTCACTATCTGTCTTTTGAAATAAATAAAACAATTTTTCTACTGGGCTAAGTCTGGAATTATTTATGTAGATTGCCGTAAACATGTCCCTAAAGGTGGGCCACGATACGTAATCGCCATGAAAAACGCCAGTATCACATGGGGGTACAGGTATAGAACAAATGTTGGGAGCCACTGCTTCCTTACTTTTTTGTTTCTCATCGTCTAATACCTGTTTCGCATTAGCCAAAATATTTATGCACCTCACATAAACTTTCCTCACTTGAGGGAATTTTGTCTTAACCGCTACTAATTCTTTT
Organism: Pollenia labialis; assembly: GCA_949318255.1. NCBI lineage: Eukaryota > Metazoa > Arthropoda > Insecta > Diptera > Polleniidae > Pollenia > Pollenia labialis. Next base: position 128,068,481 of record OX439139.1, read on the forward strand.
TTCTCCTCTATAGTGTCCCCGGTACACTCGTCAAAAATTTTCTTAAACTTCTCCCAACTTTTGTCTAATTCGCTTCTTTCAAATTGAAAAGCCTCATTGGTATATGAAGAAAAGTCTTCCTTTTTCAACATAACCTCAACGCTCACAATTTCATCTGCTGCCCGAATAAATTGCTCAAAAATAAACATTTTGTTTTAAAAAAAAGCGCACTACCGAACAACAACAAAAATTAGCGAGACTGTTTTTCTTTTTCCAACGAGACAAAAATTAGCACTTTTCCAATATATTGTTAGAAAATTTTCCAAAAACTAGTAAAGTTTAAAACTGCACCACGAATTTAAATCGAAAAATTTCCTCACGTACAATGAGAAACACCAAAAACACAAAGTTTTTATTAAAAAATTCGAAAGTTGGCCGTAAGCAAAGGGTCAAGTGTAAAAAAAGGCAAATATCGTTTCTTCAAAAAAGTTACAATAATAAACGGGATCTATGTAATATTTTTCAATGTAAAATTAAAACAACAAAACACTTGAATAGCGGTCCCTTTTTTTCTTTTCTAAAAAATCGCGTGTTAACCTTTTCAAGGTGACCTTAAATCACTTTTTCGAAACACAAATTAGCACGAGCCTCAATATGTACCACTTTTAAATTTTAACAAAATTGATATGTACGCACCTTTTATTTCTCCAAATTCCCGGTAGAAGGACCAAAATGTTGGGCTGATAATGGGTTACCTGGTTTTGAAGGCTCAATGTATGGCTGGTTGAGACAGGTCAGGATACTTGTGGCACTTTTTCTTGTGGCTCTTTCGGCTTGGTTTGGTAGTAACAAAAAAACACCCTCTTTGGCTCTATCTTTCTTTTTTTATAAGTTTTATTTCTTTAATTTTTTTTGTTTGATTTATTTCGGTTTTTTTTACTTTTAGTTTTAACAAATTTATTTATTTAAAAATATACAATGGCCGGCGTCTGGCTGATCGAAGTATTTTTGAGCAAGTAAGAAAAAAGAGCCATTTTTAAGGTGACGTTAACCACCAGCTGGGCTACATTCAACATGGGGTGTTGCCAGCATCACATGTAGTCCGGTTTCACACGCTTAAAATAATGGGAAACATTATACTCGGTTTACACCAGCCAGACGCCAACAAATGTAAAAATTGTTATACCTTCCAGTGTACCAAAACTTATTCAAAAAAAAAATAGTATTCTTACAAGTGTACGATTGTTAGGAAATCACCATTGAAAATAATACAGGCAAACAATTAATTTTTTTGTATCCAAACAATATTTAAAAGTACATTAATTACATTTTAAATTGTTACGTTTAATTTTTCCTCCGTTAAAAGAAGATTCAGTATGGCTTTTGATTATTTGAACCAACTTTATTTTGAACCAAACAAAAGTTATCGGGTTCTCAAAAAGAAGAAGAAACCATTCGCACCTACATTTTAATTTTTATTATATTAATTAATTTTTAGGCCTCTTTTTAGCCCATCTTTTGATTGGTTTGGCAATGAATCATATCGTCAGTTCATTATTGGTTTGGCGCATATGATTTCACAAAATGTACACGATAAAATTTTTTACATTTTTTCCACTACTTCCACATATGTTTTGAAGAACAATGTAAATTTTTGTCAACTTTCATGAATGAAGTTAGAATAGTATTTCTAAAAATTTGTGCTGTACGTAAGCAGCTATGCATTGAGTAACTTGCTGAAATGAAAGTTTCTATATTAACAATGATGATTTTTTTTCTCTTTTATTTGGTTTTATTATACAAAAGTGGTTAAATTTTTGTATTTTTAATAAATTTAAAACATTTTTGACTATTAATTAACACGTGCTTATTATTTTATAAAACAATGTTCAACAAATTTATTTTCTTGTTGTCATTTTGTTCCGCTTTGGTCATGATCCAATTATTAGCTTTATGCAGAAATACAAGAATTACAAAACAACAAGCCTTTGTCTTTGTCTAACATAACGAATACATCAGCAACAATTGCTACAAAAGCAATTGCATGAAAATCAAAAAGATTAACGAAATCCTAGGGAAAAACTCTTTTCCACAAAATATTATCAATAGTCTTTTAAAAAGTAATAAGAAAAAGGAAAAACATCACAAGAGAAGAAGTAGAACCGCGAATTTACAAATCAATGACATATATACCACATATATCAGAAAGAATATAAAAGTCAGGAGTTTACAATAAAGTAAAATGTAAAAAAGATCAGAAAACACACTCCGAAATCTGTTTTCTAACACAAAAATAAAATTGGATAAAGTGTAGAAATCAAACGTTATATATAAAGCGTGCAATGGTGATGGAAACAACGTATGCGATCAGTTATGTATATGTAGAAACTACCAAAAATAAATTAAAGACGAGAATTGCAGGACACAAATCGGATTTTAAATGTAGAAATAGTTCACTGACTCATAAAACAGCACTTGCAGCCCATTGTGCGGAAAGAAATCACATACCCAAACTGAACGACGTACAAATATTAAAAACAGAAGATGTACCGCTCTAAACGACTTACACTGGAAATGTTACATATACGTTGTTGCTAACTTTTTATGAAGACTTCCCGTCAAATCGTACTTTAAAAACCGCTAGAAACCGCAAAATTTTTTATTTAGCTAAAAATGTTTTAAAAATACCGCTAAAATCTAAATATTATGTGAAATGTTTATACAAATCTAGATTAGAGTGCTTTTTTAAAGGTGTAGTCTTTCAACTAAAATTATATTGAAAGGTTTTTAATTTCACTGACTCTTTTAGTCCCGCGAACGTACAAAATGTGGATATTTATATGAAATTCATGGATTTTTATTGCTTGAAATCTATCCAGACATTAGAGTTAGGTGCACTTAATCTAGTTTTGGTAATGATGCTAAAAATTTTAGACCGTAGACCAAGATTTAAAAAAATCGTTACAGAAAAGAAGGAAGAAATTGCAAGACAATCGATTTGATATTTTACACTATTTTATATTTTATATATATACTTAAATTTACTTTCTGAGGGACATTAATTCAAAAAGGTTGAATAAACATATGTATATATGGATAACATGGCCACTACTGCTTTATAACGTTTATAATTTTTAAAAGTTTTTGCTGGCCATTATTTTAAACATTCATGCTTGAAAATTGTTTACAATCCTAACAAACGAATAGATAATTTTTGTTTCGCTTAGATTAATACAAATTATTTTTCACTTTTTTAGGAAAATTAAAAATAAGGTTTGAATCCCTGAACTTAAATAAAAATATAGAAGAATTTTGGCATATCTAGTTACAACCTTGCTTAAACAACATACTTGTATAAACCCAGGCAAAGGCGTAAAATGGCTCTTTCTTGTTTTTTTTTAAAGCATCACAAACAGTATGTCTTGAATTCTCGAATTACAGTACGTTGTTTGGAATTATGTTTGACAACCGTATGGAAGTTTTATCCGAGGGATAATAAAAAATACTTTTAATTTTTGGTTGCTTAAATGCTTTAATATAAACATTGATTTGCTGAAGACAACACCCTTTTTACTTTAACTTTGACTATAGATTATATTTTGATCGATAAAAGTTGATAACACTGGTCTGCCGTAAAAATTGTTTTAAATAAATTCAAGTCCGTTCTCAGTTTTTTTCTATCACGTCTTTTTTTTGGGCAGGACAAATATTTCGCTCGAAATAAGGCGGTTGCGTTAATACATTTCAATTTAACTTCCTAATAAAAAAATTTATAAAATCAGCTTATAACGTTGTAAAATTTTTTATTGCGGAAACAAATTAAATTTTTACAAAAAAAACAATTTTTTCTTATCACTTAATTGCTTTAATTGAAAACAAATCTCTTATTTTGAGATAAAAATTGTAATTTTCAAATGCATGGAACAAAAATTGTATTTTCTAATGATATTAAAAACCCGACAGATATCCTGCTAACCGCCTAAACGGAAATTTTATCCCGGTGGACACGTAAAAACCGCTAGAATCGCAGTAAGCCCGTCAAATTGGCAACAGTTTATATATAATAAACATAAGACAAGATAAGAGAATTAACTTTAAGAGTGACGTAGCACAGAGCTTTAAGGCTTAAGCAAATGTGCGAATACATGTTAATTATATGAGGCAAACCATATTGAATTTAAGGAAGCTTTTTGCTTCCAAATGTTTTTTATTTTATTTTTTTCGTTTTTTTAAATACATTTGAGAGAATTTTTGTTAATGTTTGACAGTAGGTTAAGCAAGGCTATGCATATTATAGTTAGGCCTTTAGGCATATTTTAAATAAAAAGAGAAAGGATCAATAGTGCAATTTTAAATATGAACGCGTCTAGTCGTTGTATGTTTTAATATTGTAACTCGTCTTTTATTGTGTGTTTTTTCCTTTTTTGTTATTAATGTTTGTTATATATTTATTTTTTCTGTACAATGATTATAAGTGTTACAGGGTGTTTTAATGATTTATGTTATTGTTTTAATTTGTATTTTTAAGATTCCTGAAGATGCCATCCAAAGGATGGGGAAATATTGAAAAAAGAAAAATAATAAAGAATAAAATTTATTAAAAAATCAATTGTTGCCTCGAGCTTGTTAATTAACATAAGAGTGTTTTTATTTAAAAAAAACATTTTAGTTTTGGCAACACTGCTGTATTCATAACAATATTTTGAACCAGCTGACCCGACAGACGCTGCCCTATCCAAATTAGAAAAAAATTTTGCTTTAGATTTTTAAAATCCGTTAAAAAGAGGAGAAAAAGTATTTTTGAATTGAAATTTTATTCATATACATATGTATGTTTAGTACATTGATGAACTTTAGCCTAATTAAAATATGTATCAAAATTTGGATTAAAAACCAGAAATTGTTCAACAAAATAACCACAATACTAATTATTTTTTTTACAAATATTTGTATTACAATATGAAACATTTAAAAAAATAGAATTAAAAATATGAACGGTAATTTTTAAAAAGTTTTAAATTTTTCTTCTGACCATATGTTTGTTATATCCTCCACCACAATTAGTTGTGAAGGGGGTATACTAAAGGTACGTTCAGACTGATGAAATATTTAATAGCAAGCATCAAATATTTCATTAACGTAGTCTGAACACAAAATATTTTTGAGTGTCAAATAAAATAACAGCTGATTTTGAGCAAATAAAAGTATTTACCGGCAAACTAATATTTGTCCAATGTGAACATAGTGTAAACACAAAAAATCAAATATTTTAGTAATTTTTGAGCAAACATTTATTTGATATTACAAAAAAATTGTAAGAGCAAACAACGACAAATAATTTTAGCCATGTACCCGATAGAAGCAATTTTTCCTGTAAGTTTTCGGATTTTTTACAGTTTTAAAGATTTTTAATAATTATTAGACTTTGCTATCATGCCGCTTTTAGCCATTTTTTTTTTTGCGAATTTTTGCTAATTCAGCAATTTTTTGCCATTCCTTATACTTTTAGGGACTTTTAATCAATTTTATGGCTTGTATGAAATATTAAAATTGTTCGCGAATTTTCGCTATTTTTGCAACATTTTTTTTTTTTTGTTTTTCCCCGACATTTTGTTTTTTAACCGATTTAGCGATTTCAAATTTTGGGGTTTGCTATTAGCAAATTTTTGCGATTTTCCGCTAATTTAGCAATTTTTACAAAATTTTTGCCATTTCTTTTACTTTTAGGGACTTTTAATCAATTTTATGGCTTGTATGAAATATTAAAATTTTTCGCGAATTTTCGCTATTTTTGCAACATTTTTTTTGTTCTTTCCCGACATTTTGTTTTTAACCGAATTATATATTTTAGGGGTTGTTTCCAATTTTTCGCAAATTTTAGCCATGTTTTCGTTAACCATTGTCTTCAAGTTTTGTTTTTCTTTTACATACTGCTGTTCTAACAATATAATAGATGCTGCTCCACAGAATAAAACAAATAATTAAGCTTCTGCGCGAATTTTACTATTTGTGAAATATATTTTCATTTTTGAACACTTTGATTAAATAATTATTTGATGCAAATATTTGTTTTAGTCTGAACGCATGGCAAACATGAATTAATTTATTTTATTTGACACTATTTGCCAACTGTTTCAACAAACAAAAATTGTAAAATATTTGAGCTTAGTTTGAACATCAAACAATATTTTTTTTTGTTTCACACAGTTTGAAGCAAATATCAGAACAAATATTTTTGTCAAATATTTCATTAGTCTGAACGTACCTTAAGTTTATCATTCTGTGTGAAAGTTTTTTATTATTCCTCTCAGACCTAATTAAGTTTACACATAAGTTTATTCCGGCTCCTTGAGTAATTCTAAAGGCTCAGTTAGGCGAACGTTGATGTACCGTATATGTACTGTATCAATCAGCTGTTCGCTTTTTGTTATATGAAAACCAATAAAAACCAATACAATGTACCGTAGTTGCAACGTACCATTCTGTATAAAATAGAATTGCATACCGCTGTTACGTGACATTTGTAAAACAGTGATGGGCGTAGGAATTTTTGATTTTTTTTGGTTCTTTTTTTAGTATAGCTATGTAATTGCGACAAAGCAACTTATAATACAACATATTTTTATATGTATATACAAATATACATATGTTTAGATGTATAAAATAAACAATTGCATATACAGAAACAATATAAATGTGAAACAAATAAAAGGATTTAAATGGTATCAAAACCTTTTTCTTTATGGTGTATGCACATTTACAATAAATGAATGCTTAAAATATATATGCTAAAATACAAACTTGTTTATGGTAAATCTATAATATCAATATTAAAGTATTAGCGTTTTTTACATACACAAAATACTGTTTTAATACTGTTTAACACTTGGTACTTTTTCTCCACAGCGGTAACCATTTAAACATTTTTAATTCCCATCACTCTGTGTATTGTTTTATGTAAACTATTGATTTTTGTTAGTGAATGGAATATGTTCTATAAGTGCACCAACGTGCTTTCAATACCTTGCGGTACATTACGGGTACAGCAAATGAACAAACTTTGTATAAAATTGCTTGTAGTTATCCTAAGCAGTTTGGGATTTTTTGATACAAAAAAGTAAAAAATTTGTTTTTAAAAGTTTATTAAAATTAATATGTGTATATTATATATTATTAAAAAACTCAACTCATTTAAAAAACTCAACAATAAGGTTAAATGAAATATAAGATCAGTTCAATATAAAATAATTTTTTTAAATAAGCAATTTATAATTTCCTTGTGAGGCAAATTTAGATAGTACAGTCTTTCTTCTGTCATTGTTGATTAGACGACTGGGAGGAAATGACCTCTCTCTCGTAGCATTACTGACGAGTAGGGAAAGTTTTGTATGGCATATGCCATTTTTGCCATTTCTTAAATTTTTTTTTTAAAAAGCAATTTTTAGTCCAGCTTGCCAAAGAATACCTTTTTGCAACATAGAAAAAAATTTTTAAATAAGCTTAGCGAATATGAGGCAGAATCTAATCGAAATACTAACTGAATAATGCAAAAATCAGACGTAAAAAGTACTTTCAATGCGTCTGCTCAACCTCTTGAAGTTACAAACGAAAGGACTTTCTATGAATGAAAGCTTTGGCTTAATTGACAGTGCTAAGAAAAATAATACAAGATGTCAGTAAAAAAGATTTTGTTGAAAAGTTTAAAAAACGTTTTAGATCGTAATACGTGTGGTAAATTATTCAATACTCCTGAAAAATCTATATGGCTTGGCATTTCAATTTTAAAAAATTGTTTTAATCGATTTTCTCACAATTTTGTTTTAATGAAAGTGAGACGGATGAATTTATTGGCAACCTATCTCCATCTGAACTTTTACAGCTGTATTCATAACAAAAAGTTAGCCAGAGTTTATACACTACGTACAACGAGCTGCTAACTAGAATGCCGATTAAGCTTAGCAGCTTGTTGGCATAGAGTTAATTCATAACGAACTTTTCTCCATCTGCCAACTTTTAATAAATCAACTCTGAATTTTTATGATGCCACATTGTATTACCCAAAAATGCAACACGTTTTGCATTAATCATCGCTGAATTTGTCATATTTTCCTTTTTTTGTTTTTCCTTCACATATAAAAATTTTAAAAAGTTTTTAAAATTAAAATAAATTAAGTAAAAGACAGTAAATTAAAAAAAAAAACAACAAAATTGTTTGACATTAAGCGGCAGTTTTTCACAAGTTGGCAAACGTTTGGCAGCTCGTTAACAAGAGTTTAGCAAATCGTTAGCCAGAGTTTCATGCCAAATTTTTATTATGAATACGGCTGTTAGTGTTCAAATATGCTCAAGTTACATCTTGCGATGTTGAAAGAGTGTTTTTCATTTATAGAACTGTTTTATGTGATAACAGGAGATTATCAGGGGTGTTCTAGAAATCGAAGACGCAAAACGCAAGAATTTTAAGCGTCGCACAGTGGCGCCATTTGAGTTTTTTCGTTGCAAAAATCATATCTTTTGAACCGAATAAGATAATTGAACAGCTTAAACAGCATATGATAGATAACTGTTCAGCCTATGAAATGAGCGTTTGGGAAGGGTGCTACGCTTTGTAGGAGCCTACTTATGGGTTATCAAAGTTAAAATTAGTAGAAAAATCAATTTTATCAATTTTATCTAAAAGACTAACCATTTCTAAACTATAATCATTTTCAAACTCTATTCGTGACTTTACATGCCAGGCATTATGCTTATTTTGCAATATATAGGCTTATGCTACCATGCCTAAAAATTTACCTGTTCCCTGCATACATATGGATTTAGGCTGAATAATGCAATTTTGATATTATGCACGTGTCCAAATGAGATTTGTGCCAACCTGTAGGGACCATAAGTCAATATTGTTCTTGACCATTTGTACGCCAAAGTATTGTTTAAGTGAGGTACGTACCTGATAATTTCAATGAGTAGTTTTTTTCAAACTATTAGATCAAACTACTGTCAGTCAAAACATATAAGGGATGGACGCCATACAATTTCTGCAACCATGTCTTTTTAACTTTTTTTACCTCTAGAAGCCAAACGGGCACGTACGGGCAGTTAAAACCTTTTGAATTATGTAAAGAAATAATCAAAGAACAGGTTTTGCAAATTGCCATATAGATTTTTTTTATTTTCCGTCAAAGTTGAAAAATAGTGAAAAAAATGATAGTTTTTAAATAGTGATTTACCAGGAGAAACACAAAGCAAACAGTTAATTTTTTTTTATCATTATACATTTAATAAATACATCAATCAATACAAACAAAAAATAAGCGATTCGTTACCTATTTTTCGTGATATTACACCTGAAATCGCAACAAATTGACTAAAAATTGTGTGTTTTTTTGAAAACCGAAAGTCGGTCAACTTTGAACGGTTGTATCTTCTAAACTAAAAATGTAATATTATTAAAAGTGGCATATTTGAAATTGTTGAAAAGTTTCCTATAACATGGGTTTATTCAAAACTTCGTCGGCGCTCATGAAAATTTTGATTTTTGCAACCTCGTTTGCTCTACGGGCGCCAATGTGCGTCGTTTTTTAATAAGATTTCCCTGACAAATAAATTTTATGACATATATTATAAAAATATTTCTTTATTAACCAGAATTTTATGACAAAAATTAGATTAAAAGTTTCTTACTTTTCCTATTTGCTTTAAATATTTGCTTATTTATGTTAATAACAATATTTAAAAAAAAAAGTTAAAAAACAAATAATGTTGTCGTTGAAATAGAAAAATAATATTCTATTTCAAATGTGCAAAAGAATTCTTTATTTCGTACAACTACATTAAAAACAATAACAAAGTTTTTAGAATTTGTTTTTCTTTTAAATGTAATTGTTCGAAAGAACGAATTCTTTTGCAAATTGGAAATAGAATATTATTTTTGTATTCCAACGCCAACATTATTTGTTTTTTAAGTTTTTTTTTTAAATATTGTTATTTACATAACTAAGCAAATATTTAAAGCAAATAGGAAAAGTAAGAAAGTATAGTTGATCAATCCCGACCATACGATAACCTACACAACGAACGGTTAGTATTTGACCGGTTTAAACCGGTTATTTTAGTTTTCTCCAAGTCGAATATTTTAAAATATCCATTTTTCAAATATCGAATAAACCACAGTAACCGGTTTATTCGATAAACCGGTTATTTTAGTAATGTGTAATTTATATACGGTTTCCTTACTTTTGTTATAAATGTACCCGTAATTTTATTGTATTTTTCTAATTGAATATTGGCCAAACTTAAACTTTGTACGAAGAATGTCCAAACAAATTGTAACAGAAGTCAAAAAACATTATGAGCAATGAATCCTTTTGTGTACACAATGGAGTAGTTTTAAAACTACTCCTTTGCAGTCCAAAGATGGGTTATATGGTCCTGCCCTAGGACATCGTAATGTTAAATAGACCATGTTTTTTCTATACGTTTGGGTTACTTTTGGACTAGTCCTAGTCCCTTGTGGGCTGCCCTTTACACGCGTGTTTGGACTGGTCCTATAATTTGCAGGGTTATTATATATATTTTTATAAATATGTCAGCTGCGGTGATATTTCGAACTGATTTAAAAGAAAATTGTGCTCAAAGGCCCAAAAATGATAAGTTGCAAAGGTTCTTTAACGTCACGACTTATTAATCACCTTAAATTAGTCCACAAGCTGGACATAAATATACGCCAAGTAAAACTTTACTATGTTTCAAGTAGTTCTTAAGAGACTACAAATAATAATTTACTTAAATATGCTGCCAAAAATGAATGAGAAACTCTCAAGTAGTTCTAGCATATCTTCATGCTTAAAACAACAACATGCCGGCGGAATCAACGATATTGGCAAATTTATCAGTTTTATTTATTAAAACACCAAGAACTTAAAACAAAATTGAAGGAATCAAACAATGTCATGGAAGGCTTTAAATTGTGATCGACGAATTGACAGATATTTCATACAAAAAGCATGTTTATATTACTATTCGCTTCTATAATTCTGAAACAAAATCATTTAAAATATATAATCCTGGCTAAGAGCTTTTGTTTGTAACTTTTCAAAAATATGGTTAAAGTCTACTACTTCTTTTAGACATGATTAACCACCAACAAATTAAAACTTATTTAAAATAATATTTTGAGAATATCTCAAATAATAAATTTATTCAATTCCTATAATTTTTTAAAAACAAATTGTTTTCAATAATTCTAAAGCTATGTTCACACCTTTTAAATATTAACCGTCCTAAATGTTACAAAATGTTTGGCTGGAGCAAACATTATTTAACAGTTTTAAAATCTATATATATAAAATTGTAACGTTACTGACTGACTCACTGATTCATCATCGTACAGCCTAAACGCCTGAAGCTAATATCTTGAAATTCGGACCAGAGATTGGTCACTCTCCAAATCGATCCACTAAGACGGGATTTTTGGAAATTCAAATGTTAAGTGGGTAAAAAAGGGTAAAAACGACAAAATACGGTAACCTTATATCTCCAAAACTAAAAGAGATACAAAAAAATGTAATACATATCGTTGTTCTTTAGAAAATTAAGCGGACAGATGTCTGGCACTTTTTGGAAATTGTGCCATTTTTGGAAGTAAACGGATAAAACCTGAATTTTGGTACTTTTTTGACACCCCATCTATCTTTTGAACCAATAAACAGAGAACCAAAGTTTATACCACATTCAATACTAATCAAAAAAATACGAATAAAAATTTGGTACTTTTTCGAAATTCGAACATTTAAGGGGTGAAAATCGTAACTATTTTTTGTACATTTTATACAAAACATTTTCCTCCATTCTTTGACATATTCGTACTAAATTATGGGCTCCCACTACAATACTGAAATTTTTGATACTTGAATGGGGGGAAAAATAGTACCAAAAAAGGAAATACGGGAAATTTGATATTTTTGTTTAGCTTTTTGGTTCTACAACTGGTATTTTTTTAATTATCGTTAATATTGGACCAAAAAACATAAAATTCAACATGTAATGTCCTGAGTGGATAAGAATCTATGAGGGAACTTTTTGGTACTTTTTTATTCATTAACTGGTACTTTTTGAAGTTCGGTTAGCATCGGACCTAGAAAGATAAAATTTAACATGCTAGGTCCTGAGTGGATGAGAATCTGTAAGAGGAATCTTTTTGGTACTTTTGCGTTCTTTAACTGGTACTTTTTAAATTTTCGTTAATATTGGTCTTATGAACATAAAATTTAACCTTCAAAGTCCTGAGTGAATAAGACTCTTTAAAAGCGCTTATTGGTACTTTTAAGTTCTTAAATTGGTACTTCTTGAATATCCGTTATTATTGGACTTAGAAACATAAAATTCAAGATGCAATGCCCTGAGTGGATAAGAATCTGTAAGAGGGCTTTTTGGTACTTTTTTGTTCATTAACTGGTACTTTTTGAATTGCCATTCGTATTGGACCTAGAAACATGAAATTAAACATGCAAGTTCATGAGTGAATGGTAATCTGTTATAGGGATATTTTTGGTACTTTTTCTATTTTAACTGGTACTTTTTTTAAATGTTCGCTTATATTGGTCTTACGAACATAAAATTTAACCTGCAAGGTCCTGAAGGAATGAGAATCCCTAAGACAGCTTATTGGTACTTTTTGGTTCTTAAACTGGTACTTTTGAATATCCGTTATTATTTAACTTAGAAACATAAAAATCAAGATGCAATGTCCTGAGTGGATAAGAATCTATAAGAGGGAAGTTTGTGGTACTTTTTGTTCATTGAATGGTCGTTTTTGAATTTCCGTTAGTATTGAATCTAGAAACATTAAATTCAATATGCAATGTCCTGGAGTAATATTATGGAAAAAATATACAAAAATAATATTTTTAATTTTTTTAGTTTTAATAATTTTCTTTATTTTTGAATATGTATTCTCTCTTTAAAGTCTTTTTTCAAAATCAACTTCGATTTATTAATCCAGGTTCCTTTTTTATAAAAAATAAACATGAGATATTTTAATGTTAGTTTATAACAAAATTCTTGATAATCAAACTGGTATTTTTGAATATCCGTTAGTATTGTACCTAAAAAATAAAATTCACGATGCAATGTCCTGAGTGGATAAGAATCTAAAAGAGGGAAGTTTTTGGTACTTTTTTGTTCGTTAACTGGTACTTTTTTTAATTTGCGTTAATATTGGTCTTATGAACATAAAATTTAACTTTCAACGTCCTGAGTGAAGAAGAATCTTTAAAAGCGCTTTTTGGTACTTCTTTGTTTTTTAACTGGTACTTTTTGAATTTCCGTTATTATTGGAACTAGAAACATAAAATTCAATATGCAATGTAATGAGTGGATAGGAATCTATTAGAGGGAAGTTTTTGGTAAAACCTCTAATTTGGAATTTTTTGTCCACCATCCAGCTTTTAAACCAATACGCATAGAAAAAAAGTAATATTACATTTGTAACTTATCGAAACTTTTTCGAAATTCAAAAGATTTTTTCTCCATCTTATCTTTCTTATCTTTCACCGCAGAGCATAAACGTATGAAGCTAAAAGGTTAACATTTGTACCGAAGACTGGCCTCTCGCCAAATTGATCCTGCTAACCTCATATCTCCGAAACTCAAAGAGTTAAAAAACATTACCACTAATTGTTGTTCATTAGAAAAATTCGCTAACTTTATAAGTTTAATTATAAGTTCAAAATCCTTTGTGAATATCAACCTATGATATGAAAAATTTTGGAACTTTTTTGTTAAAACCTTGGAACATAAACTCTGGCATATAAATATGTTTATGAAAGAAAAGGCCCGATTACAAAGTAGCGGGTTAAATGCTAGAATTTAATATTTTAATATTTAACGATGTTGTTTAAAAAACGAAAAGTATTTAAAATTAATTTAATTTTATTGACAGTTAATGATTTAATCAAGTAAATGCCCGGTACACACCCATATATATCTATTTTCTGAAGGGTAGGTCAAGTACATGAAGCCTTTTAATTTAAGTCTTTTGATTTCGTCGCTATTACCTAAGTTAGAGTTCTATATTCGGTTGTGCCGAATCTTTGATACCCTCCACCTACAGCTCGAATATTTTAGGAGTGGGATCTATCTACATATATCAGCTACGGTCTAAGGCGTATTAAATTAATTTACCAGAGTAGGCTTTATATTGGGCCTATAGATTATTATAGACCGAACATCGCGAAATTTAAAGGTGTGATCTCTAGTCCTATAAAACTGTGAAGAATTAAATTTTATTATGGTAGCATTATTTATTACGATATTAGGCGTAGTAAACTGCACTAACACTATTCTGTACGTTAAATTAACTGAATTTGTAATATATAATAAATGAAAATTTAGTTAAAAACCGGTCTACATATTTTTTATTTATTTTTAACGAAAAGTTCTTTTAATTTTTAGTTTCAAAAATTCTACCCCATGTTCCGTAAAAACAAATAAATTTTCAGTTATTTTATATAAATAAACTATCAGAAAATCAACTGAATATTCCGTAAAAACAAAGAAATATTCAGTTGTTTTATTAAATTCAGTAATTTTCGTTTACTCCACAAAAGAGCAGAATTTCTAATAAAACACCAGACAGACACCTGTCCGCTTGTTTTTCTAATGAGAGAGTGAACATTATTGTTTACTTACCCAGTTACACAGGCTTGTTTTACTTTTGTTGTACTGACCTCGTTTGCTTACAGAAGAAATCATTTTAATAAATATAAAATGGAAATTTGTTACACAAAACAATCACATCGTTTTTTAAAGATAAGTAAAAACTAATTTTTGGTAGTTAACTTACATAAAATAACTGAAAATTCATTTGTTTTTACGGAATTTGCTGCTGAATTTTTGACAGTAAAAATTATATGAACTTTTCGTTACTTTAAATTACATTTTCATTTAATTTTACATAACTTAAATAACGGACAATATTAACTGCAACTGAAAATCCGTATTAAGTAATATGCATTTAGTTTTTAAAATAACTGTTAGAATCAGTTAAAAATAAATTTGCTTGGAATTTTAAATGTGTATTTATTTTAAAATGTCTGAGAGCAATACTTCTTAAATAAACTACAGTCCGTTACTTTAATAATATTGTAAGTGTGTTTTACGGTAGAATGGCTTACACGTGTCTTATAGTTAATTATGGACCGATCTTCACGAAATTTGACAGTGTGATTTCTTGTGATATAAAACTCTGACGAACCAAATTTTATTATCATAGAATTTTTAATTATTGTTTTAGGCGTACTAAACTGTTTTCCGGTAGTAGGGCTTATATGGGGCCTTGGGTAAATTATGGAGCGATCTTCACCAAATTCTTTAGTCTTAATATCATCATATCTTATCTTATATCATTCCGTGGATTATTCCATCATTTCTGTTAGTTTTTGTTACAAAGTTCTCAATTTTTTTAGGGTGGTGGTTCCACATTTTGATTCATAGCTGTGATCCTACTAAACAGGTTTTGATGCATTTCAATCCCAAACTGCTTAGGATAACTACAAGCGATTTGACATCAAGTCTGTTCATTTCTCTTGAGTTTTTCGAAAGTGAGCGTGTTTTCAACAGACGGGCATGGCTTAATCGACTTAGAATTACCCAAGAAGTCAGAATATATATGTACATATACTTTATTTTAAATTGGTTAAGCTTGAGGTCTTCTTTTATAAAAAATATAACATATAACTAGAATTGTGGTTATTTAGTTCAACTATTTATGGTGTTTAATCCAAATTTTTAATATTTTAATCAGGCTTAAGTTCATCAAATTTAATTTTCATTAAATTATTTTTATGATTTTTATTGTTATTGATAATCATTCATTCTTGGCTGACCTGAGATTCGAACCCAATCAATAACAATTTTAATTAATTTTCATGTTATAAAATTCCTTTCTTCATAAAAATAATTTAATGAAAATTAAATTTGATGAACTTAAGCCTGATTAAAATGTTAAAAATTTGGATTAAAAACCATAAATAGTTCAACTAAATAACCACAATTCTAATTATTGTTAAAGCTAGGGCACGAGCTCTACGTGTACATTTGTCCTTCAAGTTGTGCTGAAAAAGGTCAACAAGAAAAAGAAAGACAAAATGAAAAAACAAAAAAAAAAAAAAAAAAAATGTACTTTGGACTTCAAGAAGAATTCTTGACATAAGGACAGAAAAAACAGAAGTAAGAAAAAACATGTAAAATCAATTAAAATGGATAATCATTCAAAAAAGCAAATTTCGATCTACCAAAGGTTAAAATACAATTTGGTTTAAGGATTGATGTTTGACTATTGACGTCAGCAGTCGTCGATGGCTGCGAGTGTAAGACGGCAAAACCATCTGAGGAGATCGAGTATCTTGAAATTAATTGCTAACAAATTGAGTGCAGCCTAAGTCACAGCTTTCAATTTATGTAAATTTTGACCAGCAATATATGTAAAAGACTATCAAGAACAACTTGACCGTGTGACCTCAGGGTAAGGTATTGTTATGTTCTTTGTAGAATTTGATATAAATTTTGGCATAATCCCTGTATTTCTGCATCTAATTAAGAAAACCATTGATGACTTCGTTTTTATAATTCGGTCCCTAATAGATTTGTATTTATTAATTAAACTTCTTGTTTGTTGATTCCTCTTAAATTTATTTTGCGTCATAATGAATTCTGAATCTCTTCGTGCTTAAAAAAATTATCAAAATACTTTACCGTTTCAAACAATGTGTTGATTGATTTTGACAATTTCCAACAACAATTCCACAAGTTTTAATTATTTTATTTAAATCGAAAACACTTTTTGTTATCTAATGAAAATTTTGATTAAAAATTTATTTCAAAACAAATAAAATTTTAATTAAATCAAAACTTTATTTTTAATTTTCTTTTTTTTATCAAGTAATTAACTCAAATTCAAATACTTTTTAAACAATTTTTTTTATTGATAAAAAAAAACTATTAATAATTTATTCTGTGCATATTAAGCCGACGATAACTATTTTATTCTTAAAAATAATTATTATTGTGGTTATTTTGCTGAACTATTAATGGGTTTTAATCCAAATTTTGATATTTTAATTAGGCTAAAGTTCATCAAATTTAATTTTCATTAAATTATTTTTATGAAGAAGAAATTTTACAACATGAAAACTAATTAAAATTTATTGATGATTCTTCATTCTTAACTGCTGCTGGGCTCGAACCCAAGCTATTACAGGTTACCCTTACATGTTTCGATTGCAACCACACAACCTCTTCAGAGGGGTTTGGCAAATTCTAGTTTAAATAATATGCTTTCTTTACATTTCATATTATGTACAAAAAAGTTTTATTTATTTTTCCGGTGAACTGTGGCTAGAATATTTTAGTTATTGTTGACAAAAAAAAAAAAACAGCTGCTGTGTTTCTTTTTACCAACAACAGCAGATCATATAGTAATAGGATCGCATGGGGATGCCAAATGGGACCAGATTTTTTGAAACCCGGAATTCGGGATTTTTAATTAAAAATAACGGGATCTCGGGACGGATCGGGATTTTTCGGGATTTCATATATATATATGCATATATTTATAATTGAATGTTTATGTATATGTATTAAAACAAATTAATTCGTGAAGAAAATTAAACTCATTATAAAATAAAACTGTTAATTGTATTCTTTTAAAGTAATATTGAAGAACTATGTATTAAAACTTATATTTTGAAGAGGAGTTAGATTTTGAACGTGATATGTAATAGACGTGTTGCGGAGATCAGTGCATTTACTGTGTATAATACCAAAAAAATAAATTTGTTCTTATATTTTTCTGTAAATTTCCCGAAATTTTTTTAATTTCATTGGTTTCAATGATTCCTAACGGTGTTAGGAATCATTCCTAGGAAGTTCATATGTTCTAGAAAGTTTATTGAGATCTTAAGTATATTTTTGTAGTATATTGTTTCCTTGAATTTTGAACGGTTTGCTTCCTATGGACCTGGACAGGGGGAAAAAGTAAAAAAATCGAATTTTTGAAAGTTTTTTGCGAATTTGATCTGGAAGATGAATTTTTTTTAGATTTGCAAGATATGAGCCTGAGTAAATTATCACCTTTTTGCAAAAATGACACTGAGGCCCCAAATCTTTAAGGGCCCATAAAAAAAGTGCATGACTTTGGGCAAAACTGGGAGACACGGGTCTTTTTTGGTCCTTTATGGTTATTTTTAATCCGTATATAATTATTTTTCCATGATTAAAAACATTACACACAGTGTAATAAATACATACATTGTTTTTCATTTAAGCTAACGATATGTGTTTTGTTTGTGTAAAAAATTTTTGGATGCCTTTAAAAGGGTCAGTTTTTCTTTCGTTAAAAAGACGTACCTTTAGACACCCTACAAATAATACGATTAGTCCAAACACGCATGTAAAATGTAGCCCATAAGGGACTTGAACTAGTCCAAAGGTTACCCCAATGTATGGAAAAAACATGGTCTTTTTAATATTGCGATGTCCTAGGGCAGGACCATATAACCCAGCTTTGCAATTTAAAGGAGTTGTCTTAAAACTACTCCATTGTATACTCCAGAAGATTAGCTTTGAAATCGTTTAATTATTTAGGAAATTGTCGTCATTTATTTTTATTATGATAATATTGGTATGGTTCAATTATGTATGGAACATAATATCTGCCAAATAGCCGCCGCGACCTCGGCGCCACACCTCCATCCGATGGTCCAAATTTTCGATGACGCTGATGCATAATTGAGGTTCTATGCCGTTAATGTGCCGAATTATCTCTTCCTTAAGCTCTTGAATTTTTGCTGGCTTATTGACGTACACCTTTTCTTTCAAATAACCCCAAAGAAAGAAGTCAAACTGTGTCAAATCACATTATCTTGGCGGCCAATTGACATCGCCACCATGTGAGATAACACTGCCATTTAATTTGTCGCGCAAAAGAGCCATTGTTTTGTTACCTGTGGGACGGTGCCACCACTATGCTTTGTCCTGCCCCATAGACAAAAATCCAAAAAAATTTTTTTTGTCTCAAATTGTTTTTAAATACAAATTTTTTGAAAGATAATGAGGTATCTCAAATAAATGTTAACAAAAAAATTTTCTGATTGCTTTTGCCACCACGAGATGGCGGTAAAAGCAGATAATTTCTTGCAAAAATTACTTAACAGAAAAATGAGTTTTAGTTGTTTCACAAAAATTATTCTGAAAAATTAATTTTTTTAAAAATTCGCTCGAAATTTGGTTTCCAAATACTTTGATATATTTGCAGTTAAATTAAAATTTATAATTTAGTATTTATTTACAAAATATTTTTTTTTATTGCTCTGAAAAACACATTTTTTTGTTGAAAATCCAAAACTTACTTAAGTTTGATGGAGTATAAAAAAAATTATATAAAATTAGATATTTTTTTTTCTGTTTTTGCAAGTTTATACTCTGAGCTAACAGGGTGTTTAAAATTTAGTGCCTATTTTTTACCACAACTTAAAAAAAATGCGTTTTTGAAATGCCCAATTTTATGATTTTTACTCAAATATCCGGCATTTAAGAGTGTTTAATATCATTGCGCAACACGATTTTATATTTTGAATGTTAAAAAATAAAAAAATTTAATTATATCATTAGTAGACCAAAACCACTGAAGTATTTTCAAAATTTAGCTCGAGTTCTTTTTTATGGCCCACTGAAGTTTTTAATTTTTTTTAAAGGCGTTTTGAGTAAGTCAAAAAAAATGTATTAAATCTAATTCTGAGCTAAATTAGGTTAATTGATGATTTTAATAAAAGTTGATGACGGTTCTTTTCATAGAACTAATTAACCCTCTATCTGTGATGTTTAGGAGTCATTTCAGTCCCTCCTCATAGAGCACCACTTACACGCATGTTTAAGGGTTAAAATATTCTACAACAATTTTCTGCATCGAATTTCACAAGGGGCTGTAAAAGATCATAAGTTCGTGTGATATAAGCAAAATGCTTAAAACAGTAATATTGTAAATTATCATATATTATTATTAAGTCGTGTGAAATAATTGGCAAAAATGTAATAAATCTACTTTTGAGCTTAACATATTATTAAACCCTCTATCTCCCATTTTTAGGAGTCATTTAAGTCTCTTTTTTAAATATTCTTATTGAAAACCTTTAAAACGTGTGTTTAAAGGATTAAAATGTTCTACAAACATTAAATAGTTTTTTTTACACATTCCAAACACCTTTAAAAAAAATTAAAAATTTCAGTGGGCCATAAAAATATAACTCAAACTAAGTTTTTAAAAACCTTCGGTGTTTTTGATCTAATAATGATATAGTTACATCATTTTTTTTGTTCCATTTAAGATAAACAAATTTTTGCTTAAAAATTCAAAATTTAAATTTTTTTATCAAAATAAATCGCACTTCATCAACAGGAGGGTATTAACTCAAAATGTTCAGTAGAAGCAAAACAATTTTAAATTTATTATTAAAGGCACATGAAAAAGAATTTTTAAGCCAACCATTTCATTATCAAAAGGTAGGCAAAATAGCACGATATTTTAACAGCGGATATGAATACTACTCGTCGATTTTTTTCGAAAAGTGGAAAAATAAAAATTTTGATGGATCAAATGCGATATAATTTTTTCATAATTTTTTAATGACGTTAACATTGCTAGTTTTCCTCTTTAATTTTTTCATTTATGTTATCTTTCAAATATCCTTATAGTTTTATTTTTGCAAGAGCATTTTAACCGGTTTATCCTATTTTTCAATAAATGATGTTTTTGTATTTTCCACATTGATAATCCGATTCTACCCAAATTTGGCACTAATATATATCTTGCGAATATCAATTAACATACCAAAATTTATTACGAGGAGTGGTAGCGTTTTTAAGAAAGAGGATATATAGCAGGACCTTGAGTCCTTAGTCCGATTTAAATAAAAATTTACACACACGTTGCTAGTTGCATGTGTATCAGCATGACCACTTTTTGTAATTTTGTGGGCATTATTGAAGCTAAAATTACATTTTTCAATTTCAGGACACATGGGAGGTAGGCGTGTCCTTGGGCCGATTTTTCCAAAAATTCTAATTTTTCTTAACTAAGCTTTTTTATGCTAGTGTACCAAATTTCAAAAATATCTGACAACTCCTTCTATTTTTGTCCCTTCGTTATATGGGAACGAAGCATAGTGCGTCCTGTTGAAACCATATATCGTCCACATCCATATCTTCCAATTCGGGACATAAAAAATTCGTTACTATGTCACGATAGCGAACAACATTCACAGTTACTGCCTGGCTGGCCTCATTTTTGAAAAAATACTGCCCGATGATGCCGCCAGCATTGTAAGCACAGATTTTTTTCTAGTGAAAGTATAAACAGTTTTATTAAACAATTTACATAATAAATTAGTGACTTTTTAACTCTATTACTCTAATATTAAAATTCTTTTTGGTTTAGCCACCAAAAGCAATATCTAGAAGAAACTTACATTAAAAATCGCAGTTTCAGGCTTATTTAAATGGGCAACGACGTTTAGGCAAAAAACGCCCGGAATCTTCCGAAATTTACAATAAAAAAATTATCAGAAAATTACTCAAAATATACATAGCGTGGTCATTGTTTAAGAAATGGTCGCATTTTACTTCACAATCGTTCTAAATAGGTTCCAAATATATCCAAAAAAAAAATGGTACCAAACTGCAGCTCTTAATGTTGATATTAACCCGGCCCCCATGACAAAGATCTGCTATGATTTTTGCTAACTTAATTGGTTCAAAAGTTATTCCATGTCAAAATCAAAGTTCTAGTGAATTCTATGGATTTTTTTCATTTTGATCGTAGTTTAATGATTTAAATAAAAGGTTATATCAATTGAATTTAAAAAACATTTCAAAGACTTGAATTTATCATATATTGCTGTATAGTTTGATGGAAAGCTATTACCTAATTTGTCAAATACTGCAACTGTTTAATAATGTGTCGATTACCTGTAATAATTACTTCGGCGGGCAAAGAAGTTATGTTATGTGTACCAACGAGTGAAGATGGTACTTATATCGCACAAGCTCCTATTTTTAATAAAACTTTAATTGATTGGGGACTCGATACATCCGTTAAAGCGATATGTTGTGATACCACTCCTTCATATTTAGGTATTCGAAATAGTGCTGCTGCATTATTATAGACATTTTTGGAGAGAGATTTGTTATATCTTCCATGTAGGCATCATATTTATAAGATCGCCTTGAGATATGTTTTTGAAGCTCTTTTTCTGAATACAATTGTTAAAGCAATGGGATGGATTAGATAACCTGAATTACAAAACAGGATTAGATGAAACGAAAATTGGAAATCGTTTTTATTGAGATATTCTCCCAATTTTATTTTAAATAAGTTTCAATTTGTTGGTGGTTAAACATGTCTATACCAGTAGACTTCACCCATATTTTTTAAAAGTTACAAGCAAAACTTCTTAACCAGGATAATATATTTCAAATGATTTTGTTTCAGAATTATTGAAACGAATAGTAATATTAACATGTTTTCGCATGATATATCTATTCATTCGCCGATTAAAAACCTTACATCACATCGTTTGATTTCTTCAATTTTGTTTTTTTAGTTCTTGATGTTTTAATAAATAAAACTGGTGAAATTCTTCCAAATCGTAGATTCCGCCGGAATGTTGTAGTTATTAGCACGAAGAAATGCTAGGACTACTTTAGATTTTTAAGTGGCGTAAAGGGCATTCCGTCCTTGGTACCACAATGGGCTAATGTTTTACGAATTGATTAATTTTTTCAGCGTATTTAAGTAATTTATTATTTGCCGTCTCTTGAGAACTCCTTGCAACGAAGTCAAGTTTTTTACGCACATTTATGTCAAACTTATGATATGAAAGGTGATTAATAAGTCGTGACGTTGAAGAACGTTGGCAACTTATATCTTTTTAATCCCGTTCGAATATCTCCATAGACAATATCTGTATAGAAATATATTTATGTATAATACTTTCACACAAATTGCTATTTCCCTTTTAAACTGAAAAATTTTTTGTAGTACATATTTTGAATTGGTTTTAGTTTTTTTACAAGAACACACGCTTTTATTTTAGATTTGTAATAACATCGTTTATTTGATTTTGACATTCTTCATAAGAAGTTCAAGTTTGCCTTACCCTTCGTTTCCACATGCAAGTAATTAGTTTTCGAATTTGAACTTGCATGTGGAAACGGGGGGTTATATTACAACTTGAAAAAAACAAAAGTAAGAAAAACGTAAATACATAAATTACACATTATTAAAATAACCGATTAATTCGATAATCGAAAAATGGGGATTTTAAATTAACCGGCTTGGGTGTAACTATAATAACCAGCCAGACATCCAAAAACGATTCTTAGTCGATCGGTATACTTAAAGGTATAATCACGAAGGCAAATTATCCTCTCCACTATTGTGGTGTGGGTAAGTGGTGGACGATATACATTTATATTTAAAAAAAACTCGATGCAAGCCATCGATACATCGAAACAATTCGATGTTTTTACTCATCAACATCGAATGAACAGTGTAGTAAAATTTATATGGAAAACGCTCAAAAAACTGAGTGCTTTTCATATAAATTTTACTAACGTTCAGTCACTTGTGTTGTGAAAACAGCACATAAGTTAAATTAAACTCGTTTTTTGAGTTGTAATACTTTGCCGTCAAGCCAGGTTATAATATATATGGGCATTTCCACAGAAAGTCTACTTGTTGTCACGTTACGACACCAACCATTTTTAATTGTTTCGTAAGGAATAATGAAAATATTATTTACTTTTTTGCATTTTGGTGTAAAGCGTAACTAGCTTCACATTAAGTGAACAATATGGTTCCAAAATACAAGACTAATTACTTAGTGTCATAACGTGACAAAAAGTAGACTTTTCTGTGGAAATACCAATATACATGTATAAAACTAAGGAAAGGTCAAAAAAATCGTTATTTTTTATAACTGCAAACGTAATAAAGCTTTATGTAAATAAAATCCCGTTTTTATAAACCATATTTAGATCTTTTATGTTACAAAAAATGATCGATGTATAGAAAACATCGATATATTTTGCGTAATATCGATATAACATCGATGTCTGTATGCGATGCATTGCATCGCAAAAAACATCGATGTTCTTTTTCAATGTCCATCACTAGTGTGGGTGTAGCCAATATAAATCAATATAAAAACAGAAGTAATAATAACAATAAAAAAATTGCAATAGAACCAAATATATACAAATCGCGCCTTTGCTGCAATAAAATATGTATTTAATTCTTTAATTCCCAGTGGAACATAGGGCCGCCTACTAGCTAATAACACTATGCCACAAAAAAAATGAGATATACGCGAAAAGCGTGTTTTTCTGCAGTTGTTTTAGGTATTTCGAAAAATCTCGATAACTATTCTCGTTCAGCCCATATCTATACTGTGTCCATCGGATAAAGATTTACTGAGCTACAGGACTTAAAACTGGAAAAAATTTGATTTTATCATGTATGGCAATTAAAAAACTTTTTAAAAAATGTTTTTAACACGTTTCTTATATAATATTTTGTTCCAAACGTAGTAAGCGTAAAATTGTTAAGGTCGGACAAAAACTTAAGAAAAAACGACATATTTAGTGAAAACATCCAAATTTGAATTTTCATAAACGATTTAATTTTTTCAATGCTTCTATAATATTTATGTCTCGTATTGCGATTTTAGGTGTATGCATTCACTTATTGGTCTATTTCAGGATACTGGCTGACTTCATAAATGCAATGTTGCAAAGTATCACTGAAAATGAATGCATTGACAAAGCATCACAAAAAAACAATGCAAAAATGTTGCAACGATTGAGCAGTGAAGACGATTACCATTCAATAATGAAGTAAAGGTATTGCGTTTAGAAAAGTTTTCTATGAATTCTATGCCTTTCAGTGTTGCATTGCAATACCCAGTTTATAAAGTCAGCCACTGTCCCGTCCCGCTTTTGCTGTTTTACAACTTTTGAATTTCTTAGTCTGTTTGTGGTCTGTCCACATTATTAAAAAACTGTCCAAAGAAAGTTGACCAAAATCTTTTTGGAATCTTATAAATTTTATTTTGAGTGCTTAGCCAGATTTGTCAATGAGCCATGGACTGGAAACGTTTTTTATTCTACGTGTTTTGTAAAATTAACTTAATTTGGTAAGGGCGTGGAGGAGTATTTGTCATTGGGGAGCAAGTTGAATGGAGGGATGAAATTGATAAAATGACTGATTGCTATATCTGCATGACCAAACTGCATAGCGGAAAAAATGGCTATGTTATTTATCCGGATAAAAATCTATTGATATCCATTCCCAAAGCGTACACCACCAGCATTAAAAGTAACATCAGATAATGAAGAAGAAGATTTAAATCTGAGTTTTAATTCAATGTGTGATACGAATATTAAAATATGACTAAAAGCGCACTTAATGATTTACATCGTGGCTTTAACTTGTCAGAAGAGAACTTGAAATTACTACCTTCATGTTTGAAGGAAAGAGGATTTTCGGACACAGAGACACGCGGTTTTTACTATCGCAATCGTTCTAAGATATATGGAATTTTTTTCAGAAAGTAGTAAGTGGGTTTTTTGGGAAACAAGAGAAGCCATAACAATAGTCACGTTATTTCAAAAAATCAGTATTTTTTTAAATCTTAATTGGTTTCCTGTAATTACAGAAGCACACATGCCCTTGACAAGGCTTTTTCTCTAACACTTTTTAGACTTGTTTCATTGTGACTAACAAGGTGAAAGATCTCACCAAGGTCTTGCAGCGATGAAAAAGCATTATCAGCGCCAGTATTATCTGACCATGATGGCTTAATACTGCTGGATGCAAATTCGTGAAACGTCATCGCAACATAGAAGGATAAATCGAAGAGGAAAAATAAAGTATCTCTTTACACTTGGCACAACCAAGAAACAAAAATTTTTTTATTGAAAGCTTAAATTTTGATGTTTTTGCTAATAATATTGCAACATTTTAATTTGTTGTCCGATTATAACCTTTTTGTTACAGAGATGTTTGGAACAAAATTGTCTCAAGGATATGGGTTTAAAAATTAAAAAAAAAATTTTTTTTTTGCCTTAACGGAAGAGAAGAATTTTGAAAAAACATATAAAAAATACATTTTTTTTAATCTTAAGGCATGTAAATCAGTGAATTTTTGTCCGATAAACACAGTATAGATATCGGCTGAAATAGGAAATATATATCTTTCTAACAGTGTAAAATTTGCGTAATTAAAAAATCAGTTCTCAAGATTTTTGGAAACATCCTTTTGAACTGCAAAAAACTGGTTTCGCGTATATCTTGAAAACGCTTCTTGAGAAAAATAAATGAATGCCATATTCGTGCTAGCAACCCCGATTTATCTTAGAAATCACTTAATTTTTAAGGTTATGGCAATAAGTTAAAAGTTTGTGAACCAGTGTAATCGCCATATGGTATACAAATCTCATAAAAATATCTTATATACGCAACTCAAGAGAGAAGAATTAATTTTTAAGGTTCTAGAAAATTCAAATTTGAGATAGGACTCTATTGCAGCAGAGGCTAGAAATCATTATCATACATGTTAGAATCAAGTAAAAAATCAGAGATCTTTCACACTAACAAATCTAAAGTAACAAATACAGCTTACAACACATTAAATAGTATATATATTCAGCGATATGTCGAATATTATCTATAAAATTCCTTGTAATGGAAACGATTATAGAAATTGTAACAAAGTTTATGCATGTACAACAAAGAATAAATTAAGGACAAGAGTTCCAGGATATAGATCAGATCAAAAAAAAAAACTCATGACCTTGAAACTTATGATGTGGAGTTAAAAATATCTAATAAAATTTTAATTAAATTAAAATTTCGCGTTTCATTACAATAGTACATACTTTTTAATAAAATATTTCGTGAGTGTACCTGATTGTGAGACATTCGAAATTATTCGTGAGTAAGCGTTCGTCATAATAAAAATTTTGTAACTAAGCTTGCGTGCAAACGATCCTAAAATATATCAAGCAAAAAAAGTTCTTGTTGCCCATAAAAACTAAAAAAAATGGTACCGTGATCGTATTAAAATTACATTTTTTAAATCCTAATCTTTCTTTTTTTTTTTTTTTTTTTTTTTTTTTTTTTGATGTTTATTAAATATAATTCATAACATTCTTAAACTATAATAAACAATAGTTAACAATTATATACAATATATACACTGGCTCTAAAACGGGCTCTCTAGTATAGGTTATATAATACATGATGGTTTTTGATTTGCAAAATGGTTAAATTTTGAGAATTTTGTTTGTAATATGTACATCTGTAAAATAAATGTTGTAATGAAAAAAGTTATACAAACATTACTTCTTATATTTTTGTGAAGAGTAAAAACTAAGGTCTAAGGTTAAAAACAGAGGGATTTAAATTTAATTAGATAGCCACCAACATTTTTTGGTACTTATATCTTATAGACGCAAAGAAAAAACATGGTTGTGGTAAACATATTCTAAGAGCAACATATTATGATAAGATTCATGATTGTAGTCACCATATTACGATTGTTATTAAATCATATTATGACCAAATATGTTCGTAATATAACATCATAATATTTTTCTCTTAATCATATTGTTATCCTGTTAATCATAAAACGTTAAGAAGTTATAATATTACTGTCATGGTAATCATAATAAGATAAGAAGTAATCATATTATTGTCATGACAATCATAATAAGTTTAGAAGTAATCATATTAATGTCATGACAATCATAATAAGTTTAGAAGTAATCATATTATTGTCATGACAATCATAATAAGTTTAGAAGTAATCATATTATTGTTATGGCAATCATAATAAGTTTAGAAGTAATCATATTATTGTCATGACAATCATAATAAGTTTAGAAGTAATCATATTATTGTCATGGCAATCATAATAAGTTTAGAAGTAATCATATTATGATGCAAAGTGATATGAACTGTTATACATAAATTTTTTACATCATAATATGATACAACTTTAAACATAATATTTTTATTGGAAAAAAATACTTATGATAAAATAAAAAACATAATATAGTTACTGTAATCATTTTGTCGTAGGTCGCAATTATTTATAAATTATTTTATGGAGTTTTCATTATTTTTCTCTTAAAATAACACAAAACCTACCAGTAATGGTTAATATTTTGCACCAATATTTCACAAATTTTTCCACCACTTTAAGATTATTAAAATTTTTTAGCAAAGATATTTTATTTTGTGACACTACAACCCTTTTTTAATGTTTTTTCTTTATTTTTTTTAATTTCTTGTTTATTTTAATGGTTATTTTGTTATTTTTTTTTTAATATATTTTTTTAATTTCTTGTTTATTTTAATGGTTATTTTTTTATTATTTAGCCACTCACTAACAAATAATTCGATATGTTTATGTAAAACACGACACAACTGATACAAAATTATTTTACAAATGGCGATACCAAAATATTATTAGAGTAACTATATTTTGATTGCATCTTTAACTTATTATGATAAATGTATATAAAGTTATCAAGCTATGGCTATTAAATATCATGTTATGGCTGTGAGTAATATAATATTTTTTGAAAATTATCTTAATTTAGTTGTTAGAAAAATAATTATTTTTCGGTCAACAATACTCAAATTTATAATTGCGATAAACATTAATATGTTTACAGTAACTATAATATTGCTGATATTTAATAAAAATAACAATTATTTGTGTACAACAACAATATATTGTTACAATAAACACAGTGTGGTTGCCGTAACCATGCCCAACCATATTTTTTCTCTGCGTGTAGTCGATGTTTTGGGTTAAGTTTCGTTTCGTTTAGATGAACGATATCAGGATTGTGTTTATTTAAAAAGTTTTGAAGGTCATACCTTCTACTTATGCGTATTAAGGAATTGACATTAATATGTATTATTTAAAGATTTTTGGATATTGTATTCGTTTGACTATTTGCCATATTTACACACCTACCATAGAAAAGATTGCATCTATTCTAGAAGCTTGTATATTTAATTGTTTTTGTAGATTTGTCATTTGAATATTTAGATTCACCATTATATTTTTTAATTCCAACAAGAAAGAGTTGTTGTTTGTATTACATAAATTGTTAGTACTAATATTTCCATTACTATTACTACTTAATACATTAGCAAAGCGAACTTCAGGGTTAGTAAACATATTATTACAGTTTGTTTTGTTTTCTAATGCTGATTTTTGTTTAATTCTAAGTTTTTGCTGAAGCAGTTTATATTTTTCGCAGCCTTTGTATGAAGCTGGATGTCCATATTTATTACATACAACACAATATAACTTTTCTTTTTCGTTTTCTGGTACAATGTTTACGGGACATTTTCCTTTTTCATGATCCTTGTTGCATTTAACACACTTTGCGGGAAGAAAACAGTTTGCTGCGCTATGAAAAAAGCCTTGACAATTTCGGCACTGAGGTATTTCAGGACGTCTAATTTGCTCCCATTTAATACAGCGATAGAAAAGTGCTTTTATGTTTTTAAGTTTATTTACGTTACTTTCTGGTGATATTTGTACTAAGAAAATTGGCAAAACGTAACCTTTTTCAGTTGAATTTTTTGTTGAGAATTGAGTTACTTTAATAAATTGTAAATCATCGGTTTCATATTGGCATAACTCATTTAAGATTTCTTCGTTCGATAAATTTGTATCTAACCCTTTAAGAAGATATGTTTTGGTTTTAATACCTTTGGGGGTAAATGTAAAAAATTTGGCTTTTGACTTTTCTAAATGGGCTCTTACTTTTAGAAAATCATCTAATGAATTCATGAATAAGGATTTTTTGTTTCTAAACTGTTTAATTTTAAATTCTTTGATTTTTAAACCATTTTTTATGAAATCAATTAGTTCTTTTGTTTCAATATCAATAATATTAATCGGAGGTACTTTTTTGTTTTTATTTTGTTCATTGGTTATCAATGTAGGTATTATTTTTTTTATTTACACTTGGTGTTAAATTTTTATTTGCTCTCTGCACTTCTTCCATAGCTGCAATAGCTGAATTAACTTTTTGGGTTTTTTCATTGTTTTCTTTTACATGATTCTCAAATTTTTTGAAATGTTCTTGGTCACATTCTTTATCATTATCAAGCAAAGCATAGTAATTATGTTTGACATGTTTTGATGTTGATGATAATTCCATATTGTTGTTTTTTCTTTTTCTCTTGCTAATGATGTTATCGTTATTGTTATATACAACATTTTTAATATTTTCTGAGTTTTGAGCATTATGCTCACTCATCTCAGTGAATTTAACATTTTTTTTTTATTTTATTTTATGATGTTTTCAACAACCAAAATAAATAAAAGAGTTTTTTGAATTTTGATAAATGAAAAAAACACTAAAGTTTTAGTATAGCACCAACAATTAAATCTGATCTCCGTAATGCGTCTATCGCTCATGACGGTCATGACGGTCACGATCGAACACTACTTTTAATTTATTTTTTCACAATAAAGACATATTTATCGGACTAAACGTAAAGACGTGTGCACGCGACAAAGGACAGAACAGAGTTGAACAAATATTCTTTGTTTTGGAAAAAAAAGGGTAGAGAAATCAACAAGAGCAGACGTGTTTTATGTTGCTCCGTTTTTAAAAATTAAAATTAAGTAGAAAAAGTGGATATTAATTGGTGCTAAATATAGAATGTTATGTGTAAAGTTATCCTTAAACAATATATTGAAGAACATTTTTTGAAAAGTATTGAAAAGTAAGAAAAATTTTAATAAATTTTAACAAAACTAAATTGCATTATAAAAAAAACAAACTTTTAAAGAAAATTAAGAAAAAACAAAAAAAAAAAAAAAAGAAGAAGGAAAACAGAAAGACAGCTGTGTATTGGAGACTTTCTGTATTTATTTTACATTTGTGAGCATTACCATGGTCCAATTAGTAGGTCTGCTTGAAATGCCTGCTGATTTTTTGCAGAGTTGTGTTTTTTACGTGCAATTGTTTTTGTAACAATCGCTTATGACATTTATACCATTTTTTACACTAACAATTGCTTTTGTTCTTGACATCTTTATCATTTTTCACACAAACAAAATGCGTGTTGTTTTTTCTATTGTTGGATTGTTGTAGTTGCGCGCAGACCTACTAGTTGGACCATGAGCATTACCGGACCGTGGCTAAAAATCAAAAGAAGAGAGCTTTTACAAACAGCTTTTTCAAACTGAAAATATTTTGAATGTACCGCCTAACTGTATGCAACACTTATTCATTTCAACAACAACAACAACAAAAACCAGAGCTGTACAATACGGCCATTAGAACTGTTCGCTTTATATAAAAAATAAAATTAAAAAATGTTTAAAAACGTAACAACACCGTCAGCAAAGCGTAGAATTGATGAACTCTCACCTAGTAATCCTGATGATGGACATTCTGTTGGTTCGTTGGCAGTAAAGGATTTAATGAATATGATGTCAATACTTATGGACGAAAAGCTACATAATATGAAACAAGATGTTGAGGAGATAAAAACCAATATTAATGGCCTTACGAATAAAATAGATGAGTTAAAAACTGAAAATGAGCTACTTAAAATAGAAGTCAGACAGCTTAAAGTCGATAAAGAAAAAGATCATCAACAAATGATGTATCTTCAGGAACATATTAAACGAAATAACATAATTTAAAGGGTATTCCAATCAAAAGCACCCTTGAAGATGCTGTAAAAAATTGCTGCAAAGAAAACTTGAAACTTTCACAAGAGATTAACATATTATCAACAAGGAAATTGTATGAGAAGGATGGAAAAGTCGGAGTTATTGCTGAATTTAGTACTGGAGAAATTGTAAGAGAAGTTTTTAAACGCACCAAAAATTTAGCAGGTTCTAAAATTGTTCTGAAACGAGATCTAAACAGCGATAAGCAACAAGATAAACGTGTAATGCTAGAACTAAAAAAAGGATTTCATGAAATAAACGGTAAACATCATGTTATAGTACGTAATGAAAGAATGAAAAATGGTTCTGGTGGAACAAAAACAAAAAATTGGTTTCTGGAAACCAAGATGCAAATGTCGTTCTTGAAAGTTAAGTTAGATTATTATTATATTCTATCCGAATTGTTCTCAAAAAACTATTAAAAAATGCAAAAAGAAATAAATTAAATAGAAATAAAATTGTAAAACCGAAAAATATTTTAGAAAAAAGTAAATTAAATAAAAACATATTTGTAAAGCCTAATCGCATATATAATAGAAAAAAGCAAAATACGTTTGATTTAAATATTTTATCTTATAACATACACGGCTTAGAAAATAAAGTATTATATAATGATTTTTATATATTTATAAAAACTTATGATATAGAAACTGGGAATTATTTCCTTCTGAAGGTTACTTTATATTATATTCAACATTTTTTATTTTTCGAATTTATTCTATGAGCTAAATTTCAGTTATGTATTTTATAAAGGAATATGACTATTACAAAAAAGCTTTATAAAATACATAACTGAAATTTAGCTCATAGAATAAATTCGAAAAATAAAAAATGTTGAACTTATGATATATTTATATTATTAGAAACTCATATATCTCAGGAGAAGGTTGAGAGATTAAAAAAGTTTTTCGACGGCTATGAAACGTTTTGGAAACCAGCATTAAAAAATAGCAGATTTAAAAAAAATCTAATAAAACAAAACATCTTGTATGAGTTCAGCATATTGGAAGAAATTGAATTAATTAAAATTAGAACGGCAGATAAATCAATCAACATAGTACCATTGTATCTTAGAGCAGTTACATGGAACGACGATTTTGACACTGTGCGAAGATTTTTAATAAATGAGAACGTAGAAAATTTAATTTTGATGGGAGATCTAAATATCCGTATAGGTAATCTACAACAACATTTGGATGAATTTATAAAATCCACTTTCAGATCCGGTTTTGACTCAAGAAAATCTAGAGATTTGACTACAAATACTAAAGGCAAATTATTCCTCGAATTATGCCAAGATTTCGGCTTACATATATAATATGGGTGTACAAAAGGAGATGAACTTGGTAATTTGACTTTTATAAGTGGTGTTGGCGAGTCAGTCAATGATTTCTGTGCTTCAGCTTATGATAACTTGGATAATATTGAAAGTTTCAAGGTAGAAAATAAAGTATGGTCTGATCATATGCCAATAACTCTTACAATAAATATAAAAGGAAGAAATTTAGAGCAACCAATGAATTTGCTATCAAAACTAAAATGGGATGAGAGAAAAAGGGAAATTTACAAAGAAAAGATTAATAATCAATTAACTTTATGTAAGAGAAGAAAAGAAGTACTGGAATTACAAGACCTTGTAGAAGTAATAAAGGTATCAAACCCAACCACGTCTAGCAACAGAATCCTGTTTACAAAAGAAAAAAAAATGGTTTAATTTTAAATGCTACAACTCAAGGGAAAAATCTTTCAACGCCCTTAAATTATTTCGTCAAACCCCATCAAAAAATAATAAAGAAAAATATTTAGTTGAAAACAAAAAATATAAGGATATTTGCGAAACAAGTAAAATTGAATATTATAAAAGAATAGAAACTCAAATCAATATGGTGAGAAATAATAAGGATATATGGAATCTAATAAAAGAAATTAAAAACAAAGAAATTCAGTCTAAGCCCGGAATTTCAGCAAATGATTTTAAGCAATACTTTTGCGAGTTATTAAATCCGCCACAAACTTCAAGCGATGTTATGTATGCAGCAATGTTTAATTGTGATAACGATTTAGATAAACCTATAACCACAACAGAAATTAAAGATATACTATCAAAAACAGAGTACAACAAGGCTCCAGGAGAAGACCGTGTTAGTTACGAATTCTTTAAGAATGCAACGGAAATGTTTCTGGAAGAATTGGCAAAATCGTACAACATTATATTTGAATCCGCTAAATTAGACGAAAAATTCATTACAAGCATAATTTTTCCAATTTATAAAAAAGGTGACAAAGAAATTGTAAATAACTATCGAGGAACATCTTTTATGAATGCAATTGCAAAAATTTTCATGGGCATACTAAATAAAAGACTAACGTTATGGTTGAACAAACATAACATTCTAACAGAGTTGCAAGCAGGATTCAGAGAAGGTTATTCAACAGTCGATAATTTATATACATTAGCAGCAATTGCTCACCTTAAGTTTAAAGAAAAGAAAAAACTATATGCTTTTTTTGTAGACTTCAGAGCAGCTTTTGATAAAGTGTCAAGAAAATCACTTATTTACAAACTTTATAGTACTGGAGTCTCAACAAAAATGAATAAAATTATTGAAACTTTATATAGTCATACCAAATTTAAAGTCTGGAATGGAGAAGAAGTGTCTGATGAATTTCATACAGGTTCAGGAGTGAAACAAGGATGTTTGCTTTCTCCAACTCTTTTTTCTATACATCTTAATGACTTGCATTCATTTATAGGGGGTGGATTAAATGTATGCTCAACGCATATTCGATTATTAATGTATGCAGATGATATTGTAGTCCTAGCAGACGATATCGTAACAATGCAAAATATGATTAATAAACTTGAGAGCTACTGTAAAATGTGGAATCTGGAAGTAAATCTCAGCAAATCAGAAATGATGATATTTAGAAGAGGAGGCAGAATTTCTAAACGTGAAAAATGGATATTTAATGGAGCGCCTATAAGAGTCGTAAATGAGTACACGTATCTGGGTGTTACATTGACAACAAAAATGTCATTTAGAAAGCACTTAGAAAATAGAAACTTGTCGGCAAAAAACTGCATAAACGTAACGTGGAAAGATTTTCTGGCCAAAAGAGATATAGGTCTAAATGCAAAATGGAACTTGTTTAAATCAATATGCCGTGCTATACAAACGTATGGTGCACAAATATGGGGTTTTTCGTTATTTTAAGTTTTGAAATTGCCACCATTTACACCCACATATGCTTTGATGTTAGAAACAGGTATGCAAAATAATTACATCTACACACTCGACCTACACCTCCGATATATCATAAAAACGTTATATGAATACGATAATAATCGACTACCAAACCAGCTTACAAAACATGTAATACAGAAAGGAACGTATTGGTGTGAGCACATTGACTCGTTGTCTAGAGACGTTAACGTAACTGGAATATCACAATGCGTAACAAGAGAAAGTTGGGAACTTCTGCGAAGCAATATTATTACTGGCTTAAAAATTAAAAAGATGGAGCTGTACTTACATAAGGCAGCTAGTACAAGTCGTTTTTATTCAAAACTGAAGTACATAGAGCCGCAATCTTATTTGGAAATTAGAAATATGACAGAATTAAGTTATATATTCAAAGCTAGATGTGATTTAATTGAGTTGAATGGTACAAGGTTTCAGCAAAACAGACGCCGTATATGCTCCTTATGCAATCTAAACGAAACCGAAAACATTCTGCATTTTATAGCCAAATGTCCCATATTAGGACAAATAAGATTCCAAAACTTTAAAAAAACTATCTTAACAGAAAATGAGTTGATTAATATTCTAAATATTTTAAATATTTATCCCGCTATATTATAAATGCGATAGGCTACAGAAAGTAATTAATAACTGAATTTAATTATTAATTTTTATGTAACATAAAACAATATTTGTTATATGTATATAATAACCTTTTCCGACAGACGACGTCATGTCATAGTCGTATGTTCAATTTTGATTACTTAAAATGAATTCAAAATAAAGAGCAATTAACTAACTAACTAACTAACTATTCTTTGTTTTGCAAATATTTTAGGAATGTTAACTAAAGGCCAGTTTACACGGTAATACAATGTATTACGATTTTGTAGAATCAAAATATTTTGAAATTCTCTCCGTGTTTAAAAGAAAAAAATAAAAATCTGTAGGATTGTACAAGTAAAATCAAAAATAATAACAAAAAATCAGATGGTTGCAGAAGAAAATCATTTACCGACCGTTTGTCAGATTTTGTGTTCGTATTCTCTCTTACTCAATACATTTTGCTTTTACATGGTGTGATTTTTCTCATTCTACATAATGTCGTAATACAATGTATTACCGTGTAAACTAGCCTTAAATACGCCTTATTTTTTAATATTTGGCTGAAAGTCTATCAAATAATATAACTTTTACTAAAGATCAGTTGAACAAGTAAATAATATTTTTAAAGTTTTTTTTAACGTGTGAACATTTCGAGTAACAACATTAAAAAATATTTGTTTTGTAGTTGAAAAAATATTCTTTGTTTTGTGCAAATATTTTAGGAATGTTAACTAAATACGCCTTATTTTTTAACATTTGGCTGAAAGTCTATCAAATGATACCTATAACTTTTACTAAAGATCAGTTGAACAAGTAAATAATATTTTTAAAGTTTTTTTTAACGTGTGAACATTTCGAGTAACAACATTAAAAAATATTTGTTTTGTAGTTGAACAAATATTCTTTATTTTGTGCAAATATTTTAGGTTTTTAACTAAATACGCCTTATTTTTTAGTATTTGGCTGAAAGTCTATCAAATAGAATAACTTTTACTAAAGATCAGTTGAACAAATAAATAATATTTTTAAAGTTTTTTTTAAGGTGTGAACATTTCGAGTAACAACATTAAAAAATATTTGTTTTGTAGTTGAACAAATATTCTTTATTTTGTGCAAATATTTTAGGAATGTTAACTACAGTGGCTCCCACTAATATTCGGTTTTTTATTTCGAGTTATTAAAAGTCAACAAAATTAATAGAAAATAATAAAAAAAACGGTGATATTATTTTTTTGTATTCATAAGATATATTATGAGATCAAAAAAAACTTATTTCAGAATTCTGAATATTGAACAAACAATAATAATAAAAACAAAAACAAAAAAACTTAAGTAATTGTCACTTCATTAATTTTCGGTTTTTTTTAGCACATACCTATAACATTATTGTTTAAATAAAAATAAAAAAGAAATAAACTAATATCTGGTTGGATAACCATTATTTTTTATAATAACAGAAAGGCGATTTGGCTTTTTAAAAATAATTTTTTGCAAGTAATCTATACTGATTTTATCCCATTCCTCCTGCAGAGATTTTTTTGAGTTCTTTTTTCGAAGAAACGGGATTTTCGCTGTCTCGGCAATCTAAATGGTCCCATAAATTTTCTATAGGATTCATGCCTGGGGATTGAGCAGGCGTCTTAATAACTTTTGGGCAATTATAAGGCAACCACTCACGAACAACGTGTGCTTTATGTTTAGGGTCGTTGTCACGATACAATTTAAAAGTTCTTGCCATTCCCATTTTTTCTGCAGATTATTTTGAATTTTAACTCTAAATGTTCAAATAAACATCGTTGTTCATAATGCCTTCGATAAATACCAGTTTCCCTACCCCTTTCCCTGATATGCAGCCTCACACCATTACCCTTACTCCACCATGCTTAACTGTTGGAGTAATAGTTTTTCCTTTTAACTCTTTATTCGGCTTTCGCCACACCATAGTTTTTCCATCACTTACAAATAAGTTAAATTAACTTTAACCAGAAAAATTACGTCATCCCATCAATTTACAACTTTTTTTATTTGGTCCTTAGCAAATTTTGACCGATAATTTCTGTTTTTCAAATTCAGGAAAGGCTTTCTTCGGGTAATACGGCCGTGAACCCTTCGTAAACAGCTTCTTTTTTTAGCTGTGCGATATATGGTTGCTTCTGAAACTGTCTTTCCAAATTCCGCAGCAACTTCAGTAACAATTTTGGTGGCACTTAAGCGTGAATTAACCTTGATTTTTCTAAGAATACGGCGCTCTTCCAACTCGGTAAGCTTTTTTGGCATCGCAATTTGTTTTTTAAAATCAATTCGATTATCGTTCGGATGATTTCACCGACAGTTTTTGGCTTCATATTCAATATTTCAGCAATATTTTTATATTTTTTTCTTTTTAGTAATGAAAAATTCACTAATTTTCTTTACTTTAACGATTTTTCCCCCTTACGACCAATCGCGCATTTTATAAAAAAAAAACTTGAGAATGGCATGTTTATGCAGCTAACTTTATTTGTTTGATGTTAATTAATGTGTGTTTCCCCATTTTACAAATAAATTATGAAAACATGCAGACTTATAGCGTTGCATTTTGTGGTAAAACTAAAACTAAAATGAGGTGTCAATTACTTAAGTTTTTTGGCTTTGGTTTTTATTATTATTGTTTGTTCTGAAATAAGTTTTTTTTGATGAGATGAACGCACTGTTTATTGTTGATGTTGTTTTGTTTAAACTTTGATATTATTACAAGTAGAACTGTTGCTATAAGTCTTATACGTTTAACATTTTTATTTGGTTTAATATCTTTAGTTTTTCTAAAATCTTTATGGATGAAGTTTCCTGATGATCTGGCCTAACCAACCAGTGAAATGCGCATAGGAATAGCTTATCCCATCAACAATAAATTTCAAGTGTTTTTATCAATAATAAAAACTGGGAATTTAGCACGAATAACAAAATCTTTTGAAATTTAAATTTTGTATTCCCAAAAATTGAAATTACTGTTTGTATTAATTTTTGATAACGTGAAATACTTCTTCAACGGCCCAAAGTTGCTTATAAGAAACCTCCAATATCTAGTCACCCGACGACTCCAAAAGTCTGAAATCTTTAAAAATCCTTAATTTAGATCTAATAACTAAGGAAATTATAAAAAAATAATTTTTCAGACAGTGCTTTCAAGAGCGGGTGCGAAAGGGTTAATGCGGAAATAATTACGTTATATGTATATTATATGTTTTCTCAAAATTTCGGGTAAACGCCCTATCAAAATCCTAAAA
Source organism: Pollenia labialis (assembly GCA_949318255.1). Classification (NCBI taxonomy): domain Eukaryota; kingdom Metazoa; phylum Arthropoda; class Insecta; order Diptera; family Polleniidae; genus Pollenia; species Pollenia labialis. The sequence goes on from OX439139.1 coordinate 128,107,406, forward strand.
TATATCAAACACAAAAAGTAATTTTTTTTAAAGCCGAATCTTTCTTTTACTGTTGGTTTTATATTGTGTTGCTTTTTTATTATTATATTTTGAGTTGTTGCGTAACAAAAACAAATGTTAACTGAAACTATTTTAGAACTCTAGTCAGGCAGTATTTAAAGGTTTCTGATTGGCGGCTCTACGATCATTCGAATTAAGTCTTTGTGTGCTTGCGGTGGTTTCTCTGCTCTTAAAAATAAAATTAGTTCAATACGTACATTTAAGTTTGCTTTTAAGCATCGTACACGAAATATTCACAACTTGTTACTAAAACAGAGGTATGTATTTATGTATATTGTTTAAATTTTTTTAGTTTCCTAATTTTAAGAGTAGCTCTTGTAAGTTTAGGTGTAAATCAAGGTATGAGGTGTATAGACCATGTTTTAAAATCATGCTAACAGATGTCATATTGTTTCCAGTTCTCCTAAAGGTGCATGTGCATGCCTGTCAAAATTGCTGTTTTACATAGGATTTATAATATTCGGTCACAAACGTACATGGAATTTGCTTCTGACATTGTCTATGTTTTTTCGCATAGTTATTGCAGAAACCAAAGTAGTTCTCGGTTTCAAAATAGCGTGCGGCCGATATACAAATTTTAGTTTGCGCCGAAAAAGAGTTCAGCCATCTAAACATTTTTTTTTCTTAAATCTTTTTCTTATTGTTAAGCTTGTTAGGCCCGGAGCTTCAATGTAAATAAAACATCAATTTTATTGCAGTTTTTCCCAACGTTTCATAGAGTATTTTTCTACTTCGTCAGGGGGCGTCTGTAAAAACTTACATAATCATACAATATTTTTGTTAATTCATAAATATAACTTACAAAATTTTTTGAGTATATTACATGTTTAAAATATTTGATTTTGTTTATTAATTTAAAACAACCCTGTAATTAATACTGTCTGTGTCTTCCTTTAGACAGTGCTTAAAAGCACCCACCCAGCGTTACCGTTCAAAATTTTCAAAAAGGGGCACAAAAAGGGGATTATTCAAAAAAAAAAGAGTCACAAAAAGGGGTATTTTGAGAAAAAAAAGGGGCATCTTTAAAAACAGGAGCATTTTCAAAAAAAAAAACAAACATATGTAGTTATTAAATTATTTTCATCGAAAACTTAAACATATATCGTGAAAATACATGTCTTGTTTGCAAGTAAACGCTTATAAGCTGTTGCATAAAATTTTCATTTCAATTATTTATACAAAAACAGTTACTAATTACTTGTAAATAGAACGAGCTTAAAAAGTGTAATAACCAGGGAAACCAGAAATATGCTCTAAAAAACACGCTTCTAAATTTTACCCTATTGGAAACGATCGGCTCACAAAACCAAAGATATTTTAAGATGTTAAAATTCATATAAAAGTTATTTGATCCGAATATTATTTAAATATTAACATCCATATGGAATTTTTTAACTTAAAGAGATTTAAGGGACGGCCGCTAAATTGTTTATTAATGTTAGCATTTAAAAGAAGTTTAAAGCTATTTATGTTAAATGAATCTAAAAGAAGTTAAGTTGCAGTAAAATATTTTTGGGGCGAATTTAATCTAAATACCAACATAATAAGATAATTAGATGGTTTACGGGCACAAAGAGTCTAATTTGGAAAGAAGTTTTACGGGGAACATGTAAAATTAAAAACCGATTCTCACTAGTTTTAAAGAATTCGACCTTAGTGCAATTAAAATGAATTTACCAAATTTGATCAAATTATATACAAGATTGCAACTTTTACTTTGCGCACAAGACAACCACCCAGGCGGACGGATACACATCGTTAGATCACTTTAAAAAGTGATTCTGAGTTGATCGGAATACCTAGATTGTTCCAGATTTTTATGTATTGCCAACATTGTCAAAAACACATGTACATAATTGCTCTTTCCTTAATTTTTGCTTATTCAGATATAAAATGTTAAAGTTTAAAATATAATTTATCTTTAATGAGTGAAAATTAAATATTGATGGCGAAATTGGAGAAACACGTCGGGCATACAGATAGATATTTAATATAGATAAGCCAGAATTTCGCAAAATATGCTCTAAAAACTTATAACATATGCACTAACAGATCGATGGCAAAATTCCTAAAAAGCTCTAAAACGGATAAATATGTATTTTGTTTCTGCAAAAAATAATTAATAATATGATATGATACAAAAAAAATTTACATTTAAATATATAGAGATATGTATATATGTAAGTACATTTACATCAATGGTGGGCGCTCCACGCACAATTGTGAGAGATTTCACACGTATTCTTAGCCTCTTTAATTTAGTTTTCGATGAGACAGCGGCGAATGCACATGAAGCGGATGCTTACAAATTTTCTTATATTTTTTTCAAGAGAATTTACGCAGCTAACACACATGTTTCATTTAAAATAAATGATGTTATTCGAAAAATATTTTTTTTTCTGTGAACAGTAAATCTCTGCAATTTGAACTATTAAAAAAATGTTTGAGTTTACTTCAAATGCGTAAAATATTAAATAAATAAGGAAATATAATAATATAATGCACCATTATATTTCAAACGCCTGGCTTTATGTTTGGTGGGTACTTCTGCCATGCCACTAATCCTAATGAGCATAAATACAATCACAGTTTTAGTTGTGCCCACTTCTGATTTACATAAATATATTTGGCACTTGGATTGTTTTACTTTATTACCAAAAAAAAATTAAGTTACGAACAAACCTCGAGGAAAAAGCATATACAGGGGTGTGCTGGAAATCGAAAACGTAAAACGAGAGAATTCGGAAAATATTTTTAATACACTTTTAATCTAATTTTTTTAATTTTTGTTATAAAATTCCATTTAAAAAGAAATATTTGTATAAAATTTTGCTATTAAAGAAATCTTATTAAAAAACGACTTTTAAAATTCTTGTGTTTTACGTTTTCGACTTCCAGCACACCCCTGTTAGCTTCAAAATAAATAAATAAAATTATCAAATAAACCTATTCTACCAAGGCGTTTTTACACTTTGTAGTCGTGGCTAAAATAGCCGTTACTTAAATATATATACGATTTTTTTGTCCAAGATACATATATCAAAGCTGGCAGGCACATCGCCTTCATTGATTGCCAGTATAAAAAAATTTGGTTCAAAAAGGGGCACAAAAACTACAAAATAATACAAAAGGGGACTTAAAACAAAGGGGCCCAAAAAGTGGCACGGCAGTCAAAAAGGGGCAAAAATGCGACTTTAGTCGCATAACGGTAACGCTGCACCCACTAACTAGAAGCTTTTTATTTTTGCTTTTTCCACTGCCATCAGGGTTGTTAGGCTTTTTTCTTAAAAAATCGTCAACAAATCGTCAAATATTTAAATTTTACAAGTTAGAGACAATTAATTGGATTGATTGGTTCAAAAATATAAATTTTTAGCCAGAAATTCTATTTATGAAGAAGAAAGTGGAAAGAACATATTTATCATTTGAAAAGAAATACATAAGAAATAATATATTTTCAAAAAAATTTATTTATTTCATTTATCCATATTCACAAAAACATTAAATAAAAAATAAAATCTTATTTGCTATTAACTCGAACTTGAATGATGAATTTTCAGCGCTATCACTTTTGCAAATTGTTTTTGCTGTTGAACCAAGGGTTCTGTCTATATCAACAGTCTTTTTACCCGACTTGAAACGTTTTATTTCGTCCAATTTTAGTTCCAAACTAATGCGTTGTCTTCTTTTCGCGCTCATTTTTCTACACAACTTCTTATAAAGAACTAACTTCTTACTTCCTAACGCGCAACTATAACTTACCTAACAGAATTAAATGGCAATTCGCCTTTTTACACGCAAATAGAAAAATTCTTAACATGTGATTATGACTGCATCGAAAAATTCAATCGTATTTAGAAATCGAAATCATAAAAACGCAAAGCGGATTTAACCAATTTTTAAAAAGCGGACCAACAAGGACCGACGCAAAGCGGGGATCTAGTGTACATATACATTTCGCAGTATCGATGGCATTTATATAATTGTAGAATTTGAATTACTAATGCTTCTAATGAAAGCCACCTGGTTTGTGATGGGGAAGAATTTTTTTTTTTGTTTAATTTCTAAAAATTTTTGTATTTCGAAAAATAGAATTTTACGTTTTGGACTCTTCCCAATATAATTGTAAATATTTCTTGTAAGTGTTTTAATGATGCCAAAAAATCGTCATAACACTATTAGTTTTAGTTAAAAAATCGTCAATCGTCATTTTACATTCCCTACAAGAAATGAATGAGCGAGTAGTCACATTTTTCATTTTCTTGTAGGGTTATTTTCTCCAAAAAATCGTCAAAATAACGAAAAGTCTTCACATCTAACAACACTGACTGCCATTGAAATTTTTAATTTTTTTAGAGTAGTCACATTTTTAATTTTCTTAACACCAAAATGAAAAATGTGACTACTCGCTCATTCATTTCTTGTAGGGCAACGTTTTGTTTTTCGTTTGTGCAAAAAAGCAAATCTCTATTTTTATTTTTTTACAATTGCTTTTTTACCAGCTAGCGACAAGAAAGGCCAGCCACATAAAAAGCAAAAGCTCAACATGTTTCTTTTGCCTTTTCCTTTTTTTACTTTGTCCTAAAAGAAGAGCTGGCGTCTCATCACCGCATACGATATCGAGCAAAATTGATCGAAATTATTTATTTTGGTATCATGACTCTCGATATCGAATGAAATTTATTTAATTTGAAATAATAGCATTCGATATCAAGTAACTCGACATTAAATTTCTCGAGTTTTCATTCGATACGTCAGTGTCTATCGTATGCATCGTATCGTATCGAATGCGGTGATTAGACCCCTGTTTAAAAAAGAAAAAATTAAAAAATCTAAAAATCAAATTTTTGTCTGGTTGGTAAAAACACAGAGAACAAAAAAAGCCGCACTTACATACATATAAGTGCTAAACGCAGTCGATTTATGTGCTAATAGGAAATTATCAGCATGTGTGATACATTCATACGTACATACGTATGTACATTTTATGTATATGTATGTATATTATATATATGTCCTTTATTTATTTAAATATAAATAGAATTACAATAACTGAATACCATAAATACTTAAATAAAGTTCAGTGTGAACATAGGGCGTCATTTTTTAATATGCCAGTTATAAATAACAAAAATGGAAAATTGTTTTCCGCTTTTTAGCTGTTATTGGCAGGACTGGCAAATGTGGCGATTTCTAAATTTCGATGGAAATGTTCGTTTGGCGATATGCGGAATGCATTTTATGTAAATATTTTCCAATTACCATATACATATGTACATATGTATGTATGTATATAAAATATTATAAAAACTTAATTCTTTTGTTAGTAAATTTAATTTAAAATTTATAATTCTAATTATAAATAACTGTTTCAAAATTGTTCTTTTTGATGTATTTTGTGTATCATTGAAAAATATTGTGGCGAATATAAACAAATTCGCCTTTCGTAACGTACATTCAATAGGGAAGAAGTATATGACTGAAAGGCCAAAGTTTTTTTTTACCAAACAATTATTTTAAAAAATATTAAAAAATATACATACCGACAAGTTTTAAACAGTAAAATTTAAAATTTCTTAAAATATACAGCCATTTCTTAAAGAAAATTCCATAAATTTTAAAATTATATTGATATGTGTATTTTCAAATTTGTATAAAAATATACTTCTGAAATTAACCTAAATTCAGAACATTAAACTTATTTTCAAGTTTTTAGAAACACTAAAACGAATTTTCCGAAATCAATTCCTCATGATTTTATGCACTTCCTACCTTAAGTCTTTACTACTCTTAAAATCAAGAAAAACTACGCTCATTTAAAAAAAAATAATGAAAAATTTCCATTGATTAAAACTTCATTTGTTTTCGATTTCAGAACATGGCATTTTTGATATAAAAATCACAAATGGCAATATTTTCTTAGCAAAAATCTTAAAAAAATATTTGGTTGCTGTTTTGAAAGGGATTTTTTGTTCCGTTTCTTGCAAGGCGAATTTATTGCAGGTGATCTTAAAAGCCCTGCTGATATTAGCTAAAATCAGTGTTAGATGTCAAAATTTTGTTTATTCTCTTTTAATATCTTTATTTCTGTTTTGTTTTATTTCGGTTTTTGACATTGTACAATGATTTTACAAAAACAAATTGCTTGTGGCTTTTGTACGTGTTGTACTTGTTGTAGTACCGAGATTACCTCGGATGAATTCGCCTTGGTTCCTTGGTAACAAATCATGAAAAAATCGCAGTACACAGTACAAATTATTCGAGCTCGTAAATAATTGTATCAAGAAAAAACATATTTGTACGCATTATTATTTTAGAAAAAAGTAACCAAAATGAAAAAAATATTCACATCTTCACATTGAAAAAAAATATAACTCATTTTGGTTAGGAATAACCAAAAACGGCAGCCCTGCCAACAATAATAAAATAACAACAAATAACCACAGATATTGTGGAAATACTTATGGTGACATCAGATATTTGTAAGCAAGGCGAATTGAGTAGAAGGCGAGGTCAACTCTACAACAACACTGCTTCTGTGGTCGGGTTGTCAAAAATATTGCTAGTAAAAAAAATAGGTTTGTTTACATAAAAAACTATTTTGTATACAAACTTTGACAAGTCGACCACAGAAAAAAACACCATATCGCTGGCTTAACATGTAAAGGCTCTAAGCTCACTTTTTTAAGAAATTGAGATTTTAATGCAGTAATGTGCAATAAGTAAAAATACATTGTTTACAAAGAAAAAATTACAGTTATCTCATTTTTTGTTGTTGTCTTGTAGTGATGAGCAAAAGCGATAAGTCCAATTTATCACAAGAAAAAGGTCTAAGTCCCAATTAAAAGTACAGTTTAACCATTTCTCTCAAATTTTTCCATCACATGTATTTTGATTGTTTTTTGTCTCACCTGCAAAATTTTCAAATATGGACTTAGAGCCTTTACATGTTAAGCCAGCGATATGTTGACATGACCCCACCTTCTAGTCAACTCGCCTTGATTTGTAAGCAAGAAAAAAATGTTATGTCATACTCAATTCAAAACCATAAGTAACTGTTTTTGTTTTTAAGATATGGTGAGTGGACAAAAGCAAAACCATACAATATCAGCAATGTTCCCACCAGCAAAATTCAAAATTATACTTGAGATGAAGCAAAATTACCCAATTTCAATGAAATTGCACCTGTTATAAAATTAAAGTTTTTTTTTAAAAAACAAAACATTTACAAAGCAAAAACACAACAAACTCATTGAAAGAAGATCAATATTACTTACACTCAATTCACATGAGGGCTTTTACGACGTCGATTTTTCTTGATTCCCTTTTCAAGCAACTTCCAAAATCTCTTTGCGTTCATTCGATGATTTTTGGTTGCATGTCTTTTTTTATTTACAGTATGGCCTTGATTATCCGTCATTCGATTAACCGGCAGCATCAATTAACTGGAAAATATAATTTTTTTTGCATTGATTTAAATCCCCTCTGTTATCCGAAATTATAAACAAATTATATTTTTCCTTTAATTTAGAACAAATTTAAATAAACGAAGAAAGAGAATTTCCCAACGTACTGGAAGCATATTCTGCCAATTACTTTTTTCCCTATGTTTACATAATAATACATTACATATTTATATAAAATATGAAACACACCAAAAAAAAAAATTAATAATCAAGAATGCTGCCGGTCCCGTCTGTTATCGATAATCGAGGACTCACTGTATTTTCAACCACACACTTCAAAGTTAGAAAATGAATAAAGCGTAAAAAGAAACAGTTAAAAGAGAAATATAAAAAACGACATGAAAAACACAAAACGAGTCGTTTTGTTCACCCCTCTTTCTTCTCTACACCGCTTGCCATCAAACCAAAAGAGACGTCGACAAAGCGACGTCGTAAAAGCCTCCATGTGAATTGCCTGTTAGTCAAACTGTTAAGATTCTTATTGAAATTTAAAATAAATTAACAAAAAAAACATTAACAACTTAAAATCAATTAATAGAACTTAAAATAAAACTCCTAAAATAATGAGTTTAACTTCCACATTTGGTTGCGTATATCTAGGAAAGGTTCAAAATGCTCATTGCCATTCCTTTATAATGGGTGTTTTTAAGCCCAATAGAGGATATGAAAGGCTAGCTGTGAAACGAACTGTCATACTGCTTTCTCTTCTTGCTCAGGCACATCATCATGAATAAATTTATGCTTGAACAACGCCACCAAATTATCGAAATTTACTTCAGCGACTTCATGATTTAACTGACCTGTGAAGTCACTGGTTTATGCTGAGAAACCAGCAACAATTGACGTCTTGTTCATTTTATTCGTGACATGCAGCGAGCAATGCTCGAAAAAAGGAACAAATTCGTACGTCTGCAATGCGTTTCATCAAGGACAGGCGCGTGGAGCCTATTTGTTTGAAATAAGTTTTAAATGGTAAAGCCGTGTTTCAATCTGCGATTCGAATTCATTTTTTTGTGTTGTCTACCATTTTAAGTTTCATGGGCTTAAAAAATACCCTTTATATCTTATTTAGTAAACTAAATGACTGCAGAGTTTTATACAACTGACCCTTTCGTAATTCAGTTTAACAACTGTAAAGGGCGTTAAATATTCTTCAAAATGAGCATTGAAAAGCTGCAAGATAAAGATAACATTAATTATATGTTCGAATATTGGAAACATATCTTCCCCCAGACTAGTTTTTAGTTTAAATAAATTTTTTCAATAAATTTCGGGTTCTAAATCACTATGATTCATCAAAATCTAAGAGTCCATCATGAGACATTCATTACCGAACTTTTGAAAATATATACATATTTAATGATTGAAGTCTTTTCTTAAAAAGAAACCGAGACTGTCATCACTGAAATGGAATCTTGATTTAATTTGGGTCTCTAAAGTAAGAATTTCAAATAACACCTGATTTATAACTAAGAGAAATAACCCACGCTATACCCACGACAGAAAATTATACCAAATTCGGGTAATTACCCACAAAGTGGCAAAACTGAATATCAGTTACACTCATTCTCTCATTTATGTAACAGATAAATATCTGCTGTATCTGTTTCAACAATACTTACTTCGCCATATTATTTCCATTTTGTCCTATATAATGCAATAAGTCGCACAATGGTGTCATTCATTCAATAAAAAGGTGAACATAACCTATAGGAATAACATAAACAGCGTTGTACAATGTTGCCAACAGACATCAATTTCTGTTCGTTGTGCAGTAAAAATCAAAAGTCTTTAGATTGTTGCCAATATATTGGAATATCACAAACACATTAGCGATATAATTGTATATTACGTAAAATTTAACAATTTTATTGCAAGTGTATGAGCCGCTTTAGTTCCGTTTTTGTTTTTGTTTTAATTGTGTTATTACACTTTTAATCAGATATTTTGTTAATTTGTTTGGAAAACAGTTATTTTTTTCAAATTTTATAGATAACTTGAATATTTTTGTCGTGAAATTCTTCATCACTTATATTTATAACTCTCCTAATAAAACTTTTTGCTGTATTAATTATTTGATTCGTTGGTTGAGTAGTGTAATAATTCATTATCCTGCCTGATGATGTCTCTTTCGTAAACCAGTCAAAACTAATTGTATTTTATGTTCTATATTGTTTTGTGTCCATAAACGCTATTCTCCCTTCATTTTCCATTTCCATTGTAAATTTGATTTTGGAATGATAATCATTTAATGTTTTTAGAAATCGTCTACATATTTTGTGATGTATTTGATATTAATGTTCACCTCGTTAAGTTTTGCCAGTGCGTCGTCAAGTAAGCTCTCAAGAAGTATATCTGCTATTGTCGGGAATAGAGGGTTGCCCATGGGCATTCCAAACACTTCCTCTATTTCTTAATATATGTACTTTTTTCTTAATGTATGTACAAATAGAAACTGGAAATTATTTCCTTCTGAAGGTTACTTTATATTATATTCAACATTTTTTATTTTTCGAATTTATTCTATGAGCTAAATTTCAGTTATGTATTTTTATAAAGCTTTATAAAAATACATATAAAATTTATAAAGTATCACTATCCAGTGTGACACAAAGAATGCTGACGAAGTCCGTAGAGGCCAGAAAATGCATTACATTCTGCTGGTGTCTAATAATTGTAAATTTTTCTGTTCATACAATATACCTCATTGCTTTCCAACGGAAAGCTAAGGGAAAATGTAACAAGAAAATACAATATACATAATAGTCTGATAGTGTATAAAGTCATTTCTGAAAAATTGAAGGAATATGACTATTACAAAAAGCTTTATAAAAATACATAACTGAAATTTAGCTCATAGAATAAATTCGAAAAATAAAATATGTTAAATTTAATATATGTACATAATTTTTATTCAATGTTAAAATTATAATACATAGGTATATCGGTATTGTAAAATATTAACTTCAGCTTTGTTTGATTTTTGATTATTTTTTTTTCCATTCTGCTTTGTGTGTAGCTAGAGTTCTAATTTTATGGCTTAATTTATGTTCTCTGGATTTTTATTTACAAACAAGCGTTTTATTTGTATAATTGCTGATGTGGCAATACAGTCATTTGACAAAAAATACATGAATTACGTTTGAAACGTAAAACCAGTCGACCAGTTGGCAATAAGTGTCGTGTTGGCGCTTGCTTAACCCTAGGTCTACACTAAAGATAAATATGTCAGCAAGTTGGCAATAACGTCGGCAGAATAACCGAGCATTATTTCTTATTGCTCAGCTTATGTTAAAGGCATGGGAAAACGTATTTATAATTTGAAAGAAATCAGAGAAGAAGGTGCGTGAAAAACTGACACCATCTTGCAAAAATTATTTTTATTAATATAAATTCTTTCTTATTCGACTTTATTATTTAAATGTACTTTTTTTTATTAAAATATTAATTTTTTTAATTTTTTTTTAAAGTAAAATTAATATTTTTATATAAAAAAGAACTTAAATTCGTTTGTTTTTACGCTATAAAATGTATTATAAATAAGTATTAAGTCTGGGTTCACACTATGAAAGTTTTCTTTCAGAAAGTCTGAGTTTATGGGTGAGAGAGGAGAAAAGAAAAGCATGTTCTCTTCCCCTCTCACCAATAAACTCAGACTTTCTGAAAGAAAACTTTCATAGTGTGATCCCAGACTAAATACTTATTTATAATACATTTTATAGCGTAAAAACAAACGAATTTATTAAAAATCATTTAAAATATTTTAATTTTGTTTTTTTTTTTTTTTGGAACTAATAAACAATATAATTTTAACAGCAGATTAAATAAAAAAATATATACTGCTTTTAAAATAAAAATTTTGTTCCGTCAACGCACGTCATAAATGTTTTAGAACACGTTCGGTACGTACGTAAATATACAAAAGCTATGCATCACTGCTGCAGTGATGCAAAATGTTGTTGCTGATGCGTGGTTACCAGTTGCAGTTGTAATGCTAAAGGTCCAACCATAATATGCATAGCCTTGCTTAACCTACTGTCAAAAATTTACGAAAAGTCTCTCAAATGTACTTTAAAAAACAAAAATAAAATAAAAAAACATTTGATTCCGTACAGAATGTGCGATTAGATTCGCATCTTGCTTAAGCAAATGACAGTTTTATTAAATTAAACAAAAAGTTTCCTTATATTCAATATGGTTTGCCTTATTTAATTTACAGGTATTCGCACATATGCTTAAGCCAACTTAAGCACATTATGGTTGGGCCTTAATACTTTTTTACTGCACAACAGCTGTGCAAAGCTTGAATTTTTGAACATGATTTAAATTTCAAAAGTTTAATAGGCAAACGTAAAATAATAATAAAAATGTTATCAACAATAACGATGACAAATTCTATTGAAAATATTGAAATAAAAGTGACAGTGTTGTTAAAATTACAAGAAAAAACATCACACAAGAAAAATAAAACGATTTCTTTATGTCAAAATTTATTGCATAAGAAAAAAATTTGCTTCAGAGCTGCGGCATGACTGCATAAACAACTTTGGACATATGAGAGTGATGCAAGTTTCTTACAAGTGATGCTTTTAGGAAAATTTAACTTTACTTCTGAGCAAGTGATACCCAACAAGTGCATCTACGAACATTTCCCTTATCAATAACTTTATAGGAAAAACTGGATCTAAAAAGTATTGGTATTATAAGAAACTACCTCGAAATATCTTTCACATGATGGATTAAAAATTCCGATTTATTAGCCCGTTAAGAACAAATTTCAAACATTAATATTTCTTGATAGATTTTTCAACAACACTTAAAATTCTGTCAATATATTTAATCAAACATATTATTAGTAACTCCATCATGTAAAAATTTTAATTTATTAAGGTTTATAAAATTATATCCATGTATATAAGTTTGAGTAAAAATATATATATGTGGTAATAATTTATGTACTAGTTATATATTTTATTATTGTAATATGTACATAATTAATAAGTGTTCCGCAAGGCTGAAAACCCGCAATACAGAAAAACTTTATTAAGCAAATATCTAAGGGCTAGATAATAATTGCTATATCGATATAATTTTAATTTTAAAAGATAATTTAAAAAAAAATCAACCACGGAGTACGAATTAGATATTAAATTGGCTCTAAATTGGTTAATCGGTATGTGCAAAATACTTTGAATAATTTTCTAATGATTTCCATATTTTATAGATTCTTTTTAAAGCTAAAGAGATATAGATAAAGTATTTTACAACTTTTACGTCCTATAACTCCTAAACTAAGAAAGTGTAAGCACGAAAAAATCTTCCTATAGAACTACTTTCAAGGATACTAAAAAGTTATATAATTTTTTCAATTTTAAGCGTATTCTTTTCTTATAAACAAAAAAAATATTTTTAAGCACTTATTCCTTATATATTTTTTAATATTAGAAACACTTTCTTGTAGCGGACAAAAATAGAAATTAGTTTAATTCGACTACAACGACAAAATAACAGACAACAACCTGCAGCCATGTAGCCGTGTCGTCGTGAAAATAATCATTTCCATATACGTACATGTATATTATTTTTGGCATATTGAAGTCGGTAGCTTGCTGTCTCGAATGTGTTTATAGCATAAGGTTAGAAAAGCATGCACGCGGTTCTAAGGGGACAATTTTTTATTTATTTTTTAGTTTTAATTAATCTGCCTTTTTCAAAAAAGTTTGCTCTTGAAACAAAATTTTGATTAAAGATTCAAACGGAATTTTGTTTTGCTTTTAGCAAATTTGGAAAAAAATTATCTTTAAAAATTTAATTTAAAATATTAATTAGGTATATTTTTATTTTTAAACTTTTTTGCAACATAAAGTCCAAACACCTTTTTTAACCAAACCTGTAAATTGAATTAATTAAAGGTTTAAAGTAAATTTTGCAAAAAGTTTATAACAGCTTAATAGCTTACTAAGCGTTTATGAATACTGTTTTTTTAAGTTTTCTTATTAACCTCTTATTAAGCTGTTTTAAAGTTTTATGAATAAGACTGTAAATTTTTTCGAAAACTACATTTACATAGCGTTTACATTTGACAGTACTGGCAAGACAGTAAGAAAATACATATTAGTTGCCAAAAACACTACTAACTGTCTTCGTGACGTAGGCGTCCAGACAGTAGTTAAGACAGTTCACTTTTTAAAAAAAGTCAAACGTGAATGTTGCAGTGCAAGTTCAGTTAAACGTGTTTTATATGAAGAAAACAAATTTGAAAATAGCTTAAAATAACTATATTGTGTGAACAAATATAAAACTTTACTTATCTATACATATTTTTTTTTATACCCTCCACCACAATTAGTTGTGAAGAGGGTATATTAAGTTTGTCATTCCGTGTGAAACTTTTTTTTTATTCATCTCAGACCCCATAAAGTATATATATTCTGGGAGCTATGAATCAAAATGTGGAACCACCACCTAAAAATATGATAATTTTGTTACAAAAAATAACATAAATGGAGGAACAAGGCACGGAATGAGATAAGATTTTGCAAAAATTTGTTTTATTCGACTGGAAATCACGCTGTAATTTCGTGAAGATCCGTCCATAATTTACCCTAGGCCCCATATAAACACTACTCCCGGAAAACAGTTTAGTACGCCTAAAACCGATAAAAATAATGCTATCATAACAAAATTTGAATTGAAACTGTAACTCAGGCTAGTTTAAATTGCTAAATAATTTAATATAGATCTAAACCTCAAACCAACCAATTTTAATGCTGATGTCTGTTTTTATAGAGATAAATTAATAATAAATAGGCATCATATAGATATACCTCCTGAAATATTCGATCAGTCGGTGGAGGGTAATAAAGATTCGGCACAGCCGAATATAGCACTCTAACTTGTTTTTTTTTACTATTGGATTTTTTCTTGCTTTTGCGAACAAAACTTCAAATTACTGTTAGCAAATGTCAAATCACTGTCCAATTTTACTGTCTGCTAAATTTGCTAGACAGTAGACAAGACAGTTGGGAAAGTATGCATGTATTAGTGAAAAGGTTTGCATGTATTGCTACTGTCTTGCCAGTACTGGCAAATATAAACGTCAGGTTAAGTCAATATTTAGTTTTTAACTTTGCTTGAAGAGAAACGAAACTGCATAGCACATACTATTTTCAAAAAAACTTTTTCTTTAAACCCCATACTTTAAGTGTATATTTACCCCCATATTCATTAAAAGTATTTTTTATTTATAAAAGGTTTATTTAACAAGTTTTTATAGAAAATTCGTTTTATAAACCTATATTTTTTACAAATATGGGGGTTTAACTTTAGTCTCTGACTAAATATTAAGATTAGGATGTATGCCGTCTCCTAAAACGCAAAAGGCCTTAACTAACAAAAAAATAAAAATCGATTTTTTCATTAAATCTGATGTATTGCATCAGCACAAATGTCCACAAAAAATTTAATTAACAAAAAAAGAAACGACCCGATCTAAAAAAGATGATATAATAAACGCTAAAAGATCTAACTAACAGTATTTATAAAATGAAACATTGTTAATTGTCAAAACAACTGGTAGGATTTACAAGAAAAGAGAAGAAAAATATATTATAAACAGTTTTATGCAATTTGTCAATTTATTACGTTTAATATTTTTATTCTTCTCCTTTACAATTTTCAAAATGTTAGATAGAGCCTTTTGCGTTTTAGATGACGATGTATGTATGTGTGGTGTCGTGGCTGAAAATCAATGTTAAAAGAAAATAGAAACTGGGAATTATTTCCTTTCATAGGTTACTTTATTATATTCAACATTTTTTTATTTTTTCGAATTTATTCTATGAGCTTAATTTTAATTATGTATTTTTTTTTTTTTATTTAATTTAAGTCTATGAGCAAATTCCTTACAGACTATCTTGGTATATTAACATAATAATTTATTTATTTAAGCAAAGAAAGAAAGATTAAAATAAACATTATTGATTTATGTGTTGTTTTCACAACACAAGTGACTGAACGTTATGTGAAATTTATATGAAAAGCACTCAGGTTTTTGAGTGTTTCCCATATAAATTTTACTACACGTTCAGTCACTTGTGTTGTGAAAACAGCACATTAAATATAATATGATATTGCTTTTTATGATATTTATGTTCAGAGAATAGTCGATAAAGTTATACATTTCATTGAAACAGCTGCATAATTTTCTTATTGGATCTGACATCGCAAAATTTGTACGGCATGTCCTGACATATAGAGGGTTGAAAAAACGAAGTAAACGTTGAGGAATATTAAAAGTAACGTTACTCAATAAAAATTCGGAATGTGTACTACCATTTATAAGATTGAACATAAAAGATATATTTAGCATCATTCGCCGGCTTTTTAACGTTGGTAAATTTATTTCAGCTAGTCTTGTTGAATATGAAGGTAATACCAGCCATCCTCTATAATCACTTCTTAAGCAGAAAATAAGAAATTGTTTTTGAACTGATTTGATACGATCATTACGAATATTATAGATCGGGTCGCAAATAATGCTGCCGTATTCCAAAATTTGTCTGCCGAGCGAAGTAAAAAGACGTTTTGTGGTTAAGGGATCGTTGAATTCCTTTGCCCATCTTTTAATTAAAGCCAGAACACTGCGGGATTTATTAACAGCCATCGTTATATATTGAATAAAGTCAAGTTTTTTG
Source organism: Pollenia labialis (assembly GCA_949318255.1). Lineage (NCBI taxonomy): Eukaryota > Metazoa > Arthropoda > Insecta > Diptera > Polleniidae > Pollenia > Pollenia labialis. Next base: position 128,123,628 of record OX439139.1, read on the forward strand.
TCTAACAATATTCCCAAATCCATTATTTCAATAACATATTGTAAAGTACAGCCATCAAGAACGTAGGTGTAAGCACACTTTTTTACTCTGGAAAATTGCATATGTTTGCATTTATTTAAATTTAGTTCCATCAGGTTAAGTTCACACCATTTGTCCTATTCCTTTAATTTTTAGGAATGACATTATCCTAAAAATTAAAGGAATAGGACTATGTACTACAAAAAAGATTTATAAAATACATAATTGAAATTAAGCTCATAGAATAATTTCGAAAAAATAAAAAAATGTTAAAAGAAAATATTTTCTAAAGAAGTCCGCAACAATAAATTCCTACAAATTGTATACAATGAATTTAAATTTTAATTATATGTATATGTATATCTGTGGCATTTTGACAAAACATCTTAAGTCAAATTTAAAAAGTTTAATAAAACGTTGTTAATCATACGAATTTTTCATTCAAAAACATTTTTGTTTACGTTTTGAAAATTTTGTATTATAGAGGAAATTTTTCTTTTATTTTGGTTTATTGTATTATTTAATAAAAATGATTTTTTCAACGATCTTTTTTGAAAAACTTTTTTGCCCGTGCACGACACGTTTTTGTTATCTGACATGTCAAATTTCCCAATGCAAAATACATACATGTCGTGTATTACCTTTTTAACTTTGCTTCTGTAAAAGTCAGACGCAAAGTCATCTGACAAAATTTCTATTTTCTTCTAACAAACCATCTGACATCTCTGTTGTTATTTTGAAAAAAAAAAAAAAAATTTAGAAATCTATTCCGCAAAGAAGCCGGCAGCGGTGGTGCAGAATTGACGGAATCATTAGCCGGCTGAGGTTATTTTACAATACCGATAAATGTATCGTTACCTTAATATAAAAAGGCCCCAACTCATTATTTTTGGAAATCCGTTTTTTTATTGATTCTTGTAGAATGGTTGCTAATACACATTCTATTAAAATTTCAAGCAAATTAGATTAAAAATAAAGAAGTTATAAGCAGAACACAAAAAGCCCTAACTCATACACACAATTTTTACACACAATTTTACGAATGTTATTGAACTAATCTATTAATAATTTTTAGCGCCTATAAAATATGATGTGGAAGAGACAATCTTTGTTGGCCCATTGCTGTGGACTTCTCGTGTGCTTAGTGCGAATTAGCGCTATTCCCATTAAAAATAGTGATTTTACCGAGTTTATAATATTGCATAACAATGACATGCATGCTCGTTTTGAACAGACAAGTGTAAGCGGTGATAAATGTACAGTGGATCTGGCTAATACAAACAAATGCTATGGAGGTTTCGCTAGAGTGGCTCATGAGTACGTACAGTAGGATTGCCAGTTTTACTGGTTTTTGTTGTTTTTATTTTTAATAATTCATGAGTTCCGCGCAGGACTTTAAGACCCAGCTTTTCCTAATTAATTGCAAAACGAAAAACGTTGCTTTAAGTGATGAATATTTTTGCATAGTCTAATTATAGTTTAAAGTAAATAAAAGAAAAATAGATGAATCCAGAAGAAACATTTAAAAAAATGTTAAGCAAAAAATTTAAAATGGTTGTCTAATATACAACATACAACAAAGATTTAAGCACATGGATATAAATAATGCACACTAAATATCGTTCCTTAATGTTCGGTTCAGAAGATTTGGTGAAAACACAAACGCGAATAGTGGCTGAGATCAAAAACATCAAAACACATATTTGATATGCGGTTTTGGCACTGTTTCGATGCAAAGTAACGTGCTGTTTTGTTTACTTTTAAAAATAAAAATCAAAAAAGCGTTTTGTTTTCTTATCAATAACTGTTATTATTAATTTTGGGGACGAATGACATTGTTAATATTTAAATGGATGCGTTTAGGAATGCATGACTTCGTTCGGTTGCGCTGCAAATTACGTTTAGGATCTTAAAAAATAACGTTTCTCTGTTTGTGATCTTCCAACACAAAAATAATACTGTACTTTTCCAACTCAACAAAAAGCTGCGAACATTTAATTGCGTACTGTTTTGTTTTTAAAACAACACACTTCGTTGTGTTCAGTTCAGCACATTAATGTTCGATCGTTTCAGTTGTGCTTAGCACCCTTTTGGCTGGTGAAACCCAATATTTTTAAACAAAAACAAAAAATATATACGAAAAAAAAACCAAAAAGTCAGCGAAAAAAATTTGACACAATCAAAACCTGTGCAAAATACATATACAAATTTTTTTTTCAATGTAAAAAATGTAAAAAAAACACTATAGAAAATATAATGCATCTGTGCCTACAGAACCACTACAATTGTTCTGTTTTTAACGAAGAACAGTACACTTTATAATGTTCGATACTTTCTTGAAAATAGTTACGAATGGTATTAAGGGTTGTGTTCGTATACATAAACATTATAAAAATAGATTTCGTTCCTTGGTTCGGAGCCGTACGCTAAAAAATGTTCTGTTTATTTTCGAACACTTTTGCATTATGTCACATACATTAAAAAAAAGATTTAGTTTTAATTTTGTTTACCTTTTACTTCTTAGATTTAAAATACTTTCAAGTACATAGAATTATTTTTTGGTCTTATTTGTCCCGCGCACAACATTCAAACCCTGCTTTTTTAACTGTTTGAAATTTGTACAACATTTGCAAAAAAACAATAAAGCTGGCGACCCCTATATACAGTAATAAAACACCATGCACATCCAAGCAAAAAAAATAAATGTATGCACAACATTGAAATTTTTACAGAGTACGCAAATTTCGTAGTGAGGCTGCTAATGGAGGTATAAAAGTGTTTTACCTTAATTCTGGAGATACATACACTGGCACTCCCTGGTTTGAAATTTTTAAACACAATATTACCGCTTCATTTCTAAACAAACTGCAACCCGATGCAATTGTAAGTTATTTTAACTCGATAGGCAAATTTTTGTACTGTTATTAATGACAATATGCACACCAGTCTCTAGGAAACCACGAATTTGATGATAATGTAAAGGGATTGGTGCCTTTTCTCAATGAAGTAAATTTCCCCGTTTTAGCAGCAAATGTGGATCCGAGTGGCGAACCTGATTTAAACAATGCGAAAAATTTTTACAAATCTACAATTCTAGAAGTGCAAGGTGTCAAAGTGGCCATCATTGGTTACCTAACGACCGAAACTAAAGAAATGACTAGGCCAAACAAAGTGATTTATTTGGATGAAATAAAATCAATAAAGTATGTAGGAAAAACCCGATATTTTTAAAGTAAAAAGATTTAATTTAAAATTAATATTAGTGAAGAAGCGGAACGAATAAAGAAACAAAACGTAAGTATATTCATAGCACTAGGGCATTCAGGCTATTTAAAAGATAATGAGATCGCATTGAAATGTCCTGACATTAGTGTTGTCATTGGAGGCCATACGAATACCTTTTTGTACAGCGGCGCACAGCCCGATGCTGAGCCTATTGAAGGTCCCTATCCGACACTGGTAAGACAGCCTAATGGTAAACAAGTCCTCGTTGTCCAGGCATATGCATATACAAAATACTTGGGAAAACTACATGTAAAGGTAATTTTCAATACATGGGTACAACTCTACCAGCATAAAATAAACTATTACCACTGATTTCAGTTTGATAGAGAAGGCAACCTGATAGAATTTGATGGAAATCCCATTCTTTTAAATGCCGCAATACCCAGAGATGATGAACTTCTTCAGTTACTTGAAGTATATAGACCAAAAGTTACTGCTCTAGAAGTTGTTGTCGGCCATACAAAAGTCCATTTGGAAGGCCACCATGATTTTTGTCGCAAATTTGAATGTAATCTTGGCGATTTGATAGCTGATGCAATAATATACGCTCGAGTTTTAGAAGATAAGGGTGGCGTATATTGGACCGATGCAGCTATTGCATTTGTATCAGCTGGAGGTATGTATTTAATTTAAGACTTTCTACACTTTTCAAATTTTAAACGATCATAACTAAAACTGCTATTTACTAATACATTGTAGGTATTCGAGCTTCTATTGAAAAACGTTCAGATGGTTCAATTCTCGCTTTTGACGTAAAAACAGTCCTTCCATTCGGAAATAAATTGTTCGTAACAAAAATCACGGGTTATACTATTTTGAAAGCTTTAGAACATTCAGCTAGCATGGAAGCAAAGGAATCTAATGCAGGATTTTTACAAATGTCAGGTGTACAAACAATCTTCGATTACAATAAAGAAATTGGTTGTCGTGTTGTGTCAGTACACGTTAGATGTGCCGAATGCAAGGTGCCCCAGTACGAACTATTGCAACTAAATAAAACTTACAGTGTAATTTTACAACAATTCATTCTTGAAGGCGGCGATGGTCATCAATGGAAAGAAAACAATGGCAATGCGCCAGAACAAATGGTCGAAAACGAATACAGTGCCTTATTGCAATACCTGAATGAAACCAAGTATGTTTACACAGCAAATGAAAGAAGAATTGTTATAATTCCGAAAAAAGTTTCTGAAATTTGTTAACCAAAATGCATTCAGATCGAATCGAATCTTAAGGCGTTTTGTAGAAGAATAAATTAAAATGAATAAATTTTAAACTAAAATAAAAAACTTTATATTCAATTCTTCACAAAAATGTTTATATTAAAAATCCTAACACCAAAGTATATACACACAGAAAAAAATCAAGTTAAAAACGTCGAAAACAAGGTTGATTTATAAATTTTTGGTGGTGATTTTGTTCATACGTTTTTCATGTTAATTCAACTTGATTTTACAATTACTTGCGAACAACATTTTTTTCTTTTAAAATAACTATAATTTATGTTAATTTAACATTGCAGTAAAGTTAGAGCAAAATGTCATTTATATTGTAATAACAATCCGAATCACGTTGAATGAAAGTTATTTCAAGTTGAAACAACGTGAATTTCATGTAGAAACTAATTGGTTTGAGTGTGTTATAACAGTGTGAAGAAGCTTCAGAGACAACATATGCATTTATTTAAGAATAATTCAAAACACTTACCCCTGCAACACATGTTTCACTTATTTTGTAGTCTCCTTTGTTATGGCCCGATATGGTTTTAGTCATCACTTTGAAAACTTGATGTACTATTTAACTAAATAATTTTAATTAAAAGAATACGGGAATTGTCTTCTTTTTATAACATATTTTCAGAATGAAAATAAAAAAATTAACATACTTAACTATGTAAGTTATTACAATTCAAGTGAACAAGTTCACATAAGTAGGGAATACACTTACTAAATAGCAACAACCACATTAACAACAGTAAACCGGCACACTAATTATTTTAAGCTGACACACTTTAATTCAACAGAACATTTACCTTTTAAGAAAAAAATGTAATTAGGTCATTTCCGCATAAGCAAAGCCAAATATTGTGCAATCATACTTTTTTTGTAATCAAGACAAAACAAACAAAAAACACAATTGCCACACAAAATACACAATTCGAAATGAATCATATAAGAGAGGCCTTAACCCAACTGACTGGAGCTCTTAATGCCCAGATCGAACAGGTTAAGATTCTTAATAATAGGATGACAGACATAGAAAAGACAATTTGTCGGCCACAGCCTCAACAACTGACACTCCCCGTCCCACGAACTGAAACAGACCTACAAAATATTAGGAAACTCATAGACTGCGTGAGTGATCTTCAAGTTTTTGATGGAAACCCTGTTCAATATATTTCGTGGATCCACAATGTGGAAGCAACACAATAATACCATAGACGAATTCTATGCAAAGATAAACCATCAACTATCATTGATTGTAAACAAGGTGAAAACGGACAACTATTCAACAGAGACCGTAGACGCTTTAATATCAAGTTATAGGAATAGGGCCTTAGACGTATTCGTCCGCGGAATTCACGGTGACGTTTCCAAAATGTTAGCAATTCTGAAGCCTGGCCAAAGCAACCAGTGAAATGCGCATAGGAATAGCTTATCCCATCAACAATAAATTTCAGTGTTTTTATCAAATAATAAAAATTGGGAATTAAGCACGAATAACAAAATCAGTTAAATAAAATTTTGTATTCCCACGAAAATTATTTTGATAATAAACTGGCAGGTGCACGGCCTGAAAAAAACTGCCTGGCAACCCGTTTTTTAAATAAAGCGAGTTGTATTTGTTTTTATTTTGTTTTTCTTAACCTACTTACAACTGCAATTAATGTTGGAAGAATTCCAATCAATTGTAGTGGGGAATGTAAGGAGAGATAAACTCACTGTTTATTGTTGATGATTTTGTTCTTATCCCATCAACAATAAATTTCAGTGTTTTTATCAAATAATAAAAATTGGGAATTAAGCACGAATAATAAAATCATTTATATTTAAATATTTTTTTTTATTTTTTTTAACAGTGAATAATATTAAATAAACGTGATTAAAGATAATTTTTATATTTTTCATTTAAAATTAATATGATATAATCATACATTTAAATAAAGGGCATACATACTTTTGCAGAAATTTACTATGATTCTCAATCAACATTTTTCCATGTTAATTTTACATTGGTATTTTTTTCTGTGTGTATCGTTGGTGTCATGTAGAAAGCTTGATTTTTTCTTAATAGAGTTCTGTAGTGTTCCAATACGTTCTACGCACATACACCTTAAAAACCTTAAATTCTACAAAAAAAAAAATTTTAATTTAAATTTGTTAAAAAATCTTCCGAAAGGAAAATATTTGGTGAAAAACTAGAGTTGTCAATTCCAAATTCCTAAGTATTCGAAAAATCGATTTTTTCTATTTTTCTGGTTTTAAAAACCGGTTTTGTAAAAAGGCCGGTTTTCGAAGTATTCCAGAAATCGGGTTTTTGCCCGCGAATAATGGACTTTTTCTTATATGTAAGTTTTTATTTTATTTATTTATAAAAGCATTAGCATATACATAATTACAAATTATGAACTAATGAAATAATAGGAGGCCATGGTTACAGGACCTTAGGCTCTATAAGTTTTTAATTAGCATACGTTCGATGACAATTTTTAGTAACCACTTTCGTTATTCACAAAAATATTTTAACTGTTGTCACCATACATAACATATGCCTCACAGTACCAAGCTATTGAACTTCCAGAAGAATTTTACAACACAGACTTTTTTATAAGTGCCAGCAGTATGAGTCAAGCGACAGTTATGACTTTTGGCTTACAACTCAACCAGGGTTGTCAGATTTTTTGAGCTCCATCGCCAAACCGGATTCAGAAATCCCCAAAAATCGCCAAACGTCAATTTTGTTAAATTTTTGTAACATTATTTTTTTAATTATTGTTTTTTAATTAAATTTTGCATACAAAAAAAGCTTGTGAAATATTTCAGTCAAAAATCGCCAAAAACTGAGAAAATATACAAAGAAATCGCCGAAAGTAAATTTTGTTTAGTTTCTGTTATTTATTTATTTTTTTTTTAATTACAGACATAAAATGGATAAAAAAATGAAATTAAGTACACAAGTCTATAAGATCGTACACTTCAATATCAGCCTCATCGATTTCATTAGTCGCAATTTACACTATGGGCATTTCTTGCCGTACAAAAAAAGTTTGTTGGCGTGAGAGGCAAGAAGTAAAGTGTGCCAAGCATACAGCGTCGCCCCCTTACCAACAAACTTTTTCTGTCCGGCAAGAAATGTCCATAGAGTAAATTGCGACTTACTGGTGTTTTGAATTGCATACATACTATTAGAATTAAATAATGAATGAATATAAAATTCACTTAAAATGATAATAAACCAAAAATCATATGAAAAAAAGTTGCCAAATTGTTTCTTAAGTTATTTATGATAACAAAAAATGACAAACTGGTAATAATCGCTGAAATAATAAAAATGGTAAAAGTAGCCAAGTTAATTGCCAGTTATATCAAAAATCGACAGTCCCCAAATGGAAAATCACACCGCCAAAAACGTTTCAAAATTGCTACGTTTGGCGAAAAATCGCCATACCTGACAGCTCTGAACTCAACTCAGTTGAGTTGAAATTTAAACAAACTGCTAGTGATGAGTTGTAAATTTTTGATGTTTTTGTAAACCGCACTAAAAAAAGAGTTGTAAACTATAAAGGACACATTAGCATCAATTTATAACAGTTTGTCATTAAGTCAAAGTCATTGGAATTGACTTAAGTCAAAGTGAGAGAATATTATAATTTACTTACCCGTTACATATGTTTGTTTCACGTTTGTTGATTTACGACATTTGTTTACAGCAGAACTCTCAATACTAAGACACCAGCACTATGCCCCATATGGTTTTCGTAATCATTATACTTTAAAAATTGTTTGTATTTAACTAAATAATTTAAAAAAATAGAATATAAGAATTTTTGCTTCTTATAATACATTGTAATTATGAAAATAATTTTAATAATACACAAAATGTGGCATCGAATTGATGTCACTATAGTCATAAAAAAAAGATGACACGTAAAAAATGACAAAATTGTACGAAGACGTTAGTCATTGGATTGATGTTACTTTTTGCATAATTGATGCCATTTGTAGTAACATTGATGTCACAATTCTGATGTTAGGGCATCATCGATATGAAGGTGCATTTTTCTATCAGTGCAGTGACTTTAAAGAGGAGATACATTTTCTAAGAGATCTTCCAAATTAGATTTGCTTTACATGTTATTACTGACAATCAGGGCTTCCAGTTTAGGGGTTTTGACCCCAAATTAGGGGTTTTCTTGTTGCTTAAAGGGACAAAAAATTTTATTTTGGGATTGGGGGAAAAAAAACTTAGGATTTTTTGGGGAAACAAAAAATTTGAGCTTAATTTTTCTATAAAAGACAACTAAGTTTAATGTACACATAGTATGTGTCACATACAAATTAAAGTGGCTATTTTTGCAACATCACTTGATATCAATAAGCAGCGGGCAAAAAAAGTTTCGTTTTTATTAAAAAAAAATATCTGATAAGTTTGAAGTTAATCTGTCAATAATTCGATTATGTGCAAAAAGTAAAAAATTTGCATTTTCCTGGGCAACTTCATGTGTATAAGAGGTGTTCAAAAAAATTAAAGTGAACTCTAAAGCCAACGAATGGACTTACTAAATAAAACATTTAATTTGAATCTTGGTGACGATTGGGTAAAGAAAAGTCGATTGAAATGTTAAATAGTGTGTTCAAGGCAAAACAATCACTAATTTTATTTTTTGGAAAATTTTTAAATGACGTAAAAGTTTTTAATCTAGATTATAAATAATTCGAAATGAACATACCAATATGTTTTTAAAAAAGAAATAAAAAAAATCGGTTTAGAACTACACGCAGAGAAAAAACATGATTAATAAATGATCACTACGAACCTTTTTATTCATATTTGCCTAATAATACCCTAATAAGTTTATTATAGTCCTAATATAACATGAACAAATATTTTTTGTCCTTAACATTTTGAAATTCACTATAATAATATTATATGGTGTTTTTTTACACTTAAAAAGTTACTCTAGCTAAACATATTAAATTATGTGAAATGTTTGCTACTAAAATATTTTTATATTCAAATATACAATTAAAATCATAACATAAGTTGCACACAAAAGGTATGTTTAGTACCACAATTTTTGTTTGCTTTAAAACACATTCTCTAATTGAGCAAACATTTATTGTAATAAAAAACAATGTGTATTTATAAAGAAAAAAAATGTTATTCGCGTCATTTAAGTCTGTGAACATCAGTTAATCGGGAAACTTAAATTATTACAAAATAATTTAAACTTTTTTCAGGGAGAAAAAGGCCATGCTGTCTTGAAAAACTTATACGTTTATTGAAACAGGTAAGTTATTTATATATTATTTAAAATACACATACAAACATGTATAAACGTTGTCTTTCTTGCAGCCAAAAACACCTACAATATTGCAAAAAGTTGGGAGTCAGCTGATTGAATTTATCTGTACGGCAAAAAAACAAAAATAAATAATTGGCAGATGAGTGCTGGTAAGCTTTGCGACATAAAAGAAGCAAATGAGACATTGAGAAAACCAAATTTCTTTAATGTGCAGAAAAAAGGATAATCAGTTCGTTGGTGACTATTGTATTGAAAAGACGTATAATTTGTGTCTCTTACTTTGTTTTACAACGAGTGTTTATTTTTTTCTCAACTAAGAATTGTTCTTGTCTTTAATGGCAAGACCTTTTAAGCGCAATTAAGCGATGGAGATCCAATGGACTCAGATGAGAAGACGGAAGCTGAAATTAAAAATCTTAAGGAACATATTCCGCCATTAAAAGTTTTGGGTCAGGGTGGTGATTTTATTCACAAAATATTGACTGCAAAAGGTATTGTAAATTATCGACTAAAAAGAATGTCAATTGGTACAAAAATATTTTGTGATACAATAGCCTCATATGGTGTTGTTAAAACTTTGTTAAGTGAAAAAAACTGTCCATTTTTTACACATGATAAAAAATCTGATCGTGTATTTAAAGTGGTTATGTTTGGCCTTGAAACTAAAACAGAAGAGCAAGTAAAAGCAGAATTAACTTCTAGTAATTTACAGTGCACTCAGGTCAAACGCGTTGACAAAACATATGAAAACTTTGTTGATACAATCTACATTGTTTCTTTTGTAAATGGTTCTCTTAAATTAAATGACCTAAGAAGAGATCATAAATGTATTTTTCGTTCAATTGTTAGATGGGAGTACCAAAGAAAAAACAAAAACAGAATTGTACAATGTCATAACTGCCAAATGTTTGGTCATGGCGAGAAAGGTTGTTCTGTAAGAACTAAATGTTCAAATTGTGCTGGTAAGCATAAAACAGTTGATTGTAAAGCTAACACTGCAAAATGCGCCAATTGCAATGGTAATCATAAATCATCTGATCTCACATGCCCAAACAGGGAGATGTATTTGGAAATAAGACGCAAGCTTACAAACAAAAAATCAAATAATAATGTTCGAAGGTCAAATAATAATGTGATCTCATATAATACCACTCAATTTCCTCTCTTACACAAACAAAGAGAAGTACAACAACCACATATTTATCAGGAAGCAAATGCATCTCATAATCAAAGAGAAGTACAACAATCCTACGTTAAGCTGGCGAAGAGATAACTCAGCTTTCAATGGAATTAATTAATAAATTAAGAGATTGTACATCTAAAGAACAACAGTTTGATGTATTAACAGAACTTACTATTAAGTATTTATACTCAAATGTTAAATAATGAATACGCAAATGAAAATAATGTATTGGAACGCAAGAAGTATCCGCGGCAAAATAATAGAGTTTTTTAATTTAATTATTCATAAAAATATTGATATTTGTTTAATTACTAAAACCTGGTTGGATAGTGGTTCAAAATTCTCACATCCTATGTTTAATTGTTTGCGCATCGATCGTCCAAACAGACGAGGTGGTGGTGTGGCAATTATTATTAAAAAATCAATTCGTTGTCAACAACTACAGTCCGTCAGAACTAATATTATTGAAAATGTAGGAATTGATCTCTCGTTAGATCAACTAAATTTAAAAATATTTTGCGTTTATTTTCCAGGTGGCCGAAATTCATCCGACATTTTACCAATTTACAGACGTGATTTAAGAAAGCTGCTTAGTATTCAAGGAAATTTTATATTATGTGGGGATTTAAATAGTAAACACCGCGAATGGGGATGCTTTAGAGCAAATTGTTATGGTAATTTACTTAACGATTTGACTTTTCATTTCCCTTTTACTATAATGTTTCCAAATAGTGCAACACGAATACCAACTTCTTCGGGGTCCCGTCCTTCAACATTAGATCTTGTACTTACAAATATCCCGGGGTATCTAACCCAACCTGAAGTTTTAAATACTCTCATCCGATCATCTACCTGTTATATTTTTACTTAATGCCTCTGTTTCTTCCTTGGGAAATATGAAGCTAAATTTTAATAAAACCAATTGGAGAAAATACTCTGAAAAACTTGATTCATTACTTCCCATTGCTCCACCTAACAGGGATAACATTTCTACAGTGAATGAAGTTGATGAAATGGTTAACACATTTTCTAATGCTATCCTTAGTTCTATCGAACATAGTACTCCTGTTATTCCAAATTCACATACGAATTTTATAAGATTACCAAGCGAAATTATCAACCTTATTAGGGAGAGAAACTATTATAGACGTCAGTGGCAAAGATATAGATGGACAACGGATCTCGGTGAATACAAACGTTATGACCGTTTGGTGAAAACTGAAATATGGAATCATAGAAATCGGCAATGGAATGACAGATTACGTAGACTTGACAAGCGCTCTAAGCCTTTCTGGAATATTACTAAAGTTCTGAGAAAACGGGTTTCCAATATTCCCTCATTAGTGGATCAAAGTAGGGCTATAAATACTGATTGCGATAAAGCTAATCATCATGTTTCAGACAACCTTGGTTGTCAGACATTAGAACAACAAGTAGATAACGTGCTAATTTATAACAGTTCTCTTAACTACATTACACCCGACTCAGAATACATTTCAGTGGATACAATAAAAAGTTTATTAAGGGGTCTTAAACCACGAAAATCTTGCGGATTAGATAGCATTAAAAATGAGTTTTTGAAAAACCTCTTAGTTTGTGGAATAATATATCTAACATGTATTATAAATTCTTGTTTAAAGCTTCAGTATTTCCCAACATGTTGGCGAATTACAAAAGTAATTCCTATTTTAAAACCGGGAAAGCCCAATAATGAAACGGGTAGCTACCGGCCTATTAGTCTACTCAGTAGCCTGGGCAATATGTATGAAAAAATTTTAAAAGAAAAATTATTTCTTTTTATTGATGAAAAAAAAAAAATTCCCAAGGAACAGTTCGGGTTTCGTCCCTTTCATAATACAACACAGCAAATCAAAAGAATTACGAATCACGTAAAAAATGAGCTTATGAACAAAAAGTCTACTGCTATGGTACTTTTAGATGTGGAAAATGCTTTTGATACCGTATGGCATAAAGGCCTTATATATAAATTAATTTCCTACGGTTTTCCGTCATATCTGGTAAAAATCGTACAAGGTTTTTTGACAAATCGTAGTTACAATGTTTTCATTAACTCTTCATACTCAGAAAACTACAATATCAATGCTGGTGTTCCTCAAGGCTCTGTCTTAGGGCCTTTGTTGTACATTTTATACTGTGCAGACGTTCCTAAAAGGCATGCATGTAACTTTGCTTTTTATGCTGACGATACTGCAATTTACTGCTCTGATGTATCCCCACAACCTATTCTCGATAATATACAGCATTCTCTTAACAGCCTTTTTCAATACTTTGTTAATTGGAAAATTAAAATAAATGCTGGAAAATCACAAGCTATCTTTTTTACAAGAAAAAGAAGTTCTTGTAACCTACCCAGTTCAAATTTATCCTTAAATGGTGTAGATATTCCCTGGTCTAATAATGTTAAATATTTGGGAGTTTTTCTAGACCGACGGTTAACTTTTAATGAACACACCAATCATATAATCAAAAAATTTAATATTGCCATTAAAATGTTATATCCTGTTATTAATAGAAAGTCTAATCTCAACACCGAAAATAAAATAACTATTGTCAAGACAATTTTTCAGGCTATAGCTCTATATGCATGTCCAGCTTGGGGAACATGTGCAGCAACACATGTTAAGAAAATCCAAATCAGCCAGAATAAACTTCTTAAAATGGTTATGAATTTGCCTTGGCACTATTCTACACAAAGATTACATCGTCTTTGTAATGTAGAATACATAAATGTGCGTATTCAAACAATAATAAACAAATTTCAAACTTCATGTAATCATTCAAACAATGATTACATTTCAAATTTACATTAGGTACACAACAAATTTTTCATTATATATACATATATTTTTTTCCTTGTATGTACTATTTTTAACAAGGTGGTCTCTTAAATGCTCTTCTCCTGTCCAAACAAGGAGTCGGGGCCCATTTTTTTATTGCTGATTCTTAAAGCAAAAATTATGAGGAATCAAAAAAAAAAATTAGCCGGAAAATTTAGGAGCTTCTGTGGAAAATCGGAAAATTTAATTTTCATGGGAAAATTTAAAGGTAAATTTCTAAGAAAAATTAGGAAAATTTTATTTTTCAATTAAACCCTGATTCAATACCTTTCCAACGAGCTATCACTCGTTGCGATCGCTTTAGTAGTTTTTTTTAAAAACAACTTTCAATGAGGTCCCTTATGAAGAATTCTTCAATTTTGTTACATGACAGTGGTGTACACCACCACTAAACCAGTCACTATAAAAAAAAAAAAATATGTAGGTACATTATTTTTTGCTGGGCAATCGATTGAGACTATTTATTTTAAAATCGGAGAGGGGCGGTCCAAAAATTTGCCAATTTTGATCGTTTTCATATGGAATTGCTCTATATATACATGCATTTGTATTTTTAATAAAAAATAAATTTTGTATAATAAATTTATGGTTTTTATTATGAGAACCATGTAACGTGTTGAAATAGACATTTTGCATGGTTTTGGGAAATATAGAAACATGGTTGGAATGGTCGTTTGCGTTTTTCTTATGAGCATAATAATATGTTTGAGACAATAATAGGCTAAAACATTATGTCTGAACATATATTGTTACTCAAGACGTGTTTGACACATTCATAACCACAAATATTAATGATAGTTTGCGATTGTGATTGCATCAACCATGTTTTTTCTTTGCGTGTAGTAAAAAATGATGACCCAGACCACTAATGTGCCAATTATTACTTGACTTAGAAATGCGAGCACACACACACCTTAAATAGTTTTAAAATTCATTTGTGCAATATAATTTTTTATTCAGTAGTTAGAACTCAAAGATTTTCTGAAGATAGAATGTGGTGATTCTTGAAACATGTAAAAATCAACACGGGTTCAAATCTTAGCTCAGCCAAGAAAAATTATCAATAAATTTCTTGATGTTTTTTTAATTAGGCTTGAGTTCATCAATTTTAATTTTCATTTATTTCGTTTATTATGTTTATTTTTGTCCACTTTCGTCGACATTTTTATTTGTACAAATTAAAGTACAAATGTAAATATTAGAGCTTGTGCCATAGCTATTTTTTTAAGAACAATTTTTGTTGTAGTTGAACTGTTAATTTTTAACCCTTTGTCTTACTCATGAGTCTGGCCAGACCTTTTTCGATTTTAAATGTTATTTTAGTATATTTAAAACACAGGTAGGGACTTGAAATTTCAGGTACCCTTCTAAAATTTAGTTTACTATAAAAAGCTGAAAAATATAACCTGGAAAGGATATATAAGGAAACTTATTCCAATATTTTACTGCACACATCACATTCGTAACACATGTGGTCTGGCCAGACCCATATATATTTTGTATAGAAGATGACGTATTTTTAACTTTCTTTCTTGCTGTTTTTTATTATTTTTTTGTTAAACTATCTATTATTTATTTATTTTTATTAAGCACACAAACTATTAGCTCCATCTAGCTCTACAATTTAACACTCCCTATTACACATGTTTTTTAATTTCACATTCGTAACGCATGAGTCTAGCCAGACCCAACAAACTTTTGAATAAATAAAACCAATTTTTTTAACTAAATGTTATATTATAAACATTTATAATTTAAATAAAATTTTAAAATATGAATTTAAATTATAAATGTGTATAATATAACATTTAGTTAAAAAAAATTGGTTTTATTTATTCAAAAGTTTGTTGGGTCTGGCTAGACTCATGCGTTACGAATGTGAAAATAAAAACATGTGTAAGACGGAGGGTTATTATTATTTTTTTAATTAGGCTTGAGTTCATCAAATTCAATTTTCATTAAATTATTTTCACTGAGGACGGAATTTTTTTACAACTTGGAATTTTTTTTTAAATTTATTGATAATTTTTCTTGGCTGAGCTGAGATTTGAACCCGGCTTGATTTTTACATGTTTCAAGAATCACCACATTCTATCCTCAGAAAATCTTTGAGTTCTAACCACTGCACCACTGCGGTGCCCGCCAGCCAACAGTCTAATATCAATCTTTTAACCAGTAGTACTGGTGGTTCGAAATTTGCTGTTATTATCGTTTAAATTTCAAATTACATGTCGCCTCCTTTCCTCCGTTTCTTCGTATTCTTTCTGTCAAGACATTGTCTTGAAACCCTGAATAAATTTGTCATGTTTATTTTTGTCCACTTTCGTCGACATTTTTATTTGTACAAATTAAAGTACAAATGTAAACATTAGAGCTTGTGCCATAGCTA
Source organism: Pollenia labialis (assembly GCA_949318255.1). Classification (NCBI taxonomy): domain Eukaryota; kingdom Metazoa; phylum Arthropoda; class Insecta; order Diptera; family Polleniidae; genus Pollenia; species Pollenia labialis. Next base: position 128,139,887 of record OX439139.1, read on the forward strand.
TTTTTTTAAGAATAATTTTTGATTTTTTTTTTAAATTTTGCCATCTACATTTTAATTTCACTCTACAATTGTAAGCCAAAGCAAGTTTTCCTTGAAATAAATGTTATTCCAAACTGTAAAGTTTTATATATGTACATATGTATATGTATGCAAAAATTAAGACAAACGCAATTATATAAATTTGTTCTGATACATAGAAATATAGACGCATCGTTTAGTAAACCGATCGATTCAGAAAACTTTTTAAAGTGATCTTTTCGTGTCCGTCCGTCCATCTGGCTGGTTGTCTGTCCATGTAAACCTTGTGGGGAAAGTAAAAGTAGCTGTTTTAGATAATTTGATAAAATTTGGTAAGAACGTTTTAATTGTCTCAAGAACGAAACCTATGTAAATTGTAAGAATCGGTCTATAATATCACATAGTCCCCCATGCAAAATTCTTGATTTATGCTCATAAACCATTTTGTAATGTTCGTATTAATATTAAATTTGGATCAAAATATCTTACTGGAAATTAAATATGGTTGAGTCGGTTCAGATTTAAATATACAGCTTCCATTCGAACACCAATCCCTAAAATATTCAAGCTAATTCCTATAATCCCTTTAACACAAAATATCTCATATATTATCAAAAAGTAATTTCAATTTTTGGGAATACAAAATTTAAATTTCAAAAGATTTTGTTATTCGTGCTAAATTCCCAGTTTTTATTGTTGATAAAAACACTTGAAATTTATTGTTGATGGGATAAGCTATTCCTATGCGCATTTCACTGGTTGCTTAGGCCAGATCATCAGGAAACTTCATCCATAAAGATTTTAGAAAAACTAAAGATATTAAACCAAATAAAACTGTAAAACGTATAAGAGTTATAGCCAGTTCTACTTGTAATAATATCAAAGTTTAAACAAAACAACATCAACAATAAACAGTGCGTTCATCTCATCTTACATTCCCCGCTACAATTAGTTGAAATTCTCTCAACATTAATTGTAGTTGTAAGTAGGTTAAGAAAAACAAAATAAAAAACAAACAACAACTTACAAAAGATGTTGTCAAGTTGAGAGAATTTCAACTAATTGTAGCGGGGAATGTAAGATGAGATGAACGCACTGTTTATTGTTGATGTTGTTTTGTTTAAACTTTGATATTATTACAAGTAGAACTGGCTATAATTCTTATACGTTTTACAGTTTTATTTGGTTTAATATCTTTAGTTTTTCTAAAATCTTTATGGATGAAGTTTCCTGATGATCTGGCCTAAGCAACCAGTGAAATGCGCATAGGAATAGCTTATCCCATCAACAATAAATTTCAAGTGTTTTTATCAACAATAAAAACTGGGAATTTAGCACGAATAACAAAATCTTTTGAAATATCTCATATATTTGGTGTATCTAGATGATATTTAGAACATACATTTATTCTGGTGAGCCCTGGATAAAGTTTATTTTAATGCAAATAATTATTTGTGAAATATTTTTTGGGCTTATTTGTTTAAAAAAATTTTAGCGCATATTTTCAAATTATTAACATGTAAACTTGGTTGCATTATTTGCTGTGTTGTTGTCAATTAGTACTGAGGCAATTAAACGAATGAAATTTAGGGTAATTTTGTTTTGAGAGTTTAATTTTTAAGGCAATTACCCGAATTGGGTAATTAAGCTTATGGCAATTAAACGTAGATTTTTGTTTGCAAAATTTAAGAAATAAAACGGGGATTTAAAACTCAAGGTAAATAAGCGTGAAAGGCATTTAATCGTGAGGTAATTAACCGGGTTATACTGTATTTTTAATTAAAATTGAAAGTATCATTTGTTAAAAAAAAAATCAGAATTGTCAATTTTTACCGTTTTAATAATTAATAATCATTTCGGTAATAGTAGCAAAATATCTAAAGGTGTATACACTGATATGAATTTTTCTTAATAGTTCAGTTTTATAGCCGAAAAATAGTTGTGGACATGAATATAATAGCTTGGGTCTAAGACCTTTTTGAAATATTCCATAAAAAAGTACACTTAGAAATGGGCATCGTTAAATTAAACCCGCTACTCATAAAGATGCTGAATATACATACTTATTTACCCCTATTATGTAAGTCGTCGTCGACGTCGACAATAATTTAAAATTGTTGTCACATCAAGTCGACGACTACATCACTTCGACGTTAATTTGAAATCCGATCTCCAATTATTTTTTATAATTTTTGTTCTTCATCGTTTTAGCTCACTTTTTAACGCTATTTATGCTATTTTCCGATATAGTTGTTCAACCGATTTAGCTTTTTCAAATAAAGTGTAGATTTTGTTTCCAATTTGGAATTTTTTCGCGAATTTTTGTCATGTTTTCAATAAGAAATATTTTTACTGTAATTTTTCTGATTCTTTGTAGCTTTAACGTTTATTTACGTTTCTATCATGCGGCTGTTAGCTAATATTTACCGAATTTTTGCCATTCCTTATAGTGTTAGGCACTTTAAATCAATTTTATGGCTTTTTTGATAAATTAAAAATGTTCGCAAATTTTTGCTATTTAAATTTGTCCCCATAGCTTCTTTCAAATTTGCATTTTTTTATTTTAAACGTATTCAATAAATATGTTTACATTTCATTTAAAATTTCTTAAACTTTTATTTGAGTCGTCGCAAAATTTCCTGTTGACCAAAACAGGGACAATTCTACTCGACGTTGACCATAAAGCACCTTAAAAAATATCAATTGACTGTCAACAGTTATCGATTATTGTCAATTACGACTTAGAAAATAACATTACTGTTCAGGTCGACTTTAAAATAGGGGTGATTGTGAGTTTACAAAAGGAATGACATGCCCATATCTCTGTGGTTTTCACGAATAATCGCGTAAGTTATAAAACCAAACTTTTCAGGAGAGCAAAAACAATTATTTTTTTCTATTGCGGCTTCTGTAGATGCTTTTTTAAACTTTTTTCTTTACTATCCTCTTAACAGTGACTTTTTACGTATTATACATAGTTTTCATGAAAAAATCCTCACAGGATCACAATCTGTAAAATTATTAAAAATGCATATGTTTTATTGACTCATTAAGTGTGTGCAATATAACATCATATCTCCACTTAAGTTCTTTTTTGTGAAAATAAATGTTATAATTTTAATCACACATGACGACTTACGTTGTTATTTTTAGCACACAAGTTGGCGACATATTCAGAGTTTTTGATACTTGTAGCCAGTGTGACCAGATTTTTAAAAAATATAAATCTAAATCATGCTTAAAATAGAGCTAAAAAGAGCTAAAAAAGGAAATTTAAAGCCAAAAAATAAAGCTAAATTTTTTTATAGCTTCTTGTAGTAACTTTTACTTATTTCGATATTTTTCATAGATTAAATAGTGTTTCAGTAAGTATATATGTATAATATCCTTGGCTTTGTTCTTAAAAATATAATTTAGGCCCGTTGTCACAACTTACCGATAGCTAAAGGTAGGAATTTATCGGCCGTATAAAACGTGCTCCATTGGCACAACTTATCTTTAATTTAAGTGAGCGATAAGTTAATGGAAGGTTTATCCTACCTTGTAGGTTAATGTTTAGTTGTACTAATGGAAATCTTTTTATACGGCCGATAAAATCCTACCTTTAGCTATCGGTAAGTTGTAAAAACGGTGGTTAAAGTTTTTACAAACATATTTTTAATTATATGTATGTAGCTAAGAATAACTCCAAACCTTGCTTATCAACTTTAACGTAGACATACATATAATAGATGTGTTCATTTACTAGCCGAAGAATATAATTCTTAAATTTTAGGAAAATAAATATTTTTTAAGGGTCCTCATGATATCGTTTATAAGTCTCGTAATCTGTGCAAACTGTGCATTTTTACGCCCTCGTAAATGAACTGTCAAAAATTGTATGAGAATTCATTTACACAAACTTGGTAAATTTGCCCAACAATTTTGTCTCGTAAACTGTTCAATTGTGCATTTATACAAACAGATCTTTTAATGATTTTAACGTCGTTTTCAATGAAAAATCCAAGTGTCTATGAATCACAAACAGTAAATTCTAGCAATAATTTCAGTAAATTGGTCTTTTGGCTTTCTTTGAGCATTTTTAAAAGCAAATTTCTCATACATATTAATCACAAATTTAAACACAAATTTTTATATTTTTGAATTTTAATTTTTAATTTATTTTTGTATTGACGTTTCTTACAAACTGACATTAATTGTTTAAAATTACACAAAAGTAAAAAAAGGGGCTTCATGAAACAAGACTCGTAAGTTTGCGAATTTGCACAAATGGCAATTTTAAGCGACATCATGAGGACCCTTTTTATGTTATTGAAAGACTTCTAATTTAAAAATTTTTAAAATAATTTTTTTAAATAAAAATATGAAACAGGTTTAATAATTCTTACTAGAAAAAATTTTACAATGTGTCATAAATTTCCAAAAAAAAAAAAATTACGAGTCGTTGTCGGGATCGATGTCGTAGTCGTTTGAATATTTTGTCAATTACAAAATCACGACAAACGACAATGTTAAACGCTTAAGTAAAAATTTCGTCGTATATATCAAGGTATATTTACACAAGGTAGACTCATTTGGGAGTGTAGACATGCTGCTCTATAAAAATATCCGAGTGGAACTGAATTGTCAAAATTGTCTCAATATAAATTTAACGCACACATGTACAAAATTTGGCTCATATACACGGAATTTGACTTTGGTGTTCCAACTTAGGTAAACAGCTGACAAACATATGGGCCAACGAGTTTACCTTGTGTAAATATACCTTGGTATATATGTAATACATATTATGTATGTCGTTTGCGTCAGTCATAATACTAATTTGAAAAAAGGACTAGTTTTGGACCATGACAACAACACTCAAAAGAAGGCCAAACAACAAATATTTTCCCCCTGATACCTACCTAAACCAAAAACTAATTTTTTCAAATTGAGTGTTGAAGACAAAAATTAAACGATTTAATTCTTAGTTCGTTTATATGTTCTGAGGCTTCGAAAATTAAAAAGAACGTAGTAATCGCGAAATGGGCTATCACGTAAATTCTTTATTACATTTATTATTCTTTATTATTATTTATTTATATCGCTAAAGTGACTAAAAACTGTTGAGATTAGAAACGAAAAGAACTGTATACTTAAACCGTTTTTTCAATTCGTATACAATAGGCTTACTCTAAGCTATGCTTTTGTTCAATACATAATTGATTTGTAGTCTTGCTATTATCACTGAAATATGGAATAGAAATATGTATTTGGTTTTTATTAATCATATAAACTTACTATTTATTCAAGAAATATTTCGAAGTGTAACTTCTGTGAAAAAATTCTTTTTTTTTTGAAAAAAAGGCGTAACTTTTTTATTCTTTCCCTGGCCGCTCTTTTATGTATGTATGTAGATCAAATCTGCAAGAGCGATTTCTTATAAGCTGCCAAACTATTACTCTTTTAACTAAATCACACATAAGTTTATTTGGATAAACTGTTTTGTTAATTTTTAAATATTAATAAACACTAAATTGAAATTGAAAAAAGGCCAGAAAAAGCTAAATGCATTGTGGAAAAAAGCCGAAAAAAAAGCTTAAAGCTAAATGAAATATCTCAAGCTAAACATGAAAAAATAAAGCTAAATTTAGCTCCAAAAAAGCTAATATGGTCACACTGCTTGTAGCACAACGTATGCAGTAAACGGGACTTAAAATAACAAACAACCGCTCATCTGCTGTTGTTGCAACTAAAGAACTCAACAATAAACGCACATGTACATATAAGTTGTTATAAATAGAAAAATTTTCAAAAAATACTTTTATATTTTTGGCACGAATAACAACATAACATCACATATGCTTTTTATTTGGAAACATGTTCAGCAAGTTTACAATTTTTGGTGATGTATGTCGACATAAATCGTTATAATAGCAAAATATTTTATGAAACAGTGAACTTAAGTTGTTTTTAGCAGAAAAAAATTAATAATACTACATTATATTCTAAAAAGCTTAATACATACTTATAAAAACCTAATGCAAAATGTAGCACTTTGACATCATTATCTCAATTTCGGTAAAAACCGACTTACGCGATTATTCGTGAAACCCACAGATCTATCCTCTTAACCTATATTGACCGGTATCAATAGTAGAATACTACGTTGTGTATTTTTTATTAAAAAAAACACAAATGATCATAACAAAACGAACTGAATTCAAGCAAGCATTTAAAAATTGGATATAAAAGAAAATAAATTAATATAAACATAAACGGAAATAATGTGCATGAATAAAGAAAATAAAATAAAATAATGCAATTAAATAAAAAAGAAAACGTAGAACATATTAAATTATATTTGCTATCGCAAGCCATAATAAATAAAACAAGTAAGCGTCCTGTATTAAAATATGCCGAATCCTATATACCCTTCACCATGGTGCGATAAGAACAGAATGATATGTAAATACCGTTCTTTACACGAAAAGAATTATTTACAAAATCACCAGAAAATATGGGTTTAACCTAGAAAATTTTGCATGATCTCGTCCAAGCCAAAAATGACTTATTCTAAATAAATTGTGGCTTGGTTAAAGCAAACTGTTACTTTATTTAAGAAAATTTTACTAAATACGAACAAAATATGTTACAAAATTAGGAATTATTTATTTAATGGCTTGAACTAAGAAAATTTTGCATGATTTTTTAATAAAGCAGTCTATACTAAGTTTTCTATTTTAAAACTGACCTTTTTAATTTTTAAAAAACAAATTGTATTGAAAATGTTCCAATTTTACCTAAGCTAGAAAAAAAAGAATGATTGAAATCTGAGAGTAAGAATTTTATCTCAAATAATATCTCTGCATTTATGACAGTTCTGTTAAGGCAAAAAAATATTTTTTTTAATTTAATCATATTTTAATTTACACACTGTATTTGAAAAAAAAATATCAATAAAGCTACTGCAAAGCGCACACACATGAGCCTAAAAACAAAGAGGTGTGGTTTAGAAACAATTGTTTCGTGAAATGGGCATCAATAACCGATCAGGGGTAAAGTCAATAGCAAATAATTCCGGGCTGTATGTGATATAATCTATATCTATACTAATACTATAAAGCTAAAACGCGTGTGTATTTCTATGTTTGTAACTGGTAATCTCCGGGGCTGCCGTTCTAATTTTAAAAATTTTAAAAATAAGAATGGAAATTATTTATTATCGCTTTACAAGAGATCTATAAGGGCAATAGTTTCCGTACTCAAAAGAATACCCAAGCCATTTTAACGTAAGTACGCTGTTTAATGTAAATTCTGCCTCTAGTCTATCTGTCCGCTCGACCGTCCCCTGACCGAATTCAAAAGTGACTTTTGCGTTTGCTACGCTTTTTCGGCTAAATAGCTGAACTTTTTTTGATGAAATTTCAAATATAGGCTTTTTATTTTTTAAAAACTAGGACCAAGAGGGAGAATTACTGTCTCTCCGAAAATATCGTTTGATGAAATTTTGATGAATCAGAGGTAGATCATAAATTTGATGAATCATAGGTAGATCAGCATAAATAAAACACACAGGCTTTATAATTTTTTAAACCTTTCGCCGATAGCAGACTGACAAGCAACGCCGCACAGTGGCTGATAATCGTTTTCATTGGCCAAAAATTTTTAACTTTTGAACCGAATAAGATATTTTAGTGAATTTTAGTTTTTTTAATCGACAGATAGATTCTTAAACTTTTCTCCATTTTAAATTTCATTAAAATCGGTTGAGTAGTTATTGGGGAATTTAAGGGCAAAGTGGAACTTTAGATTTTTTTACTTTAGCGTGAAATATGTTTTTTTTTTTACTTTAGCGTGAAATATGGTTTCTTTATTTTTTTTTAATAATTTAAAAATGTAATTTTTGGATTTAAATAATTATCATTAAAATTTCTTGTAATAATGGGACACTCAAAAAAATTAAATGTTTACAATATACAAAAAAATTTTAACATTAAAAAGAATAGTAAAATCAACTGGAAATTTTGCTATTTTTACTGAAAAATTAACAATTTTTTGCTTTCAAATTTGTTTAACTTAAGAAATATTATCTAAAATCTTGCTATTACTACAGAAGAATCTATTATTTTTTGCTGTCAAATTTGTTAATATTAGCAAAATAAATCCGCTGAATTTGGTTTTTTTTTTTAATTTAGATACGAAAATATATTTATTAATTTTTTGAATATTTCTTATTTATGAAAACATTTCATACATATGTGGATAAAAGGACCTTTTAAAAATAAAAGCAGCAATAGATTTTAATATCTTTTGTAACAATGTGAGTTTCTGTTTATTATTATTTTTTACTAATACAATGTCTGTCTTAGATCTAATGAATTATACGGTCATGTTTTGACAATCGGACGATTTGAAATCTCCAATTGGCATCATGAGTTTCTTTTTTGAATTCAAATTTAATAGGCCTGCAGTATTTCCATTTAGATGGTGTCTTATTTTTCCAAATATCCTTTGTTTGCGTTGTACTAGTCGAAGGCTCTGAATCTTACAAAATCTTTTTTAATCGCAATTGTACAAATGATACCATGAACATATCTGAGTCCGAAATATTTTCACATACTACTTGTTTGTATTGTTTTTGTCCAGATGAACCATCACATCCCCATTTACAAAAAATAATTAACTTTGTGTTTCCATATTTCTTTAACTCATTTCCTTTTATTGATTGTAGCAAGCGTTCGGCTGTGTGATCAAGTAGAGATTGTAGTTGTACCTCTGCCGAAATTGATGTGATTGTAATAGTGTCTTTTAATGGCAAACAGTCCATTTGAGCAGATGTTATGTGATGATATGCTGGATACAGATTTGAGCCTTTTTCAATCGCACGCAATCTGAGCTGAATATAATGCTGTTTTGTTAATTTAAAATCCAGCAATAATGATAATGCCTCCTTATTTGTGAATTGTTTTTCATCGCTCGGAGTTGGTATACTTTTAAGATTCCGTTTTGTTCTCAATGGATTAGCTTCAACAACTTCTTACATGATATCCACTTTTGTCAATTGTTTCTGTGGTCGTAATTGATGTAGGAAAGTATCTTCAATATTTTCATATCCGATTTCTTCATTGATATCCTTAAGCTTCCGCCTCTTATATCTATCGCTACAGTTGTCCAGCGATTTTAGAGGTCTCCCACGTGTGTTGTGTTTCTGAAGCGATCTGGACAGAAAGTTTTAAATGATTGATGATAACAGATAATTTATTTTCTAAGTCCAATTGTATTTTAGTGCTATTGGAATTTAAATTTCCTTTTTTTCGAATGTAATTTTTAACATCTTCCTCGTTTTTGTTTCTAAAATACACTCCGGCCAATTCTTTATAGCTGAAGCTCTCCAGGTAGAATAAAAAGGATTAAAAGACTTAAAATCCTTCTATTTATACATATGCTATAAAATACCTGACACAAATTAAACAACGCATTGCATAGTTATAGGGTCATAGAATATTATTAGAGTCATAAAACAGATAAAATAAAAAGACCAAAAAAAATGCAAAAATCCCCTATAAGGTGGGATTCACAATATACCTGTTTAGCGTAAACGCGTGTCTAAGCTTTTTATTCTACTATAAAATACTCTAGTGTGAGCGTAGTGTAACGGATAAGGATGAATCACGGCAGCTGTAGTGTGTTGGTCACATTTGTTCATTATAGTGTGTTGGTCACATGGTGCATTGTTTAAAAATGCATTTGTTACAATTCAAAATAGTATAAACAATATGTATTCATGACCTACAAATTGTAACGGCGCGAGGAATAAAATTGCACAAATTATCAATATGCAATAAGTACGAATTAGTAAAATGCTGAAGTAAGAATAACTTACCACACTCTACGCTGAATGTAAATGTAAACAAATAGAATTTATAATTAGGTCATAAGTATAGATATGTAAAGATTTTAGATTTAAGAATTCATATAAATAGCTGTAAGATGGATGAAAGAAATCAGAATAAATTGGATAATCAAAACGGCTTGTTAGCTGTAAAAATATTCTTTATTTTATTCTCTAAAAACTGCGGCTTATTAGCCATACCCAAGTGGCGTGCTCGCCTTAATAGTAAGCAACCCATAATCCAATAGAAACAAAAACTTCCTTCATTACGTATTTCTGATTGTGTAACAATAATACAATTTTTTATATGTACCACCTGTATTCAACGATCACTATCAATATTCCCTATATCATAAAATAAACATTTTTGCGGATCAAAATATACAGGGTTAAAGAAAACACTTTCACCTTTCTATCAGTGGTTTTACCTTCTTGGGACCCTTTGGTCCGCAAAAGTTCTATTCCACTAAAGTTTAAATTTGTCAAAAATAAAGTAGTATAGAAAATATGTCTTAACATCTCAAATATAAATATCTTTTTTAAAGATAACAAGACTACCAACCTAGCATTAGTGCATTATCGATGATAGTTTTTGAGCAATGATAATTTCTTTCGGATTAAATATAAAAAAAATCACTTTTTTCCATCCACATCCACAATTACCAATATTTTGAACAAAATTTTTGGCTACCTTAGTTTTAATATGCTTACTATTTAATAAAATTAAAATTTTTTAAATCGGTGACAAACAGTAATTGGACATTTCGCCAATGAAATAAAATTTTCAGCCACTGTGCGCCTACTTCAATTATTATTATTATTTTTCAATTTACTATTATAGTTAGTCAAACAATAACTCTGGGCGGGCAACGCCGCGGAACGTCTAGTGTGATATAAATATATAAGAACCTACATTCCATCATATCTGGGGTCTTCGAAAAACCCATTTCAATATATGTACACACAGATAGATGGATATCGTTAAATCAAAAAAAAATTAACGAATTTTTTATTAATGAAAAATGCCATAAAGTTTGTTTTAAGGGGTGTACATCAACAATTTTTTTTTGAGTTGGTCAAATGTAGAATCCATAAAGTGAAAGAACACAACCCCATTTGCTGAGATTGATTGATTAGGATCATTGTTAATGCTTTTCTGTACAGGGGCTACAGCTTCTTCAGTGCTTACTGTTCGGCGTCTCACGGGACGCACATGATCAGTAACAGTTAATGTGGTCCGAAAATTATCTATTGTTCTTCGAATTAGTCACTCTGAAGCACGATTACGTACGCCATAAAATGGAAGAAGTGCAGGATGAGTTTGACGAATAGAACAATTATTTTGATTAAAAATTTGCACGCGTTGCTTTGGTGTAAGTCAATTCATAATGAAATTTCACAGCAAACTTAACAAAAAGCAGCTATTAAATGGGTGCACAAAATACGCAGTTATGCCAGCTCTAATTGTGACACTCTAAAAAAACACGCTTTATAAACAAGAGTCGTTTCATGCGGAGATTTTCTAACATTATATATAAGAATAAAACCGAGAATAAGAATATTTAAAGAGCATGCTTTACATGGGATATAGAAATTATAACCCAATCTTTATAAAGCTCGACCTCACAGTATTAAAAATTGCTGCGTTTTGAGTATATTTCTAATTTTATTACGGGTCATATATATCTTAATTCGACCTAATTTCAGAAAAGCATCATGATTCGTTTCGGTTTCAGGCGTATTTAAGTCTCATTTGGAAGGGTTTTTATATCGAGCCAATGATAAGCCTTGAACCGATCTTCACGAAATTTTACAGTGTTATTTCTAGTCTTATGCAACTAAGACAGACCGGATTTTAGCATTATTAGTTACGATTTTAGACGTATTAAAGTGTTTTCCGTAAGTTCGTTTTATATGGGGTATATGAAAAATTATGGACTGATCGTCACGATTATATTTTGAGTCCATACAGACAAAATTTTACTTCAGTAGCAATATTCGTTACAGTTTTAAGCATACTAACGTGTTTTTGTAGGGGTGTTAGCTTAGCACATACTTATGGTGTTTTCTTTTCTAAAAAAAAATGATGCATTATAGTTGTGTAATATATTTATCAGGTTACACGAACCCTTACAAAGTGATACATTTTTCTAAATTACAATGGAACAAAATAATATCTACTTTTTACACCCAACACTAATGTGTATTTAGCGTTTCAAATATTACATGCAAAGTTTATACTAATAAGCGATATTTTGACTCCAATAAGCGTTAACAACACTGATTTTTCAATAATTAAAATCAGCTGCTGTAAAAATTTTGCGCCAAAGAAAAAATTATAAATTTCTTTTAAACAAAAAGTTTTTATATCCATCACAAAATAACCAAAAATCAACAAATTGCACACAAACATAAAAAAAATTGTAATAAGAAAAATACTTGCTTGCATAAAAAAGTACTTCCCGCAGATGTAAAAAAGGGTATTATCTCACACTCAGTTATAACTGCGGGTAAGAAATGGAACAAATTTGCCATTTATTGTTGCAACATGTTTAGAAAGGAAAACGACAACTTCTCACATTTTTGCATATATTTTTAGAATGGAACAAAAAACCGCACGAATGGTAGCATATATGGAACATTATTGTCAGAAAAGAAAACACCATTAGCCAAGTTTTATATTATCTAAAGATATTCCCAAATATTGCACAACAGCCACGAATAACCGATTTTCAGTGTTTTTTTTCGACAGTACACCGACAATAAACGCAACTCCTCGCGTAGTGCAGCACAATGTATACTCTACTAGCACAACAATGCCATGTAAATAAGTGATTAACAGAAGCTGATATAAATTCAGAAATTAATGAGAGTAATGAAGACATTAAAGTCACAATTGTATTTTTTTTTTAAACTCTATTTAGCATCAGCAAACTCATTGGTCTGCAATTAGCTCCTTTTTGAATGACACAATTTAAGGGTTGTGAACAACCTTTTCACCTGAGAGATTAAGACCGCAAACGTCGCTAGTGCTCACAAATTAAATTTAATCTTAGAATTATATTCGTTAAGATTAAATAAATAAATAATAATAATAATATTTTTTTTTAATTAATGTAAGTTTTTTATAAGGGGAGTGTATATGTTTTTATAAGTCTGCGTGTACGTTTGCTCGGATATTGCAACAAACTCGGATTTTGCAACAGCCTTCGGTCGCAACCTGTTGCACAACCTGAGGGCGTACTGTATTTTTATTCAAACTTTTGCACAATAAACTTCGTGTTTGATCAAAATTAATAATTAAGAAACGTACATATGAAGGTATATGCCAAATCTAATATTTATTGTTCGTCGTGTATTGTTTTGGTTTTTATTGTTATTTCAGCTTTATTGTTTAAATTTGGAATAATTTAGATAGTCAGCTATTATTTAAAGGTATCTGATTGTCGGTTGTATGATCACTAGAATCCAGTCTTAGAGTGCTTGCGGTGGTTTCTCTGTCTGCTCTTAAGAATAAAAATTTTTTATATCGTATCAGTTCGAGTTTAAGCATCAATATCGAAATATAAACAAATTGTTTCTTAAGCTGGGGTATGTATTTGTAGTTTTAAATACTTTTATTTGCTTTTTTTATATTTCATTCAAACTTGATTTTGACCTAAGTATATTTTGTTTTCTGAACTGTTACTTATTAAAACCCAGCAAAAAACTGTACTTTAATATGTTAACAAAAGCTATCACGTAAAAACTTCTTAAATGCATTAGTTTATAAATCTAATCGCTACTAGCAACATTACCCCAATTCATAAGGTACTTGCTATTAGAATGTTATTATTTTTCTATAAATGCATTGTAAATGGCAACCCTGATTATCGTAGCTTACGTCTCCTTTTTAATTTTGTGGAATACAATATATTTTGTTAAGCTTTATATTCCTATATATTCTTAATGTCACAGATCGGAAGTAAGCTTTAGTTTTTTTCCAAATGTAATTGCAAATTAAAAAGAGCTAAGCAAAATGTTTAATTTCCTAAAAACTTTTACAAAATAATTGTAACTTTGCCCATGAAAATCTCATAGGTGGCAATAACTCAAATGTACCTTAAGTCCACTTAAGATTTTTTTTCATTTTTACCACAGATTTAAGGACAGTGGCTTTCTGTTTTTTACCAACTTTTTTAATGATACAGTTGTGAGTCAATTGTTTTTTGTATAGCTGTCTAGAGTTAGCTTTTAGCTAACTCAAAAGTTATCTAGAGATTAGTGAGTTGTTTTTGTACAACTAACTTCTTCTCGATAAGTGTTGAACTAGCGTTTGGTTAACTCGAAGCTGATGCAGTGGACTTTGATAACAAAAACGCTACAGAATAAAATTTTAAACGTAAAATTAGAAGCAAAACTTCCCATTTTCTATTTGTTTAAAAAATTGTTATGGAAACCATATCGGGCATGCTGCTGGTGTCTTATAATAATTGATAGTTCTTCTGTAAACAAAGGGGCAAAGCAACAAAAATGGAACAAAACATATCGCACTGGTTCCTCTTACACAATCAATTGCTTGTTACTTGGAAACAATACATAAGAACTAAGGTTCAAAAATATTCTTTTATTTTTTATCCAGAAACAAACTCAAAATAAGTTAACTTGAGGTTAGTTGACACTTAGGCAGAGTGAGTAAGTACTGACTCGTTCTGAGAACACTCTGTAGATTTCCTTATATAATATAGAAAATTTAACGCAGAAACAATGCACATTTTTTGCCTCATGCTCACGAAGTAAAAATAGCTTTTGACAAGTTGGAATTATTAATACGCCTCACTCTCTCTAATGCATAACCTTGTTAAATGCAAGAATGATACAAATAAAGATGACGGCATCCCAAAACCAAAGCTAAAATCTTCTGCTCAAGTCGCACGAATGACAACAAGCGGACTCCATTCCTATTGACTAAAAGTTTTAAGCTGGCAACCTTAAGATAGCTATTACAAAGTGCATACATTTCTTATAAACAATTCGTGAATCTTAGGGACTTTTATACTTGGCAAACCTTGTCATGCACAAACTAAGTCATCTAATGGGAAATCATGTAAGTAGAGTTTCTACGCGGGAAAGAATTCCCGGGAATCCCGGGACTTTATTTTTAAATTATTCCCGAGAAATTGTTTCCGGGAATTTTCGGGAATTTCAAATTAAATTTTTTGAAATCTTAATTTGTTTGCATCGTTAAAATCAAAAACGAGCAATAAAAATTTATTCTTTACTAAAAACTACCTACAAATCTACTTATTTTTCCTACTCCTATACAAATTTTTAATTGCTGATGAAATGTCTAAAAAGCTTCTTGAAGTAGAAAATTAAAATGTAGCAGGTTATATACATATCAACAAGGATTAGAAATAGAATCTCTGATGAGCTTTTAAATGCTTTAATAATACTAAAAAAATGTTCTTAAAAGGAAATAAATTTTACCAAGTTGCTATTCATAACAACTACTAAATATTAATAAGTTTTAAACATTCGTGATCTCTAAAAAAAATATAAACATATATATAAACATACATATATAATATGCATGTGCATATGGATGTAACAATTTATTTGGTTTTGTTTTGGTGTTCTGTGGAATTATTAAAGCTAATTTTTTTAGACTGTTGTATATGTGTATATTCTTTTAAAAAAGTAAAAACTTTTGTTTTTAACTCATTTCATGAAATCATTGTTTTATTAAAAAAATCCCGAGATTCCCGGGAATAAGATTTTTTTTGTTTCGTTTCCCGGAAATAGAAAAAGACCGGGAAATTAGAAACCCTACTTGCAAGCCATTATTCTTGGTAAAATTTGACTTGAGCCAAATTAATTTGTTTCATAAGCCTTAAAATATTGCGGGAAATAGAAAGACTAGAAAAGTTTCCAAATTAGGTACAAGCATCTTCGTTATCAATAGACATAGTGGGCGTGGCAAAAAGTTAATTAAATTTATATATAAACGATTCGCTATAGCCGAATATAGCACTCTCACTAGTTTTTACACAGTGGATTCATACATTATCGTTCCAAGATTTAATTTTTATGCTAATTAAGAAGCTTCAATATTTGAGTATTACTCATAACGTATTTTATAACTAAAGTATTTCTGTTCTTAAAATATTCGTGAACGCTAACTTTTTTTAATTTTATTTGGTAAGGGTTGTTTTTCGATAAAAACGATAAGAGTTTTAATTCTATCATAAAATTTGCAGTAGTATCACAGTATCAACAGACTTTTTAAATAATAATTTAACTACTTTAAAAAAAATTAACTTAATTTTAAAATCTTTATCATTCGTTTTTGAAATAGTTTGCACATTCAAATAATCGAAGGCCCGTTTTCACAACTTACCGATAGCTGAAGGTAGGTTTTTATAGGCCGTATAAAAAGTGTTCCATTAATTCAACTTTACTTTAACCTACCTAAATTTTCTTTATCGCTCACTTTAAGTTTGCTGCCTGTTTTTAGAAAACGTAAACAAGTGAGTGAGTGAGAAAATATATTGAAAACAAAACAAATTTTCGTTTTTTATTGTTGTTTTCAATATAATTTCTCACTTACTCACTTGTTTTCATTTTCTAAAAACATGCAGTTAGGCCCGTTTTACAACTTACCGATAGCTAAAAGTAGACATTAACCGGCCTTATAAAAAGTGTTCCTTCCATTATTAAAACTTTACTTAAAAGACTTATTTTAAATATTATTGAATTAATCAATCAATAACTCTTAGCACGCGTAAAATATGATGTGGAAGAGACAATCTTTGTTGGCCTATTTCTGTGGATTTCTCGTGTGCTTAGTGCACATAAGCGCTAGTCCCATTAAAAATAATGAATTTACCGAGTTTATGATATTGCACAATAATGATATGCATGCTCGTTTTGAACAGACAAGTGTAGACGGTGGCAAATGTAACTCGGATCTGGCTAATACAAATAAATGCTATGGGGGTTTGCCTAGAGTGGCTCATGAGTACGTACATACATCTATACAGGAAAATATATTCACACACACAAAATAACATTTAAAAAACAAGTTTACAATTTTTTACAGAGTCCGCAAATTTCGTAAAGAAGCTAAAAATGGAGGTATCGCAGTGTTGTATCTTAATGCCGGTGATACTTACACTGGCACTACTTGGTTTACAGTTTTCAAAGACAATATTACAACTACTTTCCTAAATAAACTGAAACCAGATGCAATTGTAAGTTATTTTTACTTAAATGGAAATTATTTCACTGCTCATTTATGACAATACGTTCATCAGTCTCTAGGAAATCACGAGTTTGATGAGAACGTTAAGGGATTGGTGCCTTTTCTCAATAAAGTAAACTTTCCCGTTTTAGCTGCAAATTTAGATTTGAGTGAAGAGCCAGACTTAGCAAAAGCGAACAACTTACAAAAATCAAAATTATTGAGAGTAGGAAATGTCAAAGTAGCCGTCATTGGCTACCTAACGACTGAAACTAAAGTGACAGCTAAGCCAAACAAAGTGAAATTCTTAGATGAAATAAAAGCAATCAAGTATGTAAATTATGCAAAGCAAAAACTTTATAAGCTAAATACTTTTATTTAAATTAAATAATAATAAGTCAAGAAGCGGAAAGAATCAAAAAACGTAACAGCTCAAACATTATCATTGCACTGGGACATGCTGGCTATAAAAAAGATCAGGAGATCGCAATGAATTGTCCGGATGTGGATCTTGTCATTGGAGGGCACTCCCATACCTTCTTGTACAACGGTTCACAGCCCGATGCTGAGCGTATTGAGGGTCCCTATCCGACACTGATCACACAGCCTAATGGTAAACAAGTCCTCGTTGTCCAGGCCTATGCATTTACAAAATATTTGGGAAAACTACATGTAAAGGTAATTTATAATGCAAGGATACAGGCGTACCAGAATAAAATAAACTATTAACACTGATTTTAGTTTAATAAAGAAGGAAAACTGATAGAATATGATGGTTCTCCCATTCTTCTTAATGCCGATATACCCAGAGATGATGACCTCCTTGAGTTACTTAAAGTATATAGACCAAATGTTACCGCTTTGGAAACTGTTGTCGGCCATACAAAAGTCCATTTGGAGGGCCGCCCTGAATTTTGTCGCAAACGCGAATGTAATCTTGGCAATATGTTAGCAGATTCAATGATTTACGCCCGAGTTTTAGAAGATAAGGGTGGCTCATATTGGACCGATGCACCTATTGCATTTGTGTCGGCCGGAGGTTTGCATTTTCTTCATGAAATCTATAAGACTAGTATTCAAAAATATAATATGTTTTAGGTATTCGCAATTCCATTGGAAAACGCTTAGATGGTTCAATTCAAGCTGCTGACCTTAAATCAGTTCTTCCGTTTGGAGATGAATTATACGTAATAAAAATTACGGGTAAAACTATTTTAAAAGCCTTAGAACATTCAGCTAGCATGGAGGCAAAGGATTCTAATGGGGGATTCTTACAAATGTCAGGAGTACAAACAGTCTTTGATTACAATAAAGATATTGGCAAGCGTGTAAAGTCAGCCCACGTCAGATGTGGTGATTGCGAAGTGCCAAATTACGAACCCTTGCAGCCGAATAAAATTTACAACGTAATTATTCAAAAATTCCTTCTCAATGGCGGCGATGGCCATAACTTGAAAGAAGACCATGGACATGAGCCAGAACTTATGTACAAAAATGACTACGATGCCTTATTGCAATACGTTAATCGGACTCAGTACGTTTACCCAGAAATTGAAAAAAGAATTATTATAGTTCAAAAGATGGTGGTAACACCAGCATAGAATATGAGAAGCAGCTATGGCACTTTCGAATATACATATGTATATACCAGGGCTGTGGAGTCGTCCGAAAAAAGTACTAACTCCAACTCCGACTTCAAACGCTGAAATTTTTTAAGTGCGACTCCGACTAACAACTCCGACGCGAGTTTTTGTGGGTACTACGATTCCGACTCCGACTCCAGCACAAAAACCTCAACTCCGACTCTTCAACTGCCACAGCCCTGGCATATACTATATTAATCCAATATTTAAAGATTTTCAGTAGATGCAAAACAATTTTTAATTTTACATTAAAGGCATATGAAAAAAAATGTTAAACGAACTGTTTCATTACCAAAAAGTAGACAAAATAGCACAATATACCAGCGGTTAGATATAAATATTACGTGTCTAATTTTTCCAAAATGCGAACAAATAAAAATTTTGACTTAAAACACTTCGCATTGTTGAACAAGTAAAATAACCATAAATACAATTTTTTAATTTAAATATTCGTTTTTCTATAATTTTTATTTTCTAAAGCAATAAAATTAAGAACACGGGTGAAGTACCTGATGCCGTAGTATAAAAGTGTTAAATTTTTTTTTTGTTGACATTTTCTCGATGTTTTCAATAATAATTGTTACTATTTAATAAATTTTTTATGTCTTTTCCACACATGGAAAAGTTTTAAAATTATACTAAGCTAAAAACTTGGACTTACTTGCTTGTGAAACCTCTAAAAGCTTCTAAAAGAAATCCGCAGTTTACCAAACTTAACATTGTTTTATTGTAGTTTTATTTTACAAACAAAAAATGTTATATGAACCATGAAGTAAAAATTATCAAAAATAATTTAATTGGCCTAAGAGTGGCAGTTATCAGTTACCATCTATGTACTTCGATTTCCTTGTTGAAAAAGCAAAATAATAGAATTAAAAACTAATAACGAAATATGCTTACTTTTCGGCACTCCTACAGTCAAAGGACGCTGTACATTGTGATTGAAATTTATAATTACATTATTTGAAGTATTCACTCGGCTAAGAATTAAGATAATTTTATTATGCTGTTTTAATTTTTTGCTCTGCTTTTTAATAGAGCGGTAACTATAACAAACGTTTAGTACGCGAATTTAACGTCACACAGCTGGAAAATCTTATTTGACAGATTGCTAATACCGTGCACCTCAATTGAGTTTTGCGCAATAAATGCCATTATTGTGCTAAATTATTAATATAAAATTTCAACTTAGTTTTTGTTCACTAAATACGAAATTGTTATAATATTGAGTAAAATTAAAATGCAACGCTGTCAGAAGTGTGTTTAGTGAGTAAAACACAACTCACTAAACAAAGTGTTTTGACATTTGGAAAATGAAATGCCAACAACAAAAAGGTCCATCCTTTAGGTCTGCGCAAAAGCCTGGGGCCTAATTCTGGCAGTCGTGATCGAATACTTTCTCAATTCGAAAGCAATTTTATTTCTAATTCTTTCAGTCGATACTAAACGAATCGAAATAATTTTTTCAGTATTATGAAACTCAAATTAATGCCATACAACACTGAAAAAAATAATTCTGATTCGTTCAGTATTGACTAAAATATTGAGATATTAAATTGCTTTCAAATCGGAGCACGACAGCCTGAATCAGGCCCCTGATGTTTTTTTGTTTTTTCATTAAAGATGTTTACATTTTGCTTGAGTCATTTACTAATTGAGCTAGCTAAGTTGTGTATGTGTGAACAGAAAGATAATTTTGTCAATAAACCAAATATTAACTCAATACAAATGTATGTATATCTGAACACCATTTAAGTTGTTTATTGCAAAAATTCACGAAAATTCGCAAAAATGTTTAAAATTTCAAACAAGCTATAAAATTTATTAAAAGTCAATAAAACTATAAGGAAAGGCAAACATTCGGTAAGCAAAGTCTAATATTTATTTAAAATCGGTAAATCTGTAAAAAATCAGAAAAGTTACAGGAAAAAATCGCTTTTATCACGAATATGGCTTATTATATTATATTGGAAACAAACCCTAAAACTTATTTGAAATCGGCTAAAAAAACACAAGGTCGGAAAATTACATAAAAAAGGAGTTAAAATTTTTAATATTTTAAACAAGCCATAAAGTTTAATAAACAAATCATAAACAACTGATAAGTACAGATATGCTTATAGTTTTATTTAGACATATAAAAAATTTAGTTGCAAACAAAAAAATTCATGTGATAAAAATCTGTTTACAACTTTTTTATTAACTATTCACAAAATACAAACAATTTCCAATAAATTTAAGAATATCATAAAACGCAATATTTGTATAGGGCATCCCTAAAGGGTGGAGATAAAGAGCAAGTATGTTTGTGGAAAATGTTAAAAACAAAAAACTAATGGAGGTCAGTCATACATTTGATGCCCCTTCGCGAAAATCCTTGGTTGTTATGGGGCTGTTGCTTCAATATATTTCTAGTCTGTGTTGAAAATTTTGTATGGGTGCCCCATTATGGAATACAGATAGAGGGTAGGTATGTTAAAAACAAATGATGGAGATAACAAATAAAGTGGGGTCGGTGATACATTTGACCCATCTAGGGGAATCCTATGCGGTGCAGGGGCCAAATTTAATAATTTCATTTAACCGCCACATTTGTATGGGAGCCCCCTAAGGGGTGGAGCTATTTGGCAGGTATGTTTAAAGAAAATGTTAAGCACAAAAAACTAATGAAGGTCCGTCATATATTTTATCCCCCTAGGGGCGATTCCTTGGCAGTTACGGGGCTTTTTCTTCAATATATTTTTGATTAATGATTAAACCGCTTAATTTCTGTCGATTAACCGATGTAACAAAATTTTTAATTATTGTAAATAGTATTATAACCAATTTTTTTGTTTAAATTATTTGTTTCGTCTCATATACAAAAGAAAATATTTTTTTGTACAAAATATTTCCTTCTAGCAATACATTCTTAAAATACAGTACAAAAACAGAAACTTAGGGATGCGAAAATGAACTTTTTTCAAGAAGGTTCGGTGCTGAACTTTGCCATGATGATCTGACAACAGTAGAAACTCTCGATAGTAAGAAAAAATATTTTACTAGTATGTATAAACCGAAACAATTAGAAGTGTTAAATATTTGAAAAAAAATTAAAACATGACTCTATTGGCATAATGGACGATTTTATATGTTTAGAGAAATCTGGGAAAACGACTGAGAAATTAGGTAATCTGTATTATGGGTTGCTTTCGATTTCTATAATAGATTTTTTTCAAGTCAAGTTTTATTAAAACTAAAGAAAAGAATCGCTTAAATCCTAAATATTTTAAGCAAATTATTTTTCTAAAAGATTATTTTATAAGATCTCCTTAAACTATTAAAAAATGAATTAATAAAATGATCTCACTGTTTATTTCTTAATAAATAAATATGTAATATGAATAAATTTTAAAATATATATTACATACATACATATTTATGAATTTCTTTGCTCATTTAAATGAATGATTAAATGAATAACCTAGTAGGTAAGTTACAAACAAATTATATGCGTTTATGATTTTATTTTGGCAGAATACTGCTACTTTTCGTTACTATATTTTTTAGAAAAAAAATACTTAAACTAGTACTTTTCCAAAAAAAGGGGTTTCTATGGATTTTAACTACTTGGGATTATGACAATTACCAAAGTAGCTTTTAAACTGGTTTTTGTAGTAAAATGTTCCTTTTTTAAAAATAAATTTAGTTCTTTTTTAGAGTATTATTTTTATTCGTAAAGTTTTTTGACTTTTTCTTTAATTGGTTGACTAGCATTGCTCAATTTCGGGTGTGTGTGAAACGGTAGCAAAGTTCTATGGTGAATTAAAACAGTCCAGAATTTCTACGCTAATGTCAAAATTTATACTAGTGAAATTTTATTCACCTCAACAGTGTCAGAATTTTACTTTCATGAATACTTTGCTACCGTTTCACACACACCCTTAGATACACATTTTTTAGTTTTTGTTTGAAACTTGTGTAAAAATAAAATTGCTGTGAAACAAAGGCATATCGAGAGATTTTCTAGTACGTTTAATAAATGGCTTGGCACTTTGTAAACGGAAAAATTTCTTCAAAATAACAAAATACTTGTTGAAGTTAAACATAAGCGAATATATACAATATATGTAAAATATTTTGCGTTACTTACTTAATTTAAAGAAAAAACCACTGTATAATTATAATGATGATAATAAGACGAACATACCTGCAAATGAAAAAAGAAACAAGTTATAATTACCCATATTATTTAATAGAAAGATATGGCAGCCCTGATTACTTAAATTTGAAAAAATAAAAAAAAATGTTAAGAAAGTTATCAAATTCCTATTATTTTATGGTAATTTCAAAACAAAATTTGAGAAGATATGTTATTATATATAAAAATTCTCTTCTATTAAATAACTTACTTACTTTGAAAAGAAAATTAGTTACAATTGAAATAAAACTCACCTTGTATTAAATGAAGATAACCGAAAGTTTTTAATTGATTTATCTGAAGAAGATAACATATTTATACCATTTTCGAACAAATCGTTTTTATTTAATTTTATTATGCAGTTTTTTTTCACACACTTAGCCTAATAATGATTTTATTTCTTTTCTTTTTTATTACTTTAATTATTGTTATTTCTCTTCTCTCCAAAGTAAAATGTCGGTTTACGAGCACAACGATAAAAAAACTCACGCCGTTACCAAAATTTTAAACTTTTAAATTATTTAAAAAAAATCGGATTTAAAAAACGCGACGATTGAAAACTTTTAAATTATTGGAAAATAAACGTATTTAAAAATTGCAAAATTTATTAAAATATTAACACTTTAACAATATTAATTTCTTTTTAATTTAAAATTAAAAATTATCAAACTTTTGATATAATAAAAAAAATATATTACGAATTTAATGTGCGGTTTTAACAATACAAGTGATTGAGTGTGTAGTGTAATTTAAATCAAAAGCACTCAGTTTTTTGAGAATTTTTTTAAAGTGTTATTTGAAAATTTAAGCAATATATTTAAAAAAAAATATATAAATTAATATGTACATATAATTACATTAAATTAAATTGCAAATGTGCATGTTTGGGATAACAAATTGTTGTTTACTTTGTGAACCCCCAATGAAAATGTTGTTTTCATTGTGAAATCAACTACTGTCAACTACTTGTCAACAAAAATCGTTACGTTTTTGATAAAAAAATGGTTACCAAATTGATTAGCAAGAGTTTATAACAAAAATCCATCATTATTAATAAAAACACGTAAGAAAGTATAGTCAAGCCCAACCATATGACCACGGTATATAAGAAAAACTTTTTGCAAGTGTAACTATTTGGGACCTAGTTTTGAAAAATGCATGGCTAATAATAAGGATCTTTTTATGTTTTAAATTGCATTAAAATCAGTTTTATAGTTTCTGAGAGGTAGAAAATGCCCCCTACCCCACTCTTGGTCCTAATTTTTAAAAAACGCATACCGTATCTTTGAAAAGGTTTCCTGATGAGCTGGCCTAAGCAACAAGTGAAATGCGCATAGAAGCTAGCTTTCCCTCAACAATAAATTTCGGTGTATTTATCAAATATGAAAAACTGGAAATTAAGCACGTCATACGGAAATCGTATTAATAATAAATTTTGTATTCCCGAAAATAACTTTGATAATAATGAATACATTTCTATTTTATTTTTAAATTTTATTAAAATCGGTTCGATATTTCCTGAGGGGCAGAAATTGTCCCCTATCTCCCCTCGCCGTCCTTCGGTACGGCCCATTTTCAATAGGTTTCTGTCTTGTGCCAATTACAACCAATGTGCCAAATTTCATCAATTTATCTCCAAAATTGCGAATACATGGACAGCCAGCTGTCGATATATAAAATCGTTCGTGTGTTTGCTGGTGATGCATGTTCTCCAATGCTCCAACAACTATCTAACTGAAATTTTCAGCACATGTTCGGGTCAATTCACGTTAGATTTATAACTGGGTCCAGTTATTTGGAAAAATTTTATTTGTAGGCAAAAAACAATTTTAATTTTGATTGAATGAATTCTTAGCTGGCATTGTATTTAAAAAATTAATAAATTGTAAATTTTAACGGAATTTTGGACCAATGGTAAAAAAAGTGTAAAAACGGAACGGGTTTTCTTAAGTTACATCTTATTCTAAATCCAAAATTTGTTTCGTACGAATTTCTACAACTGTCTCATTTAAACTACAAAATTTAAAAAGTTTCCTAATTTTTATCCTTATGGCCGAATTTCGAACGAAGACCTCGTTCGCTTAACTTACATGTAAAACAAAAACAATATTTTTTAATTTGTTTCTGCTTTAAATGTGAGTTAAGCGATTGATTGAAAAGTACTAAAAATATTATTTTTATAATAAAAAAATTTCAAAACTGCGAATAATTTAATTTTAAGATTTTTGCTAAGAAAAATATTGCCATTTTAATCGATGGAGATTCTCAATATTTTTTTAATGAGCGTAGTTTTCTTGATTTTAAGAGTACCAAAGTAGTACTTAAAGTAGAAAGTGAATAAAATCATGCGGAGTCCATTTCAGAAAATTACTGAAAAATTACACAAAAGTCGTTTTAGTGTTTCTAAAAACTTGAAAATAAGTTAAATGTTCTAAATTTAGGTTATTTCCAGAAGTTGATATCTGTGGCATTTTGACATAACATCTTAAGTCAAATTTAAACAGTAAAAAAAACTTTTGTTAATCATAAAAACTTTCATTTAAAAAGCATTTTTGTTTATATTTTTAAAATTTTGTATTTGTATTTTTCTTTAAGTTTGGTTTATTTTATTATCCGATAAAGATGTTTTTCACCGAGTTTTTTTAACATTTTTTGCATCTTATCTCGACTTAAGATGTTTTACCAAAATGCCACAGATATATTTCAATACATATTTTGAAATGCACATAGGGATTTTAAAGATTTTTCTAAAATTTATTGATTTATAATATATAATTTTTAAATTTATGAAACTTCCTGTAAGAAATGGCTGTAAGTTTTAGAAATTTAAAATTTTACTGTTTATAACTTGTCGGTATGTATATTTATTTAATGTTTTTTAGATAATTATTTGGCAATATTTTTAATTTATAAAAAAAACTTTTGACTGTCAGTCATATGTATACTGTTTCCCCATTGAAAGTTTGTTACGAAAGACGAATTTGTCTATAATCGCCATAACATTTTACAATGATTCACAAAATGTATCAAATAGAACAATTTTGAAACAGTTATTAATAATAAGAATTAAAAATTTAAAATAAAATTTAAAAACAAGAGAAAAAAGTTTTTATAATATTTCAATATACAATATGTAAATTAGAAAATATATACATAAAATGCATGTCGCATATCACCAATCGTTTTAAATTTAAATTTTAAAGTTCGCCAAAACAATCGACACATCGCCAAACATAAATTTCCATCGACAAAAGGATTAAAAAATTGACACATTTGACAGTCCTGTCAATGACAGCAAAAAAGCGGAAAACTATTTTCCTTTTTTGTTATATATAACTGCGAGAAGTACAAATTGCGTTTATAGTAAACGACATAATAAAAAAATATAATATTTAATTTATTAACTATCAATAAATATACTGAATTTTGTATGGAAATTTGACGGTTTTAACTCCAAAATATACTGTATTAAAAAAAAAGCTTATTCTGCGCCACCACGTATAAGCATAATTAAGAAAATACAACAATATTATAATATCCTTTAATTATTTCTCGTATTAGAGAGTAGCCAACAATATAAATATGTATTTTATGAGTGGAGACGATGATAATGCTGCGGGAATTTTTATCGCTATTTGTTTAAAACGGAGGATATATTTAAACTTAAGAAAAAAAATTTTAAGTAAAGAGTGGTTTTAACAACGAGATGTTTTGTGGCAAGCAATTACATTTAGCAGTAGACACTGCAAAAAGTTTGACATATGTTCAACATGTCTGCTTAAAATGTTTGTCTTAACAGCAAACACCCCAATAAACAGTACAAAATATTTGTACAAACGTATAGTATTAGCATTTTACCCAAGCAGTTTGTGTGACTGTTTTTGCCCTAAACATAATAGCAAGCTTCTGCCAGCATACGTTATATTTTTAAAAATTGTGTAAATAAAATGTGACTTCAACTTCAGCAATATTTTGTATTGCGTTCTAACATATTTTAAAGTTTTAAATAAAAATTTAACCAATACATTTTAAGAATAATAACAAATATATACATGCATATGTATAAGTACATTAAATTATTGAAAGCAAAATTTGCATATATTATTTGTACTGCAAATGTGCGTGTTTGGAAAGAAATGTTGTTTACATTGTGAACTCCTAATGAAAATGTGGCTTTTTTGCGAATGTCGATTATAAGTAGGTAGTATCATCAAAAATGGCTAAATTTTTGGTTAAAAAAAGGTAGATTTACAAGATTTTTTATAATAAATCATTGTAAATATACAAGTAAGAAAGTATAGTCAGTCAATCCCAACTATATGATACCCACCGTATTTGGGTTCCATGGGCAAGCGTGAACTCGCCGCAACAAAATAATGTAAAAGAGTTATATAAAAGTTCTAGCTATTTTCGGGAGTAGTATTTACATGGGAGCTATAGTCAAAAACGGACCGATATCACTAAAATTTTGTAAGATGATTTTGATTGCAATAGAATAAGTTTGAACCAATAAGATGGTTTTAGGGCACGGAAAAAAACTTGTATGGGGGCTATGTGAAATTAGAGACCGATTCGGCATGTTTTCAATAGGCTTGGTCCTTCTACCAATAAAATCCCATATACCAAATTTCATAAAATTATCCCCAAAATAACGACCTGTACTTTGCGCGCGAGGTTTACATGAACAGCCAGCCAGACGGACATCGTTAATTCAATTTAGAAAGTCGATCGGAATACTTAAAGGTGGGTCTAGAACCAAAATTTAAAGGTGTTACAAAAATCAGCACAAATGCATAAAACCCTCTGCACTATTGTGGTGTGGGTATAAAAACTTACAAAACTATTTCTTTCACTGAAATTGAACCTAAAATATTATTTTATTTTTATTTATACATTTTTTGTAAAAATAAATATGTATGTACATAAAAATTTTTTTTGTAAATTGCAAGCTCAATTTAACAATTAAATAATCGCCTGTCATTTGCAAAAAGCACCATAATTTTTTGCGTTAATTAACTAAGAAAAGTTCAAAGTTACAAGTAACCAATGAAGCATTTTTCACATTTTTGGTCTAACATTTTTAAAAACTTAAAATTAATTTTGCTTAATAAAAACAGCTAAAGTAAATTTACATAGGTAAACAAGATGAAAAATGGATTTATCTAGCCACTTAATTGACAGAACTGCTTTAAAGTTTCAAATTTTTACAAAATTGAAATTTTCAATACAAATTCCTGGAAAAAAACCAAGTCTTCCTAAACCACATTTTTTCTTTGAAAACGAATATACAAAATTGCAGCATCACTGCACCAATTTCACTCATTTATTTATTCAATCGTATTATTAAGTTATTTTTTTATTTTTAATAAAGATTTTAAAGAAATGGAAAAAATAGAACAGAATATGGAATGTCTTAAAACTTACACAACTTTAACGGAAACTAATAACTGTGGTCTTTTAAGTTTTTACTTTAGTACATACAGATGTGTTTTAAAGATACAAACTAACAATAACCCTACACTCTCTATTTATAATATTAAAAACGAAAGTTTTTTTAAGTGTCTTTACTTTAAAAGCTCTATTAAGTTAACTTGTCCTAAAAGTTCAAAAAGTGACATCTGCAATCTTTTATTTAAATTAAATTTCAAAAGCTCTACTTTGAACTCTTTAGAAAAACTCTACAAACTCTCAAAACTAAGCTTTTTCTCAACTTTTAATTCAAGTATACATACACACCAACATCATGCGAAAAAAACTAGATGATAGAAAATTTTTAAATTTTTAAACAAAAATACCTGTACACATTAAAGAAATAATATAATTCAAACACTTTTATTTTATAAAACACACAATAATTATTATTTTCACTAGTTATCAATTAATTTCAAACACTATTTTAGGAAATCTAATTGAACAACACCGCACTAAACTAAATGCACTGATCGCTTTAAGATTTCTTATTAAACTGACAAGGAACGAAAGGAAGAAGAATTATTTAACAAGAAAAAAACTGCAAAAATGGAAAAACGAAAAAAAGTGCTGCCACTAAGAGGGGAAACTGCTTTTTGAATTCCTACTAATTGAATGACAAAACGGAAATATTGAAAAAAGGAAATTAAAATATTTAAGAATTAATAAAGACAAATGTATTACAAAATGTTACGCTTTATTACTAATTTCTAAACTAAATATATAAACTGTAACGATTATAAATGTTACTACCTATTAAATTAATTTATTTTTACATTTTTATTTTTATTTGTGTGAAAAATTTAGTTCTTTATTTGGATTGAGAAATCGATTATTAAGAATCGAATTAAAGCTCAAATTAGATGTGACAAAACCAAAGCCATACAAAACAACAGTTTGAATCAACGCTGTACTTAAATTTAGGTGATTTACCATAACGACATAACCATGACCTTACGAAACAATTGAATTTTGTTCGTTACGGCTTTGGCAATGGATCTATGGATTTTAAGGTACTAATTATTTATTTGGGAAAGTTCTATTTAAAGTGGCTCGCTTAGAAAAAAATGTTTGCATAATTCGGAAAAATACACATTTTGCAAGTAACAATCTGTTTTTAAACAAAAAGTATGGTTTAATAATTTTAATAAAAAATCAGAGCAAGTTAAACTCTCTTTTTGGTTTAAAATGTGTTAAAACCAACAAATCTATAAATCACTAAACATATAAACCATCTTTAAACGCATAAAATTGGGAGTTTAAACTACCAGTGCAGACCATATGAATTTTATAAGATTTGTCGTAGTGCTGCCACAAGTTATTTTTTTAACAACATATAATACATGGGTCACTGATTTATAGATGTTGAGTTTAAACTACATATAAATTCAAGTTTAGTTCAACTAAACCAGCGTTTAAACCATAAGTGATTTATTAGCCATTAGTGTGCCACAATATTGAGATTAAACTAGAAAGCAAAATGTGTCCACGATATTGAGACTAAACGAAAATTTTCAACATATTTTGTACAAATAAAAAACTCAAAAAATTAATTTTCAATATTTCTGCCCCGGCATTATTTACATTTTCTTTAATTTCAGAAAAAATTACTTTTATAAATGTAAATAAGGCACAATTTGTTTAAAAAATCACCAAAAATGGCCAAATTTTGAGCGAAAAAAGTTACTTAAAAACCCATAATAAACAAAAGCTTATCACAAAAGAAACAAAATCAAATTTAAAATTAGAAATTCTTTTTTGTTATTATATTTGTTGTACTAAAAAATATAAAATATAAACGCAAGTTTTGAATTAAACAGAAAACACAGTTTTAAGTCTTTTTTAGGGTGGTCAACATAATACTGCACAAATTCAAACCTTGCGTTAATTTTGGGACACCCTTAACATTAAAGATGTTCGAAAAAAGTTGACTCTGTCACCCCCTAGATATGAGATGAAAGATATGTCAATGAAGTTTGATTGTATAAAACTGTTTAGTGCTGCCCAACAACAACAACTAGTATTCCTAAATAAAATATATAATAAATAATAGTATGTAGATAGTATGCGCCAGAGACTCTGGTTTCTTTCCTACAGACAGGCGTAGAGCTTCGCGGGGATTAGCTTAGGGAATTAAAAAAAAAAAGATTTTAAATTTGGCTCCCACATTTTTTATATCAAAGTTCTGATTAGTAATGGTACAAGTTGGTTTATTATTCCCCATAACCCCCATAAAAAGTTCTTCTAGATCAAATGATTTGACGTGAAGTAGCATTACTTCAATTTCATTAATGTATTTTTTTAGAATTTTGCTTGGTTATTTAAGTTTCCAGCTTTAATATTATATCAAATTTCAAAAACTACCAGTTAAAGAACGAAAAAGTACCAAAAAGATATATTTTACAGATTCTGTTAAAATTAAACATGTAATGTCCTGAGTGAATGGGAAATAAGATTGACTTTTTTTGGACTTTTTCTTCAGCTAGTAATTTTTGAATTTCCGTTTTTTCTAGGTCCAATACTTACAAAAAATTTAAAAAGTACCAGTTGAAAAACAAAAAATTACAAAAAAAAAATACCTCTTACATTCACTATCATTCAGGACATTGCTTGATTAGTTTTATTATTTTAGGTCCTATATTAAAGAAAATTAAAAACGAACCAGTTGTAGAACGAAAAAGGTACCAAAAAGTTCTTCCTTACAGATTCTTATTTGCTCAGGACCTTGCATTTTTATATTTTTGTTTCTAGGTCCAATACTGTCGGAAATTTAAAAAGTAAAAGTTGAAGAACACAAAAGTAAATATTATCTTTAGGCCCAATATTAGCGAAAGTTTAAAATTACCAATTCAACAACAAAAAAGGTTTTCATTCACTGAGTACCTGCACTTATAATTTTATGTTTCTAAGTTAAACTGCCTATTTCACGATGTCACTCGAACGCTTTCGTTCGCACAAATTACACGTAAAACAAAAACAAATTTTGAGAGTTGGTTTGTATTTGTTTTACATGTAATTTGTGCGAATTATACATGCAGCATAAAAAAGTAAACAAAGAACTTTAGTATCCCGTATTTTCACTTTTTGATACTTTATTTTCTCCCCATTGAAGTATTATAAATTTCAATATTCTAGTGGGAGTCCATTATTTAATATTCAATATCAAATTTCAATATTCTAGTGGGTGTCTATTATTTAATACGTAATGAATGCAGAAAAATGTTTTGTTAAACGTTCGAATTTCGAAAAAGTACAAAATTTATATTTATATTTTTTTTTTTTTTAATAAGTTGCGAATTTGGTAAAATCTTTACTTCTATGTTTATTGGTTTTAAAAAATAGATGTGGCGACAAAGAAGTTTCAAAATACAGGTTTTACTTTTTTACTCCCTAAAAAGACGAATTTTAAAAAAGAGTACCAGACCGCTTATTTTTCTAATGGACAGGGTTCAGTATTTAATTTTGTTTGTATTTCCTTAAGTTTTGAAGATACAGGGTTACCGAATTGACCCGTTTTTACACATTAAGCAATCGAATTTTCAAAAATCCCCTTTTGAATAATTATTATTATAATCAGGCCTTGTATTTTTATACATATGGGAGATTTCATGTCAATCTATGTTTGGCAAAAATGTAAAATTTTGACCCCCTCTAACTCAGAAACTTTTTTAACCGATCTTGTGTCTAAACTACTATCTTATAGGACTAACCTTGGTGCAAATTTTAACCAAATCGGATGACATCGATTTCAAAAGTTTGGTCACTTGACATGAAATCCCCCATATGTATGTTTAGATTTCAAAATTTAGCAAAAATAAATCCATTGCATAAAAAAGAATACAATTAAACTTATTAGTTTTAATTATGTCATTTTTTATTATTAAAATATGAAAAAATACCGACTTTTTATTCCAGAGGAAATAAGAATAATTTATTTATAAAAATATAAAACTGATTGGGCAACTTTGTTTTACACAGACTCTTTAGATCTAACTACTCTTTTAACTTCATATAAAAGCTTTAAAATGTTAAGTAGGAAACACAGGGGTGCCAGGTGATTTTGGTAAGAAATCGGCATATTTTCAAAAAAAAATCGGCATTATCGGCACTTTAATTGAAAGAAATCGGCAAAAAATCGGCAAACCAAAAATACCTATTTTAAATACAGTAAAACACTTTTTTTGTGGAAAAAAATATCAAAACAGAACAATTTTGCATTCAACAAAAAATAAACGTTTTACAAATAAATTATAAGTAATTAGAAACAAAAATGTATACGTATATTCTGTACTTTAGGGTTTTGTACTTTTTGTTATTTTAGATTCATATGAGCTTGTCATTTTTATTAAATCCTTAATTTTAATACCAGGATGAAAATTGTTTAAAATTTTAAATAATTTTTGGAATGATGATTTCTATGCAAAGATTAATTTGCGTGGTATATTAAAATTTCGTTTTATTAAGGTTGACTTGGCTTAACATTTTTCCACCTTGGCGGAAGAATGTGAAATTGTTGGAAATGAACCAGTTTGTTAATTTACTTGACTTTCTTACAAAAGATTGGTTATCGGATGAACTTGCATCATCCTTAAATGCGCTTATAAAAATCATTTTTTGATTTAAGTTTCTTTATTAAAAGTGAATTTTGAATTTAGCTTGCCTCAACTTTTTTGTAAGTAAAAATCTATTTCCAAATTCAAATATAAAGTACTTTATATTTTTTAATTTTACCTTTTTTTCTTCTTTTAGCTTTTGTCAAAAAAATTGCTGATATTTTTAGATCAAGTTCTTTTATTCTTTACAATTGCAACATGTGTGTGTTGGGTAAACATATATAACAAACACTGCATATAATATAGGACAAATCTAACCTTTTTTTCTTAGCAAAAGCGCTAAATTAATAACAGTTCTCTCTTTTTAATGAAACAAGTATTTCAATGTTACCAAAAATTAATAAATTGTACTAAATCCAACAAAAAGTTACTTTGGTTAAGATGTTTATCAAAAAATCGGCATTTTTTGAGCAAATATCGGCAAATCGGCACTTTGATAATTTAGAGGCAAAAAATCGACAAAATGCCGATAAATCGGCAAATATGGCAGGCCTGAGGAAACAGAATGAAAACAATGTGTGAGTTCTTAATTTAAAGTAGTATTTATCACTAAAAATATAACTACTTTAGTTTTAAAACTTTTCAATAAAGCGACATCTACAATTTTTGATACAAACTAAATTGCAAAAAGCTTTATTTAAGTTGCAAACCTACAATTTTATCTTATTATCAAAAGTATACATACACAATAGAACAAGTCAGAATACAAAGTTTTTAGAAATTTTGCGAATTTACAGTCTGTCTTCATTTAATGACATGATTCTTACATTTTCTTCTTTGAACTTGCATTTACGTTCAAACAATTCATGTCATGTTTACGACATGTTTTTTTGTATAGTCTTTAAATACAAGTAAGAAAGCAAAAAAAAAGCGAACGAGAAAGCAAAACGTAAATGCCTCTGTGTACTCGTTTCTTTCCCCCTCGTCATTCTAAACTATAAATTAGCAATCATGTCAATAAGATATAAGCCGTATAAACACAGACAACAAAAACACCGGTTCGGTTCGCCTTAATAAAATTTAACACTTTTATTCCATAAATAAAACTGATATAAAATTAAATATTTAAACACATTAAAATTGAACTATTTTTCTCGATTTAAATACATCGCGCAATTATTCATCAGCTGATCTCTTCAATTATTTCTATTAAACTAAGGAGATGAGGAGAAGTAAACAATGAAAATGCAAAAAATTAAGAAAACGGTAAATTGGCAATGTTTACACGGGGTTTACATTTGCCAGTAATGGCAATACAGTTGCAATACATGCAAACTTGTTCACTAATACATGCAAACTTGTCCAACTGTCTTGTCTACTGTCTAGCAAATTTTGCAGGCACTAATATTGGACAGTGATTTGACATTTTCTAACAGTTATCTAAAGTTTTGTTAGCAAAAGAAAAACAAAAAATCAAAATGTAAAAACATAAATATATGTACATATTCTGTTTTGATTTTGAATGGTTTAGTTAAGTGTTATGTTTGTAAACACTATAAAATTATTTTAAGCTATTTTTAAATGGACTTGCACTGCAACATTCATGTTTGACATATTTTTAAAAGTGAACTGTCTTAACTGCTGTCTGGACGCCTACGTCACGAAGACAGTTAGAAGTATTTTTTGACAACTTATATGTATATTCTTACTGTCTTGCCAGTACTGTCAAATGTAAACGCAGTGTTAAGTTCCACTTAGCAAAAAACGGCAACCAAAGAATTTTAATCGGAAATGTCTTATGGGTCGATTATGGATAGAAATCTGAAGTTTTCATACGAATTTGCGGTCACTAAGAAATATTATGCGACAACAAATTTCAAAGTAAGTCACTTGTAATTGTGGTTGTCGATAGAGGCATTTTGTTAAAATATTAAACGAAATTTTTTATTACACACCTACCAATTCTGGAGCTAAGTTGGCTTTGAATGAAACAAAATTTCTTAAAATATAACATATTATTTATCTAGCAAAAAAACTATTAAAAACAACCAAAATTTTAATTCAGTCTTTGCTTATGTTTTTATATTATGTATGTACATTAACCCCCGTATTTATAAACGATAAAAAAATTTTATATATAAATATGGGCGTTAGTATATAATGAAATTCTTCTCATAGTACCACGATGTGGGCAATGTTGTTTTATTAACGAAAAACATAGGGCTATTTTGCAAAAAAAAACTGCACGCGCCTAATAAGTTTTCTACATAAAGGGTGGCGCAGAATGTTATACTTATTTTAATCGTTAAGGGTAATTACGATTGATCGTGAGCATACTTTTATTTTTTGTGCAAATATGCTATTTTTCTAAAAAATTTATTCTGGCAACACTAAAAACTTCTGGCAGCACTGAAAAATCTGCATTTGTTTACAATTATACACAAACAAATTAAAATAAATTTTTTATTTTTAATTAATTTAAATTTAATTCTCTATTTTATATTAAAACCCACGAAAATTTTCAATTTATAAGCTTCCTTAAAACAATATGGCGGCTAATAGGTCAAATGTTATTGTTTACAAGATTTCTGTATGACGTGCTTAAAGGCTAAGTTAGTCTTTACTTTCTGTTCTGTTACGAATCAGCTGATTTGTTTTTGTTATTAAAAAACCTGTGAAATTGATTAGTTTTTCTGTTCTGTTGCGGTTCAGTTTGTTAAAATCAAAAACTTGTTAAGTAATTGTAAGTGACAGCAAAATAAATAATAAAAAATACATATTTTTATAGAAAATAACTATATTTTGATTTTAAAAATTCATAAAATTTAATTTCTTCAAATTTATGTGCATAAAACATATTGAAAATAAACAATGGACGAAGCAAAACTAATAAATTTGTCATAAATGGCTGATAAGTTGCTACAGAAAAAGTAACTATTACAATTTTTACACAGAACGGCACGGAACAGAACAAAAACAGAAACTAAAGACTAATTCTGCCTTAATTCCCAATTTTTCATTTTTGATAAATACACTAAAATTTATTGTTGAGGGAAAGCTAGCTTCTATGCGTTATTGTTTACATATGTTTGCAACTGAGGAAATATGCACTACTTAATTTGCTCATGGTTTTGAGTGCAAAGAATAATACATAGAGCAAATTTTTAATACGTACATTTTGTTGTTGTGTTGTGCAAATGAGTGTATTTTTGCACGCATTTGCATGTTTTGCACACTTTGCACTACCCATCGTGATTTCCTTTATTATTTTTCTCTGTTTTTTTCAGCATTTTGCGAAGAAGGCTTAGGGAATTGTTAATGAATTACTAACCAATCGAACTAAAATAATGACCCACAAAGTTTTGCGAAAAGTTATGGAAAATATGCTAAAAAGATCACGTATGTGCGAGGCAGAAAATGGACGTTACTTACAGGCAGAGCTGCCGTTTTTTGGTTATTTCCAACCAAAATTGGTTATATTTTTTTTTCAATGTGGGGATGTGAATATTTTTTTCACTTTGGTAACTTTTTTCTAAAATATGTACATAGGTACATACGAAAATATTTTTCTTAATGCAATTATTTACGAGCTCAAATAGTTTGTACCAAGGCGAATTTAAAAAGGTAAACTCAACTAGTCAGCCGTTCATCAGCTGTCTCCACGGCGAATTAAAAAAAAAAAGTAAATTTTACAATATAATTTTGTTTTGAGAAGAAGTTGATTGAAAAGTACTAAAAATATTATTTTTATAATAAAAAAATTTCAAAACTGCGAATAATTAAAGAAATTTTATAATTTCTTTTATAAGAAAGTGATAATTTTAATTTGCAATAAAAAAATGTTTACCGCTATCTATTAAATTGCAAAAATACATGGGGCTTTTTGTAGTTGTAGAGTTGCACTTACCTTTATTTGTTATCAATGAACTTGGTAACAAAATCCCTTTCAAAACTGCAACCAAATAATTTTTTTAAGATTTTTGCTAAGAAAAATATTGCCATTTTAATCGATGGAGATTCTCAATATTATTTTAATGAGCGTAGTTTTCTTGATTTTAAGAGTACCAAAGTAGTACTTAAAGTAGATAGTGAATAAAATCATGCGGAATCCATATCAGAAAATGACTGAAAAATTACACAAAAGTCGTTTTAGTGTTTCTAAAAACTTGAATATAAGTTAAATGTTCTAAATTTAGGATATTTGCAGAAGTTGATATCAGTGGCATTTTGACAAAACATCTTAAGTCAAATTTAAAGAGTAAAAACAATTTTTGTTAATCATAAAAACTTTCATTTAAAAAGCATTTTTGTTTATATTTTTAAAATTTTGTATTTGTATTTTTCTTTAAGTTTGGTTTATTTTATTATCCGATAAAGATGTTTTTCACCGAGTTTTTTAACATTTTTTGCATCTTATCTCGACTTAAGATGTTTTTCCAAAATGCCACAGATATATTTCAATACATATTTTGAAATGCACATAGGGATTTTAAAGATTTTTCTAAAATTCATTGATTTATAAAATATAATTTTTAAATTTATGAAACTTCCTGTAAGAAATGGCTGTAAGTTTTAGAAATTTAAAATTTTACTGTTTATAACTTGTCGGTATGTATATTTATTTAATGTTTTTTAGATAATTATTTGGCAATATTTTTAATTTATAAAAAAAACTTTTGACTGTCAGTCATATGTATACTGTTTCCCCATTGAAAGTTTGTTACGAAAGACGAATTTGTCTATAATCGCCATAACATTTTACAATGATTCACAAAATGTATCAAATAGAACAATTTTGAAACAGTTATTAATAATAAGAATTAAAAATTTAAAATAAAATTTAAAAACAAGAGAAAAAAGTTTTTATAATATTTCAATATACAATATGTAAATTAGAAAATATATACATAAAATGCATGTCGCATATCACCAATCGTTTTAAATTTAAATTTTAAAGTTCGCCAAAACAATCGACACATCGCCAAACATAAATTTCCATCGACAAAAGGATTAAAAAATTGACACATTTGACAGTCCTGTCAATGACAGCAAAAAAGCGGAAAACTATTTTCCTTTTTTGTTATATATAACTGCGAGAAGTACAAATTGCGTTTATAGTAAACGACATAATAAAAAAATATAATATTTAATTTATTAACTATCAATAAATATACTGAATTTTGTATGGAAATTTGACGGTTTTAACTCCAAAATATACTGTATTAAAAAAAAAGCTTATTCTGCGCCACCACGTATAAGCATAATTAAGAAAATACAACAATATTATAATATCCTTTAATTATTTCTCGTATTAGAGAGTAGCCAACAATATAAATATGTATTTTATGAGTGGAGACGATGATAATGCTGCGGGAATTTTTATCGCTATTTGTTTAAAACGGAGGATATATTTAAACTTAAGAAAAAAAATTTTAAGTAAAGAGTGGTTTTAACAACGAGATGTTTTGTGGCAAGCAATTACATTTAGCAGTAGACACTGCAAAAAGTTTGACATATGTTCAACATGTCTGCTTAAAATGTTTGTCTTAACAGCAAACACCCCAATAAACAGTACAAAATATTTGTACAAACGTATAGTATTAGCATTTTACCCAAGCAGTTTGTGTGACTGTTTTTGCCCTAAACATAATAGCAAGCTTCTGCCAGCATACGTTATATTTTTAAAAATTGTGTAAATAAAATGTGACTTCAACTTCAGCAATATTTTGTATTGCGTTCTAACATATTTTAAAGTTTTAAATAAAAATTTAACCAATACATTTTAAGAATAATAACAATATATACATGCATATGTATAAGTACATTAAATTATTGAAAGCAAAATTTGCATATATTATTTGTACTGCAAATGTGCGTGTTTGGAAAGAAATGTTGTTTACATTGTGAACTCCTAATGAAAATGTGGCTTTTTTGCGAATGTCGATTATAAGTAGGTAGTATCATCAAAAATGGCTAAATTTTTGGTTAAAAAAAGGTAGATTTACAAGATTTTTTATAATAAATCATTGTAAATATACAAGTAAGAAAGTATAGTCAGTCAATCCCAACTATATGATACCCACCGTATTTGGGTTCCATGGGCAAGCGTGAACTCGCCGCAACAAAATAATGTAAAAGAGTTATATAAAAGTTCTAGCTATTTTCGGGAGTAGTATTTACATGGGAGCTATAGTCAAAAACGGACCGATATCACTAAAATTTTGTAAGATGATTTTGATTGCAATAGAATAAGTTTGAACCAATAAGATGGTTTTAGGGCACGGAAAAAAACTTGTATGGGGGCTATGTGAAATTAGAGACCGATTCGGCATGTTTTCAATAGGCTTGGTCCTTCTACCAATAAAATCCCATATACCAAATTTCATAAAATTATCCCCAAAATAACGACCTGTACTTTGCGCGCGAGGTTTACATGAACAGCCAGCCAGACGGACATCGTTAATTCAATTTAGAAAGTCGATCGGAATACTTAAAGGTGGGTCTAGAACCAAAATTTAAAGGTGTTACAAAAATCAGCACAAATGCATAAAACCCTCTGCACTATTGTGGTGTGGGTATAAAAACTTACAAAACTATTTCTTTCACTGAAATTGAACCTAAAATATTATTTTATTTTTATTTATACATTTTTTGTAAAAATAAATATGTATGTACATAAAAATTTTTTTTGTAAATTGCAAGCTCAATTTAACAATTAAATAATCGCCTGTCATTTGCAAAAAGCACCATAATTTTTTGCGTTAATTAACTAAGAAAAGTTCAAAGTTACAAGTAACCAATGAAGCATTTTTCACATTTTTGGTCTAACATTTTTAAAAACTTAAAATTAATTTTGCTTAATAAAAACAGCTAAAGTAAATTTACATAGGTAAACAAGATGAAAAATGGATTTATCTAGCCTCTTAATTGACAGAACTGCTTTAAAGTTTCAAATTTTTACAAAATTGAAATTTTCAATACAAATTCCTGGAAAAAAACCAAGTCTTCCTAAACCACATTTTTTCTTTGAAAACGAATATACAAAATTGCAGCATCACTGCACCAATTTCACTCATTTATTTATTCAATCGTATTATTAAGTTATTTTTTTATTTTTAATAAAGATTTTAAAGAAATGGAAAAAATAGAACAGAATATGGAATGTCTTAAAACTTACACAACTTTAACGGAAACTAATAACTGTGGTCTTTTAAGTTTTTACTTTAGTACATACAGATGTGTTTTAAAGATACAAACTAACAATAACCCTACACTCTCTATTTATAATATTAAAAACGAAAGTTTTTTTAAGTGTCTTTACTTTAAAAGCTCTATTAAGTTAACTTGTCCTAAAAGTTCAAAAAGTGACATCTGCAATCTTTTATTTAAATTAAATTTCAAAAGCTCTACTTTGAACTCTTTAGAAAAACTCTACAAACTCTCAAAACTAAGCTTTTTCTCAACTTTTAATTCAAGTATACATACACACCAACATCATGCGAAAAAAAACTAGATGATAGAAAATTTTTAAATTTTTAAACAAAAATACCTGTACACATTAAAGAAATAATATAATTCAAACACTTTTATTTTATAAAACACACAATAATTATTATTTTCACTAGTTATCAATTAATTTCAAACACTATTTTAGGAAATCTAATTGAACAACACCGCACTAAACTAAATGCACTGATCGCTTTAAGATTTCTTATTAAACTGACAAGGAACGAAAGGAAGAAGAATTATTTAACAAGAAAAAAACTGCAAAAATGGAAAAACGAAAAAAAGTGCTGCCACTAAGAGGGGAAACTGCTTTTTGAATTCCTACTAATTGAATGACAAAACGGAAATATTGAAAAAAGGAAATTAAAATATTTAAGAATTAATAAAGACAAATGTATTACAAAATGTTACGCTTTATTACTTATTTCTAAACTAAAAATATAAACTGTAACGATTATAAATGTTACTACCTATTAAATTAATTTATTTTTACATTTTTATTTTTATTTGTGTGAAAAATTTAGTTCTTTATTTGGATTGAGAAATCGATTATTAAGAATCGAATTAAAGCTCAAATTAGATGTGACAAAACCAAAGCCATACAAAACAACAGTTTGAATCAACGCTGTACTTAAATTTAGGTGATTTACCATAACGACATAACCATGACCTTACGAAACAATTGAATTTTGTTCGTTACGGCTTTGGCAATGGATCTATGGATTTTAAGGTACTAATTATTTATTTGGGAAAGTTCTATTTAAAGTGGCTCGCTTAGAAAAAAATGTTTGCATATTTTAGAAAAATACACATTTTGCAAGTAACAATCTGTTTTTAAACAAAAAATATGGTTTAATAATTTTAACGATTAGTGTGCCACAATATTGATATTAAACTAGAAAGCAAAATGTTTCCACGATATTGAGACTAAACGAAAATTTTCAACATATTTTGTACAAATAAAAAAACTCAAAAAATTAATTTTCAATATTTCTGCCCGGCATTATTTACATTTTCTTTAATTTCAGAAAAAATTACTTTTATAAATGTAAATAAGGCACAATTTGTTTAAAAAATCACCAAAAATGGCCAAATTTTGAGCGAAAAAAGTAACTTAAAAAACCATAATAAACAAAAGCTTATCACAAAAGAAACAACATCAAATTTAAAATTAGAAATTCTTTTTTGTTATTATATTCGTTGTACTAAAAAATATAAAATATAAACGCAAGTTTTGAATTAAACAGAAAACACAGTTTTAAGTCTTTTTTAGGGTTGTCAACACTATACTGCACAAATTCAAACCTTGCGTTAATTTTGGGACACCCTTAACATTAAAGATGTTCGAAAAAAGTTGACTCTGTCACCCCCTAGATATGAGATGAAAGATATGTCAATGAAGTTTGATTGTATAAAACTGTTAAGTGCTGCCCAACAACAACAACTAGTATTCCTAAATAAAATATATAATAAATAATAGTATGTAGATAGTATGCGCCAGAGACTCTGGTTTCATTCCTACAGACAAGCGTAGAGCTTCGCGGGGATTAGCTTAGGGAATTAAAAAAAAAAAGATTTTAAATTTGGCTCCCACATTTTTTATATCAAAGTTCTGATTAGTAATGGTACAAGTTGGTTTATTATTCCCCATAACCCCCATAAAAATTCTTCTAGATCAAATGATTTGACGTCGATGGAAAGTAGCATTACTTCAATTTCATTAATGTATTTTTTTAGAATTTTGCTTGGTTATTTAAGTTTCCAGCTTTAATATTATATCAAATTTCAAAAACTACCAGTTAAAGAACGAAAAAGTACCAAAAAGATATATTTTACAGATTCTGTTAAAATTAAACATGTAATGTCCTGAGTGAATGGGAAATAAGATTGACTTTTTTTGGACTTTTTCTTCAGCTAGTAATTTTTGAATTTCCGTTTTTTCTAGGTCCAATACTTACAAAAAATTTAAAAAGTACCAGTTGAAAAACAAAAAATTACAAAAAAAAAATACCTCTTACATTCACTATCATTCAGGACATTGCTTGATTAGTTTTATTATTTGAGGTCCTATATTAAAGAAAATTAAAAACGAACCAGTTGTAGAACGAAAAAGGTACCAAAAAGTTCTTCCTTACAGATTCTTATTTGCTCAGGACCTTGCATTTTTATATTTTTGTGTCTAGGTCCAATACTGTCGGAAATTTAAAAAGTAAAAGTTGAAGAACACAAAAGTAAATATTATCTTTAGGCCCAATATTAGCGAAAGTTTAAAATTACCAATTCAACAACAAAAAAGGTTTTCATTCACTGAGTACCTGCACTTATAATTTTATGTTTCTAAGTTAAACTGCCTATTTCACGATGTCACTCGAACGCTTTCGTTCGCACAAATTACACGTAAAACAAAAACAAATTTTGAGAGTTGGTTTGTATTTGTTTTACATGTAATTTGTGCGAATTATACATGCAGCATAAAAAAGTAAACAAAGAACTTTAGTATCCCGTATTTTCACTTTTTGATACTTTATTTTCTCCCCATTGAAGTATTATAAATTTCAATATTCTAGTGGGAGTCCATTATTTAATATTCAATATCAAATTTCAATATTCTAGTGGGTGTCTATTATTTAATACGTAATGAATGCAGAAAAATGTTTTGTTAAACGTTCGAATTTCGAAAAAGTACAAAATTTATATTTATATTTTTTTTTTTTTTAATAAGTTGCGAATTTGGTAAAATCTTTACTTCTATGTTTATTGGTTTTAAAAAATAGATGTGGCGACAAAGAAGTTTCAAAATACAGGTTTTACTTTTTTACTCCCTAAAAAGACGAATTTTAAAAAAGAGTACCAGACCGCTTATTTTTCTAATGGACAGGGTTCAGTATTTAATTTTGTTTGTATTTCCTTAAGTTTTGAAGATACAGGGTTACCGAATTGACCCGTTTTTACACATTAAGCAATCGAATTTTCAAAAATCCCCTTTTGAATAATTATTATTATAATCAGGCCTTGTATTTTTATACATATGGGAGATTTCATGTCAATCTATGTTTGGCAAAAATGTAAAATTTTGACCCCCTCTAACTCAGAAACTTTTTTAACCGATCTTGTGTCTAAACTACTATCTTATAGGACTAACCTTGGTGCAAATTTTAACCAAATCGGATGACATCGATTTCAAAAGTTTGGTCACTTGACATGAAATCCCCCATATGTATGTTTAGATTTCAAAATTTAGCAAAAATAAATCCATTGCATAAAAAAGAATACAATTAAACTTATTAGTTTTAATTATGTCATTTTTTATTATTAAAATATGAAAAAATACCGACTTTTTATTCCAGAGGAAATAAGAATAATTTATTTATAAAAATATAAAACTGATTGGGCAACTTTGTTTTACACAGACTCTTTAGATCTAACTACTCTTTTAACTTCATATAAAAGCTTTAAAATGTTAAGTAGGAAACACAGGGGTGCCAGGTGATTTTGGTAAGAAATCGGCATATTTTCAAAAAAAAATCGGCATTATCGGCACTTTAATTGAAAGAAATCGGCAAAAAATCGGCAAACCAAAAATACCTATTTTAAATACAGTAAAACACTTTTTTTGTGGAAAAAAATATCAAAACAGAACAATTTTGCATTCAACAAAAAATAAACGTTTTACAAATAAATTATAAGTAATTAGAAACAAAAATGTATACGTATATTCTGTACTTTAGGGTTTTGTACTTTTTGTTATTTTAGATTCATATGAGCTTGTCATTTTTATTAAATCCTTAATTTTAATACCAGGATGAAAATTGTTTAAAATTTTAAATAATTTTTGGAATGATGATTTCTATGCAAAGATTAATTTGCGTGGTATATTA
Organism: Pollenia labialis; assembly: GCA_949318255.1. Classification (NCBI taxonomy): domain Eukaryota; kingdom Metazoa; phylum Arthropoda; class Insecta; order Diptera; family Polleniidae; genus Pollenia; species Pollenia labialis. The sequence goes on from OX439139.1 coordinate 128,184,230, forward strand.
AAATTTCGTTTTATTAAGGTTGACTTGGCTTAACATTTTTCCACCTTGGCGGAAGAATGTGAAATTGTTGGAAATGAACCAGTTTGTTAATTTACTTGACTTTCTTACAAAAGATTGGTTATCGGATGAACTTGCATCATCCTTAAATGCGCTTATAAAAATCATTTTTTGATTTAAGTTTCTTTATTAAAAGTGAATTTTGAATTTAGCTTGCCTCAACTTTTTTGTAAGTAAAAATCTATTTTGATTCTTACATTTTCTTCTTTGAACTTGCATTTACGTTCAAACAATTCATGTCATGTTTACGACATGTTTTTTTGTATAGTCTTTAAATACAAGTAAGAAAGCAAAAAAAAAACGAACGAGAAAGCAAAACGTAAATGCATCTATGTACTCGTTTCTTTCCCCCTCGTCATTCTCATCTATAAATTAGCAATCATGTCAATAAGATATAAGCCGTATAAACACAGACAACAAAAACACCGGTTCGGTTCGCCTTAATAAAATTTAACACTTTTATTCCATAAATAAAAATGATATAAAATTAAATATTTAAACACATTAAAATTGAACTATTTTTCTCGATTTAAATACATCGCGCAATTATTCATCAGCTGATCTCTTCAATTATTTCTATTAAACTAAGGAGATGAGGAGAAGTAAACAATGAAAATGCAAAAAATTAAGAAAACGGTAAATTGGCAATGTTTACACGGGGTTTACATTTGCCAGTAATGGCAATACATGCAAACTTGTTCACTAATACATGCAAACTTGTCCAACTGTCTTGTCTACTGTCTAGCAAATTTTGCAGGCACTAATATTGGACAGTGATTTGACATTTTCTAACAGTTATCTAAAGTTTTGTTAGCAAAAGAAAAACAAAAAATCAAAATGTAAAAACATAAATATATGTACATATTCTGTTTTGATTTTGAATGGTTTAGTTAAGTGTTATGTTTGTAAACACTATAAAATTATTTTAAGCTATTTTTAAATGGACTTGCACTGCAACATTCATGTTTGACATATTTTTAAAAGTGAACTGTCTTAACTACTGTCTGGACGCCTACGTCACAAAGACAGTTAGTAGAATTTTTTTAACAACTTATATGTATATTCTTACTGTCTTGCCAGTACTGTCAAATGTAAACGCAGTGTTAAGTTCCACTTAGCAAAAAACGGCAACCAAAGAATTTTAATCGGAAATGTCTTATGGGTCGATTATGGATAGAAATCTGAAGTTTTCATACGAATTTGCGGTCACTAAGAAATATTATGCGACAACAAATTTCAAAGTAAGTCACTTGTAACTGTGGTTGTCGATAGAGGCATTTTGTTAAAATATTAAACGAAATTTTTTATTACACGCCAACCAATTCTGGAGCTAAGTTGGCTTTGAATGGAACAAAATTTCTTAAAATATAACATATTATTTATCTAGCATAAAAACTATTAAAAACAACCAAAATTTTAATTCAGTCTTTGCTTATGTTTTAATAGTATGTATGCACATTAACCCCCGTATTTATAAACGATAAAAAAATTTTATATATAAATACGGGCGTTAGTATATAATGAAATTCTTCTCATAGTACCACGATGTGGGCAATGTTGTTTTATTAACGAAAAACATAGGGCTATTTTGCAAAAAAAAACTGCACGCGCCTAATAAGTTTTCTACATAAAGGGTGGCGCAGAATGTTATACTTATTTTAATCGTTAAGGGTAATTACGATTGATCGTGAGCATACTTTTATTTTTTGTGCAAATATGCTATTTTTCTAAAAAATTTATTCTGGCAACACTAAAAACTTCTGGCAGCACTGAAAAATCTGCATTTGTTTACAATTATACACAAACAAATTAAAATAAATTTTTTATTTTTAATTAATTTAAATTTAATTCTCTATTTTATATTAAAACCCACGAAAATTTTCAATTTATAAGCTTCCTTAAAACAATATGGCGGCTAATAGGTCAAATGTTATTGTTTACAAGATTTCTGTATGACGAGCTTAAAGGCTAAGTTAGTCTTTACTTTCTGTTCTGTTACGAATCAGCTGATTTGTTTTTGTTATTAAAAAACCTGTGAAATTGATTAGTTTTTCTGTTCTGTTGCGGTTCAGTTTGTTACACCGAGTCTACAACTAACATGAAATGCTGTTAAAATATGATGTTAAGACTCCATGTTGAATTTTTAATATGTTAATGGTGGAGTATAGTACTCATGTTAATGTTAAGAAATTTCATTATTTTTTGATTGTCGTCGAAGCATATTCCAAACAATAGTGTGTGTGAAATGAAAAAAAGCAACAAAATGACTTCTGTCATGCTTAAACGTCATTTTATGTTATAAAAGAGTTGTTAAAACACATGGCTTAACAGCCGTGTTAAAACATGAGAAAAACTCTAACATGATGAGTCTATACTTAACACTAACATCATGTTAGTGTTAATGTTAAGCAGTTCATGTCTGTTGTAGACTACATGTTAAAATCAAAAACTTGTTAAGTAATTGTAAGTGACAGCAAAATAAATAATAAAAAATACATATTTTTATAGAAAATAACTATATTTTGATTTTAAAAATTCATAAAATTTAATTTCTTCAAATTTATGTGCATAAAACTTATTGAAAATAAACAATGGACGAAGCAAAACTAATAAATTTGTCATAAATGGCTGATAAGTTGCTACAGAAAAAGTAACTATTACAATTTTTACACAGAACGGCACGGCACGGAACAGAACAAAAACAGAAACTAAAGACTAATTCTGCCTTAATTCCCAATTTTTCATTTTTGATAAATACACTAAAAATAATTGTTGAGGGAAAGCTAGCTTCTATGCGTTATTGTTTACATATGTTTGCAACTGAGGAAATATGCACTACTTAATTTGCTCATGGTTTTGAGTGCAAAGAATAATACATAGAGCAAATTTTTAATACGTACATTTTGTTGTTGTGTTGTGCAAATGAGTGTATTTTTGCACGCATTTGCATGTTTTGCACACTTTGCACTACCCATCGTGATTTCCTTTATTATTTATCTCTGTTTTTTTCAGCATTTTGCGAAGAAGGCTTAGGGAATTGTTAATGAATTACTAACCAATCGAACGAAAAAGATCACGTATGTGCGAGGCAGAAAATGGACATTACTTACAGGCAGAGCTGCCGTTTTTTGGTTATTTCCAACCAAAATTGGTTATATTTTTTTTTTTCAATGTGGAGATGTGAATATTTTTTTCACTTTGGTAACTTTTTTCTAAAATATGTACATAGGTACATACGAAAATATTTTTCTTAATGCAATTATTTACGAGCTCAAATAGTTTGTACCAAGGCGAATTTAAAAAGGTAAACTCAACTAGTCAGCCGTTCATCAGCTGTCTCCACGGCGAATTAAAAAAAAAAAGTAAATTTTACAATATAATTTTGTTTTGAGAAGAAGTTGATTGAAAAGTACTAAAAATATTATTTTTATAATAAAAAAATTTCAAAACTGCGAATAATTAAAGAAATTTTATAATTTCTTTTATAAGAAAGTGATAATTTTAATTTGCAATAAAAAAATGTTTACCGCTATCTATTAAATTGCAAAAATACATGGGGCTTTTTGTAGTTGTAGAGTTGCACTTACCTTTATTTGTTATCAATGAACTTGGTAACAAAATCCCTTTCAAAACTGCAACCAAATAATTTTTTTAAGATTTTTGCTAAGAAAAATATTGCCATTTTAATCGATGGAGATTCTCAATATTTTTTTAATGAGCGTAGTTTTCTTGATTTTAAGAGTACCAAAGTAGTACTTAAAGTAGAAAGTCAATAAAATCATGCGGAATCCATTTCAGAAAATGACTGAAAAATTACACAAAAGTCGTGTTAGTGTTTCTAAAAACTTGAATACATATATGTAAATTAAATGTTCTAAATTTAGGTTATTTCCAGAAGTTGATATCTGTGGCATTTTGACATAACATCTTAAGTCAAATTTAAACAGTAAAAAAAACTTTTGTTAATCATAAAAATGTTCATTAAAAAAGCATTTTTGTTTATGTTTTTAAAATTTTGTATTAGTAATTTTCTTTAAGTTTGGTTTATTTTATTATCCGATAAAGATGTTTTTCACCGAGTTTTTTTAACATTTTTTGCTATCTTATCTCGACTTAAGATGTTTTACCAAAATGCCACAGATATATTTCAATACATATTTTGAAATGCACATAGGAATTTTAAAGATTTTTCTAAAATACATTAATTTATAATATATAATTTTTAAATTCATGAAACTTCCTGTAAGAAATGGCTCTAAGTTTAAGAAATTTAAAATTTTACTGTTTATAACTTGTCGGTATGTATATTTATTTAATGTTTTTTAGATAATTATTTGGCAATATTTTTAATTTATAAAAAAACTTTTGACTGTCAGTCATATACTTTTTCCCCATTGAAAGTTTGTTTCGAAAGGCGAATTTGTTTATAATCGCCATAACATTTTTACAATGATTCACAAAATGTATCAAGTAGAACAATTTTGAAACAGTTATTAATAATAAGAATTATAAATTTAAAATAAAATTTCAAAACAAGAGAAAAAAGTTTTTATAATATTTCAATATACAATATGTAAATTAGAAAATATATACATAAAATGCATGTCGCATATCACCAATCGCATAAAAACAATCGACACATCGCCAAACATAAATTTCCATCGGCAAAAGGATTAAAAAATTTACACATTTGACAGTCCTGTCAATGACAGCAAAAATGCGGAAAATTATTTTCCTTTTTTGTTATATATAACTGCGAAGTACAAATTTCGTTTATAGTAAACGACATATTAAAAAATATTTAATTTAATTTATTAACTATCAATATACATACTGAATTTTGTATGGAAATTTGACGGGTTTAACTCCAAAATATACCGTATTAAAAAAAAAAAGCTTATTCTGCGCCACCACGTATAAGCAAGAAAATACAACAATATTATAATATCCTTTAATTATATCTCGTATTAGAGAGTAGCCAACAATATAAATATGTATTTTATGAATGGAGACGATGATAATGCTGCGGGAATTTTGTTTAAAACGGAGGATATATTTAAACTTAAGAAAAATAATTTTAAGTAAAGAGTGGTTTTAACAACGAGCTGTTTTGTGGCAAACAATTACATTTAGCAGTAGACACTACAAAAAGTTTGACATATGTTCAACATGTCTGCTTAAAATGTTTGTCTTAACAGCAAAATCCCCAATAAACAGTACAAAATATTTGTACAAACGTATAATATTAGCATTTTTCCCAAGCAATTTGTGTGACTGTTTTTACCCTAAACATAATAGCAAGCTTCTGCCAGCATACGTTATTTTTTTAAAAATTGTGTAAATAAAATGTGACTTCAACTTCAGCAATATTTTGTATGAAATTCTAACATATTTTAAAGTTTTAAATAAAAATTTAAACAATACATTTTAAGAATAATAACAAATATATACATACATATGTATAAGTACATTAAATTATTGAAAGCAAAATTTGCATATATTATTTGTACTGCAAATGTGCGTGTTTGGAAAGAAATGTTGTTTACATTGTGAACTCCTAATAAAAATGGTTAACAAGATTTTTTATAATAAATCATTGTAAATAAACAAGTAAGAAAGTATAGTCAGTCAATCGCAACTATATGATACCCACCTTATTTGGGTTCCATGGGCAAGCATGAACTCGCCGCAACAAAATAATGTAAAAGAGTTATATAAAAGTTCTAGCTATTTTCGGGAGTAGTATTTGCATGGGAGCTATAGTCAAAAACGGACCGATATCACTAAAATTTTGTAAGATGATTTTGATTGCAATAGAATAAGTTTGGACCAATAAGATGGGTTTAGGGCACGGAAAAAAACTTGTATGGGGGCTATGTGAAATTAGAGACCAATTCGGCTTATTTTCAATAAGCTTGGTCTTTCTTCCAATAAAATCCCATATACCAAATTTCATAAAATTATCCAGCCTGCCTGACGGACATCGTTAATTCAATTTAGAAAGTCGATCGGTATACTTAAAGGTGGGTCTAGAACCAAAATTTAAAGGTGTTACAAAAATCAGCACAAATGCATAAAACCCTCCGCACTATTGTGGTGTGGGTATAAAAACTTACAAAACTATTTCTTTCACTGAAATTGCACCTAAAATATTATTTAATTTTTATTTATACATTTTTTGTAAAAATAAATATGTACATAAAAATTTTTTTTGTAAATTGCAAGCTCAATTTAACAATTAAATAATCGCCTGTCATTTGCAAACAGCACATTAATTTGTTGCGTTAATTAACTAAGAAAAGTTCAAAGTTACAAGTAACCAATGAACCATTTTTCACATTTTTGGTCTAAAATTTTTAAAAACTTAAAATTAATTTTGCTAAAGTAAATTTACATAGGTAAACAAGATGAAAAAAGGATTTATCTAGCCACTTAATCGGCAGAACTGCTTTAAAGTTTCAAATTCGTTTACAAAATTGAAATTTTCAATACAAATTCCTGGAAAAAAACAAAGTCTTCATAAACCACATTTTTTCTTTGAAAACGAATATACAAAATTGCAGCATCACTGCACCAATTTCACTCATTTTTTATTCAATCGTATTATTAAGTTATTTTTTTATTTTTAATAAAGATTTTAAAGAAATGGAAAAAATAGAACAGAATATGGAATGTCTTAAAACTGACACAACTTTAACGGAAACTAATAACTGTGGTCTTTTAAGTTTTTACTTTAGTACATACAGATGTGTTTTAAAGATACAAACTAACAATATCCCTTCACTCTCTATTTGTAATATTAAAAACGAACGTTTTTTTAAGTGTCTTTACTTTAAAAGCTCTATTAAGTTAACTTGCCCTAAAATTTCAGATAGTGACATCTGCAATCTTTTATTTAAATTAAAGTTCAAAAGCTCTACTTTGAACTCTTTAGCAAAACTCTACAAACTCTCAAAACTAAGCTTCTTCTCAACTTTTAATTCAAGTATACATACACACCAACATCATGCGAAAAAAACTAGATGATAGAAAATTTTTAAATTTTTAAACAAAAATACCTGTACACATTAAAGAAATAATATAATTCAAACACTTTTATTTTATAAAACACACAATAATTATTATTTTCACTACTTATCAATTAATTTCAAACACTATTTTAGTAAATCTAATTGAACAACACCGCACTAAACTAAATGCACTGATCGCTTTAAGATTTCTTATAAGACTGACAAGGAACGAAAGGAAGAAGAATTATTTAACAAGAAAAAAACTGCAAAAATGGAAAAACGAAAAAAAGTGCTGCCACTAAGAGGGGAAACTGCTTTTTGAATTCCTACTAATTGAACGACAAAACGGAAATATTGAAAAAAGGAAATTAAAATATTAAAGAATTAATAAAGACAAATGTATTACAAAATGTTACGCTTTATTACTACATAATTTCTAAACTAAATATATAAACTGTAACGATTATAAATTTTACTACCTATAAAATTAATTTATTTTTACATTTTTATTTTTATTTGTGTGAAAAATTTAGTTCTTTATTTGGATTGAGAAATCGATTATTAAGAATCGAATTAAAGCTCAAATTAGATGTGACAAAACCAAAGCCATGCAAAACAGCTGTTTGAATCAACGCTGTACTTAAATTTAGGTGATTTACCATAACGACATAACCATGACCTTACGAAACAATTGAATTTTGTTCGTTACGGCTTTGGTAATTGATCTATGGATTTTAAGCCACTTATTATTTACTAGGAAAAGTTCTATTTAAAGTGGCTCGCTTAGAAAAAAATGTTTGCATAATTAAGAAAAATACACATTTTGCAAGTAACAATCTGTTTTTAAACAAAAAGTATGGTTTAATAATTTTAACGATTAGTGTGCCACAATATTGAGATTAAATTAGAAAGCAAAATGTTTCAACGATATCGAGACGAAACGAAAATTTTCAATATATTTTGTACAAATAAAAAAACTCAAAAAATTAATTTTCAATATTTCTGCCCCCGACATTATTTAAATTTTCTTTAATTTCAGAAAAAATTACTTTTATAAATGTAAATAAGGCACAATTTGTTTAAAAAATCACCAAAAATGGCCAAATTTTGAGCGAAAAAAGTAACTTAAAAAACCATAATAAACAAAAGCTTATCACAAAAGAAACAACATCAAATTTAAAATTAGAAATTCTTTTTTTTATTATATTCGTTGTACTAAAAAATATAAAATATAAACGCAAGTTTTGAATTAAACAGAAAACACAGTTTTAAGTCTTTTTTAGGGTTGTCAACACTATACTGCACAAATTCAAACCTTGCGTTAATTTTGGGACACCCTTAACATTAAAGATGTTCGAAAAAAGTTGCCTCTGTCACCCTTTAGATATGAGATGAAAGATATGTCAATGAAGTTTGATTGTATAAAACTGTTTAGTGCTGCCCAACAACAACAACTAGTATTCCTAAATAAAATATATAATAAATAATAGTATGTAGATAGTATACGCCAGAGACTCTGGTTTCTTTCCTGCAGACAAGCGTAGAGCTTCGCTGGGATTAGCTTAGGGAATTAAAAAAAAAAGATTTTAAATTTGGCTCCCACATTTTTTATATCAAAGTTCTGATTAGTAATGGTACAAGTTGGTTTATTATTCCCCATAACCCCCATAAAAAGTTCTTCTAGATCAAATGATTTGACGTCGATGGAAAGTAGCATTACTTCAATTTCATTAATGTATTTTTTTAAGAATTTTGCTTCGTTATTTAAGTTTCCAGCTTTAATATTATATTACATTTCAAAAACTACCAGTTAAAGAATACAGATTCTGTTAAAATTAAACATGTAATGTCCTATGTGAATGAGAAATAATATGACTTTGACTTTTTTTGGACTTTTTCTTCTGCTAGTAATTTTTGAATTTCCGTTTTTTCTAGGTCCAATACTTACAAAAAATTTAAAAAGTACCAGTTGAAAAACAAAAAATTACAAAAAAAAAATACCTCTTACATTCAATATCATTCAGGACATTGCTTGATTAGTTTTATTGTTTAAGGTCCTATATTAAAGAAAATTAAAAACGAACCAGTTGTAGAACGAAAAAAGTACCAAAAAAGTTCTTCCTTCCAGATTCTAATTTGCTCAGGGCCTTGCATTTTTATATTTAAAAAGTAAAAGTTGAAGAACACAAAAGTAAATATTATGTTTTTAGGCCCAATATAAGTGAAAGTTTAAAATTACCAGTTCAACAACAAAAAAGGTTTCCATTCACTGAGTACCTGCACTTATAATTTTATGTTTCTAAGTTAAACTGCCTATTTCACGATGTCACTCGAACGCTTTAGTTCGCACAAATTACACGTAAAACAAATTTTGAGAGTTGGTTTGTATTTGTTTTACATGTAATTTGTGCGAATTATACATGCAGCATAAAAAAGTATAAAAAGAACTTTAATATCCCGTATTTTCACTTTTTGATACTTTCTTTTCTCCCCATTGAAGTATTATAAAATTCAATATTCTAGTGGAAGTCCATTATTTAATATTCAATATTCTAGTGGGAGTCCATTATTTAATACGTAATGAATGCAGAAAAATGTTTTGTAAAACGTTCGAATTTCGAAAAAGTACAAAATTTATATTTACATTTTTTTTTTTTTGATAAGTTGCGAATTTGCTAAAATCTTTATTTCTATGTTTATTGGTTTTAAAAATAGATGTGGCGACAAAGAAGTTTCAAAATACAGGGTTTACTCTTTTACTCCCAAAAAAGACGAATTTTAAAAAAAGTACCAGACACCTGACCGCTTATTTTTCTAATGGACAGCGTTCAGTATTTAATTTTGTTTTTATTTCCTTAAGTTTTGGAGATACAGGGTTGTCGAATTGACCCGTTTTTACACATTAAGCCATCCCATTTTAGTGACTCTTCTTATCAAACGAGCTATCAGTGTACCGTTGATGAGTCAGTGAGTGAGTGAATGAATAATCAGGCCTTGTATTTTTAATGTCAAATTTTGACCCCCTCTAACTCCGAAACTTTTTTAACCGATCTTGTGTCTAAACTACTATCTTATAGGACTAACCTTGGTGGAAATTTCAACCAAATCGGATGACATCGACCTCAAAAGTTTGGTCACTTGACATGAAATCCCTCATACATATGTATGTATGTTTAGATTTCAAAATTTAGCAAAAATAAATCCATTGCATAAAAAAGAATACAATTAAACTTATTAGTTTTAATTGTGTCATTTTTTATTATTAAAATATGAAAAAATACCGACTTTTTATTCCGGAGGAAATAAGAATAATTTATTTATAAAAATATAAAACTGATTGGGCAACTTTGTTTTACACAGACTCTTTAGAGCTAACTACTCTTTTAACTTTATATAAAAGCTTTAGAATGTTTAGTAGGAAACAGAATGAAAACAATGTGTGAGTTCTTAATTTAAAGTAATATTTATCACTAAAAATATTGCTACTTTAGTTTTAAAACTTTTCAATGAAGCGACATCTACAATTTTTGATACAAACTAAATTGCAAAAAGCTTTATTTAAGTTGCAAACCTACAATTTTATCTTATTATCAAAAGTATACATACACAATAGAACAAGTCAGAATATAAAGTTTTTAGAAATTTTGCAAATTTACAGTCTGTCTTCATTTAATGACATGATTCTTACATTTTCTTCTTTGAACTTGCATTTACATTCAAACAATTCATGTCATGTTTACGACATGTTTTTTTGTATAGTCTTTAAATACGAGTAAGAAAGAAAAAAAAAGCGAACGAGAAAGCAAAACGTAAATGCATCTGTGTACTCGTTTATTTCCCCCTCGTCATTCTCATCTATAAATTAGCAATCATGTCAATAAGACATAAGCCGTACGAACACAGACAACAAAAACACCGGTTCGGTTCGCCTTAATAAAATTTAACACTTTTATTCCATAAATAAAAGTGATATAAAATTAAATATTTAAACACATTAAAATTGAACTATTTTTCTCGATTTAAATACATCGCGAATTATTCATCAGCTGATCTCTTCAATTCTTTTTATTAAACTAAGGAGATGAGGAGAAGTAAACAATGAAAATGCAAAAAATTAAGAAAACGGTAAATTGGCAATGTTTACACGGGGTTTACATTTGCCAGTAATGGCAAGACAGTTGCAATACATGCAAACTTTTTCACTAATACATGCAAACTTGTCCAACTGTCTTGTCTACTGTCTAGCAAATTTTGCAGACAGTAAAATTGGACAGTGATTTGACATTTGCTAACAGTTATCTACCCAACAAACACGAAGTCAAACCTTTGATATGAAATGACTTTATCATTTGACATCAAACGCAATTTTCAAACGTTTTTCAATTGTTTGATTTAACATTTAAATTCAAATTGATAATGATTTGAAAATAAACATTTGATATCAAATGTTTTTTCAATTTGATGTCAAATGTTTGTCAAAGTTAAAATCAAATCAAAAATAAACTTGGCAGTACTAAAGCGAAAAATAAATGTAAGCATTAAAAATGGCGATTAAAGTTAAATTATTTTTCCTTGTGGTTACATGTGTTTTACTATTAAAAATAAATTTTAATATAAAGTGAACAGTTTATTTCTAGTGAAAAATAAAAATTATTTGTGAGAAATTACAATGTTTAAAAATACGAAAAAAAAAGAAAAATAATAAAACAGGAAAGTGAAGAAAGATTGTTGAACGATCGCGGTGCTACAATCCTCAAAATAAAAGGGAGCCAAGTATTTTGTCTTTCCAAGAATTAGAAGACGGAAAGAACACTATTTCATCTTTTTGCTATGGAACCGAATGTTTATCTCAAAGTTTATTTAAATAAATAATAAATTTAAATTAAAAAAATTAAATAGTTTTATTTACATATATTCCACATTCTATTATAATCCACATTTGAGAATTACGTTTGAAAGCAAGTTGAAAATAAAGGCATTTTTCAATTTGAAAGTAATTTCCCCTTTTTGTTAAGAACGCTATGATTTACAAATGATTTTCAAATCATTATCAAACGTTTGTCGTTTGAGAAAACGTTCGATTTCAAATCACTTTCAATTTGAAATCAAACCTCCGTGTTTGTTGGGTAAAGTTTTGTTAGCAAAAGAAAGACAAAAAATCAAAATGTAAAAGAATAAATATATGTACATATTCTGTTTTGATTTTGAATGGTTTAGTTAAGTGTTATGTTTGTAAACACTATAAAATTATTTTAAGCTATTTTTAAATGGACTTGCACTGCAACATTCATGTTTGACATATTTTTAAAGTGAACTGTCTTCACTGCTGTCTGGACGCCTACGTCACGAAGACAGTTAGTAGTATTTGTTGACAACTTATATGTATATTCTTACTGTCTTGCCAGTACTGTCAAATGTAAACGCAGTGTTAAGTTCCACTTAGCAAAAAACGGCAACCAAAGAATTTTAATCAGAAATGTCTTATGGGTCGATTATGGATAGAAAACTGAAGTTTTCATACGAATTTGCGGTCACTAAGAAATATTATGCGACAACAAATTTCAAAGTAAGTTACTTGTAATTGTGGTTGTCGATAGAGGCATTTTGTTAAAATATTAAACGAAATTTTTATTACACACCAACTAATTTTGGAGCTAAGTTGGCTTTGAATGAAACAAAATTTCTTAAAATATAACATATTATTTATTTAGCATAAAAACTATTAAAAACAACCAAAATTTTAATTCAGTCTTTGCTTATGTTTTTATAGTATGTATTTACATTAACCCCCGTATTTATAAACGATAAAAAATTTTTATATGTAAATACGGGCGTTAGTATATACCCAATAAACCATAGAACGATATGATAGCGATAACGATATTTTATTTTACGGCGTTTATAATATTCTGTATTATTATTTAAAACGATATCGTTACGACATCACTTATATTTTTTTAAAAATAAAAACAAATATTTGAAAAAAACATCAAAAATTTTTTAAACATAGAAAATTATTTAAACAAAGATACTTCCATTAAGATAACGAAGCGCGTTAATTCGAAAAAAAACAATATAATATTTTTATGGAAAGCGATGAATAAGTGTTCAGTGAAAACCGAAATAAGAAAGGTAAGATGTTATTAGTAAATTATAAAGAATTAAAATGTATAGTTCAACTTTTTCATTGCAGTTAAATTAGACTTTGTTTAAGATAAAATTTCGAACATGGATGAAGATATCCATATGAAATTATTGATATTTTCGCTGAAGAGTAAAAAATTCCTTTTGAATGCGAGCTGGAGCATTAGCAAGCAAGAAAAATATAAATCAAAATTAAATTAAATTATGTTTTTATTATTTTAAAAAATTTGCACATTGTTTTTACTATTATTAATATTATAATATCATTTATCCAAAGTTATAAATTACCTGTTCTTAATATTGTAAAAATACGTAACATTTTTACTGTTAATAATTCGCTGTTATTAATTTTTGTTACTCTAGCTTTAATTAATTTGTTATGTATAAACTGTTTTTCATTACGGGTAATCACGATGGTCATTGTGCAAATTTGCAATTTGTAAAGTTGCAGTACATATTACGATTATTAGTGCTGGTTCACACACGTCAAGTTTGACTCGTCAAGTCTTGAGCATTTAGGAGAGAAGGGAAAAGAGCAGGCCATTTCTTTTCCCCTCTCTCCTCAAAACTCAAGACTTGACGAGACAAACTTGACGTGTGTGAACCGGCACATATGCTATTTTTCTAAAAAATTTATTCTGGCAACACTAAAAACTTCTGGCAGCACTGAAAAATCTGCATTTGTTTACAATTATACACAAGCAAATTAAAATAAATTTTTTATTTTTAATTAATTTAAATTTAATTCTCTATTTTATATTAAAACCCACGAAAATTTTCAATTTATAAGCTTCCTTAAAACAATATGGCGGCTAATAGGTCAAATGTTATTGTTTACAAGATTTCTGTATGACGAGCTTAAAGGCTAAGTTAGTCTTTACTTTCTGTTCTGTTACGAATCAGCTGATTTGTTTTTGTTATTAAAAAACCTGTGAAATTGATTAGTTTTTCTGTTCTGTTGCGGTTCAGTTTGTTACACCGAGTCTACAACTAACATGAAATGCTGTTAAAATATGATGTTAAGACTCCATGTTGAATTTTTAATATGTTAATGGTGGAGTATAGTACTCATGTTAATGTTAAGAAATTTCATTATTTTTTGATTGTCGTCGAAGCATATTCCAAACAATAGTGTGTGTGAAATGAAAAAAAGCAACAAAATGACTTCTGTCATGCTTAAACGTCATTTTATGTTATAAAAGAGTTGTTAAAACACATGGCTTAACAGCCGTGTTAAAACATGAGAAAAACTCTAACATGATGAGTCTATACTTAACACTAACATCATGTTAGTGTTAATGTTAAGCAGTTCATGTCTGTTGTAGACTACATGTTAAAATCAAAAACTTGTTAAGTAATTGTAAGTGACAGCAAAATAAATAATAAAAAATACATATTTTTATAGAAAATAACTATATTTTGATTTTAAAAATTCATAAAATTTAATTTCTTCAAATTTATGTGCATAAAACTTATTGAAAATAAACAATGGACGAAGCAAAACTAATAAATTTGTCATAAATGGCTGATAAGTTGCTACAGAAAAAGTAACTATTACAATTTTTACACAGAACGGCACGGCACGGAACAGAACAAAAACAGAAACTAAAGACTAATTCTGCCTTAATTCCCAATTTTTCATTTTTGATAAATACACTAAAAATAATTGTTGAGGGAAAGCTAGCTTCTATGCGTTATTGTTTACATATGTTTGCAACTGAGGAAATATGCACTACTTAATTTGCTCATGGTTTTGAGTGCAAAGAATAATACATAGAGCAAATTTTTAATACGTACATTTTGTTGTTGTGTTGTGCAAATGAGTGTATTTTTGCACGCATTTGCATGTTTTGCACACTTTGCACTACCCATCGTGATTTCCTTTATTATTTATCTCTGTTTTTTTCAGCATTTTGCGAAGAAGGCTTAGGGAATTGTTAATGAATTACTAACCAATCGAACGAAAAAGATCACGTATGTGCGAGGCAGAAAATGGACATTACTTACAGGCAGAGCTGCCGTTTTTTGGTTATTTCCAACCAAAATTGGTTATATTTTTTTTTTTCAATGTGGAGATGTGAATATTTTTTTCACTTTGGTAACTTTTTTCTAAAATATGTACATAGGTACATACGAAAATATTTTTCTTAATGCAATTATTTACGAGCTCAAATAGTTTGTACCAAGGCGAATTTAAAAAGGTAAACTCAACTAGTCAGCCGTTCATCAGCTGTCTCCACGGCGAATTAAAAAAAAAAAGTAAATTTTACAATATAATTTTGTTTTGAGAAGAAGTTGATTGAAAAGTACTAAAAATATTATTTTTATAATAAAAAAATTTCAAAACTGCGAATAATTAAAGAAATTTTATAATTTCTTTTATAAGAAAGTGATAATTTTAATTTGCAATAAAAAAATGTTTACCGCTATCTATTAAATTGCAAAAATACATGGGGCTTTTTGTAGTTGTAGAGTTGCACTTACCTTTATTTGTTATCAATGAACTTGGTAACAAAATCCCTTTCAAAACTGCAACCAAATAATTTTTTTAAGATTTTTGCTAAGAAAAATATTGCCATTTTAATCGATGGAGATTCTCAATATTTTTTTAATGAGCGTAGTTTTCTTGATTTTAAGAGTACCAAAGTAGTACTTAAAGTAGAAAGTCAATAAAATCATGCGGAATCCATTTCAGAAAATGACTGAAAAATTACACAAAAGTCGTGTTAGTGTTTCTAAAAACTTGAATACATATATGTAAATTAAATGTTCTAAATTTAGGTTATTTCCAGAAGTTGATATCTGTGGCATTTTGACATAACATCTTAAGTCAAATTTAAACAGTAAAAAAAACTTTTGTTAATCATAAAAATGTTCATTAAAAAAGCATTTTTGTTTATGTTTTTAAAATTTTGTATTAGTAATTTTCTTTAAGTTTGGTTTATTTTATTATCCGATAAAGATGTTTTTCACCGAGTTTTTTTAACATTTTTTGCTATCTTATCTCGACTTAAGATGTTTTACCAAAATGCCACAGATATATTTCAATACATATTTTGAAATGCACATAGGAATTTTAAAGATTTTTCTAAAATACATTAATTTATAATATATAATTTTTAAATTCATGAAACTTCCTGTAAGAAATGGCTCTAAGTTTAAGAAATTTAAAATTTTACTGTTTATAACTTGTCGGTATGTATATTTATTTAATGTTTTTTAGATAATTATTTGGCAATATTTTTAATTTATAAAAAAACTTTTGACTGTCAGTCATATACTTTTTCCCCATTGAAAGTTTGTTTCGAAAGGCGAATTTGTTAAT
Source organism: Pollenia labialis (assembly GCA_949318255.1). Lineage (NCBI taxonomy): Eukaryota > Metazoa > Arthropoda > Insecta > Diptera > Polleniidae > Pollenia > Pollenia labialis. The sequence goes on from OX439139.1 coordinate 128,200,766, forward strand.
AATCGCCATAACATTTTACAATGATTGACAAAATGTATCAAATAGAACAATTTTGAAACAGTTATTAATAATAAGAATTATAAATTTAAAATAAAATTTCAAAACAAGAGAAAAAAGTTTTTATAATATTTCAATATATATGTTAATAAGAAAATATATACATAAAATGCATGTCGCATATCACCAATCGTTTTAAATATAAATTTTAAAGTTCGCCAAAACAATCGACACATCGCCAAACATAAATTTCCATCGACAAAAGGATTAAAAAATTGACACATTTGACAGTCCTGTCAATGACAGCAAAAAAGCGGAAAACTATTTTCCTTTTTTGTTATATATAACCGCGAAGTAGAAATTTCGTTTATAGTAAACGACATATTAAAAAATATTTAATTTAATTTATTAACTATCAATATACATACTGAATTTTGTATGGAAATTTGACGGGTTTAACTCCAAAATATACCGTATTAAAAAAAAAAGCTTATTCTGCGCCACCACGTATAAGCATAATTAAGAAAATACAACAATATTATAATATCCTTTAATTATATCTCGTATTAGAGAGTAGCCAACAATATAAATATGTATTTTATGAATGGAGACGATGATAATGCTGCGGGAATTTTGTTTAAAACGGAGGATATATTTAAACTTAAGAAAAATAATTTTAAGTAAAGAGTGGTTTTAACAACGAGCTGTTTTGTGGCAAACAATTACATTTAGCAGTAGACACTACAAAAAGTTTGACATATGTTCAACATGTCTGCTTAAAATGTTTGTCTTAACAGCAAAATCCCCAATAAACAGTACAAAATATTTGTACAAACGTATAATATTAGCATTTTTCCCAAGCAATTTGTGTGACTGTTTTTACCCTAAACATAATAGCAAGCTTCTGCCAGCATACGTTATTTTTTTAAAAATTGTGTAAATAAAATGTGACTTCAACTTCAGCAATATTTTGTATGAAATTCTAACATATTTTAAAGTTTTAAATAAAAATTTAAACAATACATTTTAAGAATAATAACAAATATATACATACATATGTATAAGTACATTAAATTATTGAAAGCAAAATTTGCATATATTATTTGTACTGCAAATGTGCGTGTTTGGAAAGAAATGTTGTTTACATTGTGAACTCCTAATAAAAATGGTTAACAAGATTTTTTATAATAAATCATTGTAAATAAACAAGTAAGAAAGTATAGTCAGTCAATCGCAACTATATGATACCCACCTTATTTGGGTTCCATGGGCAAGCATGAACTCGCCGCAACAAAATAATGTAAAAGAGTTATATAAAAGTTCTAGCTATTTTCGGGAGTAGTATTTGCATGGGAGCTATAGTCAAAAACGGACCGATATCACTAAAATTTTGTAAGATGATTTTGATTGCAATAGAATAAGTTTGGACCAATAAGATGGGTTTAGGGCACGGAAAAAAACTTGTATGGGGGCTATGTGAAATTAGAGACCAATTCGGCTTATTTTCAATAAGCTTGGTCTTTCTTCCAATAAAATCCCATATACCAAATTTCATAAAATTATCCAGCCTGCCTGACGGACATCGTTAATTCAATTTAGAAAGTCGATCGGTATACTTAAAGGTGGGTCTAGAACCAAAATTTAAAGGTGTTACAAAAATCAGCACAAATGCATAAAACCCTCTGCACTATTGTGGTGTGGGTATAAAAACTTACAAAACTATTTCTTTCACTGAAATTGCACCTAAAATATTATTTAATTTTTATTTATACATTTTTTGTAAAAATAAATATGTACATAAAAATTTTTTTTGTAAATTGCAAGCTCAATTTAACAATTAAATAATCGCCTGTCATTTGCAAACAGCACATTAATTTGTTGCGTTAATTAACTAAGAAAAGTTCAAAGTTACAAGTAACCAATGAACCATTTTTCACATTTTTGGTCTAAAATTTTTAAAAACTTAAAATTAATTTTGCTAAAGTAAATTTACATAGGTAAACAAGATGAAAAAAGGATTTATCTAGCCACTTAATCGGCAGAACTGCTTTAAAGTTTCAAATTCGTTTACAAAATTGAAATTTTCAATACAAATTCCTGGAAAAAAACAAAGTCTTCATAAACCACATTTTTTCTTTGAAAACGAATATACAAAATTGCAGCATCACTGCACCAATTTCACTCATTTTTTATTCAATCGTATTATTAAGTTATTTTTTTATTTTTAATAAAGATTTTAAAGAAATGGAAAAAATAGAACAGAATATGGAATGTCTTAAAACTTACACAACTTTAACGGAAACTAATAACTGTGGTCTTTTAAGTTTTTACTTTAGTACATACAGATGTGTTTTAAAGATACAAACTAACAATATCCCTTCACTCTCTATTTGTAATATTAAAAACGAACGTTTTTTTATGTGTCTTTACTTTAAAAACTCTATTAAGTTAACTTGCCCTAAAATTTCAGATAGTGACATCTGCAATCTTTTATTTAAATTAAATTTCAAAAGCTCTACTTTGAACTCTTTAGCAAAACTCTACAAACTCTCAAAACTAAGCTTTTTCTCAACTTTTAATTCAAGTATACATACACACCAACATCATGCGAAAAAAACTAGATGATAGAAAATTTTTAAATTTTTAAACAAAAATACCTGTACACATTAAAGAAATAATATAATTCAAACACTTTTATTTTATAAAACACACAATAATTATTATTTTCACTACTTATCAATTAATTTCAAACACTATTTTAGTAAATCTAATTGAACAACACCGCACTAAACTAAATGCACTGATCGCTTTAAGATTTCTTATAAGACTGACAAGGAACGAAAGGAAGAAGAATTATTTAACAAGAAAAAAACTGCAAAAATGGAAAAACGAAAAAAAGTGCTGCCACTAAGAGGGGAAACTGCTTTTTGAATTCCTACTAATTGAACGACAAAACGGAAATATTGAAAAAAGGAAATTAAAATATTAAAGAATTAATAAAGACAAATGTATTACAAAATGTTACGCTTTATTACTACATAATTTCTAAACTAAATATATAAACTGTAACGATTATAAATTTTACTACCTATAAAATTAATTTATTTTTACATTTTTATTTTTATTTGTGTGAAAAATTTAGTTCTTTATTTGGATTGAGAAATCGATTATTAAGAATCGAATTAAAGCTCAAATTAGATGTGACAAAACCAAAGCCATGCAAAACAGCTGTTTGAATCAACGCTGTACTTAAATTTAGGTGATTTACCATAACGACATAACCATGACCTTACGAAACAATTGAATTTTGTTCGTTACGGCTTTGGCAATTGATCTATGGATTTTAAGCCACTAATTATTTATTAGGAAAAGTTCTATTTAAAGTGGATCGCTTAGAAAAAAATGTTTGCATATATTAGAAAAATACACATTTTGCAAGTAACAATCTGTTTTTAAACAAAAAGTATGGTTTAATAATTTTAACGATTAGTGTGCCACAATATTGAGATTAAATTAGAAAGCAAAATGTTTCAACGATATTGAGACTAAACGAAAATTTTCAATATATTTTGTACAAATAAAAAAACTCAAAAAATAAATTTTCAATATTTCTGCCCCCGACATTATTTAAATTTTCTTTAATTTCAGAAAAAATCACCAAAAATGGCCAAATTTTGAACGAAAAAAATTACTTAAAAAACCATGATAAAAAAAAGCTTATCACAAAAGAAACAAAATCAAATTTAAAACCAGAAATTCTTTTTTTTTTATTATATTTGTTGTACTAAAAAATATAAAATATAAACGCAAGTTTTGAATTAAACAGAAAACATAGTTTTAAGTCTTTTTTAGGGTTGTCAACACTATACTGCACAAATTCAAACCTTGCGTAAATTTTGGGACACCCTTAATATTAAAGATGTTCGAAAAAGGTTGCCTCTGTCACCCCCTAGATATGAGATGAAAGATATGTCAATGATGTTTGATTGTATAAAACTGTTTAGTGCTGCCCAACAACAACAACTAGTATTCCTAAATAAAATACATATATAATAAATAATAGTATGTAGATAGTATACGCCAGAGACTCTGGTTTCTTTCCTGCAGACAAGCGTAGAGCTTCGCTGGGATTAGCTTAGGGAATTAAAAAAAAAGATTTTAAATTTGGCTCCCACATTTTTTATATCAAAGTTCTGATTAGTAATGGTACAAGTTGGTTTATTATTCCCCATAACCCCCATAAAAAGTTCTTCTAGATCAAATGATTTGACGTCGATGGAAAGTAGCATTACTTCAATTTCATTAATGTATTTTTTTAAGAATTTTGCTTCGTTATTTAAGTTTCCAGCTTTAATATTATATTACATTTCAAAAACTACCAGTTAAAGAACGAAAAGGTACCAAAAAGATATCTTTTACAGATTCTGTTAAAATTAAACATGTAATGTCCTGAGTGAATGAGAAATAATATTGACTTTTTTTGGACTTTTTCTTCTGCTAGTAATTTTTGAATTTCCGTTTTTTCTAGGTCCAATACTTACAAAAAATTTAAAAAGTACCAGTTGAAAAACAAAAAATTACAAAAAAAAAATACCTCTTACATTCAATATCATTCAGGACATTTCTTGATTAGTTTTATTGTTTTAGGTCCTATATTAAAGAAAATTAAAAACGAACCAGTTGTAGAACGAAAAAAGTACCAAAAAAGTTCTTCCTTCCAGATTCTAATTTGCTCAGGGCCTTGCATTTTTATATTTAAAAAGTAAAAGTTGAAGAACACAAAAGTAAATATTATGTTTTTAGGCCCAATATAAGCGAAAGTTTAAAATTACCAGTTCAACAACAAAAAAGGTTTCCATTCACTGAGTACCTGCACTTATAATTTTATGTTTCTAAGTTAAACTGCCTATTTCACGATGTCACTCGAACGCTTTCGTTCGCACAAATTACATGTAAAACAAAAACAAATTTTTGAGAGTTGGTTTGTATTTGTTTTACATGTAATTTGTGCGAATTATACATGCAGCATAAAAAAGTATAAAAAGAACTTTAATATCCCGTATTTTCACTTTTTGATACTTTCTTTTCTCCCCATTGAAGTATTATAAATTTCAATATTCTAGTGGGAGTCCTTTATTTAATATTCAATATTAAATTTCAATATTCTAGTGGGTGTCCATTATTTAAAATGTTTTGTAAAACGTTCGAATTTCGAAAAAGTACAAAATTTATATTTACATTTTTTTTGATAAGTTGCGAATTTGGTAAAATCTTTATTTCTATGTTTATTGGTTTTAAAAAATAGATGTGGCGACAAAGAAGTTTCAAAATACAGGTTTTACTATTTTACTCCCTAAAAAGACGAATTTTAAAAAAGAGTACCAGACCGCTTATTTTTCTAATGGACAGGGTTCAGTATTTAATTTTGTTTGTAATTCCTTAAGTTTTGGAGATGCAGGGTTACCGAATTGACCCGTTTTTACACATTAAGCCATCAAATTTTCAAAAATCCCATATTAGTGACCCTTCTTATCAAACGAGCTATCAGAGTACCGTTGAAGAGTCAGTGAGTGAGTGAATGAATAATCAGGCCTTGTATTTTTATACATAAGGGAGATTTCATGTCAATCTATGTTTGGCAAAAATGTCAAATTTTGACCCCCTCTAACTCAGAAACTTTTTTAACCGATCGTGTGTCTAAACTACTATGTATCTTATAGGACTAACCTTGGTGCAAATTTCAACCAAATCGGATGACATCGATTTCAAAAGTTTGGTCACTTGACATGAAATCCCCCATATGTATGAATAGATTTCAAAATTTAGCAAAAATAAATCCATTGAGTAAAAAAGAATACAATTAAACTTATTATTAAAATGTGAAAAAATATCGCGTTTTTATTTCGGAGGAAATAAGAATATATATTTTATTTATTAAAATATAAAACCGATTGGGCTACTTTGTTTTACACAGTCTCTTTAGAGCTAACTTCTCTTTTAACTTTATATAAAAGCTTTAGAATTTAGAATGTTGAGTAAGAAACAGAATGAAAACAATTTATGAGTTCCTAATTTAAAGTAATATTTATCACTAAAAATATTGTAACGGTAGTTTTAAAACTTTTAAGTAAAGCGACATCTGCAATTTTTGATACAAACTAAATTGAAAAAAGCTTTATTTAAGTTGCAAACCTATAATTTTATCCTGTTATCAAAAGTATATCTGTGGCATTTTAACAAAACATCTTAAGGTACATAACACGCGTTAATTTGTCGACGTTTGTCGTGCATTTAAAAACTTTAGAGCATGAAAAATTGTTTTTGAAAATTCAAATTTATATATTCACTGAATGTTAATTTTTAAGTTTTTTTCCGATTATACACGGACAGAATTATTTACTAATTCACCAGAAAATACGGATTGAACCAAGAAAATGTTGAACCATTCTCATCCAAGCCGAAAATTTCTTGTTATAAACATACATATGTGTGGCTTGGTTTTAGCAAAAAGTTATGACTCAAAGCGAACTTAAACTTACTTTAATACAGATACAAAAATTATTTAAATTCTATAATTACTTAAATCAAGATTTTTTTGCATAATATTTTACAAAATACGAAAAAAAATCTGTATTTTTTACATAAAAAAGCGTAGCATTAGTAAGTTTAAGAAAACTTGATATAAAAAAAATAATTTACTTTTCTTAAGCATTTTCTGAAACAATTATAGAAGCATTTGTTTCTTGATGCAAGAAATTCGATTCTTTTTAAAAATCAAGAAAACCAGACTTATATTAAATAAATGCAACTTGAACCACAAAGCATACAGAGATGAAAAAAGTGACGTATGAAAAATGCCCAAATCATTTGCGAGGGCAGCTTTCGAAGAAAGAGAGAGAAAATGTTTTTTGGTAGTAAAGTGGTAATCTGTAAAAACAGGCCGCTACTATCAACACGAATTGCGTAATCAAAACAAAATATCCAAAACGGGCAGCATTCGAAGAAAAGACAGAAAAAATTACAATATTTTCTGTCTAGTGACGCCTCTGTGTGCTCTGTGGCTTGAACTCAGAAAAATCCTTCTTATTTTGAATAAAAACAAGCAACTTTTGTATTTCTTGTTTTAAAAAAATTTTTGATCATACATACATACATATACATAAAGGTTCCGCCAAATAACTTCTTATTATACCCTTCACCACAGGTGGAAAAGGGTATATGGGCATTTCCAGCGAAAAGTCTACTTTTTGTAACGTAACGCCAGAAGTATTTTAAATTGTTTCTCAACAAATTTTATATGTATAGTTTACTTTTTTATATTTTGGTGTAAAGAGTAACCAGCTCTACAAATAGTAACAAAAGGGATAACGATTGAACAACATGGTTCGAAAATACAACCTTATTTGCAATCTGGCGTTACATTAAAAAAAGTAGACTTTTCGCTGAATATGCCCATATTTACCTTAAAAGGAGCAAAGATTTATAAATTTTATAGCTTGAAAAATAAATCTGTATTAGTCCAAAAGTTACTAAAAAAGGTTTTATACAAATTGTCTTGCTCAATTCGCAGTCTTATCCAGTTTTGTAAAGTAATTTAAATCCACTTCCGTTTTTTTAACGTCATGCCAGCGCATATTTTTGCTTATATCTGCAAATCCTTAGCGTCGATTAATGGAATTTTTTTTCTGAATATAGTGCTTCTTCATTACTTTGTATATTTAAAAACCCTTTTTACAAATTTGACTTCTTAATTTAATTTTTTTACATTTAGTGGTACAAATATCACGACACGTCAAAATGGAAATGCCCATATATAAGTTTGTCATTCCGTTTGTAATTTCTACAATATTGATCTTAGACCCTATAAAGTATATATATTCTGGGTCCTTATGGGAAGAGAAGTTGATTTAACGATATCCGTCCGTCTGTCCGTCTTACGTTTGATATGTGTTTTCCGGATACTCCAGACATGATAGCGGCTAGGTTGTTTTACATTTATGTCACATATAGTCTACCATCGGTTGCTATTGAAATTCAGCAAGATCGATCCACAAATGGCTGAGATATGAGCAAAAAACCACGACTACCTCTAATATTTTCCAAAAATCCCTTATGGTTGTTGTAATTTTATTACTTTTTGCTGTATATCTGGGGAACGGCAAAAGCCAAAGTTTCCAAATTAGGTACACACATTTAGGTAGCCAATACACACCATCCTACAAAATGTGGGCGGGATTGGAGAAGTGGGCGTGGTACCTCCCGTACAAAAAAAATTAAAAATTGTATAAAAACCTAAATTTTAGGGCTGCCATATGTCCTATGGATATGACTTATAACCAAAATATCGAAAATTTTTAGTAGAACATATTTTATAAAAAATTCAGAAAAATCGGTTCAGATACAAAAAAGTTATGAGCAAAATTAATTTTTTTTTTTAAATACCCACTTTCGGGAACCATAGATCTCCCCGAGTACAAGCTTTATAACTCAAGTAAATGGTAAATTCCTTCTTAAACACGTTGGTATATAAATCTGTCAAATCGGTTAAAAAATGGCTGAGTTATGAGCAAAAAACCACGACTACCTCTAATATTTCCAAAAAATCCCTTGTGGTTGTTGTTTTTTTTTGTTTGTGCTTTTATTCGAACGTGTTGAATGTTAGGCATATCAAACACACACATGTTTGTACATGGCTGCTCGCTTAAATTGAAAAATACGTACATACCTACATATTAAACAAACAAAGTGACGGAATATATTACACTTTAATTCCTTATTTGCATAAGCGTTAATGGCTGAGTTGTCTGGGCGGTTGGTCAAAGCAGCGTTGTTAGTAGTTGCCGGGGTTCAAATCTCGGCATCCACCTTTTCAAAAAAAATTTTTTTAAATTTTTTTATATTCTATAAACGCTTTTAAAATAATTCAGCAATTTTTGATTTTTTTGACAATGTAAATATTAATCGTTCGCTTAACTTACATGTAAAACAAAAATCATATTCTATACCTATTTGTTTTTTATTTTTTATTTAATTTGTTTATGTCCTAAAAACGATTTTAAAATTACCTACCTAGGTATAAAGCTTTTCGATATTTTCATTTTATTGGCAATGACACAGTGTTTTATTTTATTTTGGCAAGCATATACGTACCTACATATGTATATAAAAAAATGTATGTAATTTAAATCAATCCATACTAACTAGTAGGTTAACCTAGCTATTGCAAAGCCATACATATGTATGCACATGAGTATGTGTGAATGAGCAAAAGTTATTTATGTATAAAGGCATTGCTTTCGTAATTGTTGTTGTTGCATTTTATATTTATCTCTTATTGCAATGCCTTTAGGCATTGCTGTAGTAATTGTTGTTATTGTGTTTCGTCTAATAAGCTGTTGCTACGTTGATCTCTTCTTGCATTTCTCTTGGTTGCGGTTTTTTTGTTGTTTTTTTTATAATCTTCACCACAAGTGGTGGATTTTAACGTGTTTTTAGGCATACACATGTATGTATGTTCATAAAATTCTCTCAATATATTTTAATTTAACGCTTCTTCAATAAAACCGTTCGTAGCTGAGTTGTCTAAAGGCCGTGTCAGATAAAACTTCTTTGCTTTGCGTAACGTTTCTAACTTTGACAGAAAAGCGTAACGCAAAAGGTGTATGTCACAATGAACACTTTGACAACATACACGAATTGTTTGTTAAAACTAAATAAATAAAAAAAATTATACTAGCAGACTGTCAAAGCGCGCAAAAAGATGAGAGTTGCCTAACTTTTCGCTTCGCTCTGCGCTAAAAGTTCTTTATGTGACATGTTTCGTATAAGTATGAATATTTCATCTTGGATGTCAAAGCGAATCTCTAACGCACCGCGAAGCAAAAGTTGTATCTGACATGGCCTTAAGTTCTCGCTTTAGGCTCGTAAGATTGCGAGTTCAAGTCTCCAAAATAAATTTTTTTTTTATTTTTATTAAATATTTTTATACACGATTTTAAGATTAAATATAATTAAAACTTATATAACGAATTTCAAACATCAACTTTGTCAAAAGAGGAAACGGACTTAGTTATATACATACATTTTTTGATTTTGTCATAGGTATTCTTTTTAAAAACTTCTTGTTCTTATCTCACCATGGTGAAGGGTATTTAAGATTCGGCATAGCCGAATATAGCACTCTTACTTGTTTTTTAAAAACGCTATAAAAAAAACTACTGAATATTTTCTCAAATTTCTTTTTTTATTTGAAAGTACAATCCTTCCGGTTAATAATGGAAAATAATTTCATTCAAATGGCTGCCTCGTCTTGCCATGCAGTAGCCTACACGACTGGTCCAATTTTTAAGCACATTATCGATTGTGTGCAGCTGTATTTCACCAATGGCTTCACGAATATTGTTCTTTAAAGCGTCAATTGTCTCTGGCTTGTCGGCGTAACACTTATCCCTCACAATTAATAGTCCAACAGTGTCAAATCGCTGCTCCGAGGTGGCCAAACGACATCAGCTCTGCGGCTGATAATGCGATCTTCAAAATCAGGGCGCAAAACATCGAGTGTAGCTTCGGCTGTGTGGCACGTAGCGCCATCCTGTTGAAACCAAATGTTGCCAATATCCTCCTCTTAAATTTTTGTGAACAAATGCGACAATTTTGCTTGTTTACATATCCGCCAAGATCAAAATGAGCTTCATCTGAAAAGATGATTTTTTTGGCAAAATCGGCATCTTCTGTAAGTCGATCGCAGGCCCAGCATTCCCAGCATTGTTCAAGCGTAAACAAAACCATATTCGTTCAGCGGAAGGATAAAACTAATTATCTGGCAAAACAGACATGAGCACGAAATAATCACTAGTTGAAAAAAAACGTAGATGGCGCCCCGTTATGTACCAAAAACGTAATTTTTTGACCATGAGAATATGTTTCTTTATTTAAAAAGAAAATGTGTTAAGATATAGAAGTTATTTTTGGATTTTCTTGTTTTAATGAACGAAATTGATTACTTTAGAAAATAAACTTCTTTCCGTGTAACAATGTTACCTTAGTAAGTTTGGAAAAAAATATTTGATATACAACAAAATCTACCGATGCATCGAAAATGGAGGAGGATTTACAACATATATTAGCGTAACTCGGTAATGGTTTAGATTATTAAATAAACTAAACAAACCGAAATTCCGCAATAAAATTATAATATTTAGCGTAATCACGATGGTCATTGTGCAAATTTGCAGTGCATATTAATCTTGAGCATACCACTTTTATTTTTTCTGCAAATGTGCTATTTTTCTAAAATTTATTCTGGCAACACAAAAACAATTTGTACTGGATTTTACTAATATGCGTCGTCTGAAAGTTTAAGTGCTCTATACGACATTTGTTTTCTAAGTTTTGCACTACATATATACCATTTAGTGGCGTATAGAGCAAAATTTCAATACAAAACATGGAAATTGATTGCTGCTGTACATTTTGCTCTACGTGGAGTTAGTATTGCTTAATGCTAATATTTATCAGTATATTTAAAGAATTATTAAGATAATATTTTATCTTACTCTTTAAAAAGTTGAGTAAAAAAAATTCTAAATTGATCCCTATATACTTGTATTTTACTGTGCAAAAAATTGCACCTCGACTAATGAACTTGTGATGACAATTAATATATCATAATCATTATTTGTGCGTTAAGTTTCAGATCTTCATTTCACAATGTCGTTTGTGCAAAAAAAAAAATATATAAAAAAAAGAAAAAGTGATAAAGAAACTGTTGAAGATGTATCAAGTGTAGAGTTATTTTTCCCGGAGTTTTTTATCCCGCTCCATATAAATAATACAAAGTAATTAGTAGTTTGTTTCAAATTAATAAAAAAAACTTTTTTTTTAAAAAGCGTAAGGCAACTTGTTAACAACTAGGGACCGGATTTTTATGCAGTTAAAATCGAATTTTATGTGCATAAAACATACACTTAAAATAGAAAAATATGCGCTATAAATTGAAAAAATATGCACTTTAAATTTTTCTTAACACATTTTTTAATCATAAACAAAACATTAAAATAACATAAAATCTAATATTACAATAGTCTCAGAGATAAATCCGTAATTTGAAGACTTAAAAATTATCCGAAATTTTATATTTGGTAAATTTGTTATTTTTTTTTTGTACTGCATTACCATCGTTCCAACACATCCTTGAATTGTTCAGCATAATACACAACTGATTTCAGCCACATTGTTGTTTTAGGATACTTCTCCTAATATGCGACAAAACGCGATGTGCTTTGCAAAATATTTTTTCCCCATTTTATCCCAAAAATGCACCAAAAATATGCAATGTCAGCAATATATGCAAAAATATGCATTTAAAGCAAAATATGCAAAAATTTAAAATAAAATGGCATCAATTTTATTTACAATTTCTTGTTTCGAAAAGATATTAAGTTTATGTTGATCTCAGACTGACGACAACAAATATGCATTTGCATAAAAATCCGGACCTAGCTTATTACCATGTTTCCGAAAAAGTTCGTTCACTTTTTCACCGAGATTGGACAAATAGTCTAAATCACAATCCGAAGTAATTTTTCTTTTTTATAAACAACGTCTATATCAGTCAAATGTATGTCAAGGTTGCATCAAACGGATTTCTTCTTACAAGATCCACCTGTAATCTTTAGGACAATGTGTTTTTAAAACTGTATGTTGTAGTATCTTACACGAGTTTCCATAGTTTTTTTTTATTTCGGTTTCCCTGCACTTCCCGGTTATATAAGCCGTCACAAAATGAAACAAAGTTATGTTTATCACCTCATAAACATATCGTCATATCTTAAAAAAAATTTTAATTTTAAGTTAATTAAGCAAAGTGTTCCTTCATACTTTCTCGTAACAAAAAATCGGTATTATATCTCAAACTGAACCGAAGTTATAGCAAAATATATCTTTAAATCGGTACATTTTGAAAACTTTAATCGCATTTTGCCAAGCTCGATTTTTTTTGTAGATATGACTTTGCTGCAATAAAGGAGCGATATTTTGGATATCTCCTATTTTTAAGACTTGTCCATGGACAATTTAAATTTACTGCTTGCATCTTATTTTGAATTTATGTTCTTTATAAACTCTTCACTTCACTAAATTTATTAATTACCAACTGTTGGGCGGCACATTCTACTTTTTGTAGATTTATTACGTCAGTTGGCATTGATTTACGAACGTACTCACTTCTTGTTGTTGATCTAATCCACAACCCATCAACAGATGCTAATTTTTAGAGAATAGAAAACTAAATTTCAAAGTATAAATAGCTTTTTTCTGAAACTATGAGGAACTCTTATTTCCCGGGATCCCGCAACAAAAATCCCGGGAAAACGGGAAATAAAATAATTGAAATTCCCGGGACGGGAAAAACCCTAATCAAGTGGTAACTAAAAATAATCGGCTTTTCGTTTCCCAACTGTTGACTCTCATTATTGTCGCGCATCAACCAGAAGACAATATTCAAGTGCAGATTTATTTATCGCGAAAGTGTATGCACTTTACGTGGAACAACAACGCTCCAAACCTTTTTGAGAAAAATTTTATAAAGAGCAATTCAACCACAATTTAATTTGTCCTTTAAAAACTAGAAAAGACCAATGTGACCGTTGCGTACAATTTGCAATTAAAGATCCAACGGAGGATGAAATTGAAGAATTAAATATTCACTGATGTGAAACGAATGGCATTAATGTAGAACGTGACATAGATCGCCGAAATCAAGACCCTTTTTCTGTTATTGTATGTTTTGATTTGCAAAGCGTTTTCAACCTTCCTAAATGGGTTGTTGCATCGTAATTTTACTATAAGCGAAAAGTAAATATTTACAATATGACTGCTACAATTATTTTTCCCAATAAGAAAACTTTAACGGTCATGGAGGTAACGAAATAAGTAGTTGTATATACAACATGCTAAATACTTTGGTAATAAAACATCCAACTATACAAAATATGTGACCTTCTCCGAGAAAAGGGACCTAAGAGTGGATTCTGGCACCTAAAAGGGTGCTATGCAACTTTAAATGCGTTTTTCTCAAAACGTAATTTTCACACACTGGGTCACTTTTCTCGAAGAAGGTCACATTTACAGTATAACTCGGTTAATTACCCCACGCTCAAATGCCTTTCACGCTTATTTACCTTGAGTTTAAATCCCCGTTTTTTTTCTTCAATTTTTCAAACAAAAATCCACGTTTTATTGTCATACGCTTAATTATCCAATTCCGGTAATTGCCTTAAAAATTAAACTCCCAAAACAAAATTAAACCTAAATTTCCAGTACTATTTAACAACAGCAGAGCAAGTAATGCAACCAAGTTTACATGTTAATAATTTGAAAATATGCGCTAAAAATTGTTTAAACAAATAAGCCCAAAAAATATTCCATAAATAATTATTTGCATTAAATGAAACTTTATTCAGGATATGTTAATTTATATCTGAAAAAGGCAAAAATGACTACCTAAGTTAAAAAGTAAGTGCCGGTTCACACACGTCAAGTTTGACTCGTCAAGTCTTGAGTTTTTAGGAGAGAGGGGAAAAGAAATGGCATTCTCTTTTCCCTTCTCTCTTAAAAGCTCAAGACTTGACTTGACTTGACTTGTGTGAACCTGCACTAAATTAAGAAGTAAATTTTGTTATAATAACTTTTTAAAATGTATCTTATAATAACTTATGAATAGTTTTTATTTAATTTTTTTTTTCAAATTTATATACTGTTTTTTTTTATAAATAATTTTAGATGTGTTTTATTGCTTTGTTAATGCCATTTTGCTCTACGTGTATGTAATTGCAAGGAAATATGACTAAGGTGGCGTGTAGAGCAAACAGGAATTTTATTACCATTGGAAAATATACCGTTGTAGATGGGGGTTTCCAAAGTAACGGTCGTTACCGATTTTCGGAGTTTTTTAAATAAAATTACAACCTACCCAAATGTCCCACGAGGATTGCTCAATTTTGGACTAACGAAAGTTCAAGCAACGGCAGCAACCAAAAGAATTCATAAAAAATGTAATTTCAATACTTTTTTTGACCATTAAAAAAGTAACGGTCGTTACTTTATAAATGTGCTGTTTTCAAATGTCAGCTACAAACATCATGTATTGTTAAATTTTGCGCAGGATAAGTCAACTAAAATATCTGATTAAATTCTTTGAAATGTTTTGTTTAAGGAATGGATTTACAGTGCACTCGGGAAAACGTCAACACTCGTTTACGTCAACATCCCAAAACGTCAACCCTTTTTTTTTTACATTGCCTACTCTAAAACGTCAACCCAACTATAAAGCTCTAAAACGTCAACTCTGAATAAAATAAAATTTCGAATTTAGCAGCAGTTAAAATACACACATTTGTACAGACACACATTTATTTTATGAAATCAATTCAGAAATTGGGGATCCACCTTGTAAGTAGAGTAAAAAAAATTACAACTGTATGTCTGTATTGTCTTTTTATTTATGTTCAGTTGCTTTTTTGTGCAGACAATAAAACCAAGCGAAGCCGTCGAAATATTTAACAGGGCTTTGGATTGGGCTCAATGCGAGAATGTTGAGCAAAATGACTTAAATGTATTAAGACGTTTAAGAGAGAAGGCTCTCTTCCAAGTGTTGGATAGAAAAAAACAGCAGAAAAAAATAACAGATTTTTTTAAATGCATATGTGTGCATGTAAAATTAAAAATATGATCTCATTTAAAATGTATTCTTTTAGTTCCAGTTGTCTTCTATGGTTTTAGTCAGGTTGAATGCCTTTTATATTTCCTTTTTGAATTTGTTTATGTTTGGATTTAGTTTATAATTAATAAAAACGTTTAAAAGCACATTATCGATATGTTTTTTATATAAAAATTTTACATTCGTAAACGTCAACAATTTGTTAAACGTCAACACCCGCGGTTTTAATTAGTTGACGTTTTCCAGAGTGCACTGTATTTTCAAACCAAAGAAATAAGTTACCAAAAAAAAATTTTTTTTTAAAGTAACAGTCGTTACATTTAAAAAAATCAACAGTTTTTTGTGTTTGAATTCATTTATTATGGATAACTCAAAGTAGCATATTTTTGTAAGAATAAAGAAAATTAAAGTTAATCTTTCGGAAAATGACAGATACATTTAAGGGGTAATTTTCTGTGGAAACACCCAGATGCAATCTGAAGATAAAAAGCATCTATTCAGAATTGTCTTTTTAAAACGAATATGTGGTATAAAAATCAAAAACTCCTATCGATTAGTTTTTCAGAAAAAAAGTCTGAACCTTCAAAATCGATTCTCTCTTTTTGACGACGATATGTTATCGCTCATATGTATATAACCATTCATGAATTTTTTACATAAATGAAAACTGTAAAATACATAGTAAGATCGAGAAGATTAATTCAATTCAATAATAATTTGTTTAATATATTTAATTTGGTATTAGTTTTATGGGATACAAAAGACGAACGGCATTTTTGTTTGTAATTTTTCAAAATTTCTTAAAACTTTGTGTTAAGACTTGTTCCGTTGTGTATGTTTGCTTTAGATAACAATATAAAAAAAATTTCAGGTTTGTTTCATAAAGCTTTTTCCCAATTTAGTTCATATCAAAGATTGTATCCCAATTTAGTTCATATCAAAGATTGTAGATGTCGCCTAACTGAAAAATTTTTAAACTAAAGTTACAATATTTTTAGTGATAAATATTATTTTAAATTAGGAACTCACACATTGTTTTAAACATTCTAAATTCTAAAGCTTTTAATGGTTATAAATAAAGTTAAAAGAGAAGTTAGCTCTAAAGAGACTGTGTAAAGCAAAGTTGCCCAATCAGTTTTATATTTTTATAAATACATACATATGTATAATATTCTTATTTCCTCCGGAATAAAAAGTCGATATTTTTCCACATTTTAATAATAAAAAATGACATTACATATTATAAATAATAAGTTTAATTGTATTTTTTTTATGCAATGAATTTATTTTTGCTAAAACTTTGAAATCTACATATAAATACAAGTGTATGTATAAAATTAGAAAAATAAGCGGTCAGTCTATCTTTAAAGCCAATAAACATAGAAATAAAGATTTTACCAAATTCGTAACTTATCTAATAACATGTAAAAATAAATTTCGAAATTCGAGAGTTTGTAAAAAGTACCACTCCTTAGTACTTTTTACAAAACATTTTTCTCCATTCATAAACGTATTAAATTATGCATTCCCACTGCAATATTGAAATTTATAATATGTAATACATATTATGTATGTACATTAGGGTGGCCGTTATTTACTTTTTTTTTATTTCTTAGATTCTCGCCCCCCAAATCGGTTCAGTTTTATGTAAAAAAAAATACAAAAAAATTTCGTAGCGAGAAATTGTGTTTTAGGGGGGACGTCCGCCCCTCAAAGTTTGCCATCAAGCCATTTATTCAAATGTAATTTGTTTGCATATTACTATCTCTTAAAAACAACATTTTACAAGAATATGATATATGGCAATATTTTAGCTCTTCTAGTCAACAACATTAGCTTCGAAGAAAGTTTTTTGCTAAAATTAATATTTTAGAAAATAATTAAGAAAATAACAACAAAATACCAAACTTTTTATATACGTTTTAAATATATAAAAGCCGGATTTAATGTCAAGTGACAAAATTTTGAAATCGATGTCTTCCGATTAGGATGAAATTTGCACCAAGGTTAGTCCTATTGGATGGTAGCTTAGACACAAATTTTCAACAAGATCGGTCAAAAAGTTTCAGAGTTAGAGGCGGTCAAAGTTTGAAATTTTGGCCATACAAGTATTTTTTCTCATCCATGTAACTTATTACCTATTGGTGTTAGCAAAATTTGTCCCAAGTAGCTTCGATAGCTATTTTATCAATCTTTTTGAAAAATTTTTTGTTTTTTTTTTTTATTCAAAATTAATAATAGTTCGGTACCTATACATACATATATCCTTTTATTCAAATACATACCCTGTAGGAAGTCAAACACATTTTTAAGTAACTTCTAACTGGTTTATGAATAACCACATCTAGTTGATTAAGTGACTTTTTTCCTTATCGCCGACTCATTATTTTAACATAGGCATGTCATCATAGGCAGTAGTCAATTGGTTATCTTTGCATGACTTTTTAACTGACTACTAACAACTTATTTTTCAACCAATTTGTAGTTAATTATTAGTATAGTCGGTTTATAATAAATTATTTAAATTTTAAATAATCGTTGTCAAAAAAATAAACATATGTACTTATAATCATACGTACATATGTATGTATGTATATCTATATATATTTTTATATAGAAATAATTATTTAAGAAAATTTTGCATCAAATTAGTTTAAAAGATGATGTATAATAGTGCTGAAATAAATACGCTACACAATTGCTTGTACATATGTACATACATAAACAGATTTGTATTGCTTTAATTTTTCATTATTTTAATATGTTTGTATATATTTTTTTCATTTGACTTCATGGCATGCTTGTTTTACTTATTTTTTTTTTATTTGTGTTTTACATGTGCCTCAATGCAATATGTTTGGTTAATATCTGCATGAGATTTGAACAATTTTGTTCTCTATTTTCAAACTTATGTAACGTCAAACAAAAGAAAATAAGGAATCAAAAAAGCATCCAAAATCAAATAAATTACTTTGAGGTTACATAGGTAAATAATGACAACCCTCCCTAACGAACATACCAGGTACTTATGATGCTAGGGATAAAACTAATTTTTAATGAAACTATAGAAAACTTTAATAATGTCGGGGGCAGATATATTAGAAATAAATTTTTTTAGTTTTTGAATTTGCAAAAAATATGTTGAACTGTGTCGTTTAATTTCAATATCGTGGCACGATTAGAAACCGTACTTTTTGTTCAAAAACTGATTGCTAAATTGCAAACTGTGCATTTCTACAATTTTGCAATAAAATTTTTTCCAAGCAAACAACTTTTAATAGAACTTTCCCTGATAAATAATTAGTGGCTAAAAATCCATGGGAACTTTAAAAACTTTTTATAATGTTTAAATTATAAGGAGTTTCGCTTATCATCTCGCATACGGAAGGCATGAATTTTATATGTTGAGTTCCCACTTTGTAGCAATACATTTTTGACACAAAAAGCGTTTTTTTCAACGCATATAAAAACTGGTGAGCGTAGCTATAAGATTTACTCACTGAATGTTTTTTCCACTTATTTTTTAGTATTCTCCCTTACAAACCTGCCGTGACACTTTATTTTTTTTTTATAAAACTTGTTAAGAGTTTGTTCACTTACTTAACTGCATCTCTGTATGTCTAATTGCTAAGCGCATAATTACGCGTTTATTTTTTTAAATGTACCATCAGTGCTTCGCAAAATAATACAAATTTTTATTGGGTGGTTATGAAAATACTATATTTTTCACACGATTAAAAAAAATGTTAAAAATAACTGATTTACTCCCAATTTCACTAAGTTCAGTTATAATTAAATATCAGTTATAGCTGTCAAAATATATTGTTAACTGGAAGTTAAAGTAATATGTAGTTAGTTTTAACTGAACTTGGTGATAGTAAAATTTTAAATCGTTACAGTTTATTATATTCATACATACAAATACACGAAAAATGTAGTAAATAATTAAGTGTACCATTTTGTGATGCATTTTATTTAATTATTTCATAAATACGTTCCTTTCTTGATTTCCGTTTTATCATTTCATTAGTAGGAATTCAAAAGACAATTTCCCCTCCTAGTGGCAGCACTTTTTTCCGTTTCCATTTTTGCGGTTGTTTCTTGTAAGATATTTCTTCCTCCTTTCATTCCTTGCCAGTCTATTAAAAATATTCAAAGCGATCGGTGCATTAAGTTTTGTGTGGTGTTGTTCAATTCGATTTATTTACTAAAATAGTGTTTGGAATTAATTGCTAAGTAGTGAACATAATAATTATTGTGTGTTTTATAAAATAAAAGTGTTTGAATTATATTATTTCTTTAATGTGTACAGGTATTTGTGTTTAATAATTTGCAAATTTTCTATCATTTTGTTTTTGTCCCATGATGTTAGTGTGTATGTATACTTGAATTAAAAGTTGAGGAAAAGCTTAGTTTTGTGAGTTTGTAGAGTTTTTCTAAAGAGTTCAAAGTAGAGCTTTTAAAATTTAATTTAAAAAAAAAGATGCAGATGTCACTTTCTCAAATTTTAGGGCAAGTTATCACAAAAGAGCTTTTGAAGTGAAGACACTTAAAAAATATTGTAATCAATGTTCCAAAAAGACTCAGCGTTGTCAGAATGATGATTTATTTTGTCATATTTTTGATGATTTTTTTGACAAAAATATGATTTAAAGATTTTTTTTCTTAAATAATGATTTTTTATTTTTTAAAATTTATTAGATTTACTTTAAGTTTGTTTGTACAAAACACACAATTTTTTTAACAGCCAATTTCTAAAACAATAACGTTTTGTTTAAGCTTGTTGTTTATTCGTTTTGCACACTTTTGCACCCAGTTAAAGTACTAAGTACCAAAAGGAAAAACTAATGGAATTTAAGAAGCTTTTAGTTTGAAACTTTCACCTTCCTTATTTATCACAATTTTTAAACAAATGTATGTACATATATATTTTCCTTATTTGTGTGTTCCTCTTTTTTATCTTTCCATAGCTTTTTTAAGCCCACTGTTTTTAAGCGGATTAGGATTTTGTTTTAGACCCATGGTTTCTTCGGAGAATTTTCTTAGAATTTTATGTAGATTACGTTTTTCCTATACGATTTTTAAAAAAAAATCGACCCGCCCTAATGTACATACATACTTTGAAAAAATGGCAAACAAACATGACAAAATTCGTACTTTTGGTACTTCTCGTTTACACGTTTTGTTTAAATAATTTTGCTCAAAGGGTAACAATTCGTACTTTTGGGATCGTTTGTAAACAAGGTTTTGGCTTATAGAAATATTTTACAAATAAGTTAATATGTTTGTAGAAAACTACATAAAATTTCTGTAACTTTGTTTTTGGATAAACCCTTTTCTTTACATCTTGCTCTAATTTTCACGTTAACGGATCAAGTGTAAAAGCTAGTATTGATTGAAAATAAAATTTTTCAAATAATAATTTTAACAAAAATTATGAAATACGTTAATTTGTTTTTTAGGAATATTTGTTTCTTTAACCATCTTTCGGTTTATCGTCGTTTAATATTAACATATGTATATAAAAACAATTGAAGAGAATAACATTTAAAGGAAATAAATTAGCGATATTATAAATAAAATAAAAATTTGTAAATTAAATTTGAGATATTGGCGTGATATATTAATTCGTTACGTTGTTTCGTGGTCGGGCTTGGAAGTGTTCGTTTCGTTCGTTTAGCTTTTTGTTCGGTTTTCGTCGGTTGTGGTATAAAAGTGAAAATAAAACAAATTGCAATTGTTTAACAAATTCAAAAAAAAATTTCGAGTTTAATCAACAGAGTGACATTTCTATTAACAGGTAATTCATTGTTTTTTAAGGTATAACTTTTATAAATCGTAGTATTAACTGCCGTAAATGAATTCGTTTTAGAAAATTGTTAAAGAAAACAACAGTTGAAATCTAAATTTAATAGTTTTCCCATCAAAACGACTTTCAACACGAAGTAAATATGAAGTATTATGATTTCCCAAACTGTTACAAATTGTGCATTAATAAGTAATAAATAATCCACTTAAGTTGAAAGATATGCAATATATTTTATTTTTATACCGACACCACCATAATGGAGATGGTATTGTGCTTTATGCTGATGTGTCTAGTATTTGGACCCGACCCACCATTTAGTAGACCGATCAACTCAGAATAACTTTTTGAATTGATCTTTCGATGTCCGTACAGCTGGCTGGCAATTTTGGAGATCATTTTATGAAATTTTAGAAAAACGCATTTAAAGTTATTCTACACCCTTTTAGGTACCAGAATCCACTCTTAAGTCCAACCCCGTTTTTTGGTACACTAGGTCCCTTTTCTTGGAGTCACATATGCGTTTTGATTGCCATAACGAGCAAGCTTTTTAAAACTGGTGAGAATCTTTCCCGAATTAAGCATTTGTGCTCAAAAACCGACTAAGACTTAATTTGGATCAAACATTTTTTATTGAAATCTAAATTATCCCACTATATTATTTTGGAATATTTATAAATGTTGGTATTGATATAAAATTTGTCAGTGATTACTTTTACAATAGCTAATATGCCATGGTAAAATTTTGCACTGGTAGCTCCAAAATTTTTACCATACTCACTATAAGATGAAAAAATCTTATTTAGATTACTCAATCACTATAAGATTATTAAGATATAGATATCTTCACAATATTTGATATAAAGAACTCATATTGATGAATCCAAACCCCCCGAATAACCTCAAATTTGTGGGCTTCGCTGATTAACCCGTTAAAGTTTTAGTACCTTTTAGCGTAACAAAAGGTAAATAATTTTATATTTCTTAATTAGGGGGGTGCTTTAATACCATGGGAGATAAGGCCATGATGGCTTTATCTCTCATTCAAAAGGGAGATAAAGTCTTTTATTTTTTTTTGCATTTGAATGGGAGATAAAGCCATCATGGCATTAGCTCCCATAAGTAATATTAGAAAATGGTTTTATCTCTCATTTCAGTTTTGAAGAACTTTTGCATTTTACATTGATTAATAGTTTTCTTATTTTTTAATTAAGAAGTAATGATTTGCCCTTTTACTAAAGTTAAGTATTGAAATCTGGCTTCTCATACTGAAGTTGTTCTGCGTGGGGGCCTGCGGCCGTGCTTACAGGTTTTCTCCTCCAGTAGGACGCGGCAGGTGGCTTCGCTGAAAAAAGTTTTCCTGCGTGCGTCACAAGAATAAAAAATGTCTTTTCCCGGAAACAGTAAATTTAAGTATTGAAATATGGCTTCGCATACTAAAGTTTTTCTGCGTGGCGGCCTGCGGCCGTGCTTACAGGTTTTCTCCTCCAGTAGGACGCGGCAGTTGGCTTCGCTGAATAAAGTTTTCCTGCATGCGTCACAAGAATAAAAAATGTCTTTTCCCGGAAACAATAAACACTAAAGTATTGGAATCTGGCTTCGCAAAAATATGGCTTTGTCTCTCATTTGCGAAAAAAAATATGGCTATATCTCTCATTTCGCAAAATTTTAAATATGACCTTACCTCTCAATGATTGGGCAATACGGCCATTATGGCTTTATCTCCCATTTAATTGAGCAATATGGCCTTATCTCACATGGTTTTAAAGCATGTGCTTATGTGCTTTTGTGCCAAATGTAGTAGATTTAGGTGATATTCAAATAGTAGATAATGAACGATGTGGGCTACTCTATTTTAATATTTTGAGAAAATTTAGGAGGGATTATTTAAAGTAAGACGTTGTGATGTGCCGGAAGTTTTCCCATATTTAAAAAAAAAAGAATTATAAAATTTTGTCGTTACTTAAATTTTTTAGCAAATTTAAAGCGTTTTGCTTAAATTTATTTTTTTAAAACTTATATAATAAACAAATTAGAAATATATACCAACTTTGTGTGGTATTTTAAAAACAACAGATTTTTTGAAGAAAAATAACAACGATAGAATATAATTTAATTTTTTTTTTAAATAAGTAAGTATTTCCATGTTAACTTATTATACCCTCCACCACCACTAGTGGTGAATAAGGCTATACTAAGTTTATCATTCCGTGTTAAATTTTTTTAGTAACATACATCTTAGAGCCCATAAAGTACATATGTATATGTATATATTCTGGCACCTTGAGTATTTCTGTGATAGAGGCTTATGTTTATAAAGCGCTGACAAATAATTCGCAAAAAAAATTTTTACTCCCAAAATTTTTGCGATACCGATTTGTTGGGGTTGGGAATATAGGTTTGCTCCCATAAGAAGGGTGGTACAATTTTAAGGGCCGATGATAATGTTGAATTAAACATATTTTTATTAGGAAATTATGGAAATTTCTTTTTATTATGGTAATATTGGTATGGTTCAATTATGTATGGAACAAAATATCGGCGTCCTCAGCGGCACACCTCCATCCGGTGGTATAAATCTTCGATGACGCTGAGGCATAATTGAGGTTCGATGCAGTTAATGTGCAGAATTATCTCATCCTTTAGCTCTTGAATTGTTGCTGGCTTATCGACGTACACCTTTTTTTCAAATAACCCCAAAGAAAGAAGTCCAAGCTGTGTGGCAAGTGGAACCGTCCTGTTGAAACCACATATCGTCCACATCCATATCTTCCAATTCGGGCCATAAAAAATTCGTTATCATCTCACGATAGCGAACACCATGCACAGTAACTGCCTAACCGGCCTCATTTTTGAAAAAAAAAATACCGCCCGATGATGCCGCTAACCCATAAACCACACTAAACAGTCACTCTTTGAGGGTGCATTGGCCAAAATGCGGCAATTCTGGTTATTGACGAATCCACTGAGGTAAAAATGTGCCTCATAACTGAATCACGAAGTGTACGATATGCATTATGATTTGAACGACCATTTTCATAATAACCCTGAATAACTTTAAAACATTGCTCGATTGTGTATCTTTCCATGGTTCAAATTGAGCTAGTCTAAAATTGAGAAATGTCAAATGAAATGCAGAAAAAAACTTAACGTTAAAATTTAACCACCCGGCACAAGGAAAACATGCAATTGCATATTTTTGGTTTCCCTGATAATTACTTTTTATTTTTGTTGTATTAAATTTTTGTTTTTAAAAATTAAAAAAAAAAATTTATAAAAAATGACTTAAGCTACGTCCCGTTGTTTTCGTCAAATATTAGATAAGTGTTACCGTAGCTTTAGTACTATTGGGACCGAAAAAGTACGATTTGAAAAGTTCGTTGGTACGATGTTGGTTTTCTCATTTACAATCCCTGATTAAAATATTAGTTAGAAATGTGTACTATTAATTAAATTCAGTACTGATTTTCCGCCTGCAAAATAATTGATCATATCAATTAACATATTTGATAGTTTGAGCTTTTCTTGCTGTTGAGTTTCAATCAATTTTACAATTTAATTTAAATGTGACCACAAGCAAAAGAGACTATATAAAACGTAAACACAAATTAAAATATATTTTTTTAATCTTATTGAAACAAATAAAAAATTGTTTGATAGTTTAATAAATGTTTTAAGTTTGTTTGTATGTTTTCATATTTGCAAATATGTATACTCACAAACATTATCATTTTTATTTTCAATTAAGGCAAATTAATTGGAACAATTAAAAAAATTGTTTGAAACAGCATTACTTGATTTAATTGAAAAAATTTTGTTAAAAAAATGTTCTGTGTCATAAAATTAATTAATGGAATAAAAAAAACCAAAGTACAAAACAACCGAAGAATTTAATGTTTTATTCGGTGGAGTAAGCTTTAATATATTTCTTTTTATTCAACAATATTGGATTGTAAAATAGAATATATTTTATTATCGGGTTTATTACAATATAAGAGTAATTGTTAAATTTTATTCGTTGATTATTTATTATATGTATAGTTTTTTTTTATAAATAGTTGTTTTTAAAACATGTTGTCATAAAATTGGTAAAATAAATGACGGGAGCGCAAACTATTTTAATCTATATTAGGCTGGAGCGTCGGTGTATGAAGGAAAAAAGTCATACAAAAAATTTCGAATATGTAACTCCAGAATGTTGTTGCATTTACCTAAATTATATACAACAATTTTTAGCTGTAATACATACATTTCTATCCGCTGAAAGAATAGAAAAATATCAATTTGACAAGTTAATCTTTTTTTTATTCAGATAAACCGGTTTGATAATTTTCACCAATAAACATAAACACTAAAAAAATACAAAAAAAAATCTAAATATTTGCGAATATCGCCAAAATGCGCATAAGAAAAAGTAAATGAATTTTAAATTCATGATCAGCGACCTTAGCTTAGAAATTTGTTTTAATTAAGATATGACAACAACTTAGGAATTTAAAAATCGGTCATTTCAATTTGTCTTAAATCTGACCTTTATGTATAAGAATTGTAGATATTTTGAGTGTAATGAGTTACGACAGCTATAAAATATTTTAAATGTTGCATCACATGATAGTTCACAAATTGATCGAAAAAGTCTCATCTTCAAAATATTGATGCTGCGATAGAGGTCTAAAAGTAGGTCCAATTTTTTTTCGTTATTTTTCCCATGTAACAGAGAATAAAATGCAACGTTTTAGTTTTAATTCGAAATTGAAATTGAATTAAAATGAAAAAATTATAACGCTCCACCCTAATGTATATACGTAATAATTAAATTGTTGTGAATACCAATCAATTAGGTGTTTGTTGTAAAAAGTGTCCTTTGATGTATTTAATTAAAATTTTACTTTTTTATTATAACGTATTTTTACATTACGTAAAAAAAACAGCTAAAAATATTTAAAATAACAAAAAGAAAATCATTTATTTAAAATCAAAAGAAATAAAATGTTTATTTCTATAAAACTACGATATTCGAATACTTAACTTAAAAAAACTAATATATCGAACCCTTATAGCAATAATGATGTAACCAACAAAAATAAAATTTTATGGGAGAAGGTTTTTTTTTAAATATCTTAAATAATTAATTAAAAATATGTACATATATCGACCATTTTTCTTTGGTACATTATACTCGTAGGTTAATGTATATATATATGTATATTAAGATTAATGGGGGACTCGTTTTTTTAAACGGGAAATTTCAATTTTAAAATCACTAAAAAAATAAACATTGTTTAAGCTTCGTTCACAATCCCAGAAACATTTTCTCTTGGTGTTCATAATAGAGAACAAGAAAAGATCAATATAATACATTTATTATTATTTTTTACAACAATTTTAACATAATATTTTCATTCAAAACTAAATAAAATTATTTTAAACGTCAGAAACAATTTCATACAAATTGTTGCTGAAGTTCTAGTTGACTTAACTTTTAAAAAAAAACTTCAGTTACATTTTTGTTTAAAAAAATGAAAGCAAAATATATGAAATAGTTTGGGAAGAATTAAGATAGAAGAAAAATGAAATTGTTACTCTGATTGCGAACAAAGCTTTAAGCTTCGTTCACAGTCCCAGAAACATTTTCACTTGGTGTTCATAATAGAGCAACAATTTTTTTCGCCACCACAAACATTTTTCATTAAGAAACTGTTTGCAAATTTTACCCACATCAATATTATGCATTTATTATTATTTTTTTACAACATTTTGTTAAAATTTTCATTCAAAACTAAATAAAATTATTTTAAACGTCAGAAACAATTTCATACAAATTGTTGCTGAAGTTCAAGGCGAATTCATACAAGGTGGTCTTATTTTGAAAACGTTTACAACACTGTAAAATATGTTAACGTTGTGTCAAAAATAATACAACACAGTAGTAAACAATTTAAACAAATATTTCATTTTCTTTTTAATTTTAAATTGTTTATTTTGAAATTTAATGATTTAAAAAAATTTTAAATTTCATTATTTAAAGCGAAACTAATAAAATTTAGTAATTATTCTCCAGAACCACATGAACGGTTTAACATATTGACACAAGGTTAGTAATCAGCTGTTGCTTACGTAGCAAGATAAGGTCACCTGGTGTAAATTCGCCTTGCTGAAGTTCTAGTTGACTCAACTTAAGTTACATTTTTAAAAAATTTTAGTTACATTTTTGTTCTAAAAAGAAAGGAAAATATATGAAATACTTTGGGAAGCAAAAACGAAATTATTTCTCTGATTGTGAACAAAGCTTTAAACTTAAAACAATTCATTCAATTTTTACACAAATGATCCATTCTCAATAGGCTGATAAAAACCTAAATTTGCTAACCTTAAAGGCTTATGGCAAGGCTCATCTATCAGGTCTGCTTACTTGTACAAAAACAAAATACGATTCTTTTTAGTTGTCAAAAATTTACTACCACATATACAAAGCAAAAGGAAAAAACGTGTATGTGTGCCATACCATAAACTTAAACAAACGTATACATGCACATGTAAGCAAAATGTAAACAACTTTTGACAACTAAAAAGAACATAAACAATGATCATCAGGCTTCTTGCACAGACCTTTTCAATGGGCCTTGGCTTATGGTTTTCGAAATATTAAAAGTTTAAATGGATTAACATAATTTAGAATATTTCTCGTTTAAAAGGTGTAAAAACTAACGGATTTGTTTTGACACTCGCGTGAGTTGGAAATCGCTTAGCTTTCAACTCGCGCATTTTGCTTTCGATTTGTCATATTTCGAAGTTTTATTCGAAAAGTAAAAACACGTTTTTTTATAAAGAATAACCGGAAACTTCGTTTAAATTATTCACAGCACCGACAACATACGTTTTTCGGAGATATATATTATATTAGCTGTTTATTGCATAAGAAAACAATAGACATATAAAATTAAAAAGACCAAAGAACATATTTTATATTTCATATATGGACGTATGTAATAAAAAAAATTGTGAGAAAAATCTACTAGTTTTTATGCAAATACAAAGAAAAAATTTTAATTTATTCATTATTTCTATTATTGTTTTTCAGATGTTTAGTTTAGCCTAAATTCATCAGTATACTCTTGCCACTTTAACTCGCCGAAAGTCTTGTGATTTACAGAACACCTCTCATGCGAGTTCAAATCATAATCGGAAATGTTATGCAATATGAGTGTAAGAACATACACGTAAAACTGTGCGTTATGTAATTATGGGGTCTCACGCTCGGGGAATTTTTAAATTCTTACGATAATGCACCCTCCCAAATATTTAACTTATTACACGCCTTTGTTAAAAAACGGTACCCTACACAACAATAGGGAGGCTATGATGTGTTTGTACAGATCTATGTAGGTTAGTTTAAAAATAAAGGCTCAAATTCACACCCTAACCATAGTGACCATGATAGAGTACTAATAAGAAAAGAATGAGAGAATAAAAATCTTAAAACCCAAGAATGGAGAAAATATCTAGTGGAAGATAAAAAAAACTGACAAAAAAAAAACAACCCTACTTAACAAAACTACTGCCCTATATAGGTTTGTTGCACACATAGAAATAGTCATGTCTATCGTGAATAAAAAGGGTACAGTCCCTTCGAAATTTTGCTTTTGCCCACACATTTTTTAGGTAAAAGGGAACAAGTTTCGAGGCAAATTTTATTCACGATAGGTGTGACTCATTCTAGTCTCCTTATATGTAGGGCACCAATAAGTTGGTTAAAGGTATCAATAAGTTCAGCATACGCATGACCACTTGTTTAATAAAGCTGGTTATATTAAGATGGGTATCTTGGTAACCAAAAAAACCATTCAACAAATGACACTCAGGAATCCTACCAGTATGAAAGCTTTTTGTACAAGAATGAATTAGAAATGTGTTCAATTAGGCCTTCCAATTATCCCAAAGCCAGCTAATACCCATAATAAATCCAATCAAATCCTTCAGCTTAGCGCTAGACATTACTCCTAGTATATTTAGGATTTGTCCGTCCTCCCATTCTAATATTCGCCTCTGTATCTTAGAACAGTGGCATTGTATATGTTCCACTGTTTCAAGTTCCTCCATATCACTAAAATTCTGGCCAGTTGGATTTCTAATCAAAAAACATTTTCTAATCTTTCCCAAAAAAAAAAACATCTGTTGTCTTATTTATGTTTCACCTGCCAAATTGTCTAGTGCCAATTGCACAGACTTTTCATTGCCGCTAATGTTGCCTAAGCTAATTTATGAGTAACCTTAATGCTTTCGTACAATCGCTTACTAGTTGACTAGACTTTACAAAATATACTCCGAGCCTAGCTATCGACATACAGAGTGACTTTTGTCCCTTTTTCAATGTTCTCTGCTTTTAATTCTGTTGCTTTAAGAATACCTTAAATTTTCGCCTGAAAAACAATGCACCCATTAAAAATTTTATACGACCTTCTGTTCTCTCAATTCTCTTTGAACACCGTTTTAACATCGTTTAAAATGACGCTTAATAATATCTTATAGGATAAAGTCAAAGGGCCATTATAAAATAGTTTTTAAAAAGTTTTAACTTAAATAATTTTGTTTGTTTTCATTATGCAATAATTTATCGTTTTCAAACGGTGCTTTTTATAAAATTACGATAAAACTACCAACTTTAACCACCAGATGAAAAATTTTGGGAAATTATTAAAGTTTTGTCCAAACATACTTCTTACATACGTACACATTTCTTTTAAAATTTTAATTTTTGTTTTTTATAAAATAAGCGACTTAAAGTTTATTTTTGTTAAAATGGCCCTAAGCAAAATAATGAATAAATTAATGAGTTATTAGTTTTGGCGTTAACGTAACAAAATCAAAATTGTTGGAGTTTCAAAAGAAAAAAAACTTAAAAAATTGTTATAAAACAATTCTTAATGTTTAAATCATTTTGTTAAAAAAAATAAGTCCCTTAAACAAATATAATTTATATTGCATAACGTTACTAAGATACATGCTAATTCTAGTTTTTTATTTGTAAATTTTTTGAAAAATTCCCTACTTCATGCATAATTGATTAAATCTATAAACTATTTTTAAGCACATATTACTAAATATGGATGCATATTTAAATTTATGAGTGTTTCAAAAATAGATTTTTACGAAAAGAATGCAATGAGAAAAGGTTTTTTGCAAAAATTGTAGAATAATAATTAGAAGCTTTTAAAAAAAATCCAAAATATTTAATACATAAAATTTCACGAAACTATTTTTAATATTGCGATCAGTACTTTGCAATTTATTAGTGATTCTACTGAAATTTTATGCGTTTCAAAGTTTACCACAAAGGCAAACTACATAAGGTTAGGTACTGTTACAACAACAACCTAAGTTTAGGTTGGGGTTCCTACCAACTATAGCTTAACGGAAATGTATCAAGAAATTGTTTAAAAAAAGAATGCCCCACAATATTTGCAGGCAAGTGTGTCCTTTAAGTTAAATTGTTAGAATAATGAAATTTATCAGAATAAACTTAAAGACAACTTTAAACCTATGCCTAATATGTCTTTAAAACTACCGTTTTACAATTTTTGAAAGTCACACCCCTGAAATACCAAGGGCATACTTATAGTCTGGAATTGTTTGCTACTGAATTTCAGCCTGATCCGTCCACAAATGGCTGAGATATGAGCAAAATTCCATGTTGTTTTTTTTATATTTTTATGCATCTTGGTTATCAAAATACAACAATTCACAAAATGTGGGCAGGAATGGACGATTGGGTGTGGCACTTCCCACACAAAGACATTATCGATTTATGTATGTCTAGAGAACGCCAAGAGCCAAAGTTCCCAAATTTTGGACAATCATCTTGGTTATCAATATCCGACAAAATGTGGGCGATATTGTACAAGTGGGCGTGACGCAAGGTTGATTTATATAACTTTCTGTTATTATCGGACCATGGTGAAGGGTAATAAGATCCGAATATAGCACTCTTATTTGTTTAAGTTTTAATTTTGCTTTTTATTCTAAACATGGACATTTCATAAGATCCAAAATTGAAGTATAAAACGAAAAATAGCGAATCGTTCTTTGTTTATAAAATTTAGCGCTAAAAATTTAGTGCGAGTTTTGGAGTATGGCTTAAAACTTTCTAACTTTCTTTATCTTAATTATCTTAATATTTTTCATTAAAATCTATTCTTGGAATACTCTATAACGAACAGTCTGTGACAATATAATATTATGAAATTTTAACAGATAAACTAATTGAAACATAAATTAGTTTAATTTTTAAAAATACATTCTCCTCAAATAATAAGTTAAATAAATATCGCTCCTTTATTGCAACATAGTCATATCTCAAAAAAATCAAACATTTCTAAGTTACTTAAGCAAAGGTGTTCCTTTATACCATCTTTATATGTAAAACAAAAATCAGCATTATATCTCATACTAAACCGAAGTTATAGCAAAATATATTTTATTTAATCTGCATAAAAAGGTACATTTTGAAAACTTTAATCGCATTTTGCCAAGTTTGATTTTTTTAGATATGACTATGTTGCAATAAAGGAGCGAAATGTACTTAAATGTAATGCGGAAGCCATCATCGTGCTCTTATTCCTTAACTGTACAGGTAATAAAAACTTAAATAAGCATTCTCATTTTTGTCACTGACTGTATGCACTACTATGCATACATATTTATAAAAACATTTACATACATACATATAAATAAATAATAAATTAATTAATATTACTAATTATTAGTAAAACATATTTAATATTTGTTTATATAATTTATAATAATTGCATTGTGTGTATTTTTTCGAGTATTATTGTTAATTATTGTGTATATTGTGAGTTGTTTTAATATAATTAATTTAATTCAATACGCTATTTTTATAATTGTTCCTTTTGTAAAACTTCAAAATTTGATATAATACGTTTACAAAGCAATCAATTTGGTTTTACAATTTCCCTCCTGCCACATTTCTTCTAATTGCGCTTTGCTGCTAACACCACGTTCAGGAGGGGAATTTTCAGCGGAGGCGCTTGTAGGAGTTATAGCGCCAGTCTGAAAATAATAGATACATATACAATATATGCAAAATGTTACATTGAACTTTTTATTTGAACTCACCTTGGTAGCAATTTTTCGAGGATCCAAATTCATACCAATATTGTGTACTCCTTTGGCTATTTTCGATAGTGGGCTTGTCATTGATTTAAATTGATTTAATTTACTGGTATTAATGGGTAATTTTAAATCTTTTGACGCTATTGATCTGTTTTTTTTTTTTTTTTTTGAAAAGGGAAATATAATTTAGTTTTGTTAATACGTTGAAAAACAAAAAAGAATAGAACAATAAATAAGCAGTTGTTATTTTGTTTAATAATTATACTTTATTAATCATTAATGAAACGAACACATTGACAAATAAGTTTTAAAATATTTGTGTAGAACAATAATTTGTGCTTTTAAAGCTTTTGGTGCATAAAAAATTCATTTATATATTGTTTTAAAATTAATTAAATTGTTTAAAATAATATTTAAAAAAATATAATGTTTAAAAATAATTTACTAAAATCATGGCTATTACAAATACTTTTTTGTATATATGAAATTTGTTAATTTTGTTGAGGTTATAATTAATTAAGAAATAAAATATGAAAATGTGAAACTGATAATTACTATTTACTACCCATTATAATCTGAAAGGCAGCTAATACTAGATTGGACTGTAATACATTTTTTATTTACATCATCATCAAAACATTATTCATACAAACGCGATAAAAACCGATTTTCATTTTTGTTACATATTTGTATGTATACTAATGTGGTTCGAAAAAAAATGTAAAGCCAGTCACCCCCTAGGATGATTTATTTTTTTGTATACTGCGTCGCGATTTAATGTCCGATCATAACATATTGCATATCGTTATTCATGGCTTGTTTTTGGCTTCATTTTTGCCTATGGGGACTTTTAAATCCGACATCAAATTCTGGGTGCCACGTATGCCATCTCGGAACGTACGTCCCTAATGTCCAATTTTTTGGACGTGGCAAGAAAGCGCTTCTAAAACTGTGTACTTCTAGCTTTAATTGTACTCACTTTTATGCCACGCCCCAAAATTAGGCCCACTTTACTTACTTATACATGGGCATTTCCATTTTGACGTGTCGTGATATGTATTTGTACCACAAAATGTAAAAAAATTAAATGAAGAAGTCAAATTTGTTAAAAATGTTTTTATATATACAAAAAAAAATTAAGTAGCACTATATTCAGAAAAAAATTACAGCAATCGACGCTAAAGATTTGCAGATATGTATAAGCAAAAATATGCGCTGGAGTGACCTTAAAAAACGGCAGCGGATTTTGACTTGCATTACAAAACTGAATAAGACTGCGAATGGAGCAAGACGTTTTGTATAAAACCCTTTTTAGTAAACTTTGGACTTATAAAGATTTATTTTTCAAGCTACCAAATTTAAAATTCTTTGCTCGTATAAAGGAAAATGTGGGCATTTTCAGCGTAAAGTTTTCTTTTTTGAATGTAACGCCAGAATGCAAATAAAGTTGTATTTTAGGACCATGTTGTTCAACCGTTATCCTTTTTGTAACTTAATGAAGAGCTAGTTGCGCTTTACGCCAAAATATAAAAAGTAAACTAAACATAAAAAAATTTTTAAGAAACAATTTAAATTGCTTCTGGCGTTACGTTACAAAAAGTAGACTTTTCGCAGGATATATTACATTGAACTTTTGGTTTTTCATATTCATATGTATAACCCGCCGTTTAAAGTCCAATTTTACTGTCTCGGATATCATTATTAACTTTTATTGACTTTTTAATCCGACATCGAATTTCGGGCGCCACTCATAACATCTCCGATCGTACCCCATAATGTCCAATTTTTTTCACGTGGCAAGATAGCCCTTTTAATACTTTGTATGGCTAGGTTTTGATTTGGTCACTTAAATGCCACGTCCCAAAAGAACTCCCCATTTTTTCTTTTGCACATAAGTATTATATTAAACCAGGTAGATCAACAAGAAAATTGCATCAGCCAGAATATATTTAATATCAATGAAGTATCTAGAATTGTAAGAGAGTTTTTGCCACCCCTAAAATGCAGTACTTTTTGTTTTTTCTATAAACCGTCGATACGATGTCCTCTATGGAAGAAAAAAAGGATAGTAGATTGTCCTCTTTTTAGTGAATTGTCCTTTTGTTAGATTATGACTTCTTCTTTAAACTCAAAAACTATAAGTTTTATTTTCCTAAACCCCTAAATGTCAACATTAATACAGCAAAACACGCTGGTTAACATTAATGCCAGCGTTAGACCGAATTCTAAAATTTTTCGTTACATTGCAATGCAATGCATTGAAAGAATATTTTCTCTCTCAGCAAAGGAGCCTGGTGATATTGCAAAGATTATTTTGATGATCCATGTGCTGGATTGTGGTTATTTTTGGCACATAGCCAAGCCTTTATATTCCAAAAATATATTTGTCGTCTAAAGTCACAACTGCATTGTTTACAAAAATTTAACATTTTGAGATTTGAGAAAAGATGATGCATCAGTGGATCAAATATAGATGGAACATTTTGGCTATTTCAATGGAAAGAAATATTAGAGATAAAAATATAATGAAGCTTCTAGCACTTTGTTTGTATCACCCGTCCTGTAGTGTGCCAACAAAAAGATTACTTTCACTTGCTAATAATTTTTAAATTATCGAAAAGTCCTAATTAAAAATGATTACTTAAGAATCACTTTTAATAACAAATTTCAAATGGATTGGCTGAATTTAAATTAGTTTTATCTAAAAACAGTCATATTTAAAAAAATTACTTCTACAGAAATATTTATATCAATTAATTTTAATTATTAAATGTTTTTGTTTTAAAGTCTATTACTACGTTTATACGTAGACTATTCGCAAATAAAAATTATTTGCGATTAACTAACTTACTGTTTATATGTCCTATTTTGTTACGTAAAATTCTTATTTTTATGTGATGCCGGATGGAAAATTTATGCATTTGGTAGCACTGCATGTATAAAAACTTTTTATTTTTTAATGAATAATGAAAAAATTAAAATTTTTTGTGTATTTGTGAAATTTATTTCCACAATTTTGAATTAATTTTACTTTTTTTGTCGTATGAATGTGCCACATCGAAATAAAAACGTAAAACGGTTAAAAGTGTGGCAATGCTTTAAATCTTATTTGCAAATAGTGTCGTTAATCAGGAATTGTTTTCGTGAGTTAGCTATTCGCAAATAAAAATTTAAGTCACTGTTTATGCGGCAATTTTCTTTACTTGCAATATTTTTATTTGCAAATAAGAGGTGCGTATAAACGTAGTATATAACGTGTATGAATTTCAAGGTATATTTTATTGATTTTTTCATAGACAATAAAATAAGTATGTATATGTATTAATAGTAGTTCTACTTGCGAATATTATATTCTTTGAATTATCTTATTACCTATCCTTGATACTATTTGTCATTTGTACTACATTTCGAAATGTCCTTTTTTTCGTTTGAAAAATATGGTCACCGTAGATATGTAACATGTTATGATCGGACTTTAAATGGCGATGCAGCATACAAAAAACTAAAAAGGCGGTAGCCAGAGGAGTGGCCTAAAATTAAATAAAATCTGGAATTCTTTTCAACTTATCTTTAATTTTGGCGCCCTATGCTCCAATGGGAGTTAGAGGAACACATATATATTTAATGATAGCGGGTGACAGGCTGAACTTTTTTTGTATGGGAACCGAACCACTCTAATGTATATAGACCCTTCACCACTAGTGGTGAATTAGGAAACATGTACATAATAAGTTAGTCATTCCGCGTGAAACCTTTTTGATATTCATCTAAGACTC
This sequence comes from Pollenia labialis, assembly GCA_949318255.1. NCBI lineage: Eukaryota > Metazoa > Arthropoda > Insecta > Diptera > Polleniidae > Pollenia > Pollenia labialis. Next base: position 128,237,196 of record OX439139.1, read on the forward strand.
AATAAAGTATACATTAGCCAGTAAAACTATGCTATACGTTTATTTAATTTTGTTTATTTATTTTTATATAAAAAATACAAAAAAAACTTATAAAAAAAAAATAATTTTAATTCTGTATTATAAAAAGCAATCGAACAAACATCATATCGAGGGCCTATATGCAAAATCCTCTATCTTAAAAACACAACTTTTCAGGAGAGCAGTGTTGCCAAAACTTGGAGACCAAAAATGGCTAAATTTACGGGGAAAATGGCTAAAAAATGGCTAAAAATGGCTAAAAGCTTTTTTAAATAAAAACACATTAAAATTCAATAACACAACAGAAATAGTTGTTTACGATGAAATTGTTAGTTAAGATCAATTTCTTAAATAAGAATAAAAGTTATTTAATATTCTGAAAGATATATAAAAAATAAAATCATCGATAAATGTTATGTCGTTATTGTTCATCTCATAGGAATCACTCGTGCCTATTAGTTTTAAAAAATTTGAAGGTAAATAGTAATCACGACAACATTTACCCAACCTTTTAATTCCAGATCTACAATAAAAAACAAGTAAGAAAATATAGTCGGTCAACCCCGATTATATAATACCCTACCTCATTAGAACCTGTGTACCAAATTTTTTTAAATGACGTCCAGCCAGCCGGACAAACATCGTTAATTCGACTCAGAAAGTGGTTCTTAGTCAATCGGTTTACGAAAAGGTGGGCTTAGGACCAATCTTTTAAGGTGTTACAAACATCAGCACAAACGCATAGTACCCTCTCCACTATTGTGGTTTTGGTATAAATATTTCATTGATAAAATCGAACTAACGGTTGCTAAATGTAACCTATTTCTGAAATTACTTTTAACGATGTTTACTTCAGCATTAGACCATGGAAGTGAGAGCAACTTTATAGTAAATTCTGAAATTTCTAAAAAAAAATTGTTGCCGCCAGCATCTCTTTATTGAAATACTTGCAACCAGAAAGAAACACCGATGTTTGTGTTGATCCGTTTTATAAATTTAATATTGGAATACTGTTCCTTTATTTTGAAAGATGTTTCTTCATCATCGTTTATAGCGATTTTCAACATTTGTAAAAGTTGTGATTTAAATTAAAGCCGTTTTAATTATTTAAAATGTTTATTTTGCTTTTAATATTTTTATAATAAAATAAAAATTATTCTTTTAAAAGAAAAACGGCAAGAAAAATTTTATGGCTAAACCAGTTGAAAAATGGCTAAAAAATGGCTAATGGCTAAATGCATTTTTTAATGGCAACACAGGGTGAAAAATGGCTAAATCTAGCCACTAAATCGCTAAATTGGCAACACTGCAGGAGAGCAAAAAACTGTTTTTTCACGTTCTACTTGAGTTATTAAAATTCGGTATTCTACAATGTTTTTTAAATCAACTACTTAATCTCACAAATAATTGGTTCATCAAAATTTTGCATTATTGGGGACTTTATGCGAGATAGAGATTTTTGCGTCTCAAGAATATTCAATATGTATGTATGAAAATGAAAAGATAGAGGGTTTTGCAGTTTAATAAAAATAAATTATTTTGATTTTATTTATGCCATCTGTCAGTGTTTAACGTGGTTTATTTAAGATAAAGGCTAATAATGCAACATAAGATAAAAAAAAATTAACAATTAACAATATTAAACAAAAAGTTATAGCAACAAATTTTTTTTTGTTTTTGCTTTTTTAAGTTTGTTTGGAGTTGGATTGGTGTAAATGATCGTAAAAATAATTAGAAAAGATAGAGGGTTTTGCATTCAGAAAAATGTATTGTGTAAGATAGAGAAAATACAAAAATGCAAATAAAACAGCAAAAAAATATGTTTGTTATGAAAATCACACCATAGATGAGGGTTGTTTTACTGAATATTTTGCTATTATAAAGTCATTTTCGTGAAAATCAAAGATAGAGGGTTTTGAATATAGGCCCTTGATATCGCACTGCTTCCTCTAAAGGAGGTTAACTCAAAATTTATATATTTTCAGTAGAGAGAAAAACCCGTTTTCTTTTTATATTTACGCCTATACTACGAAGGGGGATACAAATGTATTTTTTTTTTTTTGCAAAATACAAAAGAAACTGATCTAAGATTTTTTTGTGAAAGGACTGAAAGTATTTTTAATAGTCTTTAATCACAAGAATCAATTCCTTGTAAGAACAGGCGTCCTTTGACCGAATAGAGGCTAGAATATCAACTAAACTACATTTTGATTAAAGCAGCAAAAATTTTCAACATTTTTGCTTATAACTAAAGCAAAAAGATACTAACGTTTGTAAATAACAATACAAACTATATTTACATATACATATGTGGCTAAACAAATAGTTATATATAATTTTTTATGGGATTTAAGTTAATTTATACCTATGCGAATTTATATAAACGGTGGTAACAATACTACGATAAAACAAAAACAAAAACAACAGCAACAGAGGTTTTTTGGATTGCATTGTTAGTGTTTTCGACTTAAAATGTCAACCATTTCTAAACAAAACATTATAAAACCAAAAAAAATTGGTTTGAATTATCAAAATCATCCACTTGTAGTGAATTCTCCTTTTTATTTAACATGAGGCAAGACTGAATTTAAACTGTTACGTTTCCTAGTTTTTTATTTTATTTTTTCTGGTAAAAAAATGTTTTTAAATAATATTTTAATTTTTTAACTATAAGTGCGTTTTTAAATTTTCCAAATATTTTTTCAAAATCCGGGTGGATTTTTTCTATTGTCCAGTTATTTGACTTTAGGTATCCGGCAACCCTAATATTAGCGTTGACTCCTTTTTTACAAAAAATTTACCAATGAGATTAGTAGCACATCATTAGTAATACAAATCGTGTTTTCTGGTAACTTTGGCAAAAAAAAAACCTTCCGCACCAAATTCAATTTTTAAAAACTTACAGAAATTTTTGTCATTGCATTAGCGAAGTGCAATTGGTCTTCAGAAAGAGAAAATGTATTTTTAACACTTTTCTTAACCTTGGCTAGGGCAAACTTGATATTTAAAAAAAAAACTTTAAAAGTAACCACCCTAATTGTGGATTAACACAAAGGAGCATAGGGCATCGAAATGTGATTTCCAGTTTAATCTGTCCATTGAAATATTCTTAATTCCACTCCACACTTCTCATCGTCTAGCAACTTCTTTGTTGATCGACTATTAGGGCATTTTTATAATACAGTTTTAAAATAATTTTTGGAAATTTAGATGCAGTAGATAAGTAGGTTTTAAGTTTCAAATACAAATTTTTAACAAATTTCATATAAACAATCAAAATTATAACTAATTTAATTAAAAATAATGACAGTTATGTAAAATCACATCACATACAAAATAAATCTTAAAAAAAAAATGCACAATATATTTATCTATACAAAATAGTACAATAAAAAAATATCTTACAAACCACTACAAAGAAGAAGTATATGTATTATGATAAAAAAATCATAATTGAGGTATATCAAAAATAAATTGGTTTCAAGTAAAAGTAACATTGTAAAATTTTAAGTATTTAAAGAACAACACGCAAGCCACCATTACATTACATAAGTTTGGTTATCATTGCAACTATGCAGAATGTAATTTTTAACACAATACAATCACAAATAAAATACCGACCTTGGTTGCGATTCTTCAGTTGTAAAATTACCACCATCATCTTGTACACAAATTTGTGGATTTGGTGTTAGGGGCCTTACCGGCGGTGCATTCTCTAAGAGTCCAGTGGGAAATGTTATATTATTAGCAACAGATGAAATAGAAATTGACGAAACATCTTCCAAATGTTTGACGAAATTGTCTTTATCGCTTAATTGTTGCATACCATCCACGGTAGGCGAACGAGTAGCCGCAGCTGCAGCTTCTTGAGCATTGCCCATAACAATCCCCACCGAGGGTAGGAAATTGTTGTCATTATTGAAGTTAACCTTTTCCGCAGCTGTTATGGCTGCCATTGCCAACTCGGTATCAGAATCAATTTCTGGTTCATAAATACTACTATCGTTTTCTTCAGAATCTGAACCACTAGAATACTTGGGTTGACGGCCTACTGTGAATACGGGCTTTTCAGTTGCTTCAATGGCCTTATCGATGGAAGTTTGTGATTGACGCATTACTTGTGGATTAATTTGAGCTGTTTTGTTAACGGATGTGGGTGATGTTCGCTTTGAATTGTTGGCAGATGATGATGTAGATGCAGTTTGTTTGGATTTATTAGGATTTAAGCTTTGCCCTAATTTCGAAAATTGACCGGCAACATTTGAAAATGCCTTAGTACTTATTTGCATTAACTGAGATTCGGAAAGATTGCGTGGCATACCCTGCTGCAAAAGGAAAGAGAAAAGGTCACAATTAAAATGCGATTTAACATTTTGACTTTAGAAAATTTTGGGAATTTAAAGATTTTTTGAAATTTTTTCGATTTGGAATATTGCGATTTAACATTTTGACTTTAGAAAATTTTGGGAATTTAAAGATTTTTTGAAATTTTTTCGATTTGGAATATTGATTCTGATATAAAGTACTCTTTTTATTTACCTTTGGCACCTCAAGTAAGGGATTTTTACTCTTTCGCCTCTGTAAAATACCTCCTCTAGTAAAACGAACGTCTTCTCGGCCCACATTATCTAAAGCAATACGAAACATTTCCATTATAGATTGCATTGATTCTGAAAAGAGCAAACTCATTCACAGACAATTCTTAACAAAATAAAATATAATATGCCTACCAGATATTTCTTCCGGAGTCTTGATAGGATAAGCCATATTATTGAAGAATCTTATATTGGCCGATCTAAACATATGAAAGTAACCCTCAGCACCATCTATAGTATAATTTATTCTCAAACAGAGCATTGCTGGTGAAGAACCTTGAAAGATTTTCGCTTGCTGATACATGCCCAGTTCAATCAAAGTGATATTTTGCAATAATACTTTTTCAAAACGAACAATTTTATCCAAATGTGAATCATATTCAGCTACAATATAACTTTCATCGGTTAGCAAAAGTATGCTATCAACTTCTGTTTCATTTATGTCCCCAGAACTTAAAAAAAAATAGTTTCTCTTTAAAATAAATTTAAAAAGAAATTTAGAAATGGCACTTACCCCGGATCGGCATCAATAAGACCCCAAGCACCCACAGGATATTGAGCTGAACCCAAAAGTAGTTTACGACAATCCTCCACAAGCAATTTTGCGTGTTCGGCGCCCTCCGAAGCATCGTTCTCGTCTGGGGCCGCGTGACCCCCCAATGCGTTTAAAGATTCTGAAGTAACCGGATTGCCCAACATTAAGTCAATGGTAGCCTGGCGATAACTATCCTTAAAGCGTGCTAAATAGTAACTAAAAGTAAACACATATCTTAAAACGTTTTCCAATTTAACTACAACAAAAGCAAAAACACATTATTAAGCAGATTTATTAGAATTTAGTAACTTTAAAACAAACAAAAAAAAACAACAAAAATAAAAATATCTGTTGTTTGGTAAAAACAATTTAAGATTTTAAATAATAGATTCTTTTAATTAAATTGTTGAAAATATCATGTCCAAACAATTTTATTGTTGCCTTTAAACCTGGTATAAATTATATTTTCCAACAACTGTATTTCTGGCTGTAAAACACCAGCATAAAAATAGCCTCTTGTAGGAGCTGGTGTTGAAGGACATAAAATATGTAGCATAGTTTTTAACACCTCATCCTCTCTTAAATGTTGCGCATCAATAAGTTGACCCTGCATTAAATCAATCATGCACTGACGGAAAGTATCAGCAAAATTTTGTATGAAAAAACTACGAAGAGATAGAGGTTTGTTTTAAGTTTTTAAGAAAGTGCATTGAGAAAAAACTTAAACATTTTTGGCAGAAATTGTCAAATACCAAAAAGTTGATGAAATCTTAGTTGTATTTTTATGAGTTTTGTTAGTATGTAGTACAAAAATTATGGATGATTTAAAAATTAAGAAATTGTTTTCATAGCCAACTAGAAAGTTTTTCTTTGATCGTTAATTGACTTTTCGAGAACAACGAGACAATTTAGGTCAACATTTTATGGCATCGTCTTAAAAATTTATGTTTTTTAGAGATCTACATTTGTACATCTGGGATTTACAGTTTTGATACATGTAAATTACAAAAATTTGTGTTTATTAAACAGTACGACTAACAACTAAGTACCTTTTTCAATTTTAAAATACTAGTACTTTTTTAATAATAATAAAGTTGTACCAACAAACTTCTGACTACAAAGCTTGTCGTCGTTGCTCCGACAAAATCAGCTTGTGTTTTTTCCTGTTTTTTCAGGAGAGCAAAACCCCGTTTTATGTAGTTACCTTAGCCTATATTTTTAAAGTGAAACGTTTTATTGAACAAATGTTTACATTGCCTTAGGTATTTCGTGAAATAAAACTCGACTTATAACATTATTTTTCGAAAAACTACAAATAACTCATTTTGTTGGAGCATTTTTAATAATTATTTTTACCTAGATAAGACAAATATGTTGAATCCGATAAATTGGACATTCATTTAATGAATGGGGACTAAGGGAAAATGCCTCATTCAATCATGACGAAAATGATGACCAGTCCAATTCCAGGGCTTGGCAAAATAAATTTTACAGCACCTTTGATACACCCCTTTGTATCTGTCAGATGAATAAGTAGAATTTAAGACATCATTTATTTTTACTGCAATCATTCTTTGACAACTTATTCACGAGCGTAAGCTTACTAAAGAACTACTAAAGCGTTATACGAAAATCGTGGTTCCAAGGAATTGAAGTTAAGAAGGAAACCATAGTTGATTTGCCAATTTGATAGCTGAATGCCCACTGGCATCTTAAGTTGCCGGGTGAAAACACAAATTGCCAAATTGCATCCGCGAAGTTGCTGAACAAAGTATGTATTTTTGACAAAAAGGACAGTGTGTTTCAATCCCCAATTCCAAAAAAAAGTTCTGGCTAATAATTTGTTAATGCTAACTAATTTTTGGAAAAGAACCAAAAGGAATGTATTTAGTATTTCAAAAACAGAACATTAAAAATTTTATAAAATAGTAAATTGAGAGCAAATGATTTTTTTGAGTGATTGCAGACTTCTATATTTTGATCCATCTATTTACAGTTTCTAAGTGCACCCAGAGCAAACATATTTTACAATATGGTCACCTTCAACAAAATTATTACTAACTAAAAATTTTAAACATATTGTGGATTGTTAACCATAATATAGTCATTATTTTTGGAATTTGACCACATGTGATGCTTAAGAAGCGAAAACAAACGTGTTGGTCGATAGATTGTTGATTTATAAAGGCACGTTTTCACAACTTACCGATAGCTAAAGGTAGGATTTTATCGGTAGTATAAAGAGTGTTTCATTATTACAACTTTACTTTAATCTACCTGGTAGGGCGAACCTTAATTTACTTTATCGCTCACTTTAGGTTAAAGTTTTCATAACGGAACACTTTTTATAAGGCCTGTTAAAGTCTACTTTTAGCTATCGGTAAGTTGTGAAAACGGGCCTTAGAGTTACTAATACAATTGCAAATAAAGTTTAAGCTTAATTAACCGAGCAATGGTAACGAAGACCTTCAGCTCGCTGTTGTAAAACAGACCAGATGCTCTGGCAGGCATCGAACCTGCAACCATCTCACTACCAACAAGCCTACCGGGCACCCTTTTTGACATAAAAAAACTGAAATACTACTTAAAATCTATATGTCGTGAAAAACAGTAAAGTGAATTTTTACACATAGCTTTTTTTGTACGAACATTCTGTATATGCGTTACACATAGCTACTTTTGTTAACTTCTGAACCAGTAAAGATTTCATTATACGGTTTGGTGGGTAGATGTATCATTAACAATGGTTTCAAAGGGCGTAATAAAAAAAATTTCAAAATTTTGCACATAGCTGATTTTGTTGGAGCCACGATGTTGTGTAAATACTTTTTAAATTTAAAAAAAAATGAGTGTACATACTTTTGAAATACATATCGCTCATTTGCTGCAAGACCGGCATAAGTCAAAAAATCCATTTCGATTTCTTAGAAAAAATAACGATACATTCTCTTCAAAGTAAGTATAAAAGATATAAAGATGAATTTTATACACAATATAAAGAAAAACATAGCGAACAATTCTGTATCACTAACTCCAAAATAGTATTTTTGATGTATGCCGGTCTTGCAGCAAATTAGCGATATGTACATATAAAGATTGTCATGAAATAGTGACTGCCAGATTAGCAATTCTGCAATAAAATTAAATTAGATTCAAATTTCTAAATATTCAATTTTTGTGTAAATCAATTGAAAACAATTTCTCAGTAAGGTTAAAAAGAAGCATGCTCATAAACTAAAATTGGTATTAGTAGCAACAACAAGAAATGGTTATAAAATGTTCCTTCTTTTACCAACAGTTTTAAAACCAAAATATTAGCGGAATTTACGCTTAGTAGTAAACTAGTAAACTACCTAGCAGATCTTGTTAATATATGTATGTACATAGTTCATATATGTACCACGGTATAAAAGGTCACAACAACAAAATGCATCAAACTGTTATTTACCACCTAGTTTTTAACGAAATAAACACATTCGAGACAGCAGGCTACCGTCTTCAATATGTCATATTATGAAAGTCGACGTCGACACAAGTCGACGGCACCCAAACAGTAATGGTATTTTGTGAGTCGTTATTGACAATAATCGATTACTATTGACAGTCAATTGATATTTTCTAAGGCGCTTTTAAGTCGATGTCGAGTAGTATTGTCCCTGTTTTAGTCGACAAGAAATTTTGCGGCAACTCAAATGAAAATTAAAAACATTTTAAATGAAATGTAAACATATTTATTAAATAGGTTTAAAATAAAAAATTCAAATTTAAAAACAGTTATGGGCACAAATTTTATTAGTAAATTTAACGCGAAAATTGCGAAAATTCGGAAAAGTTTACTAAAATAGCGAACATGTTTCATTTAAGACGAACGCCTGAAAGAGCAAAAATTGCGAAAATTCCGAAAAAGTTGCAAAAATAGCGAAAATTCGCAAACATTTTTAATACATCAAAAAAGCCATAAAATTGATTAAAAGTCCCCAAAACAATAAAAAATGGCAAAATTTTGGTAAATATTGCAAAATTAGCGGAAATTTGCAAGAAATTGCTAACAGCGACATGATAGCAAAGTAAAGCATCAGAAAACTTATAGTAAAAAAATCGCACGCTAAAACTAGTTTTCTAATAGGTATTTTTGAAAAGTAGATTAAATTTAATATGTATATATAGCATTACTGTTTTAGAGATGTAAGCCGAATAAATGTATGAATACTTCTTACTGCATATTATTCTGGGTAACGAATATCAAAAATCAAGTATTCACGTATGTATTTTTGTATGTTATTCAACTAGACACAAAATTAAAGCTTTTTAGCGGTCATATGTTTGAATTAACCTGCAAGTTTTTGCAATTTTTCCGTTCGTTTTCTTTTTTGTGCAAGAGCCAGTTTTGAGAGTAAAATTTTCATATTTGCCAAAATGTACTACTGGATTTTACTGGAAATGTAAACGAACGCACCTTTTAATGAAACATACATAAGTATGTCGTTTTAAAGGTATTTTTGTGAAGATATGGATTAAAGGGTTTAAAAAGCGTTTTAAATTTGCGTCCAAACACACGCACATACATGTATAATTACCCTGTAAATAATATTGGACCACCTGATCCATTTTGATTAAATGGACTACTCCATGGACTGGTCCGATGTAATGCAAGCATGGGCCATGTCATTGTTAAAAAGTGTTTGTAGTGAGACGACATGTTTTCGTTTTTAACGACATGTTATCGTTTTTAAACGAAGTTAAAACTAATCCTCTTGTGTATAGAATGGAGAAGGTTTTAAGATTACTCCTTTGTAATTCAAAGCTGGGTTATATGGTCCTGCCCTAGGACATCGTAATGTTAAATATACCATGTTTTTCCATACGTTTGGGTTACTTTTGGACTAGTCCTAGTCCCTTGTGGGCTACATAGTAGTTGAGTTTTTTGTCCCAGCAGGAAAACTCAGAAGACCTTCTTACTTCAGGCCTTTTTAAAGACCTGCTTAAGCAAAAACGACGGTTGTGCTCTATGTTGTTCTCCCATAATGTTTTTGTTTTCATTTTGCACTTGCACACACATATGTACATATAAACATATTATGGCAGAGTTACCGTTACACATTTTGAAAAATAAAGTTGAGCAAAAACGTAGTTTAAGAAAATAAAAGTCGGAAACCTATTTTAATGACTTTTACGAAGATCTGTGTTTCTATTTTTTACTTTGATAACATTTCATGAATATCTTATAAATTAAATTAAATATTGTGCATATATATATTTTTTTCTTAATTTTTGGAATTAGTGTTTAAAAAAATGTTAATTTATCTTTGCCGTTTTCTTAACCCATTAGCGCCCAATTTTAATTTTATAGATTGTTAGCTATTTTCGAAAAATAAAATTTTAATTATTCCATTTTTTTCAATTATTATTTTTTTCAATTATTATTTATTTAATTATTTGTGTATGTTTACAAATGGGATCATTGGGCGCTAATGAACTAAATGTGTACGTTTTTATTGTATAACGCACAGATTCTCTTGAAAGTAAAATTTCGGCCACAGTTTACTATTACAGTTTACTATTTAAGAGCAAACATTAAAAAACAATTATTTTAGGCATTTTTACGCTGTAAACTGCTATTATTTTACGTAATACAAATAAGAAAAAATAAATCTTTTTGCTGTTATTATAAAAAATAGTAAAAAATTAAAATCATCAGCTTTTTCGATTTGTTTACAATAACCGCAAAAAACGCCCACACTTTGTATTTTAAAACGTTAGTACACCTAAGAGAGGCTTAAATGCACTACTAAGCGTAAATGCCGCTGTAATTGATGTAAGCATTGGCAAAGTATTTTCAACAATTATTTTCTTAAAACACAAAACAACATGTAAATTACTACAAACAACAATCAAATAAAAAAAAGCCATTAAATACTAACCGATTAGCCGAGTTCATGCCATCTTTCATCATACCACTAATTTTACGTTCTCCTGTGCGAGTGTAATCGCCCTGTCAAAAAAAAATCATTAATATTGTTTGTAATTACATTTGATAAATATTAAAAAAATATTAATTTGGTAAATATTAATGTATGTAATGTACCTTTAAAGCATTTGTGCCCGCATATTGGCGACTTATAATGTCACCATTATTAGCCCATAAAGCCATAAATGGTGTCTTTAATTGTTCGGGAATGGGTGAGTACGGTGGCGATAAGCCCAGTTTTACAAGTTGTGATTCTAAAACAGCTTTACCCAAAGCAGTTTGTACAACATTTGTGCGATCTAAACAATCCATACAATTAACACGAAATACTGATTTTTGATTACAAATAACACCACGTTGATCACGCCAATGAAAACCCATAGCACCAGCTTCGGGTGCTAAAGCTTCTACTAGTGCCGAGACATTTTCAAAATGCATACCGCGACAGTAGTCGTGAAAGTCAAAAGTTACATATATCACACGATCATTGTTGTATTTCAAAACATGTTTAGCATAGGTATCACCTATTAATTTTTCTTTGCCGCTCTGTTCTACAAGATTGACAATGCAAACACCCTCGTAGATATCAAGTTCCTTGATAAAATGGGTTTCAAAGGCTTCCTGGGTTTCGGATTCTCCTGGGACAAGAACATTTTAAGATTATTTATAATTTTCTCATGTGATTTAACTAACCTCTGTCCAATCTAGGTGGAGGCCTATATTTGTAACCCGGTTGAGACCAAAATATTGGCACAGAACCTCTAACTTGGGTAAATGCCAATTGATGATGCCGGAATGAGAGTATTTGTTCAGTTTCCACATAATTGGCACAATTTCCTTTATCATCAACTCCTCGACGCTTATAGCGAGTACCGGCTCGATGTCGAGACCTTCTAGACACCAGGGCTAAAGTAAAACATTCATTTCCTATAACACAAGGTTCCACTTGAACAAAGCCTTGCACAATGGATAGAGTCCAGGTTTTATCCTTTAATTTAAACACAATTTCAAAAAATTGTATTTTAGTTGGAAATTAAATGTAGTTAATTCTACTTACATTTAGCGAAATTATATCCCTAATCATGTGCATATTCCAAAAGAATCTCTCATCTGGTGTCTGTTGATCCGTTGAGCTAACTAGCAAATGCCTTTGCAAATTATTTGTGATGTCATGATCGAAACAAAAATAGAAACTATCAGTATCATCGAATATCTTGTGTAACTCCTCCGTTATACGTTTGCCAATACGTGTGGGGTCTCTTATACCCACCGAGGATTTTACTTGATTAGAGGCCAAGGCCGCTGCTTGTTGTGTAGTATTTTTGATTGTATGGCCAGCACTTTTAACAGCACCCCAGGTTTTATTCATTAATTGATTGCCTTCAAAAAGTTTGGGTCTCGAAATATTAGAATTTGAATTACTATTAGCATTTATGGAGGATGAAGTCGAAGAGTTTCTTGAGTGTGTGGGTGTAGTATTGGCACTGCTGTTGTGTCTTGTGCAAGCCGGTAAAACCGCATCAGGTTCATCTAAGCTTAAAATACAGATGGATTTTATTTTATAAACTAAATGTGGTGGATATAAGACTCCCACAGGAATGGCCTCTTTAATTATCACCAAATGTGGCTCGTAAACATTCGGTAAGGAGACGACACCCACTATGCCCTGGGTAATTCCAATACATTCAATATCATCCACTGAGGAAAGATCCCATCCTAGAATAAAATAAAGAGAAAATATCATGAATTATCGATTATTTGTTCAACAGCCGCTAATGACATGTTTATTTTTTTTTATTGTATAAATCATTGTTTTCAATATGTTGCAGGTATTACATGTGTCAAATGTGTTTATCCTTGTGATTTTATTATTCCCATCTATATTTGATACAGTTAATTGTTTATGACACGCAAATTATGAGGCCGTTGAAAAACCTTAGTACTTTTACTTTTATTAATACTATTAACTATCTATTCACATTCTCCAGACCTAACTAAAAAATTGAGCTACATTTTGTATGTCCTTTACAAAAAATTTTCTTTTATTTAACTTTAGATATAAAATAAATGAATGTAGTAGTTTATACAAATAAATAAAAAAAAATCAAGATTCACTTTTCATTTGCCCCTCCATGCATTTATGAAATGGGTAGAAGAAACAAATAATAATCACATAGCATTAAGGTTCGTGCTTTTTATTTCAGTTAGTCTTTTATAGTCGTCTGACATTTGCCAAACAACAAACTAAATTTTTTATATGCATGAATAAAATACATAAACTCTCTAGTAGTTGTACATGGCATCAATTATACAAAAAGTCATCTTAAAAGTGGGTTATTTTAGTTTTTTTTATGAAAAAAATCGAGTTTTCATTTAAGTGGCACACATAAAATACAATGTGTTGATGATTTAATATTTTATTTTGCAATCAAAGTAAAAGAAATTTTTATTTATAAATTACAGATTTATAAAATTATTCTTTGTGTATAAATAAATATATAACCGTGCATGCTAGAAATCGAAATGAAGTGGATATAAAATCGAGCAAATCATAGAAACAACTAGAGCGATCAGACGGTTATTATTCGACCGGTTATTTTAGTTTTGGCCAAGCCCTTTTTTTTATTAAACGTCCATTTTTCGAATATCGAATAAAGCCGTTATTTTGGTATAATAAATCGGTTATTTTAATAATGTGTAGTTTATATACGTTTTCCATACTTTTTTTTTGAAAATTTGCCTGTAATTTAAGAATTTTTTAATTGTAAAATTGGGGAAACTTTTTATGAAGACTTGTGCAGGAAAACAAACTTGATTTTAACTATTAAAATTTTCATACTAAATAAATACACGTACTTAAATCTCGCGACAAGCTTTTATATCATATAAATTGTGTTATGACGTTATAAGTTGATGGTAAAAGTTTTAAAGCAAAAAATTATTTTTTTTTCTTTTCAGCGCATTTATAATTTATTATTCAAATTAACTTTTTATTTCAAAAACTGATTTAATTTTTGTGCTTTTACCTATTCGAAATAAAACCGGTTAGCCGGTTATTTTTTAAATGCATAACAGAAAACCGGCTTTTTTAAAATAGCAACTATTCGGAATATTCGAAAACCGGGTTTTGAAAAAATAGAATAATCGATCCCCATAGAAAGAACCGTGTACCTAAAGTTCATTAAAATATTCTATTTATCTTCTTAATTTTTTGAGTACCAATTAGCTTTACAAGAACAACTCTTAAAACCAGGAAAAACTACTTTCATTTTGTAAATAATTTAACTTCAACTAACTAGAACTAGATCGATTTCAATTTCACTTTATTTCGATTTCCAGAACATTATACGGGCATGTTCTGGAAATCAAAATATTCAAAAAGTTAAGTACATTAATACATAAATTGCATTCATACTAAATATTTGAAGTCTGCCAACTGCCGTATTTATAAACCTCACAACTTCGTAATGAAAATGGGTCATAGAGCCGCCTTTTTGTAAACCGATCGACTCCTAATCACTTTTAGAATCGATCTCACTAACTCTTTCCGTCTGTCCAAGTTTTCTCCATCGTTTTAAATTCCACTTTAGCGTTGCATAATCTACCTACTTTAAACCTTAAACGTTGCCCTTTTTAAAATGCTGCTTGACTATGAGCGTAGTTAATGTTGTGCCGTTTATCCTTTCATGTTTGAGAGACACATTTACATTTTGCGGTCTGTCAGACCGATTTTATACTTTTGTAAATAGCATCAGTTTCATCACAACATTTTGACATATTTCCTCCAAAATTTTAAAAGAGCTACTTATTTAATTGATTGATTATCAAAGTTCTTTGAATAATAAAGTAAACAAATATGTATGTATATAATAAAAATTAAATGTTGTGTGTTGCTAATCGCATAACTTGAGAACGGCTTGACCGATTTGCACAATTTTTTCTTTAAAATGATCGCCATGGTCACACTTAGGTTTGTACGGAAAGAAAATTTTGCCCCGCCACCTTTTTTCAATTTACCTAAAATCAGAAAACGGACCCATTGATTTAACTATTTTTTCTTTCAAATGTTCGTATTAATCCATTTTAAGTTTTTCATCGAAAGAAAAATTTACCACGCCTACTTTTACGCCCACTTTTTCTATTTATCTAAAATCGGAAAACAGTTCCACCGATTTTGCGATGTCTTAAAGGAATCAGGTTTTTACGGAAAGAAAATTTTGCCCCGCCCACTTTTACGCCTACTTTTTTCGATTTACCTAAAATCAGAAAACGGCTCCATCGATTTGACAAATTTTTCTATCAAATGTTCGTATTAATCCATTTTAAGTTTTCATCGAAAAAAAAATTTACCACGCCTACTTTTACGGCAACTTTTTCTATTCATCTAAAATCGGAAAACAGTTCCCCCGTTTTTCGATGCCTTAAGGGAATCAGTTCGAACAAATGTTCCACTGCTGAATCGACAACAAAAATATGCATACGACACCTTCATGAAAGCTGTGAAAGATGAAGCTGGAGGGATTTTTTCTAGACGCTCCCGGTAGAACTGGGACAACTTTTAAAATCGGGTTAATTTTGGAAACGATACGCATCGTCAGGAATTGCATCTTCATTGTTGGAAGGCGGCAAAAGTAAAATGGCGCATAAAAAATCTTTGGAGGCATTAAACAAAACGTTTTCAATCAATCGATTTGGAGGTACGATGATTTGTTTGCAGGTGATTTTCGGCACATTGCCAGTGATACCACGATCAAGGCCCGCCGATGAATTTAATGCATGTTTGAAGTCGTCTGTTTTGTGGAAACACGTTAGGAAGCTTAAATTGACTCCGAACATGCGGATCGAGCTGCAGAACAATCAATCTCGAGACGTATTTTCCAAACAATTGCTGGACATAGGAAACGGCAAACCCCCGGTGGATATTTCACCGACTCAAAGTCCGAACTCATCCGAAAGTGTTTCCAAACATTATACAAAATCAGAAATCATGATTGGTTGAGCGATCGTGCTATATTAGCTGCTAAAAACGTTGATGTCGACGAACTGAATTTTAAGATTCAAAGTGAAATCGCTGGCGAATTGAAGACGTACGTTACTTCTCAGAAAGATGTCGTCAACTATCCATTCGAATTTTTAAACTCCCTGGAATTACCCGGATTACCGCCTCATAATCTCAAACTAAAAGTTGGATCGGTAATCATAATGTTACGAAATATAAACCAACCACGTCTTTGTAATGGTACCCGACTTACGTTAAAAAAGGATGAATAACGTCATCGAAGCAACAATGCTTAAAGGAAAGTACAAGGGAGAAATTGTTTTGATACCTCGGATCCCAATGATTCCAACCGACATGTTTAATGTTATATATATAATAGAAATTTTTAAATAAAAATATAAAAATATAATAAATATAAAAATCTCGTGTTACAATGTTTGTGTTTAAAATCCTCGGAAACGGCTCAACCGATTTTTATAAAACTTTTTATGTATACTTGATAAGTATGAGAATAGGTCGCTAAGTATATTGCATACCGTTAGGTCATTGGGGTGTCCATATCCAAAACAAGGTTTTCCAGTTTTTTTGCCAAAAACTTTTATTTCGCTTTTTGTTTTTTTTTTATTTACCATTCCATTTCTAATCGCGATTTTAGTATTTTTTTTTTTTTTTATTTTTGATCAATATCCAAATAATTTTCAACAGAGCGAAACGCCTTAGCCGATTTTTAAGAAATTTGTATGCATAAATGGTAAGTATGAGAGTATATCGTTAAGTATATTTTTATTAGGTTATTGGTGTCCATATACCAAAAAAATTCATTTCTTTGACAAACACTTTTTTCGCATTTTTTTCTGTTGTCGTTGTTGCCACATGGACTAACAAAAAATATCATAGATTCAACTGCTTTACGAAATCAATATTCACCCCTATTATGAAAGTTGACAGCACCGGAACATTAAGTGCCGGTTCACACAAGTCAAGTTTGACTCGTTAAGTCTTGAGCTTTTAGGAAAGAAGGGTAAAGAGAATACCATTTCATTTCCCTTCTCTCCTAAAAACTCAAGACTTGACGAGTCAAACTTGACGTGTGTGAACCGGCACTAATTGTATTTTCTTAGTCGTTATTAACAATAACCTCAAACAAATCGCAGGGGCTTTTAAGTCGACGTCGAGTAGAATATACTCTGTTTTAGTCGACAGGAAATTTTTGCAACGACACAAATGAAACTTAAAGAAAAATTAAATAGAATGTAAACATATTAAATAAATAAGTTTAAAATAAAAAAATGCAAATTTAAAAGAAGTTATAGGCACAAATTTTATTAGTAAATTAAACGCGAAAATTTAAAAAATTCAAAAAATGTTGCTTAAATAAATAAAATGTTGAATTTGCGACGATTGCCTCAAAGAGCAACAATGCTACGCTAAAATTGCAAAAACTCGAAAATTTTAAATATCTTAAGCAAGATATAAAACTGATTTAAATTCCATTAAACTATTAGGAATGGTAAAAATTCCGTAAAATTTGCTAAATAAGAGGAAATTCGCAAAAACTTGCTAACTTGCTAACAATCGTTAAAGCTGTAAATAATCAGAAAACTTACATTAAAAAATCGCTTATATAAACCATTAAATTTATTTGAAATCGTTAAATCTCAAAAAAAAATCAAAATCGAAAACAAACTTTAAATCAGTTAAAAGAAAATTGCTTAAATAGCGTTAAAAAATGTGCTAAAACGATGAAGAACATAAGTAAAGCTGGAGGTCCATATCACGCGTTTTCGCCTCCACGCAGTGCGTGCTTTTCTAACCTTACTTGCGTTTTACTTTTCAAGTTACATGCAACGCTTTTTATGCAGCAGCATAATTCAGCTGATTTGTTCGAACGCTGCTTGTGACGCTTACAAAAGTAGAAAGTAAACCTACTTTTCGCCTCAAGGCATCTACGCTTTTGTGCATGTAACTTACTACGTATAACTACACAGATTCTACTTTTTTGACAGCTGCGTGTGCTGCGAAAAAGCGAGTAGCGCGTGGTGTGGACCTCCAGCTTAATAGAAGTGATATAGTCGTCGCCTTGATGTGACAGCAATTTAAAATTACATTTTTCATAAAAGGGGGATTCATTTTTATACCATGCACCACAATTAATTGTGAAGGGTATACTATGTTTGTCATTCCGTGTGCAATTTTTTTATAATTCATCTCAGACCCCATAAAGTATATATGTATGTATATTCTGGCTCCTTGGGTAATTCTAAGTCGATTTAACCATGTCCGTCTGTATGTCCGTCTGTTGAAAGCACGCTCACTTTCGAAAAACTCAAAAGAAATTAACAAACTTGGTGTCAAATTGCTTGTAGTTATCCTAAGCAGTTTGGGATTGAAATCCAGCCAAATTGGTTCAGTACGATCGGAGGTATGAACCAAAATGTGGAACCAAAACCCTAAAAAATTGATAATTGCATTAGAACAACTAACATAAATGGTGGAACAATGCACGGAATTATGCAAAAATTCGTTTTATTCGACTGGAAATCACGCTGTAAAATTTCGTAATGATCCGTCCGTAATTTACCCTAGGCCCAATATAAACCCTACTACCGGAAAACGGCTAAGAACGCCAAAAACCGTAATAAATAATGTTATCATAATAGAATTTGGTACGTCGCAGTTTTATAGAACTAGATATCCCACTGCGAAATTTCGTTAAGATCGGTCCATGATTTACCCTAGACCTCATATAAACCCTACTCCTGGAAAACAATTTAGTACGCCTAAAACCGTAATTAATAATGCTATCAGAATAAAATAATGCGTGATAATCGGCCCATAATTTAGTATAGGCCCCATATAAATCCCACTCTGGTAAATTAATTAAATACGCCTAAAACCGTAGCAGATATATTTATTGCGGTAACATTTCTTTTAACCTAGTTTCATATGACCAGAAAAAATGGCATGCGGTCCATAATTTACCTTTGATTCCATATTTAGCAGCATTCTGAAAGTCACTGTAATCGCTAAAATTTATTTCACCGCTGTATTGTAATTTACGTTTTTTAATACCAGATATCACTCTGCAGAATTTGGGTTCATAACTTACCATGGCTCCAATATAAATTCCTCGCCTGAAAATCATTTAAGTTCGGCTCAACCTAGTTAAAATTGCTATAAATAGCATAAAACTTTCTGATGGTCGGTCAATAATTTAATATAGGTCTTAACCGCAACCAATTTTAATGCTGACGTCTGTTTTTAAAAAGAATAACTAATAATAAATAGATATCAAATAGATATCACTCCTGAAATATTCGAACTGTCGGTGGAGGGTATCAAAGATTCGGCACAGCCGAATATAGCAATCTACTTTACCTTTAACTTTTAAGAAATCAAGCAATGAATATGTCTGTTACGTTAATGAAATACATTGAATTAAAAAAAGTAAATGGTTGGTGTTTTTTATCGGCGGTCATTGTCTTCAGCGGTACTGTCATATATCCAATCTTAATATTCACTAGAAATAATTTATATGGAGGAACAACGTTTGCCAGGACAGATAGTTACTTTATAAAAAGTTTAAGTAAATTACAAATATCTGTGGCTATAAGGAAAAAGTGCTTAAGTCATTTTTTTAGTTTTGTAGAAGAGCAGTTGTTTTATACTTTAAAGGTTATTTTTGAAAATTTAATCCCATTCTAATATAGTCACCACTGCTCTGTTTTTTAAGTTTTTAATCCTTAAAATTCCTAATGTCACGGATAGAAAGTAAACTTTAATTTTTATTCCACATTATAAAAGGTAAGCAAAAAGTCATTTTTCTATAATTTCCTCAATAATCGTACAAAATAATTGAAACTTTGACCATGGATACTTTTGAACATGAAAATCTCAAAGCTGATATTAAATCAAATTTACATTAAGTAAACTTTAGCACTTTTTTCTTTTTACCACAGATTAGGTAATTAAAAAGTATGTATTGTAAAAAATCAAACAAAGAATTAAGCAAATACTTATGTATGTATATTAAAATATTGATTTCTTAAAATTTGGCACAGATCCAAAACAAATGCAGTCAGCAACTTGATATTGTAGAACTTTTATGTAAATTTCACGCAAAACTGTTTTATTCATAATTTAAAAAAAAAACCTAAGAGAATATAACCGCTTTGTAACGTATTGCTACGTATTTGAAGCTTTTTAGAAAATTTATTTATATCCTTATTGTAAAATATGACGCATTTTGCATTACTCCTTTATATTTAAGTTGCCATTTGATTTTTCTTTAGCTCTAGTAAATCTGACTCGTCAATAAAACATTGTAATAATCAGGGCAAGTTTAAAATGGCAAGAAAAATTGTTAAAAATGGCTGGCAAAATGGCACGAAAAAGTATAAAAAATGGCAAAACTGGCAAAAATGAACATGTTGTTATATAAGAAGCATTTATTTTAGTAAGTTTTGGTTGCATTGTACAATAGCACGTTTCTTAAAATTGTCAAAAATAAATAAGCTTCTGTTATCGCATAAAGCAGTTCAATAAATGGAAAATACTCTTTCAACATCGCAAGATGTAACTGGAGCATATTTGAACGCTAATAGATCAGATGGAGAATCGTTGTCAATAAATCCATTCGTCACACTTTAATTAAAATACGAATATTTTATAATAAAAATCAATTAAAACAGTTCTTTAAAACTTAATACCAATATTGAATATTATTTTGATTATAATACCAAATCTTACAGAAAACAGTTTTTTGCTATGTCTAGTTGAATAATCAGTGTATTTTGTGATATTAAGACCATGCTTAATCTTACTAACTATTAACAAAAGTAGTGGTTACGCTTATTTGGTCAAATATTTAATTGGTGTGACTGAAGCTTTAGTCATTTTAACGCCCCATTTCAACAACATTCATTTAGCATTTCGAATAGATTTTGCCTCATATTAGCTAAGCTTATTTAAAAATTTCTTCAAGGTTGTAAAAAAAAAGGTATTTTTTGGCAAGTTGAACCAAAAATGGGTCTTTTACGAAATAATTGAAGAAATGGCAAAAATTGCAACAAAAAAAAGCATATGCCATAAAAAACTTGCCCTGATAATAACAATAATTTGTTTAGAAATTGCGTGTTGTCTATTGAATTATTTTTAGATTGATAATTTGAAAAGTTAAATTTAGACAATTATTATTGAATTAGTAAGGTAAGCTTTTCACATGTATAAGTTTGTTTGCCAGACAAACAAACCCATTTGGCTATAAGCAAGCAATTATAGATATCAACAGGTTTTATATTTGGAAAAAGTTTTTTTTATAGAATTAATACATAAATCGTTATGTGAGTTATAACCAGGGAAACCGGATATATGCTTTAAAAAGTGTTTTATGAGCATTAAATTGGCAGTAAAAACTTGAAGATCTGCCCTTAAAATGTTAAAAAAATTTTGTCAAAAAAAAAAAAACAAAAATTGCTTATTTGAAAACAAAATATTCAACAATTTATATAATATTTTTATTTAAAAACATGCCTACCATAGTATTAACAGACGAATTTTCGAAATTGCATCCTATTTGGAACCGATGGTCGGTCAAATGCAAATAAGAGTTTTTTGTGTCGAATATTCGGCGTTGTTATGAGTGTCGTAGTGGTAGTGGTATTATTTTTGCGGGATCCAAGGCTCTTGACGCGTCACTCCCAGCCACTCTAGAGCAAACGTCAACATCAGGCTTTAAAGGCGAAATCCGTTTTAACAGATGAGGCTCTGGCGTCCGAATAAACAACAGCTATGCTCTAACAGGTAATGATCAGCATAACGGGGAAGAAGAGCCAAGTTTGAATACCCCTTCTCGACTTACACATCCGCACCCTAAGGTAGCAGCCCTGCCACCAAACTAGGCAACACTAGGTCAATGCCTTATTGCGGCTAAATCAACGCACGATTACAACACCAACAAACAAAAGAAGAAATACAAAGCAGACAGATATTTTTATAACAAACCCCGCATGTCCCCGGATACGATTTGCTACATGGAATGTAAACACTTTGTTTCAAGTAGGAAAGTTAGCCGAACTGTCGGCTGAATGCGAAAGGCTAAACATTTCTGTTAAAGGTACTAGCGAAATGAGATGGTAAAGAAGGAAACGCTCATACACATGGAGTTGGAATCTTTATAGATCACAGACTTCGAAACACCCTAAAAAACTGGTCGGCAATTTCCGAATGAATTATAACAGCTCAGCTCAACAGCAGTATCCGTAAAATAACAATTTACGCACCTACCGAAGTATACAACCTGGGAACTAAAGAAAAATTTTACGATCAAATAAATCACGTTCTGCTCTAAGTTGATAGGAACGATATCCTTATATTAATGGGTGACTTTAACGCACACATCGGTCATCAAAATGAAAGCTTTGAACGAATTATGGGTGATAGAAATGAAAACGGCGATTTGTTTTTGGAGACATGTGCGGCACACGAACTTGCTAAAGGTGGCTCTAATTTTCCTCACAAACTAGACCACAAAATGACGTGGCAATCGAGAGACACTCGATATGCCATTCAGAGCCAAATTGACCATTTCTGTATACAAGAAAATGGCGCAAAATACTGCAAGATGTCAGAGTACTACGAAGTGCTGGTATAGCTTCCAACCACTATCTCCTGATAGCCGAGCTAAAACTAACGCTTCGCAAACACCTCCCGTTATCGAATCAACTTAATCGACGGACCTACAACATCTACAAGCTGAAAGCCGAAGACGTTAATAGAGGATTAGTTTCTAGCATTGTCGATAAACATCGAATATTCCACCAATCTCTCAACTAAGCTCTAACTAAGACGACGAATGGATAAGGATTAAGGCCGTTATCAGTGACTCCGCTAACGAAATTATTGGTTTTTCCAGAGAAAAAAAAGGGTGGCTGTCCGTTGACTTTTGGCACGTTTTGGAAGAAAGAAACAAAACCAGAGAAATTATGCTATTAGCAAAAGACCCCACTCGCAAAAACGAGCTGCAAGTCAAACTATCAATACTTATTTATCTGCACAACAATGTAACTAAAAACCCGGTTTTAACGTGATCAGAAAACTTTCCGGTAAGAAACACAAATACATATACCTATTAAAGACAAAAAATGGAAATACGCTAAATTCTATTGATGAGCAACGGAAAAGATGGAAGGAATATTTTGAGGAAACCCTAAACCACCCCTGTAATACAGATAGCTCCTTCCAAAGTAATGAAGCAACCGATACCAGAACTTCTCTCCCATTAGCAACAATATGCTTCGATCCTCCCACTCTCCACAAAATTTCAAGACCACTTCACAGCTAAAAAAGGAATAGCTGCCGTCGTCGATAACCTACCCGCCGAATTTTACAAATCGCTGAAATATTACTGTCTCTTTAAAAAAAATTTGGATCACTGAGACTATCCCCCAGGAATGAAAGGAAATTATTTTAACTAAAATACCTAAAAAAAGGAGATTTAAAATCCTGCTGTAACTGGAGAGGTATCGCTCTGACACCTTCTGTTGTAAGATATTTAACAAGGTAATACTAAACCGTTTGCTCGAGCCTTTAGATATGCACCTCCGAAAAAACAGGCTGGTTCAGCCCCAAACGCTCTTGTGTAGACCAAATAAACAGCCTACTCCTCATAATAGAACAATGTAACAAACATAGAAAACGCTATCCTTAACGTTTATTGATTTTGAAAAGGTCTTTGATACGATAAGCAGAGGAAAAATATGGGGAGCTTTAGAAAGTAAGGGCGTCCCTCAGAAACTAATTAACCAGCAACTCGAAGATCTAAAATATGCTGGCGATATCGTCATACTTGCCACAAAGAAAAGAAACATGCAGAGAAAGATCGATGACCTGTCCCAAAGAGCAGAACAATTTGGTTTTCGAATAAACACAGCAAGTGCATCGCAGTAAAAAGTAATCAACCAACAACATTCACTCTAAACGATAACTCAACATGTGAATAATTCGGCGGCGCAATTTACGACGTAGATATGCGAATACAATCTAAGAAACGTCTGCGCATCAAACTCCCTTTCGCCAAAAACCAAGATACACATATACAACGCATGTATAAAATCATTAAACGTTAACTGCAAATCATTAAACGGAAACTGCAGAGTTTCACAAACAGGTGTCTGCGCAATATCTTAAAAATATCGTGGTTAAGAATAATATCAAATGAACAACTACTACAAATCTCTGAGCTGGAAGACATCAATACCCAAATCAAAAGAATACAACTGGCTAGGCCACACTCTACGTAAGCCATATGACGAAATATGCCACGAAACTCTACAATGGAACCCACAAGGCGCATGCTCGCGGGGAAGACCGAAGACCATTTGGAGACGCACTATTTTCATTGAGACAGGGAAATCGTTTAACGAACTTAGACATGTATTGCAACTGACTGAAACGAATGGAGATTCTACGTACACAGCTTATGGCCCCTATTACGGTTCAGAACTCAACTCAGTTGAGTTCTAATTAAGACAACTGGTTGTGATCAGTTGTATTTTTTGTTATGTTTTTGTTTACCGAAATGCAGCAGTTGTAAACCATGGCATTCGCTATGGCATTGCAACTGTGCAAAAAATCATAGTTGCACTTATTTGACGTGAGCAACCATTTCGCTTGCACCTTCAATTTTCAGCTTTTTTTAAACAAGCACAAGCGATTATTTTAAAACATTTTTTTAATATTCAATATGTGATTTGTTCGACCTTTTGTTGTAATTTTAATGTGAAATAATTAGTTAAGCTCAAGGTCAGTTTTTTTTTTTTTTTTTTATTTATATTTTATTTATTTTATTAATTTACAAGTCAAATTAATAACTTATCTAAATAAAAAAAAATTTTTTTCAGTTATGTGTACTATACTTTTTAAGCATTTTTTTCAATTTGGCAATGCCATAAAAAGTTGCAAAAATTGTATGCTTTTACTCTGATAATCTTGCACTCGCATAGACCATGACAATTTTGCATCGTTTGTGCGAAATAATTGTCTATGTGGTTGTTGTTATGTTTTTGCACTTTTGCTTTTTGACGTAATATACGACAAACTTTCTATGTGTTTTATATTGTCGTTGCCTGAAACGACAAACATTTCATACGGCTGTGAATTCAAAATCTACCACGACAAAGACTTTCGTAATTAGTCTAACTATTTAAATACACCTTCTACATGAGATTTTTTTAATTAAATAGATTTTAGGGACGGTCGCTAAATTTTATATTAATATTATCATTAAAAAGCAAGTTAAAGCCGTTTGCGGATGGGAGCTTTTTTCAAATGTTAACCGATCTAAAAAGGTATTTAATTTGCAGTAAAATATTGGATGATTTATGGCACAGAGTCTATTATGAAGTTTATATTTTATGAAGGGTCCTCCTTAATAATTTGGCATAAATTATATGTATTGTTTTTTTGTATATATTATACATACATACATATGTGTCAATTAAAGATAATTACTTTCTTGGCTCTTATTACAGTCAATTTCTACTAAATATTTTTGATTAATTTTGGAGCAGTAAGCAACAACACCAAAGTCCTACATAAGCCGAGTCTTCAGCTGCCTGAAATACAGCCTGATAATGATAATCAATAGTCCCATCAGATTCTTGAGACCACAACCCAAGGCATTCACCAATTCGCCTATGAACCAGTAGCCCGTAATAATACCTATTACGATTCTAAGGCAGACCTTGCTCCTGCCTAGTAGAGAAAAAGAATCTGTCTTCCTAAGCACCGGTCATAACGTGCGTGATACTCTACAATCCTTTCTATGCCTCCAGGCCCGATTAGTCCTTTAGAACACATTCCCTAATCTTCGCAAATAAAATCCTATTGGAGGTCTGACTGCCTACGCATTGTCAGGATTTTCCATTTCCGAGCCCAGCCTCACCAACTCATCGGCCATTTCATTGCCGGTGATGTTGCAGTGACCCGGTATTCGGCAAAGCCTCACTACATACTCACCTTAGGTTTCCCTAAGGGCTCTTCCACTATCATCCACTAGATTGAAATTTACAAAAAGCCCATCAGGCCCTAGGAACCTTATGGTGTTCCACATGTTTAAGACCTCCGAGATCCCAGCAATGTTAATACAATTTAACATATTATTGTTAATTATTCACTTCAATTTAAAAATTAATTCATTGCTGCTGCCAGTCTACAGTCAAACACAAATTTTTGAACCAATAGTATTGGTGGATCGATTATCCATTTTCAATTTATTTACATATTTCTTCCTTTCTTCTTCAAGGCTTTGTCTTGAAAACCTAACATTACATCTGTTTTTTAGGGTTTTTCTGGCCGAACGCTTGGTCATTAAAGCTGGCCGAATAAGCTCAAAGGTGTGTACACGTATTAAACGCGTCTTTAAATAAAAACAAACCGGTGAACTAGACAAATATTAAAATACTCTAAATTTTAATGTGATGGTGATTAAAAAATAAGTAAGCTCTAAGTTATATTGGATCAATTTTTTTTTTAACTGATAAAACATATTTGGTTCGAATGAATGTTAAAAAGTGTGCTTTTAAATTAGATTTCTTGTTAAAAGGAAAAGAAAATCGAAAAAGGAAATGAAGATGGAAATACGTGTTCAGAAGCAGAGGAAACCAAGGAGTCTGAGACGGATAAAGTTAACATCGCTGCAGGTCCTTCCAAAAAACGTAATATTCCGTGATACTATTTGATAGAACGGAAACTGAAGTATAAATCACCTAACCAACGCATGGAGTCAAAGCGGCGTTCTTGCAGTGTTTGTAAACAGCTTTTAGTGAACTTAAACAATCATCTTTAGTGTCATGGAAAAACAAAAAACTCATTCTGAAAATGAAAAAATGCAACTGAGTGTTTTGTTTCAATTGTTTTTTTTTTGCTATGCGTCTTATTTATAAAAAAAAAACGTTAACAAAAAGATGTGCGAATTTTATTTTCTCGAACGACTATTTGGTGTGACTTTTTTTTTGTTTTGCTATGCGTCATATTTATAAAAAAAAAACGTTAACAAAAAGATGTGCGAATTTTGTGTAACTTTTCAAAAATTCCTGATTGAGCTACTTAACATAACTTTGCATTCCGATAGTGTTGAACCTCTTCACCTAGTAAAAGTTCTGATAAACTGACCTATCAAGCGCTTGTGAAAATTTTATAAGATGGATCATTTTAAGTCTATTCTTCACTGTGGTTCAGCTAAAGAAGAAGTCTAGAGATACCTTAGATCCTTTAATTTTCTTTAAGAATTTAAGATCATTGCGTAAATTTCAAATGAATTCTGTCGCATCTGAGAGACTTTTTTCCACTGCAGGTCTGCTTCAAACGGATTCGCAAAATTGTCTATCTCTGCAAAAGTTTAGAATACTTTTTTGTTTAAAAAATAATTTTACTTTTCACCATGAATTCAAATTCAATTAGTTGTTTTTTAAATCTTATTAATAACAATGTTAAATATTAATAATCTTTTACACAGTAATATTGTACAATAAAAAAAATTACTCTACTTTAGTTTTGTTAATCTTGAATTTAAATTTTATATTCTTATCGGTATCGCCGATAGTTCCTTTCAGTATCGTATCGGCAAAAAAGAGGATCGTTACATGCCTAGTTAATATCTAGAATATTAGATAGATTTTACAAAAAAAAGTATTGCAACAAATAAATTACTTATACATACATATATTTATTTTTACATTAAAAAAAACTTTAAAATATTTATGTATAAACATTAGTGTGTCCCAAAAAAAAAAAAAAAATTTATTTGTATGGGTGCTCAAGCATAGATAATGTAAGAGCTTATTGGGTAAAGTATTTTTGAGATTTTTTTTCATATTTTTCGGAAGAGGTTAAAAGTTCGCCCAAGTCGAGTTTTTGCCAAAAATCGGGTTTGCTGGCCTTTTTTTGGGGTTTCTTCATAACTTTGTCAAAAACTACGATTTTTTTACTTTTAAGAAAATAATTTAAAAGAAACTACAAGTTTTTACAGTGAATTTGCTTATTTAATTTTTCTATAAATTTTGTAAATAACGCTTTATAACTTTTAAAATGTTTATGAATGTTTAGAAAACTAACAATGCAGTTTGAAAGATCAATTAATTCTAAATAAATTAGGAAAAATAAAGCTCGAACGATTTTTTTTTAATAATTTCCTTAAAAGTGAAAGTTATGAAGAAAACTCAATAGAAGTCCCGACATCCTGATTTTTAACTCGTCTTAAGAGACCTCTGAACCTCTTCAGAAAAATCTGACAAAAATCTCAAAATAATTTATTCTATAAGCTTTTAAATTATGCTTGACCATAAACAATTTTTTTGGTGACACACTAATGTACATATTTAAGAAAAAAGTTAGGAAACCCCAATGAGTTATCTTAGAAATTTTTTCATGAGCCCTTTTTTACATCTTCTTTTCAGAAGTTGCAGAAAATTAAATAATTTTACAAATTTCTTATTAAATGAAAACTTGAAGACATGTGTCTTCGAATTTTGTTATTATTTTATTATTTTTTTAATAATTCTTGTTTTTAGTTGGTATGCAAGAGAGCAGTAGAAAATCTTTTATTTCTAATTGTTTTTATTTTAGTATACATTTGTTTTTTTTTTTATTTACAGGTAAGCAGTTTATATCATAACATATTACATACATTTGGTGAGTTGATTTATCTATATACATACATATGTATATAACATTGTAACGTTACTGACTGACTGACTCACTGATTCATCATCGCACAGCCTAAACGCTTGAAGCTACAAACTTGATATTTGTACCAGACTGGTCACTCCCCAAATCGAACCACTAAGATGGGATTTTTGGAAATTCGAATGTTTAGGGGGTAAAAAAAGGGTAAAAACGTGAAAATTCGGTAAACTTATATCTCCAAAACTAAAAGAGATACAAACAAAATGTAATGCTTATCGTTATTATTTATTAAAATAAACAGACAGGTGTCTGGCACTTTTTTAAATTCGGCCCTATCAAGGAGTAAACGGGTAAACCCTGAATTTTAGTACTTTTTTGACACCCCATCTATCTTTTGAACCAATAAACATAGAGGCAAAGTTTGTACCACATTCGAAACTTATTAAAAAAAATGCGAAAATGGATTTGGTACTTTTTCGAATTTCGAACATTTAAGGTGTGAAAATCGTAACTATTTTTGGTACTTTTGTTTACAAAACATTTTTTTCCTTTCATTGACATATTCGTACTAAATTAAGGGCTCCCACTATAAAAATTAAATTTGTGATACTTTAATGGGGGGAAAAATAGTACCAAAAAGGGGGGAAAAAGATATTTGATATATTATTTTATCTTTTTGGTTCTACAATTGGAATTTTTTAATTATCGTTGATGTTGTACCTTTAAACATAAGATTCAACATTCAATGTCCTGAGGGGATAAGAATCTATGACGGAACTTTGTTTGTTTTTTTACCGGTACTTTATGAATTTCCGTTAGTATTGAACCTACAAACATTAAATTAAACATGCTGTGTCTTGAGTGAATGACAATCTGTTAGAGGGATCTTTTTGGTACTTTTTCGTTTTTTAACTGGTACTTTTTTTTAAATTTTCGCTAATATTGGTCTTATGAACATAAAATCAAACCTGCAAGATCCTGAGTGAATGAGAATCTCTAAAAATGGTTATTGGTACTTTTTAGTTCTTAAACTTGTTCTTTTTGAATATCCGTTACTATTGGACTTAGAAACATAAAATTCAAAATGCAATGCCTTGAGTGGATGAGAATCTATAAGAGGAAAGTTTTTGGTACTTTTTTGTTCTTTAACTGGTTTACCTTTAGTATTGGACATATATTATATATATTATGTCCTGTGGTTCCTATAGTAGGAACAAAGGGCCGCAAGGGACATAGAAACATAAAATTAAACATGCAAGGTCCTGAGTAAATGAGAATCTGTAAAATGGCTTTTTGGTACTTTTTTGTTCTTTAACTGGTACTTTTTGAATTTCCGTTAATATTGGACGTAGCATCATAAAATTCAACATGCAATGTCCTGAGTGGATGAGAATCTATAATAGAGAACTTTTTGGTACTTTTTTATTTATTAACTGGAACTTTTTGAATTTCCATTAATATTGGACCTATAAAGATAAAATTAAACATGAAAGGTCCTGAGTGAATGAGAATCTGTTAGAGGGTTTTTTTGTATCATTTTGTTCTTGAACTGGTACTTTTTCAATTTCCGTATTTATTGGATCTAGAAACATAAAATTAAACATGCAAGTTCCTAATTTAATGAGAATCTGTAAGGTGAATTTTTTGTATGGTACTCGGCACAGGTACTTGCGCAACTCTTTGTTTGTAGACGTCAGCGGTAAGACCGGGGTAAGGAAAAAAATATTTAGTACAGACTATGTTGTACTCGGCAAGTTACAAGAGTTTATTTATTTATTTATTTATTGGTATTCCAATACAACAGGACTTAAAGTCTTATAATTATAGTACAGGATAAACAATTCGTAGCAATTTCTTATGTGTCACACAATAAAAGATTTTAACAATAAACATTAAAATAAATGAATTTAATACATTAAAGCAATTTTTAAAGTGAGAAGATCAAACAATTTTAAACATAAGGACATTCAAAAGCGTTTTTAAATACAATAGATTACACATTTTCAAGTACGGGAATAAAAATTAAAAATACATTTCCTAAACTGCGTTGCATTACTAGTAAATTGAACAGTTGCTGGTAGAGTGTTCCAAAGACGAATACTGTGAACGAAAAACCGCCATTCAGATACTAACTTCTTGAATCTTATCGGGATCAGATTGTTATTTCTTCTTGACTGCGTAAAAGTAACACGTTCAAATAGATACGTCGGCTCGCTAGTATAGATAATTTTATGCAAAAGAGTAAGACATCGAATATTTAACATGTCAGAAAAACGCACTCCATAAAGTTTACTTTCGTAGGGTGTAACATGAGAGCAACGTCCTAAGTTGAAGACATATCTCAGAATGGCATTATACGTAGACGTTAATATCCTGGTGCTTTTTTGGTCACAGCTTGCAAATAACTTGCCGAGTCGGAAAGGGTCAAATTACTACTTTTCTTAAACTGTAAAGCATCAAGAAAGAGTACATAGGATGTAAACAGCCACATGCGCATGTGGTTTTGACGTCATTTAAAAGTGTTGTGTGATGACGTCAAAATTACGTTAAAACTAAATGCGCATGTTGATTTTCACATTCCGTGTAATTAAAAATTAAAACGATACAAATCTGTTTATGTACTAGAAATTATGTAGCGTATTTATTTCAGCACTATAATACATTATTATTTAAAACAATTTGATGCAAAATGTTCTTAAATAATTATTTCTATATAAAAATATGCATGTTTGTTCATAGGAACATATATTTTTTTGACAAAAATTATTTCAAATTTAAATAATTTATTGTAAACCAACTATACTATTAATTAACTACAAATAGGTTGAAAAATAAGTAGTTAGTAGTCAGTTAAAAAGTCATGCAAAGATGGCCAATTGACTACTGCCTATGACATGCCTATGTTAAAATAATGAGTCGAAGACAAGGAAAAAAGTCACTTAATCAACTAGATGTGGTTATAAAAAACCCAGTTTGAAGTTACTTAAAAATGTGTTTGACTTCCTACAGGGTATGTATTTGAATAAAAGGATATACCTATTTATGTATGTATAGGTACCGAACTATTATTAATTTTGAATCCTTACAATTAATCGTTGATCTCTTTTTAAGAAGTTATGCATAGGATTGTTTGAAGTGAAACAAACTGGCTCCATTTCACTTCTTATTTTTTAAGTATGAGAAAATTTAAGGCGAAACTCGAAGAACTAAAATTTTTAACAAGCTGTCCCCTTTTCAATCCTCATTAGTAAATAGCTTCCGTGCGAAGCCGTTGTTAATAAAAATCTTGAAAAATTTTAGTTTTTTTTTAAATAATATTTAGTAGGTATTTTCTGGGCCGTAAACAATTTTAAGATCTGGTCACACTGATTAGTTGTCCAAACGGATGAAGTCCCTTGGAGTTCTCTTAATGACTAATTTCAAATACCTACTAAATTTAAATACCTACCTATTCTGATTTAATTATGTACCTATTACAAAGAAGAAAACATTTCAAAAATTAATCCAAAATTTTTTAATTAATTGTTTTTGTTTAATTACGCTGTTTCCTCTTGGGTGATAAGGAAATTTAATTTGGTTTTCTTTAACAAAAACATGTTAAAATATAAATTTTATGCATTTCGCGGGTTCGGCAAATACAAACAACACGTTCTGCATCTGACAACCCTCCCACGCCACTAAACAACATCATCTTTTGGGAGAACAAAATAAATGTAAACAAAATATTGCAATACATACACTTGACATTATAGTTGGGGCATTAAAAAAAAGATCTAATAGGTATACAAATTAACAAACATACATAAATAAACAAAAGTAAAAATGAACCTAATTCAAAACAACAACGTCTTAAAAATCAATGTGGGGAGCATAGGTAAGGGAGACAAAGTAGGGAGAGCAAACAAAGAGAACATTGATTAAATAATTCAGAAATTAAAACACAGCAGCTGTGTATAGAGAACGAAATAATTTATAGTTAGTTGTTTGTTTGTTTATTTAATAAATGCCAAGACTTAAACAATAATAAAAGTAGATTCTCATTAATTTAGACATAAATAATGGTGTTAACGCCTTTCAAACCATTTAATTGATTTAAATGCGAGCAGAACGAACTAAAAAGCAAATACATAATTTGATTCTATTATCACGAACCAACTATAAATAATTTTACTAACCTTTAATAAAAAGAAGGTAGTTTTTAAGAGGTATTCCCTGAACAATCAAGCAAACAAAGGTATGCTGACTCATTCTGTATTAGTAACATTTTCATATAAACAAAGCTATCACTGAGAATGGACTAAAAAATACTTTCCTTGAATACCATTTCAGTTTGTTTATGTACAACTTTTTAATTATTTTTACTATCAACTCTTAGAATCCCCTGTCTGGGAGACAGGTTTGTTGACCGCATCATTCATATATTATAATAATTTTTCTTCTTGCAATTTTCCTGTTTTACCTGATCTGATGGTAAATTCCGATGTTGTTCGACTCCACCATAAACTTTTTTCACGTTTCACAAAGATATAAAAATTATCTGTTTGAAATACTTCCATTTTCGTTGTCAAATTTCGTAATATTTATTAATTTTTTTAAACTTTATATTTTTTTCACAGAATTGACAAATTTTTTTGCATTTTTTCTCCAACACCGTCTTCACATACAGAATGACATTTTACGAATAAAAATACTACAAGTTCTCAGAAAATATGCCACAAGGAGTAAACAAAGAAAGTGCTGCCAGACGTTTGGAAATTGTAATAGATTTAACAATGGGTTAAATTCAATAACTTTGCATAAAATAAATTAAACTTTTGCGGCCGACACCGGAGTTCTGGCGATATTAAAACTTGTTTGATGTCTTTATTTTAATGATGGTATTCAATCTAATTTGAATCTGTTTTGGCCAAAAGTTAATTGCTTTAAAGAAATCTACCACTTTAATGAATTTTCTTTGTTGTTTTTATATGGTGGTAATATAAACTGCAAAAGAGTGTATTCAATAATAAACTCCACCAAAACGCGCCGAACTTCTTGGCGAGTTATTACGAGTATGTTTCATGATATGTTGAATAAGTTTAATTGCTTTACAATGTATTCCAAAAAATACGGCAAATAAGAATTTCCTACGACGAAGTGTACTACAATATTTGCTTAATACTAACCACAACATTTTTTTTTCTTTTCTGCTTTATATTTATACCCACACCACAATAGCGGAGAGGGTATTATGCATTTGTGCTGATATGAGAAACACCTTAAAATATGGGTCCTGGACCCACCTTAAAGTATATCGATCAACTCAGAAACTCTCTCTGAGTCGATCTAACGATGTCCGTCCGGCTGGCTGGCTGACTGGCTGTCCATGTAACCTTGTGCGCAAAGTACAGGTCGCAATATTGGAGATAATTTAATAAAATTTTGCTTATAGGTTCTTATTTGCACAACGACTAAGCCTACTGAAAATAGTCCGAATTGTAGGGCCACGAGGGGAGATAAGGCCTTCTGCCTCTCAGAAAATATCAAATCGATTTTAATGAAATTAAAAACATAGATAGATCCATATTTATATGGCTACATAGGACAACCGTTTTTAAAAAAAGAACCACAAGGGGAGGTAGGGGGCGATTTTTGCCTCTCACAACCGATTTTAATGAAATTTCAAATATAGGAAGATCCATATTTATATGGACACATAAGCATGATTCTCCATGGCTCCCGAATGAGGGACACTGTCGAAAATGTGTTTTAATATACTGTGGTGTAGGGAATCATATAGTTGGGCTTGACCGACTGTACTTTCTTACTTGTTTTTATTTTACTTAAAACTATTCAAGCTATTTTCCAGGGTATCACACGACTAAACATGTTTGGCTAACTATTTAAGTTATAATGTTAGGACATCGCACAAATTCCTGGAGCCTCGACCACAAATCCTCGTTCGACCTAACTATTCGTATAGGTAGGCGAGAGCTTTCAGAATCCGCTTCAGAGTATTTTGGTCTTCACCAGTCACGTTCAGTTATTATTGGTTTTCCATCAGACAAACACGTCAAAACATTAAGGTCAAAAACGATTGCACTAAGCTAATGGTGAAAAACCGCAAAACTGTAGCTCGGTAAATTTATACGACGCCATTAGGCAATGGAAAAATTCCAACCAAAATTAAGAAAAGTACACATGAATAATTTTAGCGTTTCTTAAAAGTCAAATATAAAAAAAATTTAATAAATTTAGACTAATATATATTTATATGTTTAGGTTGAAGTGTTAATTTTGTTTGGCTTAAATCTAGTTTACCGACGCACCTCCAAATAAAAAAAAAAACGTACCTAGGGTGATAAAAAATTGAAAAATAAGAAGAAAAAATTTAAAAACTTAAGAACGTGTCAGCTGTTTTTCAAAAACATAAACAAAAAAGCATTAGTATACATAAAACAACACACACAGTGATGAGAATTAAAAATGTTCAAATGGTAACCGCTTTGCAGAAAAAGTACCAAGTGATTTATGTAGTATTAAAATTGTATTTCTTGTAAATACATAAATAATTGAATATTTTATAATAAAAGTACAGATTTACAATAAACAAATATGCATTATAGCATACATTAACTTAATTATTTTGAAAACGTGCATACACAAAGCATGGTTTTGATACCATTAAAAACCAGACTTTTTATTGTTTGAAATACATACATATGTATGCATTTGTTTACTTCATACATACATCTAAACATATATTTGTGTAAATGAAAATATGTATGTATTGTTATTTTGCCAAAAGTCCACAGATATTATTAATGAAAAAAGTACCAAAGAAAAAGAGTGAATTTTCCCCCACTCCATTTTAAATAATAGCAGCCCATCACTAATAAAATTCTATTTTCTACTGGTAAGGACGTTACGATTAAGTGACATTATAATATAATTCGTAAGAAATGGCCGGTCCCTTGAGATTACGAATTATCGGGAGTCCACTGTAATTTTTAATGCAGAAGGTATATAAAACAGTGACTACAACTAAATACTTTGAACTTTATTAACAAAGTGAAATATTGTAATGAACCTGAATACACAGTGCAGCAAAATTCGGGTAATCGCCACCAGCCTCAATATTAAAAGCGATGTGGTTTGAGGTCACAAATAAGGCCCCATTAAATGAAAATATATACGATTTTTTTTGTATAGATCCTAATATACCATTAAGGTCAGAAATATTTTACACTGTTTTGATTTAATTACCACTGCTGTTATGAAAAATAAAAATATATGCTACTTTAAAATTTTTCTTTATTTAGCATTTTACATACATTTCAAAACCTTTTGTTCTTAAAAGACCCCTAGTGAAATTTGATGCACAAAATGTTTGTAAAACATTTTGACTCTCTTAAGTGCCTTTTTAGGATACTTTAGTGCAGAGTTTGGCAAAAATATCCCCTTAGAATGAGAGTTAAAGGGTTAATATATTCTTAGAAAATAATAGCCATTCAATTTTACTAAAGAAATCTGAAATCATTTTTAGCTTAGAAGTATGTTAAGTTTATTTTTTCACCTATTCCAAACACCTTTTCAAAAAATTTAAAAACTTCAGGGCGGAAATTTCGAAAACCTGAGCTAACATTTCAAAACTCTTTGGCAGATTTGCTCAACCAGTATGTAGTTTAATTTCGCAACTATTGAGGCTGTTTTTTGTTGCACAGTGATATATATGTGAATAATCAAATATTTCTTTTACAGTGATATCAATTCACCCACAAATATATAACGGAAAGTAATATCAATATATTAACAAAAAAATGTGTTATGTTAATAACAATTCAAAGATATACAATTTTGTAATCGGGTTGTTCACGGAGCGCTGGTTATTTAGTTATATTATCAAACACAATATACATTTATTTAATTATTTTAAATATATTTTTTTGATGTTAATATAACTACATAATATTTTATTTTGAAAATTTTTAAGTATTTTGAATACTAATAAAGATAAAATAATAATATTGATGAGCAATAAAAGTGATCTCAGATACCAATTCATTGTAAATATTGCAATTTTTAAGCTTTGATCACAATAGGCAATTTTTTTACGCGAACACACACATTTTAAAAAAGAAACAATATTGCCTATTTATTAAAATTTGTTGAAACATTTTGTTAAAATTTTCATTCAAAACTAAATAAAATTATTTATTTATTACAGTACTTTTCGCTTATAGTCCATTCCGCTTAAAGGCCAAAAACAGATATAAGCCAAAACTTTCATATTCACACGCATATTTTTTCGAATTTCAAACAAATTATTTGTCATAAGGTCCATTTCGCTTGTAGTCCATTTTCGTTTAAAAGCAACATTTTCTTAGCATGCGAATATAATTCTTTATGCAAAAATTTTCACTCAGAGTCCACTCTGTTTTTTATATTTTTTTAATCAACTGGCAACATGTTTTTATTTACATTTCTGTTAACTATTATAAATGTCAAATTTCGCAATTTATATTCCATAACATGGTGTCTTCATCTGACAATTTTTTGTCATAATAAACGTCAAACTTCATATAAAAAAAAACTCTGACAAAAATATTAGTTTTTTTTTAATTTCATCGCCAATTAAAAAAAACTCTAATAAAGAGTAAAGAACAAATGAAATTGATATTTATGTTGTGTTTGATTTCGTCAATCGTCAAAGAATTTAAATTAATCTCATACTTAAGGCTTATGAAGCAATGAAATTATTTACATTTTTGTTTTCATTGTAAGCTGTTAAAGCATTTGAATTAATTATTAAAAAGGATTTTTCTTTTAAATATTTATTTCAATTAAATCAATATTTGGTTATGTTTAAATAAACTTTTCTTTTGTTTAAAAAAGAGTGGTTTTATTGAAAAAAATAATTTTTGTATAGTCCAAAATGTGGTTTCACTTATTATCCATAAAATGGCTTATAAACAAAATTGGTTATAGTCCAAAATCGCTTAAAGTCCACAAAAATTGTGCAACTATAGTAGTGGACTATCAGCGAAAAGTACAACGTCATAAACAATTTCATACAAATTGTTGCTGAAGTAGAAGTTGGCTCAACTTTTTAAAAAAACTTTAGTTCCATTTTTGTTTGAAAAATGAAAGGAAAATATGTGAAATACTTTCGGAAGAAATAAGATAGACGAAAAAACAATTGTTACAATGATTGTGAACAAAGCCTTAATATGCTTATTTGAAATATTAAAAATTTTAAAGATCAATTTTTGATGCCAAATCTTAAAGTTTTACCCCCGTATTTAAAAACGATCATTAAATTTAACAAACGTTTATTAAGGCAAATTTTCATACAAAATTTGTTTTGTAAACCTTTATAAACTTGAAATTTTTTTATAAATACGGGCGTAAAAGTCTTCATGTATAGCTTCAATTATGCTAATTTAAGGTGATTTAAATTCTATTTTTAATTTTAACGAGAATTTTGTATCGAATCAGGCAACTCTTAAAAATTGTAATAGATTAAAAAACTATACAGCTGTTGGTTCCTCAAATAAGCCGCTGAACAACTTATACACCGACAGATGATTCCATATTTACTTTTACACAATTTCATTCTTTTAAATAAAATTTCGTATTTCTTTGCAAAATTAAAAAAAGAAAAATTAAATTAATAAAATTATAAATAAATGGCATTACAGTATTTAGGTAAATTCACACAAGTAACAAAAAATGTTGCCCGCAATGCGGCGTGGCGTTCGAGTATAGTTTTAGGCAATAAATACCGGAACCATGGGCATAAAAATGATTTTAGTACAAGCCAGCAAAGGAGTTATAAAGGAAATCATCAGCAGAACAAAGAAAATGAATGGATATCAATCACTCTGACTGGAACCGCTATTGCCGGTTTAGGTTCATTACTTTGGTTGAAGCAAAGAAATGATTTTAATTTATGGCCCGCGGTTGATGCAAAAACTTTGCCCAATCTCAGTGGCAGAAGAAAGCAATATAATTTTATTGCCGATGTTGTGGATGTGTGTGCCAATTCTGTTGTTTATATAGAAATTAAGGATACCAGACATTTTGATTACTTTTCTGGCCAACCAGTTACAGCTTCAAATGGTTCTGGTTTTATAATAGAATCAAATGGCACAATCCTAACAAATGCTCATGTAGTTATCAACAAACCTCATACCATGGTACAGGTGAGATTACATGATGGTCGTGTATTTCCCGCTGTCATAGAAAATGTAGATTCCTCTTCAGATTTGGCTATTATTCGTATAAATTGTAATGATTTGCCAGTAATGCGTCTAGGAGAAAGTTCCACTTTAAGGTCAGGAGAGTGGGTGGTAGCTTTAGGTAGTCCTTTAGCTCTTAGTAACACTGTAACTGCCGGTGTTATCAGCTCAACACAAAGGCCTTCACAAGAATTGGGTCTAAGAAATCGTGATATAAATTACTTGCAAACAGATGCTGCTATTACTTTCGGTAATTCCGGTGGACCTTTGGTAAATCTGGATGGTGAAGCTATTGGTGTCAATTCGATGAAAGTTACTGCTGGCATTAGCTTTGCCATACCAATTGATTATGTTAAATTGTTTTTGGAAAAAGTTAAGGAACGTAGAAAACAGGGATCCGGGGGCAAACCCACACAGCAGGCAAAACGTTATATGGGAATAACCATGTTAACATTAACCAATGAAATACTTAATGAATTAAGAAATCGCTCGGAAAGCCTGCCGCCCAACCTATTACATGGAGTTTTAGTATGGAAAGTTATTATAGGATCACCGGCACACGTGTAAGTTTGTAGTCGACATCAAACAATTTTTTTGGAACTAATTTCAAACACAATTTTTTAGAGGCGGCCTAAGTCCTGGCGATATTGTTACCCATATCAATAAAAAAGAAATCAAAACTTCCTCCGACGTTTACGAGGCCTTAGCTGATAATTCCAAATCATTAAATGTTGTTATCTTCCGTGGAATTAAACGTTTAACTTTAACTATAACACCTGAGGATCCTTAAATTATAGGATTTATATGGGAAATTTTCTTTTATATTTACATATGTATGTATGCATGTATGTTTATTGTATATTTTTTGACATGGCTTTTAAAGTTCCACATACTTTTTTGTTTCTATTGCACTGCCAAATATGTATTTTTAGTTTCTGTTCTTTTTTTATATATTTCCATACATACATACATACTGCGAAGAGGATGACGAGAAAAAGTTTATTGTAAATAAAATCAATATTTTTGTTACAACTGAAATGATTAAATTTAAAGTTATTCTAAATATTTAAAAGGCATGTTCAATCTCAACTTAGCATAAAATATGGAAATGGTATAAAAATCACAAAATCGATTATTAATACACTAGAGCCCCGTCTCGCGTCAATCCTATTTACGTCGCTTGTACAATTTTGGTTAAATTAGCTTTACGTCGCTTTGATTCCGATTTGCGTCGCTACACACGATTGGATTTTTTTCACTGAAGTCATAATCCCTTGTAAAGAATTTTTATATTAGCGTGTATAAAGGGGAATTCCCATTTTATTCTGGTGGGTAAATTATTCTAAGTATGGTTGCGTGTTAGAATTTAGTTCTTTTTAACAAAACCTTTGGAAAAATGAGTGCAAAGAAAAGAAAAGGAATTAGTTTGGAACTAAAAGTGGACTTGGGATAGCACCTATAACAGTAAAAAAAAATTGCGACAGAGATGGCGTTAAAAATTAATCATTTAAAGAGAGCTCGAATTAATCGCAAATAATAGGTATTCTACTTATTTAAACCTTTTATTTAACTTTCAATGTATGTTTTATTAAATGTTTATGTAAATATGGATAAATGAAATAAACTATGTAATTTTTGTTATGTTTTGATAAAAATATATTTTTTTATGTATTTCTTTTTATATGTTTATACATACATATATATCCTCGGCATAATACGCAAACCTATTAAATCCACTATTTAAGTAAATTGAGATTTCGATGCCGTGTGGTAAGGAACGATACGCCTCGTCGACATGTAGTTTTCTTTAATTTGAATCTTGAAGTGTGTAAAATCGATTTAATTTTTGGTTTTCCTCTTAAGCTGCAAATATGAAATATAAAAAGTTTTATGCTTTTATGTGCTGAAAGGCAGTTAGCATGTTTTCATATTAAGCCGATGATATGTAATTTTATATATCTTTTCAAATACATACCACAGACAAGGTGAAATACATATAGTACAAGGTGAAATACATATTTTCATATTTTATTTAAATTATAAATGTGTATAATCAGGTATGTAATGAAAAACGGTCGTTTTCAAAATGATCGTTCTTAGCAGGTGTGATGAATTTCGACCGATTTTAAAATCCATTTCTGGAGTAAAGTCTTAACTTTTTGATCCAAATACAGTTCAATTAACATAAGTAATAAGAATTTAAAAGAATATATACAGGAAAACAGACATTTTTCTCTTATAATTACATTTTTAACGATACCAAAAACAATATTATCGTTATCAAATCGTATTGTTTTCAAAATCGTTTTTCACCACATACCTGAATATAACATTTAGTTAAAAAAAAATTGGTTTTATTTATTTAAAAGTCTGTTGGGTCTGGCTAGACTCATGCGTTACGAATGTGAAATTAAAAAACATGTGTAATAGGGAGGGTTAAATTGAGAACTAGATGGAGCTAATAGTTTGTGTGTTTAATAAAAATAAATAAATAATAGATAATTTAACAAAAAAATAATTAAAAGCAGAAAGAAAGAAAGTTAAAAATACGCTATCTTCTATACAAATATATACGGGTCTGGCCACGCCACATGTGTTACGAATGTGATATGTGCAGTAAAATTTTCGAATACGTTTCCTTATATGTATATCCTTTCCAGGATATATTTTTCTGCTTTTTATAGTAAACTACATTTTAGAAGGGTACCTGAAACTTCAAGTCCCTACCTGTGTTTTAAATATAAAAAATAACATTTAAAATCGGAAAAGGGGTGGCCAGACTCATAAGTAAGACGAAGGGTTAAAACGATTTTATGGCCAATTAAAAAATAGCTGATGGATCATCATGATTTGGATGATATTATTTTTATTGAAGATAATAATAATAATACAATTAAAAATGTTTCTATACTAATATAAATATATTTATTATTTAATCTTAAAAATGGTCCCCATAAACG
The DNA here is from genome assembly GCA_949318255.1 of Pollenia labialis. NCBI lineage: Eukaryota > Metazoa > Arthropoda > Insecta > Diptera > Polleniidae > Pollenia > Pollenia labialis. The sequence goes on from OX439139.1 coordinate 128,279,175, forward strand.
CCATCGCCTTTTTTAAATTTTGAAGGTATTTTGAAGTTGCATACCCGAATGCAACTTGTTTTGTGTTTAATTTAATTGTTAAAATGGCTTAGTGCTTTCTTACGCTTTTTTTTCTCAAAATAGTGCTTTTTTACATTTTAAAGTGCTTTTTGCTCTCAAAAAGTTGGCATCACTGTTTAGAAATACAAAATAAAGAAGAAAAAAGTGTAGGCACTTGATCCCAGGCTTCCTACGAGTACAAATACTTATGTATGTATGTACTTAATATGTTAGTATTACATCATCGTCAAAAGTTTTAACTAAATTCGTCAAAATCGCCACAAAAATTTAACAAAATCGTCAACAAAACGTCAAATATATTTTACAAATTAAAGACAATTTATTGCATGGATTGGTTCGAAAATATAAATTTTTAGCAAGAAATTCTATTTATGATGAAGAAAGTGATATGGTTAAGTTTTATTCTATTTATTTCAGCAAGTTAGCTGAATATATTTATCATTTAAAAAGAAAATATAAGAAAAAATATATTTGCATAAATGCATAACAAAATTTTTTTTATTTCATTTATCCATATTCAGAAAAATATTAAATAATAAAAAATAAAATCTCATTTGCTTTTAACTCGAGCTATTTTTAAATGATTAACTTTTAGCGCTATCTCTATTGCAACTTGTTTTTATTGTTAAAGGTGCTAAAAACTAAGGATTCTGTATATATCAACAGTCTTTTTACCCGACTTGAAACCTTTTATTACTTCCAATATTAGTTCCAAACTAATACATTTTCTTCTCATTGCACTAATTTTTCTACACAACTTCTTTTTTAAAAATTAACTCTTACTTCCTAACACGAAATTATACTAAGAATAACTTACCTAACAGATAGAACAAATAGAAAAATTCTTCACATGTGATTATGACTTCATCGAAAAATGCATTCGTATGTAGCGACGCAAATCGAAATCATCAAAACGCAAAGTGGATTTAACCAATTTTTACAAAGCGGACCAAATAGAACAGACGCAAATTAGGGCTCTAGTGTATATTTTTTGTAGAATTTAAATTACTAATGCTTCTAATGAAATTTACCTGGTTTGTGATGGAGGAGGAATTTTTTGTTTAATTTCCAAAAATTTTTGTGTTTCGAAAAATTGATTTTTAAGTTTTGGACTGTTTTCAATATAATTGTAAATGTTTCAGGTGTGTTATATCGATGCCAGAAAATCGTCATAACACTATTACTTTTAGTCAAAAAATCGTCAATCGTAATTTTACTGTACATATTTTCTCAAAAAATCGTCAAAATGACGAAAAATCGTCACATCTACCAACCCTGATTGTAGGAATGGGCAAAAAATATCGATATTTAAAAAAATATAATCGATATATATCGCCGATATTTTAAATACCGATATATCGATGTATCGATATTGAAATACGACTATAGCAGTGCCGGATACAAGAAGCAGGTTGACTGGAGAGCACATAAAACAGAGAGTGCTCCTGATGTCCATATCTGATGATTACTGGTTTGACTAAAACCAGTTGGTACTTTTGGGGTGCAATTCAAATTTTAAGGAAAGTTGGTACTTCCATGACTTATTTACTTCTATTGAAATTTTTCGTAATTTATTTTTTTTTTCATATGGGTTTTTTGTATTCTTCCCTTTTGTTTTTGTTATAATTGAATTTTTTGTTTAACTTAAATTTTTTTGTTTTATTAATTTTTTTTAAATAAAATGAAACAATAAAAAGTAACAATAAGGGTCCTCAGGATATCGTTTATAAGTCTCGTAATCTGTGCAAACTGTGCATTTTTTCGCCCTCGTAAATGAACTGTCAAAAATTGTATAAGAATTCATTTACACAAACTTGGTAAATTTGCCCAACAATTTTGTCTCGTTAACTTGCGCTGTTCAATTGTGCATTTATACAAACAGATCTTTTAATGATTTTAACGTCGTTTTCAATGAAAAATCCAAGTGTGTATAAATCACAAACAATAAATTCTAGCAATAATTTCAGTAAATTGGTCTTTTGGCTTTCTTTGAGCATTTTTAAAAGCAAATTTCTCATACATATTAATCACAAATTTAAACACAAATTTTTATACATACATATGTATTTTTGAATTTTAATTTTTAATTTATTTTTGTATTGACGTTTCTTACAAACTGACATTAATTGTTTAAAATTACACAAAAGTAAAAAAAGGGGCTTCATGAAACAAGACTCGTAATTTTGCGCATTTGCACAAATGGCAATTTCAAGCGACATCATGAGGACCCTTAATGTAATTACAAAATTTTGTTTGTTCATAAATAAGTTTGTACAAAGGTGTACTGAATTTTTTAATTTGGAAATAGTTTCAGGAAAATACAATCGATATATCGATATTTTTGAAATAATAAATATCGATACTCTAAAAAAATATCCATTCGATATATATCGATATATTTTTTCAACTTGCCCATCCCTACCTGATTGTACCACAAATCCCATCAGTGATTGACTCTAGCAAAAAAATAATTTTTTTAAGTCCCTAAGATATGCTTTGAATTTTTTGGAAAAGAAAAAGAATTGTTTTTGGTTGGCGTGCCGTTAAACTAAACTCTGATGTACTTTTAGTTTCTAATCTATGGCTTAATGCAATGCGATTTTATTTTACAAATGAAATTACCAAAAGAAAACTTAAATACATAAATTAAAATATGTATTTTCAAATTTTTAAATTTTCAAAATAAAGTTAAACGTTAAAGTAGCAATTTTCCTAAAAGTAAACAAAAAAAAAAAAAAACCAAATACATATTTAACTAAAATTAAAGAAAGAAACTGTCTTTACTTTACGTTTAAATTTTTTTTATTATTTAACAAAGAATCCTGTGAGAATTATGAAAATTATTGGCGCTACCATGATTTGGGGGACTAACAAAGTTAAACGACTAAAGTCAAATTTGTTTTACCGGTATTAATTGAAATATCTTGGTTAAACAAAATAAGCAACTACAATCATCACAACAACAAGAATGTAAATATGTATACATTTTTTTCTCAATATTTTGGTTTTATTAAATTCATGTAGGAACATGTTTTTTTGTGTTATTGTAAATTGAGTTTATCCAACAAAATATTGTCTGGTTATTTAATAAATTTTAATCAATTTCCTCAGGTTTGTTATTTTTTATATTATTTTTATTTTTACAGTGGGCGATTATAAATTAAGACATCTTGTTTAAAATTTAATTCGGCATCTTCTTAACACACAGTTAAACAAAATGATGAAGTTTTCTTTTACTTCTTCATCCTCTCATCGTTTTGGTTGGTCGGACAAAATACCTCAAGTTAAACGAAGATGAAATTATTTAAAAAAGTGAAATTCTTTGTTCGATTATTGTGGATCTTTAGGACCAGATAAATTATTTTAAGCAAAACAATTAAACCTTTTATTTTTCAGGAAATTTATATTAAGTTGTTGTGCAATATTTTTAAGGTTCTTGTTGTTGTAGGTATTACAATAGAGGGTAGAGTGTACATATATATAACGATATAAAGTTATTAAATTTTTAAATGAATTTATTAAGATTAAAACGAAAGACTTAACATACAAACTTTAAGGAAATTTTAATGTTTTTTTTTGAAAAAATTACGAACTAGGAAGATGTGTGTAAAACAGTTAAATAGTTCTTATTAAGATGTAAAATGTACCAAAGACCGCTTTCTTTCGTTTAACTTCAAATTATAAAAATTTTGTTTTTGTTTTAAGTGTTAAGCTTTGTTTACAGTAGGTAGCAACGTTTTCACTGCTGTTCACAATAGAGAAACAATTTTTTTCGCAACAACACACGTTTGATTTTAAACAGCCGTTTGCAAATGATGAATTTATTATTATTTTTAAAACATTTTGTTGAAATTTTCATTCAAAACTAAATAAAATAATTATTAACGTCAGTTCATACAAATTGTTGGTAAAGTAGAAATAGACTCAACTTTAGTTACATCAAGACCCATCTATCAGGTCTGCTTACTTGTACAAAAACAAAAAACGATTCTTTTTAGTTGTCAAAAATTTACTACCACATATACAAAGGGATCTGGTTCCCGAAACCCGTACGTTTGTTCGCAATACACGTTCTTCCTCAAGAGCCCATCCTTATGTGGTCGATTGGCAGGTGAATCGTACAACGCATTACAGAGAGAATTCGTTTTTTTCCCGCACAGTTCGTATGTGGAATAACCTTCCTGCAGAAGTCTTCCCTCTCACTTACAACATGATCAAGTTCAAATCGAATGTTCACAAACACTACTCCCTCTATCCTCCTTCCCACAACCTATTTTCCTAGTTCCAACACAATGCAATGCATTAGTAGGGGTCATCCCCTGAGTGCTGGTCCTAACAGTAAAAAAAAAAAAAAAAAAAAAAAAAAGGAAAAACGTGTATGTGTGGCATAACATAAACGTTAACAAACGTATACATGCAAATGTAAGCAAAATGTAAACAACTTTTGACAACTAAAAAGAACATAAACAATGATCATCAGGCTTCTTGCGCAGACCTTTTCAATGGGCCTTGAGTTACATTTTTAAAAATATTTTAGTTCTAAAAATGAAAGAAAAATATATGAAATACTTTGGGAAGAAAAAAAATAGAAGAAAAAACGAAATTTGTTCTCCTTTTGGGAACAATGCTTAATTGTTCGAAAGAAAGAATTTTTTCGCAAATCGGAAATAGGCTATAATATTTTAATGAACTAAATTAGCATATTAAGGTTTTTATGCCATTTGATTAATTTTCAATATTTTTTTGCGTGCATCTGATAATGATTGCAGATTTAAGAAACATTTGGTTAAGAATACAACAGGTGTTCTTAGATAATCGCTTGTACCTTAACATAATATTTTCCAGGAGAGAAAAAAAACAAAAAGTTCGGTTTTAGAACTCAATCTAAATCTAATCCAATCTGAATTGGACACATATATATTTAAAGTACTGTATTTTTATTCTTACCTATGAATTTTAATTTTATATTAATTATTATTAACACAATTAATGAAAAATACTGTATATATTAACCCTTGTGAAACCGTGGTAAAAGACACCTTCTTTTCCTTCGCTGGTAACCAAATACAATTAAAATTTAATTATATGTAAACAACCTAAACTATGTACGAAACAAAGGAGAACACATAATGAAAGCAGTTTTAAACACTTAAGCCTGTAGTACACGGAATGTAAAAAGCCACATGCGCATGTGGCTCGGACATAATTTTGACGTCACTACAAAGCCACAATAGCAAGTTCGTGTTGTGTGATGACGACAAAATTACGTCAGAGCCACATGCACATGTGACTTATTACATTCCGTGTACTATAGGCTTTACTTGCATTATTTCTTTCAACGGTAGCAATATAAATATATTTACAAATCTAAGATTTCTCTTTGTTGTTTTTTTCTCACTCTAGATATGCCTATTTGCCGATGATCACCATCCCCAATACTTGTCTTTATCCCCAAGAAAAATTACCTTTAACAACAGCGTACCTTATTTATCAAGAGGAGAATTCAACCTTATCCATAATCTCGCCACATTGTGCATGGTTAATCTATATTATTTTATAGAAAACTCCTTTTTTTGCACATGGGATCGGCCTAATATTCTTTGTTAAAAATTATAAAAGCCATACAAATATTGTATTTTACACGTTGGCCACTTAACAATTTTTTGTGTTTTCTACAGAAATTCAGGAGCAAAATATGTCACAGATATGTGACATTCATAAAAGTCACTTACAAGTGACATGAGCTTGGAGTAAAATTTGTCTCACATATACAATTTGTAACAGAGACTCAAACGCACAAGGAAATTACTTACAACAAACTTTCACGAAATTGTAGGTAAATACATGTCACTTAAAATCTAAGACTTATATGTGAATGAGTTTCTGTCAAAACTCCCATGTCACAAATATGTGACGCTGAGTGGCGAACGTGTTAATCTTACATTTATCTACTATGAATAATTACGAGTATTAAAAAATAAAATTTTTTCAGTTTATCAAAATATATATGGGTGTTTCCAAAGTAACGGTCGTTACCGATTTTCGGAGATTCTTTTAATAAAATTCCAATCTACCCAAATATGCCACGAGGATTGATACATTTTGGACTTACGAAAGTTCAAGCAACAGCAGCAACCAAAAGGATTCATAAAAAAATGAAATTTCAATACTTTTTTGACCATTAAAAAGTAACAGTCGTTACTTTATAAATGTGCTCTTTTCAAATGTCGGAAACAATCATCATGTTTTGTAAAATTTTTCGCAGGATATGTCAAGGAAAATATCTGATTAAATTCTTTGAAATGTTTTGTTTAAGCATTTTTTTAATCAAACCAAAGAAATTTTTTACCTAAAAAAATTTTTTATTTTTAAAAGTAACGGTCGTTACATTTTAAAAAGTTAACCGTTTTTTGTGTTTGAATTCATTTATAATGGGTAACTCAAAGTAGCATATTTTTGTTAGTATAAAGAAAATAAAAGTTAATCTTTTGGAAAATGACATACATTTATTTTGTATAATATTAGCGGAAAAAAAATTCAAAATAATAAATTTATTTTTGAGCTCTAAGGGGTAATTGTCTGTGGAAACACCGATATACAAATAATATTAATTATGATTTCTTACTTTTGCATTTGCAGCAACTGATCCTATTTTATATGTAATTACAAAAATTACAGACAAATAATTACTTTATATTTTTGTGCAAATCCTAAATAATTCTCTAAAATTTCACACAAGACTTATTTCTATTTTTAAATTTACAGTGTAGCCTCGTTGAACGCAACCCTCGATATGCGCAACCCCTCGCTTAACGCAACACCCAATTTCGTAACGAAACTTTTAAAAAAAACAAAGCCTCAATTAACGCAACTTTTAAAAAGCAAAATAAGTAAGGCTTTTTTTGTTTTTTTTAGTTTGGCTTTTGATAAATAAATTCAAAAATAAATCGTGTCTATGTAAAATCTTATGCTTAAGTGCAATAGTCTTTTTGATTTACCGTTATTCTAAGAATGACAAATATTTTGTGCGTATTATGTACTCCTATTTTTGAAATCAACTTAGTTTAGAAATGATATGTAATGAATACAAGGTTCACAAATCAACAGTATGTAGAATAAAAAAAATTAACAAGCATTAAAGACGTTTGTGGCAAATGCTGAATCTGGACCTGGTAAGCGCTATTTAAAAGGAGCATTTGAATATCCCGAAATGGAAAAAGCTTTCTACAAGTGGTTCATTCAACAAAGGAAGCATAACTTGCCAATCTCTTCTAAAATTTTGAAACAAAAAGCACGCGAGCTGCATAGAAAAATCTCAAATGAACATGGAGAGTTTTATGCAAGCAACGGCTGGCTTCCAAATTTTAAGAGTCGCCACGGTATACGGATGCTTAAAATTTGTGGTGAAAAGCTGTCAAACAAAGTAGCGGCTGTAAATCCTTTTATAGAAAGATTTCAAGAGAAAGTACGGGAGTTTGAATTAACACCGGAACAAATTTACAACGCCGATGAGTCTGGTCTATTTTATAAAATCATGCCGGACAAAATTTAGTAACATTCAAAGAAACATCTGCCCTATGTCGAAAAGTAAGCAAAGAACGAATTACATTTCTCGCTTGCAAATTTACACACATTTGAATGTGTGTTTTATTAATTTTTTATTAGATGTATATTTTGTTTACTGTTTTTATTCATTATTTAAATTAAATAAATACGATTATTAAAAGCTAACCTTGGTTTTTTTATAAAATTCTTGATTGGTTTTAAATAAGCTTTTAAATAGAAAAATATGACTAGAAATTTGTGACTTGGTTTGCGCAACAACTCAGTAATCGCAACAGCTCAAAATTTCTATTGGTTGCGTTTACCGAGGTTACACTGTTTATATTGGCGATTTTCTGAAACTAATTTTTTTTTTGTTTTGTATTTATTATTTAATTTCAATCATTTGTCCAAGCATTAGACATTTATGAGACGGCAAATGCGATAAGAACAGAAAGTTATTTGAAACCATTCTTTAGATATAAATAAATAAATATCTTTTGTTCGCAAACCCACCCACATTTGTCGGATGTTGTGAATTAATAACCAAGATGCTTGTACCTAATTTGGAAACTTTGGCTTTTGTCTTTTTCCAGATATAAAGAAACCTATAATATCACTTCTCCAAACTTGCTCATATTTTTAGAGAGGTTGTCTATTATTTACCCAGCCATGTGCATGTGCACCGAATTTGGACAAACAACTTTTTTGTGCCACGCCCTCTTCTCCATTAATTTGAAAACTTTGGCACTTTTCGTTCCCCACATATACAGACATTATTAATATCCAGGGTAACCAGAAATATGCTCTAAAAAACACGTTTTATGCGCATTAAAGATGCAGTAAAAACTTGAATATTTTTAGAAATATGCCCCAAAAAATTAAAAAAAATGCTTGTTTGACAACAAGATATTCAACAATTTAATAACAGTTTGATTTAATAAAAACAATCCCAAAAGAATTTACAGACGAATTTTTGAGATTTTACCCTATTTGGAAACGATGAGCAGTCACTGGCTCAAAAAAAAAAAATTATGTTAAGAGGTTAAACTTCATATAAGAGTTTTTTTTATTTCCTGCGAAATCTCTGGTAGGCAAAAAAACTTAAGAAATGCTGCAAAAACGCTCTTTTAACTAAATTATGCAATAACAAATCGACGCCAAAATTCATAAAAAGTTTTAAAACGGATAAATATATTGGTTTGGCCTTCATTGGTCGCACAAGGAAAAACATGCAATTGCATATTTATGGTTTCCCTGGTAATTGCTTTGTACAGAAAGTGACTCGCCCTATTCTTTAATCCCACCAATTTTTAAGAAAGGTTGATAACCAAGGTAATTGTACCTTTTTTGGAAACATTCGCTTAAAACCACACAAGGGATTAATTGGAATTTTTTTTTGCTCATATCTCAGTCATTTCTCAGTCATTTCTGTGTGGCAAAATATACAACAACCTAGTCCCCATAATTTCAAGAGTTATCGGAAAACCTATTTCAACATACACACGAACATCGTTAATTCAACTTCACTAGGTACTCACTCATAAGAATAAGAAACAAATTTACATTTAACTTTGATCATAGCCTACAAATCAATAACAACAAAAATTTGTTGTATACAACAAATAATATTATTTACTTCAAAGAATTTAAAAATTGAAATTTCATTACAATTCTCTTTTGGACAAAGCGAATTTTCGTATTTTTTAGACCCAACTCCAGTTTCTGGACAGCTACAAGTCCAATTTTTTTTGCACCATCATCCCAACTTACATACAATTTTTTCTTTCGTTAGCTTTTTTGGATGTTTTTTTCAGAACTTGTTTGATAATTGCCCAAAACTTTTCTATCGGGCGCAATTAAATTAAATTTTTGTTAATATCTTTGTATTTTTGATTTTTTTTGAATTGTTGGGTTTCGTTTTTAATTTTTGAGTAATTTAATTGACCTTTTAATTTAATTAAAATTTATTATTAAAATGTTACTATATATTTAAAACTATTTTTTATATATAAATTATTTTTTTGTGGTTAAGTACTATTTACTAATTTATTTTTTAATTATTTAATTTCTTTTAAATTTTTTATTATAATTAAGTAGAAATTTGTAAGCCGGTTATGACCAAAGGGCTAGGATACTGAAATTTAATAAATTAAATAAATAAAAATAAAATAAATAAATACCTTCTTAACACCTCTCTATTCTTATTCTTATGTTATTGTATAATATTGTTTATAATATTGGTCAGCACTGTTCGAAGAAGTTTTCCTGCTCTTCCTTAAGATTTTGTATTTTGTGTATCGTTACAGTTAGGAACATTTGTAACAGCATAAGATCTCAGCTTAAATCTCTTTTTTACTTTTTGTACATACGAATGAGAAACATGATATATACTTTTTGGCCAAATCCCGCAGAGGCGCATTATGTTTTAAAATAATTTTCCTTTTAATCTCTTGCGCTAATTTTAAATCTTAAAATTCATCAAGGTTTTTTATAGATAGACTGGTTTTTCTGAAATCGAATTATAACATTTCTAGAGGTTGCCCTGGATGTACCAGATAATCGTCCTATTCTTGCATAGGATAGAATAGGATTTTATAAAAATACTATCTGACCTGGCAAACGTTGTTTTGCCGTATAACTTATTTCTTTCGGATGTTGCAGTATCTGCATTGCAAGTTTAAGAAAACTGATTCCTTGGCTAAGAAGATATAGGAAGGGTGAGCTTTTACCCCTCTTGCCCTATTTCACGCCCTATTCTCTATTTCCTATCAGATGTTACGGTGTCTGTATGCGAAATTTTCAGAAGATATAGCGAGGGGGGCTTTTACCTCTCTTGCCCTATTTAAAGCATTAAATAACATAATAAATATAAAAGTATGGGCTATAGTTCCTTTCAGATGTAAAACTATTTACCTGCCAAATTTCAAAAAATTTTTTTGATTAGTTAAGATATAGGGAGGGGGAGCTTTAACCCCTCTTGCCCTACTTTACGCCCTATTCCCTATTTCCTTTTAAATGTAACAGTGTCTGCGTGCCAAATTTCATACGAATATATAGGGAGGGGGAGCTTTAACCATTCTTGCCCTACTTCACACCCTTTTCCCTATTTCCTTTAAGATTTTACAGTGTCTGCGTGCCATATTTTAAGAAAACCGCTTGATTAGTTAATAAGATATAGGTAGATGGAGATTTTACCCCTCTTGCCCTTCTTTACGCCCTATAGCGATAAGAAATATATCTTATACCTAGCAAATACACATACAAAATTTCATACAAATCAGTCAAGCTGTTTCGGAGGATTTCAATTACAAACACAGTGACACGAGAATTATATATATGCATATACTTATAAAGATTTCCAAATTTTTTTTTTCTGTTTTTCATGACTGAAAATTTAAAAAAAAAAATGAAATGTGTTGTACTTTAAGAATTAACGGTATTTTTTTAATAGTATGTACAAAAGTCAAGTTATTTGAATTTAATTATGTAAATTTTTTTTTGATTCCAACCTAAAAAACCAAATAAAAAACAACTGAATTTTGCTAATATTCGCCAGCAAACTTGTGCAGAGTAGAAAAACTTCTTATTAATACAATTATAATAAAACACTGCTTTCAGTACTTTTTTTTTTTTTTTAATTTCCTAAGCTAATCCCGCGAAGCTTTATGCTTGTCTGCAGGAAAGAAACCAGAGTCTCTGGCGGGAATCGAACCCGCAACCCCGGCGCTGATAGACTGGCTCGCTACCAGCTGGCCTACCGGGGCACTCATTTATTTCAGGATGTGTAGGAGGTAGGCATATCCTTGCACCGGGTTTTCTCAACCTTAAAATTTTTCTTATCTAAGACATAACCCAATAAAAAATTAAGCTTAAAATAAAGCAGGCTTGTGAGGGATTAATGTAAAAGTTCGCTTAACGAAGGCATGAATTTTATATGGCGAGTTCCCATCTTGAAGCCAGGGCTGTGGAGTCGGAGTTGAAGAGTCGGAGTTGAGGTTTTTGTACCGGAGTCGGAGTCGTAGTACCCAAAAAAACTCGCGACTCCGTCTCCAAAATTTAATAATACTTTTGAAAATAAAAAAAATTGTAAGAGATGCTTCTTTAAAAATTTCGAAGTTATGAGTAGGTGAGTTTCAAAAATTTAAATAACAATAGATTTTGACAAATCTCTTAACACTTTATGAGAATAAATATAAAGATTTTATCAAAGCATGTCTTTTTCTATGTCTTTATGAGTGCAGGTGGTAACAAAACTTTTTCGATCCACTCACCAGACATTTGCAAAACTTGAATTTTCTGTAACTCGCTGGTTCACTGTTTTAAACGTTCTGTTTGAAGTGCGCCAAGATATTGTTGATGAATTGTTGATAAATGTGGGGGTGAACCCCAAAAATTATTAGAGAATACTTTTATCTACTCTCTTTAGGAAAAATTGGAGAGAAAATAAAAGTTAATATTTTTTAACTCTACAGGTGGGAGATAAACTACACCAAGCCACACTTTGAAAACTTTAGAGCAGACCGCAAAAATATGTTGAAAATCCCAAATACTTCTATTTCTGTATTAAAAATTTGACTTTGTTCGAATATTTTAGTTATATTTACATAATAAAATTATATTCTACTAGCTTAACCCGGTGCGCTTCGCTACACTGCTTTAACCACTTTATCGGTTAAGAGATATTTAATATATGCATCCTATGGAAGGTAGTTCCCCCCTGCGCCAAAAAAAATTTTTTTGCTTGTATGGGATTTTTTTTTTAATATGAACTTTGACCTCAAAGGGGCACGGGTTAAAGTTATCCGATTTGGCTGAAATTTTTTCCACATCAGTTTTAAACCATGTGGCACAATATTCCGCCCGGGAGATGTTGAAAATCCAAAGTTGAAATTTAGCTGCCACCCTAATGCATATATCGAGGGCTTATATTCAATACCCGCCATACACCAATTATTGGAAAATGACTTTTTGATGGCAAATTGTTCACTGATGCCATCTTTATCTCTGACAAAAATTTCAGAAAAAAAATTAATATAAGTTCTTTTTTTTTTTAAATATTTGTGATACCGCTATCAACCGCACGATTTTTTTTAATGCAATACCCGCCATACGCCACACATTGGTTGAAGTTCATAGAACGAGCGGCAAAAAATAGACGAAGTTGTTGAAGGATAATGAAACTTGGCACATAGGCATTTGTTTGAATCAAGAAAAAAATGGATAAATCAAAATGAATCGCCAACTTTTACGCCCACCTCCCATACAAAGTGAAAATTAAATTTTAACCTACGGCATTGTTTTTTGGCACATAGCATTTCACAGTACAACACATGATTTGCCAACTCAATTCTGTGAACTGTATGTGAAATTAGACCCAAAAAGTTTCTGCATCATTCGTTTTGTCTTCTTACCTGCGATTTGAAGTTAGTATCGATTTGAAGTTAGTACTATCGTATAGGGGAATTTATCACGTTTTAGGCCCTGTTGTTTGACATAGCTCGACAACCACTAGCCCAATTTAGTTGAAATAAATTTTAAAAAATTAAGAATTACAATTCCCTTAATCTGTTCATATATTGTACAAGTATACAAGTAACACTTTCGAAGTTAAAAATGAATGTATGAAGGGAAAAAATTATTTTTTGCCTAAAAATTAAAATTTTTTTTTTTAAAAATACATAAAAAATCCAAAATGGAAAAAAGTTTCAAGTCTAGTTATTTTTTCGCAAAGTCACATAAACTATGAGCAAAATGAGACAAAGATCATAAAAATCGATGCACGTGTTTCCCTTTTTTCGCAATTGAGTAAATGTATGAATTTCAAAAATTTGCTCGAGATATGCACAACATTACTTGGAGAAAACATTGACACCTTTTTCATGATTCTGAGATTTAAAAAAAAAAGGAATAAACAAAAGGTTATTTGATTTTTATGATTGCGGTAATAAATGTACGTGGACAATTAAACGGAAAGTGGACCTTTTTATTATTTGGGTTTTTTCGGTGGCTACCTATATGATTTTTTTACAGAAATTGCACCCACATTTAAGGGTGGTCATTATTTGGAAAGTTTTGCACAGTTTGAAACGTACAAGTGCTGAATCAGGTATATAGCCAGCCGCCCTTAAAATATGCGCCCATTTATAAGTACCTAGCAGTAAAATATTCAAAAATACGTAGTATTTATAGGTGTGCATTGATCGATTTTTGGCATTCAGCCAGTGCCGACGAACGCGAACAGTAAAAGTGATTTTTCTCCAGTTTTTTAAAAGTGAATAACAACAAAACATAAAATATATCAATATGGAAAACAACAAGTGCCCATATTTGGATGAATATTGTTACGTTTGTGGTCATATACAGACTCAGACCATGAATATGAACAACCTACGAAGAAAACAAGATCATCAGAACCACAAGCGTCAACTTCTACAAGGATGGATATTGCCAATAATTGAAAAAATGTTCTAAATTTTGTTTTTATGCATATTATAATTGCGTATTAATTGCATATTATTTTATTTTCATTAAGTTTTTATAAATAAAGTTTTTTTTTGCATGATAATTTTTTAATTTATATTTTTATTTTAAGGGTGGTGGCTATAACTGATTTTTGAAATTCATACCTTTACTCAATTGCGAATAAAAGCGAAACGCGTGCATCGATTTTTATGATCTTTGTCTCATTTTGCTCATAGGTTATGTGACTTTGCGAAAAAATAACTAGACTTGAAACTTTTTTCCATTTTGGATTTTTGATGTATTTTTAAAAAAAAAAATTTAAATTTTTAGGCAAAAAATAATTTTTTCCCTTCATACATTCATTTTTAACTTCGAAAGTGTTACTTGTATACTTGTACAATATATGAACAGATTAAGGGAATTGTAATTCTTAATTTTTTAAAATTTATTTCAACTAAATTGGGCTAGTGGTTGTCGAGCTATGTCAAACAACAGGGCCTAAAACGTGATAAATTCCCCTATACGATAGTACTAACTTCAAATCGATACTAACTTCAAATCGCAGGTAAGAAGACAAAACGAATGATGCAGAAATTCTTCTTTTTGGGTCTAATTTCACATACAGTTCACAGAATTGAGTTGGCAATCAATTAACTGAAAAATGTTGTACTGTGTTTTTAAACACTCATAATCATTTGTGTGAAATTTGATTCCTTGATTTCTAATACATCAACTCAATTTTCACAAAAAATAAATATTATAATTGTAAAATGGGCTCCTGAAAATATATACCTGATCACGCCCACCTCCCATAGAAAAAACAAATAGAAAAAACATGAATACGTAATTCAAGCATAGTCTTTTAATAATTTTTTAACATCATTATCGGGTTGCAGAACAGTTAAATTAACAGTTAAATTTTATGCATTTGCAGATAAAAATGAAAGAATTGAATTATTTATTTTGGTGAATATCGTTTATTAATCTTTATTTATTGATCTACCATAACATTTTCTCAATTAAGATCACTAAAGTATTTGCCAAGTGGAGAAGTTCAATTTAAAGTTAACTTTAATGAAGAATACAAATACCCAACAGAA
The DNA here is from genome assembly GCA_949318255.1 of Pollenia labialis. Classification (NCBI taxonomy): domain Eukaryota; kingdom Metazoa; phylum Arthropoda; class Insecta; order Diptera; family Polleniidae; genus Pollenia; species Pollenia labialis. The sequence goes on from OX439139.1 coordinate 128,294,342, forward strand.
TTAAAAATTACACAGGATATACCAAACCAAAGCCTTTGCATACTGCTCAGTTACCAATCTAGCCTAGTAAATGGAAACATCTTCAAGATTTGAATCCAGTTATACCACTAGAATATCATTACTTTTATGATAATTTAGTTCAGATGGAGTCAAAGTAATAAGGAGCAATGTGACAGACAATGTCCACTTTGAATTACCTTTTTTAATTATGTTTATTTTTTTGTTATTGTTTTGTTATTGAATTCTTTAATGTTAGAAAAACGTTAAACAAATGCTTAATTTAATAAAATTACATATTAGAGCAAAAAAAACATATTTTTATTACTGTGCAATTACCGCTATACGCCATAAAAATATTTGAAGATTTCAGTTGCAATACCCGACATCAACCATATCGCTACGAATAGAGTTAAAAGTTTTACTTTTTTTTATAAGGGTGACTTAGTAGTCATATTTAAAAAATATTATAGAAGAAAGATTAATTCATACCTTAAGAATTTTCGAAAGAATCAGTTTTTTCTCTCTCCTGAAAAATTGTATTTTGGCGGATGGCGGGTATTGAATATAAGCCGTCGATATATATTATACTTTCCCTGTTTGAAGAGAATGTGTCGTTATTTTTTTTATGTGGTTAGGGGAAATAAAAAACTTTGATATTTTAATCAGGCTAAAGTTCATAACATTTAATTTTTATGAAATTATTAAGAAAGAAATTTTACAACATGAAAATAATTAAAATTTATTGATAATTTTTCATTCTTGACTGAGCTGGGTGAAACAGAACCCAGGTTTTCACGGATAGGTTGCTCCAGCTCAGTCAAGAATGAACAATTTATCCTTTCTTCAAAAAAATAATTTAATAAAAACTAAATTTAATGAACTTTAGCCTTATTAAAATATCAAAAGTTGGATTGAAAACCATAAACTGTTCAATAAAATAACCACATTACTAATTATTGGAAATAAAAAACTTTAACCGCATTTATCTCGAAATGGATTTTTTTCAGTTATGTCACTATTGAATCAAATGAGACTAATTGGGTGCTTTGGCAGGCTAGTTGGTAGTTAGCTAGGCTGTCAGTGCAAGTGTAAAAATCACCTAAATGAGTCTTCCCAGATCAGCTCTGATGATTAAATGCTGATTTATCATTTGAGCGATAGAAAAAGGTTAAGACTATTAACATTGTAATTTGACTTAGAATACACATTCAAAAAATTTATATAATAAATGAAATATTTATGAAAATTTTTAATTTTTGTAGCTTGCTATACATACACAAATCTGCGAAATATTTATTGAACGGACTTTAAGTATAACTTTTCGAACTTGCATACTTTTCTTAATTTGAAAAAAAAACAAAAATTTAAGCTCAGGTCTTAAGTCTTTTGTTTTGTCACCCACTTAAAAGACTTTTAGCTGAATTCCATTTATTTTTACCTGAAGTTATTATCGTTTTGTAATTTAAAATAATTTTGTAATTATTATTTTTTTGTTTAACTTTAATCTTACATCTTTCACTCTTAATCTTGTTCAATCTTGTTTTGAAACAAAATTCTTCTCCTCTTTGTTTTCACTTAAATGAAAACACATTTAATTATAATTGCTCGTTTTTGTATTGATTTTTTTTTTATAAATTTTTGCAAACCTAAATTTTTTCTTCAATAAAGTCTGCTGATTTTTTTTTTGTTTGTCTTTTAAGTGCTTTCGATGTGAAATTCCCTTTCATATTAAATAATCAACCAGTCAAACCATCATATTACTTAGTAATTGAGTTATTTTCTGTATGAGGGTTAAACTATTTTTTTTTTGTTTTTCGCCAATTTATTTATTTTTTGCATGATTTATTGTTTGCATATTTATAACTGACAATTTGATGTTAATGATTTTTGATGGTGGGGCCGCTTTGTTTGGTTTGGTTTTCGCTTTTACGAATTTTTGTCTCTTCGTTTTATATTTTTTAGTTTTTGGTTATTTATTTTTTGGCTTATGCTGTGGTTTAAAGAGTTTAATGGCAATAATAATGACTGAGTATAGCATTTTTTTATTTTTTTTCTTTCTTGTCTTTTAACATAAATGACACATTAACCCTATTATGTCAAAAATTTGAAATTATAGGATGATGATTGAAAAGTAATATTTTTAACTTAAAGTTTTATGAAATATTAATAAAAAAAAACCTAAAGGCAATAAAGTTAAAAATATTTTTAAGAGGTACTTTTACTCGTGTATCTACATACCTTTCTTGACAATACCTATTAAAGATTTTAGTATCTAAAAATACAAATAAAAGAATTATGCCGTATTCACTTATGTACATTTTGAGTCCCTTTGACATTGTCCTTTTTTTAATACATATTTAAAATAATTTAATTTGGTACTGATGTTTGTAACACCTAAAAATATTGGTTCTAGGCCCACCTTTCGACTTAAAATCACTTTATGAATCGATCTAACGGCGTCTGTCTGGCTGTTCATGTAAATCTTGTGCGCATAGTAATTTTGGAGCTAATTTGATGAAATTTGAAACTGATTGCCACAGGTTTATAATATCACTTAGCCCCCATACTTATTTCCGGAATTGAGTCTTTGTGCCCATAAAACATCTTAATATGTTGGTACTTATATTTAATATGAACCAAACTTATTTTATTGCAACCTAAATCCTACCAACTAAATTTAATTTGAATCGGTCCATATTTGACCAAAGGTCTAATTCAAATACTCCCGAAAATAATTTTACTGCCACAACTTTCTTATTTAACTTTCAAAATTAACCATATGTCCCATACCCTTCCTAAAATCACTTGAAGGCACACAAATCTAATGTGAGTAGTTGTTTGCGATAGTGGTGGTTGTCTTCTTGACGTTTAAGGTTATTGGAATTTGTTCATCGTGTGTGGAGAAATGGCACGCTAACAAATCACACGCACAATTACTGGAATGTGGTCAGCTTTAGTCAAGTGACTGATTGATCATCGCGCAGTCCAAACGGCTGAAGTTTGGAGTGTGTATAAGTCTTCTAACGAGTGGATCCACCGAAAAACGATTTTTGGAAATCGATGGCTGCGAGTGTTAAACGGCAAACCCCTCTGAAGAGATTGAGTGGTTGCAATCGAAACATATAAGGGTAACCTGTCAGTAAAAAACGCCTGGGTTCGAGCCTCAGGTCAGTCAAGAATGAAAAATTATCAATCAATCTTAATTAATTTCATGTTGTAAAATTCCTTTCTTCATAAAAATAATTTAATGAAAATTAAATTTGATGAACTTAAGCCTAATTAAAATATAAAAATTTGGATTAAAAACCATAGAACAGTTCAACAAAATAACCACAATACTAGAAATTTTAATATTTAGATTGTAAAAAGGGTAAAAAGGGGTCGAATTGGTGGTCGTATATCTAATAAACTGGAAGAAAAACAAGATACACTAGGTTTTAAAGAACGCAAAAAATAAGCGGAAAGGTGTCTGTTACTTTTTCTATTTTTGACTTTTTTGGGGGTAAAATCGTTTAAAACTTGTATATCGGTATATATTTTGTCCTCACATAACTTTTACAGTTATTTAAATAGAAAATTTCAACGGATTTCTGCTTATAACAAAAAACAAGGTCTCCTTTTCGTACTTTTTGAAAAAAAAATAATCCATATTATGAAACATTTGCTGCGAAACATTTGTGTTTGTTGATAAAAGGGTAAAGACGAATGGAAAAGTGTAATTTGTTTCATGTACAAGCAGTTTTTGTAAGTTTGTTACTGAAAGAGAAAGAGAAGGCATAGAAAATGACTCAATGCTGTAAAAAAAGTGTTTATTCTATGGACACGAATGCAGTTTCAATAGAGAATTGAAGAACGTTTTTGCAGCAAATATTCAATAGTATGGATTGGGACTAAGGAAGTAAGTAATGAAATTAAAAATGGGAAGACCGGTTTAAATCGGTAATCATATCGCAATTGAAGTAATAGAGATAGATATATTATTTAAAATGCATCTTTATCTTTGAAAAAGTCTAAAATCCCTAAGGTGAAAACTTACCTGCGTTATTTTTTTAACAAAAATTTTTTAAAACAAAATGATATACTTATGTTTATGTGACTCTTTTTGTAAAATGTGTATTTACAATAAAAGTTGAAATACAATACGCATCAAAATAAATAAATTAAAAAAAAAAAAATAACCGTAACTTATTCTAACATGATTTTTCATATTTATTTTATTTAAACAGAGTAGCGAAGCGCACCGGGTTAAGCTAGTAACTTATATAACGTACAATTTTAAAGAATATAGACAGGAAATAAAAGAAAATCAATAAGATACTGAAAACGAAATTTCCGGGTTTGAATAGTTTTGTTTAAAAATCGATTTCTTTAACATACAAGATTGTCTGAATTTAATTTTTTGGCAGTCCAAAATATTATATTGAATGTCAAAAATGAATTTCTGAAAAAATAAAATAGAACAAAACAATAAGGTCTGCAAAAAAATACAACATATTAATTATTATATTTGTCAAAGGGCTTATTGTAAGAACATTATCCCCTTAGGCTGGGATCACACGATTGACGCAATGCACCAATTTTCACACTTTTTAATACCCCAATTGTGTGACCGCACAACCAAATGGCTCATGTACCAATCGAGGACAATATTGTGCTTACTTTTATCAATTAAATGCAACCCGCTCTTTTATTATAGAAATCTTATTAAATAACGACGTTCTGGCAAATTGCGTTTTGCGTTTTCGATTTCATTTAAGTTATTACAGTTAAACCTCGATTAACCGGACCTATATTAATCGGTTACATCTATTAACCGGCATGCGGTTCTTTTTATTTTTTCGCTCTATTATCCGTGTTTAAGATTTATACCTCTATTAACTGTGCTTTACATCTTTTATCCGTGCAGCATTCATATGTTTTTTTATTATGTACATATGTATATCTAAATCCGGTGTTTCCCCCTTTTAAGTTCATGTTTTAAGTTCAGCCATGTAGTTTGATCAACCAAAGCATAATCAGTAAAAATCCCAATATTATTGTTTTTGATGATACATAAATATTTGATTTTGCATTCTCTATGACGATTTGTATTTTTTGTATAAAAATATGTGGTATTTTTGAATCTGTAGTTACATAGATCGAATGTTTAAATAAAATTGCGGTTAAAACTGGTCACTGGCCCTTATAATGACTTATGTAGAAGTTGTGGCGATGAGGAGGATGAATAGTCAACGGAACATCTTCTCTGTAACTGTCCGGCATTAGGAGCTTTAAGACTAGAAATGTTTGGTCGAGAAGCCCTTGGGGATAGTGATTTAAACAACATAAATGAGTGGAATTTATTGAATCGACCGGGTGGCTGCATTGGAATACTAGCAGCCAGATAACATAGGACCCATGAGAGACGGTGTTACATGGTAAAACAACGGAAACAAATTAATGGATCCACGTGAGAGCTTCAAGCGCAAGGCAAATGTTTGCTCTTGCTCTGCTCATATACATTTAAATTTCGATTCTTTTATTTGAATGATTTTTTTTTATTTTTTATGAATTTTTTCTGTTGTATTTAACGAAATCACATTTTAGGTCCAACATTTTTATAAACTTCAAAAAAAATTTTATCTTATAAAAATGGCAAAAAATTGCTAAATTTCATTTTTCACTGCTAAACAAAATAAAAAATTGTTAATTCTTGCTCAAAAAGCGCTAAGCTGGCAACGCTGCTAATAAACAATATGAGTTGTGGCATTCGTAACAAAAAAAAAACGAGAACGAATGCTGATTTTGTTGGCATTCAAACTTGACTGACTGACTGTCTTTTATTTTCACAATCAAGTCAACATTTCAAAGGTTAATTTTGGGAAGAAGCTAGATTTTTGTTTTTGCTAGTGACTTAAATAAATCGCCAAAATGGAAACACAAAGTCTACATAAGTTGTGCTTAACTTTGCCATTATTTGATTAATTGCTAAATCTATTGGCTTTGGAAATACAATATTTATTTATTTGAAAAAAACGTGTACTTGAAATTAAATACATGACACATAAAGAAGAAATTGTATTGTATTCATTCGAAAATACTTGTTACACAGCAACAAGTCTCGAAACGGAAAGACAAAACGTCTTAAATGACTGACGGAAGGCGTGAGTGAATAAATGCCTGTTTGCACTGGAATCATGAATAATGCTGTATGCATAATATCGATTTAAACAGGTGGTTAAAAGAATTTAACAATTAAAAATTCATTTAAATTAAATAAAACAATTTTAATTAAATTATTTGCATTCCTTTAAAAACTGGAAACTTGAAAAGTTACCATAAGCGGATGTATGTTAGTAGGTGTTTTGTTTCTAAAATCAAGATATTTTTTGTTGGTAATACTTGATAAATGTTGCTTTAAATTTTGTTGCTGCTGTAAATATGTAGTTTTTTATTTATTTTTAATTTTTTGCTTTGTTAGCCACATAAAATTTTTACAGACTTAATGGCGTCGTACTCAAATCCCAATATAAATAATTAACAATCATTTTATTGCAAAATGTTGTAGATCTTCTCCTTTGATTTTTACTATTTTTTTATTAACCTGCAAAAACATTGGCGGGAATATTGACTTTGTCATTCCACTTGGTACACATCGAAATGGTCATAGAAGATGATCCTTGTAAAATTCTAAGACGATGTAGCCATGTAGCCACTGTAGCCTGCCCGTCCACAATAAAAGAACACGAAACTAAGTAAAATTAATTTCTAAAATGGACAAACTCGGTATAATATCTCTTGTAGACCCTCAAAAAATTTAATATTTTTTTGTTTTAAATTTCAAGTAGTTAAACATTCCCTTTTACGTCGTTTAATTTGAAATAATTGTGGTAGGGCTTCACAAATTCGGCTCGGGCGAATATCACCTTCTCTCTTGTTTTGCAAAGGTTTTTTCTTTATTTTTTTTTCTCTTGATGGCGATAAACAATTCTTGTTCATCTCTATAATTATGTTTGTTTCTGTTTATGCTTAAAGAAAAAAACAGTATAGTATAATTTTACTTTATTTTTACTTGATATTTTATAAAAAATGGAATCTGAAATGACCTTGATAGTATTTTTCTTAACATTTAACAAAGTACGTTAATTTGTTAAAGTTACATTGTGATGACTTAAAATTACAGGGAGAATTTTTTTGTTTTAGTTGGAAGTAATGAAGCTCAGAACGTTTGTGTGTATGTAGTTTTTTTATACGCTATAGATGGTACCTTGACCACGGTCGACCGGCCTACAACATAATCCCCCTATTATGTAAGGCAACGTCGACCACAACGAAACAAAGATTGTATTTTCTTAGTCGATATTGACCACAATCGATTAGTACTCTTGACAGCGATTTAGTATTTTAGAAAGTAAAAAAAAGTGGAAAGTAGATTTATTAATTAACAATGCCCGTATTCATAAAAAAATTTAATTATTTAAAAAACATATCTGAAAAGTTTGAAGCTAATCTGTCAATAATTCGATTATGTATAATAATAAGTCCAAAATTTGTATTTTCTAGACAAGTCCATGTACATTAGAAGTGTTAAAAAAAATTAATCAAAATGTTGATACAACTCAAAAAGGTGTAAAAAACCCAAAATTGGTTTGGAACTAGCCCAGTAACAAATAATTCCTACCTATTCCTAATCCTACTACCTATTCCTAATTCTTAAACTATTAAACTTTTGCCAAGGAAGTTATTCGATAATTCCAGCAGATACATTTTAAAATTATATTAGAAAATTAAACCTCGCAAAAAATCATTATAAATTTGCTAAGGTAAAAGGTCAAAAAAACTAATTGAGGTCGATCATATATTTTATCCCCCTTGGTGCGACTCCTGGGCAGTTATTTGACTTTTTCTTTCTTTCCTTCTCGTAACCTCCTTGCAAAAATACTTTATTAGAGGGTGTACGGAGAAACTTATAACAAGTTGACCAGTTTCCCTAGAATATTTCTAGGTCCAAGTTTAGAATAGAAAATAAAAAAATAATCACCTTTGCTTGGTTTAGAAAAGCAAAAAGGGTGTATTCGCGGCATCCCTCCCCAACAAATATAGTGTTTACCTTTTCACAATCTTATGGTCATCACTTCATCATAAAAATAAAATTACTTTAATACACTCAGGTCTCGTTTTATGCGATAGATGCGTTCTAAAAAAATCCTATATATTGAATTCGCATAAAACGATACTCTGGCTTCGAATAAAAACTAATAGTTCGTTCCAAAATTCTGAAAAACCGCATAAATTCAAATTTTAATTAAAAAATCAAAAAAAAAAAATCGCATAAAAAAAATCAACAACAATATAGTTGGGGCATTATTTGCAATAAAAACATTTTGTAGACATTCCTTCATATTTGGCACAACTATATGGGCATTTCCAGCGAAAAGTCTACTTTTTGTCACGTAACGCCAGAAGTATTTTAAATTGTTTCTCAAAAAATTTTATATGTATCGTTTACTTTTTTATATTTTGGTGTAAAGCGCAACAAGCTCTACATTAAGTAACAACATGGTCCGAAAATACAACCTTAATTGCAATCTGGCGTTACATTAAAAAAAGTAGACTTTTAGCTGAAATTTTCATATTTACCTTAAAACGAGCAAAGATTTTTAAATTTATTTTTCAAGCTATACAGTATTTTTCAGTTTTGTAATGCAATCAAAACCCACTTCCGTTTTTTTAACGTCACGCCAGGGCAGATTTTTGCTTATATCTGCAAATACTTAGCGTCGATTACTGTAATTTTTTTACTGAATGTAGAGCTACTTTATTACTTTGTATATATAAAAACCCTTTTTACAAATTTGACTTTGTCATTTAATTTTTTTACATTTTGTGCTACAAATATCACGACACGTCAAAATGGAAATGCCCATATATAGTTCTAGTAGATATAAATATGTGTGCGAAATAATTTTTTGATGTTTATTTGTCGAGTTACGGGGTGGTAAAGTGTTGCCGTTTGCAAAAAAATGTTTTTTTTAAATTATTTTTTCGAACAAAAAACTAATCAAACAAAGAAAAAAGTGATTCTTAAAATAAAAAAAAAACAGGAAAGAACGAGTTTAAATTGAGATTTTTCTAATTCCGACCTAATTTATTGAATTTATTTTTTTTTACCGAAATTAGACTTCGGCGTACTTATTAACTTTTAATATGTGATCTTCATAAGTTTGAAAACACTCATACATACGTATCTGCTATGCATAAACAAAACTCAAAATAAAACAAACTATAACGATTATATTTGTGCTGCAAACTTGCTTTACTTTAAAAACGGTAAAAAAGCTTAAAAAACAATTCAAAATCTGTTAAAATTCTAAAAAAGAATCTTAAATTTAAAAATCGCATAAATTTGAATCCGCATAAAAAAAATCCGCAATAAACGAGACCTGAGTATATATAGCGCTGTATACTCCTAATCAAACTTTTACTTTGTCGAGTAACTTTTACTTTGCCGAGTAATCAGGTATATACTGTGAAGATTTTAGAAAACCGGATGCAATAGTTTAGCAGCCATATTCATAAAACGTTCTTATTTTAAGCTTATAGCATGTAATAACTATCAAACGCTTTTTGTCTAATAAACCTCCTATAAAAATTTGTATTCATAAACGTACATTAACTGTTTTATTACTATTAACAGTTTGTGGCGATTTTGTGTTTAAGTATGGCAACTTTCTTTATATTTTGCTGCCATTTTATTGCTAGTGATGCATAAAACTTCTTTTCGGTTCACATGATATTCTATATTAAATTGTTTTTTATAGTTTTTTTTAATTGTAGAACTTAAAAATTATTCTTATCAAATAAAACTACATTTTTTTTTAGTTTCTGAACAAAATCTTGCCGAAAGGTATCATAAACACTTTTGTTTGAACCTTTTTTAAATATACGATAAGAAAGTATTCGAATAAAAAGTTTGATTACTTTTTATTAACATCACTATTATTATGATTTGTTTATTCTATATTTTTCAATATTTTTGAACAATAATTCGTTAGTTTAAACAAAAAAAAAACTACTTTCAGTAATTTAATAAGCTATTAATGATAATATCTGCATTTGCCCCTGAACACATTCTTTTAAATCATATAAAAATGTTTTAAATAATTAACCATATAACTTAAAATTGGTTGTCTAAAATAAAAAAAAATTTAGTTAAATGTATTTAACATGTCCATATTAATAAATAAAACATTTTTTTCATTATTTTTCCACATATTTTACAAAAATAATATCATAAAATGCACACACTTATCAAAATTTCATTTTATTTTTGGTTTAAAGAAGGGTAAATCGAACAATAAATCTTCTTATTTTATGAATGGTTTATTAAAGGTTCAATAGACTATTTTTCGTATATGAATACAACTTTAGCAATTTTGCTTATATTTGGTTAATAACCATTAATAAATTTTTATGAATACGGCTGTAGGAGTCTACAGGGAATAAACAAACAATCTCACTTTTTCATTTGTATACACATATCGTCGCAAGAATTAAAGAACGCTGTAACTGACAAAACATAAAATGTCCACAAGAGCCCAAAAACCTGAATGAAAGTAGAAAAAAATTCATATAGCAAAAACCCAACCACTTTGGAACATGAATTAAAAAAAGTATTTTTATTTTTTCTACTATATATAAATTGGCTGTAATGATTTCCTCTCAAGTCAATTGTTCCCGGTGATGGTGCGGCTTACAGCAAACGATTATTTTTTTATGAAAACAAAAAAGGGAAATTTTTTCATTATGCAAATATGGGACCGGGACCAATCGACGCAGGATTTTTTTCTGATGAAAGTGATAGAAAAAAACGTATTTTCGATTTTTTTGTCAGTTACAGCGTTCTTTAATTCTTGCGACGATATGTCCATATCGTTACCAACAAAAAAATTAATGCAATACATCAGAATCAATGGAGAGGTAGATTTTTGGTTATTTAGGGCCTTTTGAGTTTAAGGTAACGATATATATTTTCTTGAATTGACATTGAAGTAAATTACATGCATGTTATAAATTTTCTAGCCCTCGATGAACTTCATTACAAATCTCTCTGTTTTCGTGATTTTGTGAATTCGAAAACTTAAAGAAAACCATGCAATTGTTTGAAAAGCAGAGAACAGTATGTTTAAAATATTATACTATTGTTCTTATTAAATTTAACGTGTCCACGTTTTTGCAGGTCTTCCTCTACGTCGCCTACCTTGAGGTTGGTAGTCAAGGGTTCTACTTGTGAAGTCGTCATTGCCAACGAGATTATTTTATTAATGCGAATGTCGTTCACTATTCCATTCTGTTTTGTCTTTTGCCATGGATCATTTTATGTCATTGGGCACATTCATTAGACGTAACTGTTGCGAAACCGTTGAGTATTTTTCTTAGTGTTTCTTAGCAAAACACTCAACGGTTGCGAAACGTCTTATGAATGTGCCCATTGCTCCTGGCCAAAAAAACCTTAATTATCTTCTCGCTTAATAAATATCTAGGGGCTTGTAATGCAAAAGCAATTTCGATACGACAGCTTATGCCCGTAATTTCTACGAACAGAGTACCTAACATTTATCTTAACCTAGCCGGCAAAACTATTTTGGTAATTTCAACGTTAATTTAACCTGCGACTTTTTTCCTTTTAAAATATGGCGACATTTGTATTTTTATTAATTTTTTGAATTAACTGTCAAAAATCGATGGTGTAAAATACACTACAGTTTAAACGGTAGGTAAGAAATACGTGTTAAAATTATTAAAAATTCCTTACACCATAGATAGCTATACGCAGCTAGATATCTATTTTTAGAAATTACGGACATACACGTGATAAGAGGACAATTTGGTTAATATAAAAATTACTTGAAGAAAATAAAGTGTACCAAAAATTCGTTGCTGATCCAAGAGCAAATTATATCGCAACTATTTTCGCCCTTTAAACTATTAAGATAGTATAAATTAAAATTTTTAAAAAAGTACTATTGAGACACAGTTTCCTTGTTGCATTGTGTTTTTTCTGTCTACAGTTTTAAACAAAAAATTCATATTAAGACTGCCTCTATTCATAAGTTATCGAATACACCCATTTAATATAAAATGGCCTGCTGGTAGGTGTCTCCCTACAACAATGTTAATTTTGACAGATTGTCTGATAGTTTAAGTTTAATGTTGATGTAATTACATGTGCGTTAACATGGCATGATAGACTTCCTGGTTATGAAAAGTCCATTATTTTAAAGTTTAAAGGAATGCACAACCAAGATTGAGGAGTAATATGATTTATTATAATGTAATATTAAGGTAAAACAAACAAACAACCTTGGAAACAAAATTCCTTGAATCTTAAACAAAGATTCAGTTGTTAAATAAAAATTTTTATTTCATCACGTTCCATAAAAGTATTTATTTTTATTATTAAAAGCTAGAAAATTATTTAATTATTGTTTGATTAACAGTGCAAAAATGTTGCAATTTTTTAATGAAATTCTTTTTTTTTTTTGCTACTTAAATGGAACTTTTAGAATTATTTTTCAAAGAAACCGCCAGATTTAATTTTCTCATGTTTGTAAACAACTTTTGTAACAAGTGAATGGGTTTTATACAACGCAATTTTGCTTTGGAGTATTTGGATTTTCTGTTTTGTTAAACAAAAATTTCCATTGTATTAGAAACGATTAAATCTTTGTTTTGTTCATTTAATTAAGCATTTAATCATTTAAACATTTTTTTAAAATTATATCACTTCTAATTAGTTGGAAGTCATTTAACTCATTTGGTGCGAATGAAAAAACAAATTTTGAATCATTGAATTACAAACAAAATTATTTCACATAATGGTGAAATAAATACTAAAATTTTTGTTTGGAATCAATTAGGGTGCCTTTACGAGGTAATTAATTGAAAATATTGCATTTTAAGTTTGAAATTGTTTGAAGAACAACTCTTATAAAGATTAGGACAAGTGTTTGTGCGAGGATAAATGTGTTTTTAGTTGAAGTTGAAAATTAAATAGAAACATTTTAGTCAAAGTGCTGTTTTCAGTTAAAAGCGTTCCAGCTACATTGTGTTACAATTTTTGCAAACAAACTGTTTCATATGCTATCTTTGCCTTAGATATGATATTGCGAGAGAAGAAAAAAAAAGATATAAAGGAAATTAAAACTAAATAGACTAAAAACAAAGCAGAAAGGACAAAAAGGCGGAATGAATTGTGAAATTCCCCATTCTGTGATTTGACTTGCAGAATGTCATAACATTTACAACGAGCAGACATAAATTCGTTTTGTCTACATCTTAACTGCTCATCTCTCCACATCAAAAACCAAATATTGTGTAATATCGACGGAGTGCGCTTCATGCAGTGGTTTGTGTATTTAAAACAATATTGAAAAAAGTTGCTGAAGAAAATATCTTTACAAAACTGATTACTTGGAGTGATTCTTGGACTTCACATAACCGAAATTCAGATATTAGGTCAGCTGTTTTAGACTTTCTTTGATATAATCCTCATGTATCTAAAATTACTATGAAATATTCCACATCATGGCTCAGCTCTATGCGAGAGGTAACAGCGCTGCTAGACTAACAGAGCTATTGAACGTGATAAACACTCGATTTCAAAGATTATACTGCTGTGGCAAAGGCGATGAATTTTGAATAGGTCCGCTTTACTAATGTATGTTGCCTGAGATTAATACTACTTGGGCAAACAGAAAGAGTCTTAATAATATTATTTCTTAGGATTATAACATAAAAAGATTCTATGCACGCAGAGACAACAAATATGTTTAAATATTGTCACCTCCAACAATACTATGTTTTAAGAAAATTTTAACCATATTATGTTAATTTAACCAAATTATTGTCAACGACAACCATATTATGATAAAAATAGTCTTCCATCAAGTAGCCACAACCATATTATGGTTGTCTCTAAACATGTTATGGTTAAATATGACAATAACTTGATTCAGTTTTCTCGATACTCATAGAAAGATACATGAAACCTTTTTATTCTAGGGGCTCGACACAACAAGTTCTTTTAATGAGAATTTTATTTACAGATAAGTATTAACTTATCTAAGAGATAAGCTGAATAATTTAAAGCCTTTAAACTTTTTTGGGGGAAGTCAGATTCCAGGTTTCATTTCCACCATACATTTGAAGGATCCTGTGGTGTAAAATTAAAAAAGTAGTAATAAATACGGAACTTCTCTGCTTTGCTGATTCGCATATACATATATATAAATGTGTTTAATTCTAATAATAAATACGACAAAGGCACATGCTTCAGAGCCAGGGAATTAAACAAATAAGGCTCTTTAAATCTAATTATACCTTCGTAAAGGTCGTTCCCTCAAGAACTGTACACTGACCTCTACATTTTATAGGAAAACGAAGATTTCAAAGTCCACTCCTAAATTAAGTATGTTCGAGTTATAAATGGTGCCCTCCAATTTAAGTTTTTTAATTGGTTCTCCACAAAAAAAATTAATTTTTTAAACAAAAGAATGCGGTTTATGTCGAATCCCGAAAACCCGAAATGAGGCTCAGTTTTACGACGCCAAACCAAACCCATTGCCAGGAAACGTGAAACTAGCGAAAGCAGACAAACAAGGACAGCCTGATTGCCAATAAAATTCAATGATGCGAAAACTGATTTGCCAACCACAGCAATTAAAAAAATACCGAAAAAGAAGAACTATTTTTTTTTATTATGTGTGGGGGATTTCAATGTTGCAAATATTTCTCGAGAAAATTATTTTTGTGCCTCCCGGGTAGCTTTGGAAATGTTATTATAAGGTTTTGTTCTTAACAAATTAAAGACTATTTGAATTAAATTTATAAATTGTATTTATTCAGTGATGACTTTTGAAAATAATTGAACTTTTTATTTATATTTAATTCAAAACTTTTTAAAAGCATAGTTCTATAGAGATACTAAATTCAAATCTTAAGGTACGGTCACATATGGCAAACATTTCACAAAAAAAGTAAAGTATTTGTCTCAATAGAAATAAATAATTAAGCTCGAGGTCATAGGGACCTCGATTATTTATTTCTATTGAGATTCCATTAAGAAAAGGTCGAATAACCATTTTTTTAAGATGAAAAATGAGATTTTTGAAAAAATTTTTATTTGCGTCGACGAATTTACTGAAATCGACATCTTTTTGAGATGTTGTCCGTCTTAAAGCGATTGTAGGTGTTAAATTGGACATAGAATACATTTTGGATCTACCAAGATACAATATTGACATGACATTCAAGCTTCTATAGATATCGCCAAAACCAACATTTATATATAAAACGCCATTTACAGAAGATAAATATAAGAGATATGGTAAAATATGGACCGATTACAATAATACTTGGTAAGGAGAATAGGGTTGCAAATTTAAACAAAGTAGTAACTTAATAAGATATTTTATAGGCACAGTGGTTGGTTAAATGGGGGCAATGTGAAATTATGAACCAATTATTTCCACTTCCAAAGATAATTAAAACGTATACACCAAATAGCATTAGATTATCTCAAAAATTGCGAACAGGAGCCAAATTATGGCATTCAATAGCGATCGTAATTACAATACAGTTTGAATGGGAATTTCGATCGACATCGAAAGCCGTAATTTGGCCCCTTTACTTGGCGAATCAGATTAAAATGGACAGCCAGCCGGGCGGACATTGCTATAGCTCAATCGGTGCAGTAAGAAAAGAGTTATGGATCCAAATGTATCTAAATGTTTCACAAACTTGACTTATATGCCCAGATATCATACAACCAAATTTAGTAAAGATCGGTCTATAATTATCAGTAGGCTCACTGGCGGAAACACTTTATTACGTCTAAGACCGCAACGAATAATTCTTTAGTGGTGACATATGGTTTAACTAAGTGTAATAAGATAGAAAATTACTTTGCCAAATTTCGTGATGAACGGTCCATAATTTTGCATAGGTCGAATATAAGATTCACTCCCTAAAACTACTACTGTTGAATTTAGGTACAATTAAGTTTTATATTACAAGAAATAAAATAATTAAACTTTGTATATTTTTGTATACAAGTGTTGGCCTAATGGTCGAAATTACGCCATCATTTTTTTTTATATGAAGAAAATATTGTGGATCGATTTCGCGACGGACCAACTTCCGGTTCATATGTTATGTTCCACGTGAGCGATTGACAAACAAAGAATGATATCGTTCTTAACTGGTTTGCCTGTGCCGATTTATATAGTCGAAATATTTTTTTTATTATTTGATAATTGGAAAAAACAAAATTGTTATTTATGTGTGTGTTTTGCATATGTGTTAGTATCAAATTTGAACTCTGAAAATATTAAACAGATTTTAATAAAATATATATTGCGCACTTCTGGCAGTAAATACATTTCATATGGTGTATTTCTAGTCGCTGGGCAAACAGAGGAGAAAAGTGCTCTTTACTGTTTTGCCTTAGCCGATTTATATATAGATGTATGTATATCGTCACACATACATTCAAAATCGAGTTTTCATTTTAATGTTGTCCGTTTTATCTACCCAATAAAAAATTTTATCATTTTGCGAAGCACTAATGGTACATTTAAAAAAATAAGCGCAAAATTATGCGCTACGCAATTAGACATACAAAAATGCAGTAAAGTAAGTGAAAGAACTCTCAACAACTTTTATACAAATAAAAAACAACATTTCAAGTGCTACGGCATTCCCTTACCACGAAGCAGGTTTGTAAGGGAGAGTACTAAAAAATAACTGTATCAAAACATTCAGTGTTTAAGTTCGATCGTTACATACAACAATTTTTATATGCGCTGAATAATGCGCTTTATGTGTCAAAAATGTATTTCTTCAATGTGGGAACTCGCCATATAAAATTCATGTCTTACGTCAGCGCAATGGTAAACGAAACGTTTATGTTTCTCCCTTACAAACCTGCTTCGTTGGAAGCTCCATTTTTTATTGGGTAACAACATGCAGCCACAACTTTTAAGACCCCTGCGATAAAAAATGGCGATTTTATTAAAGATATTCAAACTCTAAGAACACTTTATTATTATTAATTTGGTTATGTTTTTTCTTCTCCTAAAAAACAAATTAATATGTAGTTACGCCCGTTTGCATTTAAGGTGACGATACGTATGTAGTTATAAATGCAGCTTCCATATAAAGCGTACTCACGGAATGCAACTAAAACCTTGATAAATTCTAATACTGGAGTTCATAATTTATTAAAGTTCCCATATTAATCGTCATGGAATAATTAAATTCTCGAAACAGCCGAACATAGCATCCCTACATGTTTATTTTTATTTTGGTATTTTTAAAACCCAAGGTTAACTCTTGTTTGTTTAATACCAAAATATTAAGCCAAAAATTTCAACAATTCGTTAAAAATGTGTACTTCCTTATCCCTATATTTATTATCTTAATCCACTTTTACTTCTAAAATAGCTATTCTTGCTCTCCTGTACCATAAAACCAAAAAAGTTTGTTTTATGCATCAAAATGCTGATTTTTAATTTCAATAAAAAGTAATTTAATTTAAATTTTCATATTACTCGAATCAGAATGTACTAATAAAGTGGCCTCACAAGCGCAGCTGTTTGCAGTGATTTTCTTCGTGTGTGACGTTTGGCGTCATTTTTTTTATTTATTTACATTTTTTATAAATGCATTTTGACATTTGCCGTCTCAATTCTAGCAACAAAATGCCTGTTGTTTTTTCTATTGTTTCAATGTTGTAGTACTGAGGTCACTTTGTTAATACATTTGATCCTCAAAAGCTTTTAAACTTTAATAGTCTTATTCCTTCAATATTTTCCTGGAAAATAATATGAAAATTTATATTTAATTATATAATAATTTAATTTATTTATTATTTATTTTTGAGAATTTGTTAAAATATTTATTTTTAGGCAAATTTTTTTTATTGTGAACATAGGGCAAACATGTTTCCCCTTTTTTTTTAGTTGAAACTATTTAAAATCTGTTTGAACAAACAAAAATGTACGTAGTGTGACCAGAAAATACAATTTTTATTGTTTTAAACAAATTTTAGGAAAACACAGTCAAACAAAAATTGAGAAAATATTTGACATATGTGACCGTACCTTTATATTTATTTCCCTAGAGGGAAGCGAACTGACACCAAAGTAGTCCTTTGGTGGTAGGTGGTCAATTGACACCATTTGATCTATTCTCAATGAACGTGCTTTGTGTCAGTTACTAAAATGTAGTATTATTTCAATAAAACAAGTCCTAGAACTAAATTCAAGAACCAAATTTTAGAAAGTACCAAAAAAATGTGTCACAGTACAGGCTTCTTCTTTCACTGGTCATGTGTCCTTTCTTTTTGTACTTGTTGTATTTTCAAAAATCCCAGGACCAGTCTGTTGGACCAATTTTCACAAATTTCCCGCAGGTTTGTTTTAATTTGTTTAAGTTTTCGAGCAACGTTTGAGATTTTTTAAGAACGATACGTAGAATCAAAATTCACAAGAAAAAGATCTTTAAGAATACAAGCGATTTTTTTTAAAAAATTTTACGTTTGGCAAAACAGGCAAAACTTTGAAATGTTATAGACGAGAGGTGTAAAAAGGTATTTGAGAAGGATAGGCATTCTTACTTTAATCCTACAAAATTCAATAAAAGTGTCTTAATAATAATCCAATGGGTCAATAGGTGTCAGTGAAGGCTGGTTACCACCTAACCTATAAAAGTAATTTCTGGACACTCTTGAAAACTAGAATCAACTTGTATATAATACGGATTTTATTGTTAAAATGTTTTATTGGAAAAAATGTCCGTTATGCTCAAGGAAAAAACACAATTTTGTTTATGTTTCTGTGAACTAAGTAAAAAAGAAAAGCAACTAAATAGGCTTTAGACTTAAAAAGGTGATTAAGAGTGTCTTCTGAAGTAATTAAAAAAATTGAACGTCTTGTTGAAACCACTTTTTGGATACACTGAAAGAAAAATGCTTCATATATTTAATGAATTATTTTCATAAAAAAATGTTCATTGGTCAAATGAAAATTTTCATTGTCTAAATGAAATTTCATAGTTACAATGGTGTATTTTCGTTAAAATCGCTTCATGGGATTTCGTAATTACGTTAAAAATTTTCATTGGATATATGAAAACTTAAGTTTGTCCAACTAAACAAAAAGTTTAATTGGGAACATAAAAAAACAATATACAAACATAACTTTATTCATAAATTAATACAAAATTATAGTTTCCTTAAAAAAAATGTTTAATTGTTAATTAAAAAATGTAAGATTTAATAATTTCATACATCTAATGTAATATGCCATTAAATTTATGAAATCAAAAATTTTTTATAAAAGCAACATATTTTAATAATTGAAAAAAAAACATTATTTTTAACATTCAATAATAGTCTCAATAATTAAGAGTATAAAAACATTTCGAAAAAGCATGCCTTCATAAATTTAAATTTTCATTATGACAATAAAAATGTCATCATAGTAATGAAACAAAAACTTTCAATCAATAAATATGTATGTTTTTAGTTTTCTTTAATATGTACATATTAATGGCAAAAAACATGGTTTTTTTATTTACAAACTACAATGTGCCGGTAGGCTAGCTGGTAGTGAGCTAGTCTAGCTGCGCCGAGGTTGCGGGATCGGATCGATTCACGCCAGAGACAGAAACAAAATGAGATAGAAAAAAAGTTAAAAAGAAAAAAAATAATTAAAAAGAAAAAAAAACAAAAGAAAAAAAAAAATTTTTTACTTTTTTGAAATATTCATCCAATTAATAATAATATTCATTATTCTAATGTAATGTTTCATTACATACAATTTAATTAAAAAGTTTCATTGATCCAACGAAACGCTGCATAGGTTCCTTTTTAATGAAATTTTTCATGGGTTTAATGTCAAAATTCATTGGTATTGCGAAGAAAATTCTTTCAGTGTATATCATGTTATTAAGGCCGAAAGAATTGTCTTTTTATGTCGTGATATCAAAAGTCTTGTTTAGCCTCATTTTCAAAAAAGTATGATTCAGCCCAAAATGTAAACTAGGCAGTGATGCGTTTTTGACACTTGGTACTTCTTTCTCAAAATGCAAATGTAAAACACCGCGAACAATATATTGCTCGAAAAATTAGTGCAAAATTTTTAATATTCAACCCTTCACCACAGGAGATTAAGGAATATAAGTTTAACATTTTGTTTTTGATTTCTACAATATTCATCTCATAGCACCTATAAAGTATTCATAGGTATAAGTAGCGAAGTTGATTTAACGATGTCCATTTGTCAATCTGTCCATATGTTATTTGAAATGGGTTGGTTTAGGTTGTTATATGTTAATATCACATAGAGTTCGGAAATTCGTCAGATCACTCCATATATGAGCAAAAATTACTACTGCCTTTAATTTATACCCCTAAAACTAATAATTTATTTATTAAAAAACTGGTAGTGAAAATTGGGGAATTATAGGGTTGGACAACTTCCGTTCTGATGCATCCCTACACTCACAATATTATTACTATTTATTATTATTTAAGAAGTTTTCCATTCAGTCATTTTTTAATAAATAATCGTTTAAAATTCCAAGCAAATTTTTTTTAACTGACTCTTACAGTTATTCAAAAAACTAAGTGCATAATAAACTGAATTTTCAGTTGCAGGTCCGTTGATTAAGTAAAATTCTTCTGTATGTAAAATTAAATGAAAATGTAATTTAAAATAACGAAAAGTTCATTTCATTTATACTGTCAAAAATTCAATCGCGAATTCTGTAAAAACAAATGAATATTCAGTTATTTTTTGTAATTTAGTTAATTTTTTTGAAAGTTAATTTATATAAAACAAACTGAAAATTCATTTGTTTTTACGGAACATGGGGTTGAATTTTTCACAGCAAATATTAAATGAACTTTTCGTTAAAAATAAATGAAAAATAAGTAGACCGGTTTTAACTGAATTTTCATTTATTTTACATAACAATTTCAGTTCATTTTACGTACAGAATATTGTAAGTGTAGGCAATAATTCTTTTGTTAAATTGTTGATGAAAACATCCCCAAACTTTCAGAATGCGCAGCAGCGATGTTTTGGAGATTCCCAGTTGAGAAATACGTTGACGAGTAGACTCAGATGTATTCGTGTGGATACTTTCTTCAACAACATCCACAGCTTGTGCCTAAGCTGCTTATGAATACATATGTATGTGTTTTTTTCAAACAATAATTTTGATTACTCAATTATGAAGATTCAAACAAGGGACCTAAACAGTAAACTTTTGATTGAAAAAATAAAACTCAAACCCATTAACCAAAAACTCGTCCGCCTTATTGTTAATTTTATTAAATTGTTAAAAGTAGTAAGAAAAAAAAAAATTAAATTTGTTTTATTCCAAACCTTTTATTCTTTAAATACAAATTATAAAAAAGCACACCTTTACAGTAATAAACCTTGACCTAAGATTTTCTGAAAAAAAAATCAGAAAAACAAAACAATTCACTTAACAAATCTTAGAAAAAAATCTATTTCAAACAACATTTATTACTTTGCTATAAATAATTTTCATTTAGCTTTATTTTTTTCATACATTTTGTAAAATACTGCAATTTATTTTCAATTGTCGGCACTTAACACGTACAAATAGAAGAGAAATAATAACGACTTGATGGCCATAATTCAGGCTCATTGTTAAAGCCGTAAATAAATAGAAGTTGGTAGTTTTTTTTCTTGATCTGTACTCGGTTCAAGTTGTGGGCTAGAAATACACACAAAAAATACAGACACATTTAACAAATAGAAAAATGTTTAACCCACGCATTATATAGTTTTTAAGGCAATTGTTTAGTTTTAGTTTATTTCTTATTTATAGAGCAAAAAACTGCTTTACAACTGGATGACAAAAATAAAAAGAAAAATATATATATATTTATGCAACAATTTGGAAAAATACCCGTGCGATATAAGACAGTGACCACGAAAATTTACTTCAAGTCTATATTTGTTTGCTTTACATTACAGTAGTTTTTTTTAAACTTTTTTCTTTAACCTTTTTATATCCACACCACAATAGTGGAGGGGGTATTATGGGTTTGTGCTGATGTGCGTAACATATAAAGAGATACCCCCACTCTTTTGTTTACCGTTCAGGTCAGAATTAGTTTTTGAATCGATCTAACGATGTCCTTTTCAACGGCAGGCTGGATGCCCATGTAAAGTGATACAAGTTGGTACATACGTTTCAATTGCCTTAAGGACGAAACATATAATGGGTCCATAATTTCACAGAGCCCCCATTCTAAAAATAGCGTTTAATGCATTCAATTCATATGAAATTGGCCACAAAAAGTTCTAAAGGGCGGTCCAACCAAATCGCGCGATGTTTATTGTAAATAAAACAAAATTTTTTAAGAGAATTATCTTCAAATTATTATTTTTATTACTTTTGTAGAAGGATCTATGACAATTATGTGTGAAACAATATATTGACAAAACTTTTATAATAGATTTTACGTCATGGCAAAATGTTGTGCTGGTAGATCCGGAATTGATCATTAATCAAACCGCTTAAAGACGAAAAAAAATCGATTTAAGACGAAAAAAATCTCATCTGAATATTGACATCTTGATAATATTCGGCACAAAGAAACTCTTTTATGAATCTTTGACATCAATTTGTTTTAGAGATTTCTCTATTCTCCATGGTTCCCAGAAAGGGAACACTCTCGAAAGTTTGTCTATGTAAAATGTGGTGTAGGGTTTAAAATATTCGGGCTTAACCGAATATTCTCCATTACTTGTTTATTTTTGAGTGAGATGGCTTCTGTTACGGGTATTGGTTGCTTTTTTTTTAGGTTTGTATCGCCTTTAAGCCTTTTATTTATTACGGCCATGAATTTAAGACCTTCTTGTAGTTAAGTATTGTTATTTTGAATAGGAGATTTGTGTCTTTTTCCTCTTTCTCATTTAGTTCGTCTGTTTCGGTTTGAGTCTTGTAAATAAATGTGATTTTATTAAGACACAAAAACGATTTATCGCATAAAATTTGGTATTAGACGAAATGACAAAAACTTAAGAATTAAATGATCGAGATTGTTTTTAGTGAGTTACCATGAGGAACTCCATAAAAAAACGATTTAGTTCCACAGTTTCAGTATTTTTGTTAAGCCCTTCTCAACAGGTGTAGTTTGCCTTTATAAAGATTTGTTACGTTATTTCTTCAATAAACGCGGTTGAATTCTTTTAATTGGAAATCAAAACAAGTGCACACACTTATTCACCTTAACAAACTTTATTGAAATTAATTATAATGTTCACAAAATTTATACACTATTGTAAGTAACGAACTGCAGCCGTATTCTGTAATGCTTCGCTTAGCTAAATCTCGAATGCTAAAATGACTTAGAGAATACAACACTAAACAATTTTGCAATGACATAAAAAGCTAAAATTGTCGCGAATTTAATTAGCAATGCACGTCACAGAATTACAGAATTACCTTTATAGATTACACAGTACAACAGCCAATCTGGGGGTGAGAAATTCCAAGTCAGGGTGATGGTACTAGGTCAGTATAGTAAAACCCTCAAAGGGTTTGACGTTCGCATGTGTCAGTTTTTTTTTATGACATTTTAATTTTTTCCTTATCTTGATGTTTTTTGTTTAACATAACTCGAGAACCACTTGTCCGATTTTTCTAAAACAAACTGAAAAAAATTTAGAATTACAATTTCTTTAATCCGTTCATATAACGTTTTTCTTTATAATCAACAGTTTTGCCGGTAAAAATAAATTTGTGGAGAAAAAAAAATATTTTTTTGCCTAAAAATTAAAATTTTTTTTTTTAAAGGAGTAAGCAAATTATAGCGCACAAGTTTCATCTTATTGCCAGTCAGAGGTGGCTAATGAAACTACCTGTGGGGAAACCAGGAAAATCTGGCCCATCATAGATGAAAAAAGGAAACGGCGGGCATTAAAGCTGTCCAGACATCATCTAAGGAATTTATTGAATCGACCGGACCCATAGGACCCATGGGAGATGGTGTGACATGGTAACATAACGGGAACAAATTAATAGACTTACGAGAGCTGTGCTTGATCACGGCTGCCATTGGAACCTAACCTTACCTAGCACATCATTCAAAAATCTTTTAATGATAAATTTTGTTTTCCCAAAAATAACTTTGATAAATAGAAGATTATTTAGCGCACGGCTCACACACCCAGAAACGATAATATTTTTGTTAGTGTGCATACGGACACAACACTTAATTCCGTTCGTAACTATTTTTTGGAAAGTAACGAACATTATATAGTGTTCTGTTCTTCATTGTAAAACATAAAAATCATAGTGGTTCTGTGGACACACGTTATATTTTAATGTTTTTTTTTTTACAATGATAAAGAAATGAGTAAACAAAAAATCTTAGCAACGTGCACAAGTTTCGTTTATGTAAAATTTTTTTTGGTTTTTTTTTTGCCGGCCAAAAGGGTGTAAAGCACAACTGAAACAAACGAACATTAATGTACTGAACCGATCATGAAGTTTATAGTTAAAAAATAAACAAAACGCATTGTAATGTTCTCATTTGTTGAGTTGGATAAGTACAGTATTATTTTTGTGTTCGAAAATCACAAACAGAGAAGCGTTCTTTTTTAAAGATTTACTACACAAACACTATAAGCGCTTGTGTTTTCCACAAATCTACTGAACTTAAGACTAATGGTGTTTTCTTTTCTACAAAAAAATGTGCCTTTTTTTAAAAAAAAATTCAATTTGGTGTCTTTTTCTTAAAAATTTTGCTCCCGAAAAGGGTGGCTTGTTTTATTTTAAAAAACTGATGCTTTTCGGGAGCAAAATTTTTAAGAAACACCAAATTGCATTTTTTTTTAAGAAACAGACACCAAATTGCATTTTTTTTAAAAAAAGGTATACCGATCGGCTTAGAATAACTTTCTTAGTCGTTCTAACAATATTCGTCCGTCCGGCTGGAAAGCTTGCTGGTTGGTTGTCTGTCCATGTAACCTTGTGCGCAAAGTACAGGCAACATAAGATTTGATACGATTCAACTGTCTTAAGACGAAGCCAATTGAATGGTAAGAATTGTTCTATATTTTCACAAAGCCCCCATACAAACTTCTTTTCGTAATAGTCTTTGTGCCATTTAACTTCCTTATTATATTGTTAATTAATAATTTTAAATTAAGCCCAGACTTACCAAAATTTCTTTTAAACATCGGTCCATATTTGACCAATGCCACTCTCGAAAATAGCTTACAATACCATAACTTCCTTATAATTGTCGATATAGATTTAAAGTTTGATGACAGTAACTTTTGTAATAGCTACTATGTCAGCACAAAATTTTGTCTGGTAGTTCCAAAAGTGACCATAGGCTCCATATAAATCCCCTCTCCAAAATCGTTTTATGACAACGAAATCTTATGAATAAATGTATTGATATTAAGACAATTGTCGGAAAAAATAACACTTATATTAATCATTACTTCATAGCACAATGTTGTTTGCCGGGTCCATGATTATCCATGGGACCCAAATAGAGTACAAGTTCGAAAATATGTCTTATACTGTGGTGTATGGTTTCAAGTGGTAGGGCTTGAGCTACTATACTTTCTTACTTGTTTTACATTAATTTATCAAAAACATTAGTTCAAGTGAAATTACGTTATTTTATTATGGAAGTCTTCATATGTATTAAAATATTGTATGTATGTATGTATGTATGTATATCTTAAATATGGGATTTCTAAAATTCGTTTAATAGGAAAATTCGCCTAGTGCCTCTTTTCTAAAGAAAAATTTATATTCATAAGGAATTTAGGATGACAGATGAATAGAAAAACTTTTAAATTAAAAGTCTAAATAAAATTTCATATTGCTAAAGCGGCCCATACACTTGCAATATTATTGTATATGATATTCGCCATATTATTTCCATTTTTTCCTATATTATGCAATAAGTCGCACTATGTTTTCATTCATTCAATAAAAAGGTGAAAATAACCTATAGAAATAACATAAACAGCATTGTACAATGTTGCCAACACATTTCACTATCTTCTCGTTGTGCAATAAAAATCAAAAGTATTTTGATTGTTGCCAATATATTGTGCCATCATCGTATATCAGATACACATTGGCGATATAATTGTACAATACGTAAAACTGAACAATTTTATTGCAAGTGTATGAGCCGCTTAAGAAATATTTCTGTATTTTGATATTAAAAAGTATTGTGCAAAAAAATTCAAATATTTTTATTAAGGACTACAAGTGCCTGCTCCTTGCTGCTGCAAATCAAATGAAAAATTGCTTTGTAAAATAAAATCAAGCTTATTTTGAAAACAAAAGTTACTTCTTATGACTAGATATGTGAATTCCTTGCAAATGCATGTTTTTTGTCGATAGTCGACAAATTATCTTTTCGAATCATTAAATTTGCATTAAAATGACATCGATTTGTTTTTGCATATTGTTACATATTTTTGCATATTAAATTTTTAAATGCATATTTTGCATATTTAGACATATTTGAGTGATTTTTTTTGCATTTCTAGTTCTTAAAAAAATTTAATATACACAAAAAAACCTTTAAAAAAATTTTTAAATCAATAAATAAATTCTTTTGGACTTTAAATACAAGATTTCGACAAAGGATCCAATGGGTTTAAATTATTTTATCCAAAACTGTTACAAATTATTTGCTTAGTACATGGGTTATACCGCGTTGCAGAGGAATTTTGAAGCCCATTTTTTTTGTGTATACACATTTTAAGACTTTCTTAGTTACAAGATTTATAAGCGATTCATAATGATTAATTTGAAAATGATTCGAAAATATTGTAATTTTTTATGAAAATATTCCCTTGGTTCCCCTTCCACCGCAGCCTGGTGGCCTGGCTAGATGCTCCAGAATGCTATTCAAAAAAAGTTCGGTAATTTAAAAACGTTAGAAGAGCTTGTTCATACCGCAATTAAATATGTAAAAGAAATATTAAATTAAAATATCACCAAAATTCAATTAGCATTTGTATTTTCTAATTACGGATATATTGGTGAAACAATACCTAATTAGGAGGGCCTTAATACTCAAGTCAAATTAATTGATATTGCACAAATGTAAACGTTAGAATAACCCGACAAATTAAAAATATCCAAACCGTTTTGCAAAAAAATATATGAAATATTTTCGAGATGTGGAATCAAAGTGGGATCTGCAAATAATTCTATTCAAAATGCACTGGCATTCTTCAAGTACAAGAAAAAGTTTTACTTTTAATAAAACAGTACGTACTTTTTTATTCAAACGACCAAAAATTTTAATTAGTTACTTAAGTTTTTTAAAGATATTTGAATAAAAATTTACTGAATATTTTATATTATTGTTTTTGGTAAAATTATAACGATTTTTGTGGAAATTTTCAAGTTTTAAGTGCATATTCCAAGGGCATATTTTCGATTTTCAAGTGTAGGAAAATCTTATCCCTACTTATAACTATCATACAGGAGAAAAATTTCATAGAACATGGCCGTATCGTTATTTGTTACGATTGCTTAAACTTGGCTGTATATGCGATCTATGGTCAAGACCTTACAATAGTTTGGTACCGGGACAAATAAAGCAAAATTTGACAAATTTTAAAAAATGTCGTGTCTTGTAACGGTTTACATGATTTCGCTACGATTTTATTTGTTTAATAGTTTTTTAAAAGTAGGCTTAAAATACGGCTTATGGGAAATATTAGACCAACCGTAAACAATTGTCATCATATTAAACTAAATTGCACTAAGAGTTTTGTGGCAATACAATTTTTCGCTATGATTTTAAGCGTTTTAAAGTTTTTTTCAGGACTGGACTTTTTATGCGATTGAGAACTGATCATCACATAACAAAGCACCAGAATTGATATTATATTCGCTACCGATTTTATTAAAAACCATTTGCACCAAACACTGAACTCCGCTATTAGTATCAGCGGCAGCATATAAACGTGCATTTTCTGATGTAATTGACACATTTTTAAAACATATAGGAAACCACTTTTGCAAAAGTTCTAATATACGAGACGACTACCTCTCATTTCAAGATTATTTTGCAACGATCTCATAATATTTTAAATATATATTATATCCGGACTTTCTACTCCAGCTTATAAAATATCTTTCCTCTTTCTGCAGTACATATCACTGTTGGGATCTGGCAATTCTTTTATTGTACCGTCTCAAAGGCAAAATTGTACCAAATTTACATAAATTGTACTAAAATTTCGCTCTAAAATAAAAAAGCATACATTTATTTTTTTGTTTATTTATTTAATATAATTAGGTCTATGGATAAATCCATACAGTCTTATACAAATGAGCATTTAACTTAAGTATAATATTACGTTTCACAATATTTACATCGAGAGAAAAATCAACAAATTCAAACATTTCATTAAAGCAACAACACATTTTTCGAAATGGGTCTGCCATAGCATAGTTAGTTCGAAAAGTTTTTATAAATAAGGGATTATAGTACCGCACCGTACGACGTGGAATGTTAAATGATAATCTACTTAATAAAAAATTGGAGCATACTTTTCCATTTAATAAGTTAATTACAAATGAGATCATTATGAACCATATTATGTGGCTCCGATACAATCGAACCGTATTGGTCTAACGAGAGATGTGTAAAGTTGATTAGTGACGGAAGGATCATTGAGTTATTTCGCCCAACGTTGAATAAAAGCCAGAGTTCAACGAGCCCTGGTGACAGTCATTGTTATGTGTTGAATTTAATCCAATTTTACATCCAGTAAAATGCCAAGATCCATAATTCTGTGGTTTTCACGAATAATCGCGTTAGTTATAAAACCAAACTTTTCAGGACAGCAAAAATAATTATTTTTTTCAATTGCGGCTTCTGAAGATGCTTTTTTAAACTTTTTTCTTTACTATCCATTTAACAGTGACTTTCTACGTATTATACATAGTTTTCATGAAAAAATCCTCGCAGGATCACAATCTGTAAAAGGATTAAAAATGCATATGTTTTATTGACTCATTAAGTGTGTGCAATATAACATCATATCTCCACATAAGTTCTTTTTTGTGAAAATAAATGTTATCATTTTAATCACACATGACGACTTACGTTGTTATTTTTAGCACACAAGTTGGCGACATATTCAGAGTTTTTGATACTAATAGCACAACGTATGCAGTAAACGGGACTTAAAATTACAAACAATCGCTCATCTGCTGTTGTTGCAACTAAAGAAGTCAACAATAAACGCACATGTACATATAAGTTGTTATTAATAGAAAAATTTTCAAAAAATACTTTTATATTTTTTGCACGAATAACCACATAACATCACATATGCTTTTTATTTGGAAACATATTCAGCAATTTTACAATTTTTGGTGATGTATGTCGACATAAATCGTTATAATAGCAAAATATTTTATGAAACAGTGAACTTAAGTTGTTTTTAGCAGAAAAAAATTAATAATACTACATTATATTCTAAAAAGCTTAATACTTATAAAAACCTAATGCAAAATGTAGCACTTTGACATCATTATCTCAATTTCGGTAAAAACCGTCTTACGCGATTATTCGTGAAAACCACAGAATTGTGTCCACGATCTTAATTTTGTAGTCAACGAGTTTATAATTATTTATAATACTACGTTTTCTAGAAAAGCGCATATGTTAACATTTCATTAGGTTTATTTGCATTAGGTTATGTTTACACCAATTTTAAAAGGTATCTAAGTCTTCTTGAAGATAGATGTGGTCCAAACAGTTCGTGAAGTTTAAAAATATTTTTACATCGTCTGCGAACATTAGTATATGTGAATGTTTAATAATTTCAGGCATGTCGTTGAGAAAGAGCAGAAACAAAAGAGGGCCAAGGTGACAACCTTGCAGAACACCGGATTTTACCAACATCGATTTCGATGTTGAAACCCCAAATTTTACGCATTGTATTCTGCCGAGAAGATATGACTTTAGCCAGCTTACATAAGTTTTGTCGAAACCCTTTATATCAATTTTTTTCAGAAGAAGGTTGTGATTTACCTTATCAAAAGCCTTAGTGAAGTGGGTATAAATAACGTCGGTATGTTGGTTGTTGACAAATCCTTCATTTGCCAAAGTTGTTACTTCCAAAATATTTGTCATAGTTGATGATTCTTTACGAAATCCGTGTTGAAAAGGTGTTAATAACGGTGAAACTTGATGAACCAAGGAATCTAAAATGCATTTTTCAAAAAGTTCTGGAATTGCGCTAAGTTTGGCTATACCCCTGTAATTAATCGTATTTGATTTATTTCCAGATTTGAACAGGGGAATTAAATATGACCCTTTCCATATTTTTCGGAAATAACCATTTTTCATAGAAATATTAAATATTATTAAAAAAATGGACAACGGGATTGCATATATTTCATGACTTTCGGTGCGACAGAGATCTTTCTTTTCGAATTTACAAATTTATAGAATGATCTTGGATCGTGTTTTAAGTTGTTTTTTATTTTAATCAAATAATCGTTATATAATTTAGCATTTAGCAAATTATATTTTGCACGAAAGACGAAATACTTGCTGTAATCGCATCGGGTTCTATATTTCTTATATTTTTTTGTAAGTCTTATTTTTTATACATAGTAAGAATTCATAGCACTTTTTTATTGAATAAAAACAAAACTAGTAAGAAATAATAGTCCGTCAAGCCCGAGCATTTGCTACTCTTCACCACTGTATGTACAGACAAATTTTCGAGAGCGAGACCCATGGGCAACCATAGACCCGCCAGAACAAAATTATGTTATGAGGTTAAGATTTATGTAAAAGTCGACTATTATTAAGATATCTTCATCTATATGAGATTTATTTGCCTTAAAGTGATTTTAGGAAGGGGGTTTATATCGGACACATGGATAATTTTTGGACCCGACAGCGCAGTATTTTGTCTTTACACAGTGGCTAACGTAAAAGTTACTGTCGCCAATTTTTATATCAATACCAAAAATGGACCGATTCCAATAGAAATGGTAAGATGATTTAGATTGCGATACAATAAGTCTGGTCCAAATTTAATGTTAAATACGTAATGGGATAGTTTATACGCACAAACACTATTCCGGAAAGAAGTTATTATGGGGGCACGTAGTAGGCTTTGCCCTCATGAATTGAAACCTATGTTGAAAATTGCATCGCATTAGCTTAAAAATACTCTACTTTACGCAAACGGTTACATTAACGACAACCATCCAGCCAGCAGGAAGCAGGGACATCCTAAAATCGACTCAGAAAGTATTATTTTGTAGTGTGATCCACATCAGCACAATCGCATAATACACTCTCCTTCTCCTCTATTGTGGCGTGCGTATAAAAATGAAGAAAAAGCAAACATTTTTCTATTTCTATTTTTTCTCAAAGGCAGACAAAAATGTAGACACTTGGTTGACAGTGTCACCAAAACGATCGACTAAAGTGGCGTTTTGGAGGCTCTTAATCCTAGGCCTTTAAAGGTAAACGAGTACATATACTTATGTATGTATGTTTGTTCTTCATGTGTTAGTATTTTATCCGAACATTAATCACGGTCACGGCTGGAGATATGTTATTACAAATGTTATTATTGAAAACTGAGTTAAGTGGTACATATTGAAAATTGTAAACACAATAAATTTGGAAGTGCAATTCGAAGATGGTATGCTTAAAATTTTTTACTTTTGTTTAAAATACAATGGGTCAATTCAAAAAATTTTTAAATTTTTTTTAAATTAGAAATGTGGTTATTTTGTTGAACTATTTATGGTTTTTAATCCAAATTTTAATATTTTAATCAGGCTCAAGTTCATCAAATTTAATTTTCATTAAATTATTTTTATGAAGAAAGGAATTTTACAACATGAAAATTAATTAAAATTGTTATTGATAATCATTCATTCTTGACTGACCTGAGATTCGAACCCAGGCGGCTGGTTACCATGACATGTTTCGATCGCAACCACTCGATCTCCTCAGATTTTAAATTAAAAAAATGTTGAAGTGTTCAAGTTTTATTTAAATTACTGTTAGATTAACAACAAAACGATTTAAAACTGAAAATTTTGTTTTCAGTATCCTGAAAAATTAATTTGTAATTAAGTTTTCTCTTATTTTTCGTTTGTATTGTTCCTTATTTGATGTACATAAATAAAGCGTTTTTCAACAAGAACTTTTTTTTTAATTGTGGCAACACCAACAACATGATAGTTTTGACATTTAGTTTTTTGACGTATTTGTAGTAGATGCATTGACAATTGTTACAATTAATTCAATTTCGCTCGAAAATTGCATTTAAATAATTAAAATCCACTATGAAAATTATGGTTCTGTTAAAGTTATATTCACACAGCCAATGAAACGATAAATTTTTTGCAAACCAAATTTCCCGATCGCATAATTTCACGAACATCAGCTGTTAAGTGGCCAGCCAGAAAGTGTGATTCAACACCACTCCAATATTTTTTGTGGGGCTATGTTAAGGATATAGTCTATACGGAGCCAATCGAATCGATTAAGTAATTAAAATTAAAAACTTTGATGAAAGAATCGACATCTTTCAGCGTGTTCGTGGTGGACATTTGCCAGATATAATTTTTCATTCATAATTGCCGAACTATTCTCTTCGTAATACAATACAAATTTGAATCATCTTAATCTACATTTTCTGTTTTATTTTGTTTTAGAAAACAAAGTTCTTGTTGAAAACCCCGATATAACATGTTAAATGAACTGAAATTAAGACTATAATTTAGAAAGAAATTTCTAATATCCCAAAATTTATTACAAATTTTAAAAACTATCGTTTTGAAAAACAATTGATTCAATTGGAAAATTTTTTTTTTTATTCTTTAAAACTTTCATTTAGTCCGAATTAACAAAAAAAAAAAAAAAAACAACGACGTAGATACATTTAAAACACCATACCCCAAAGTTATGTAATAATTGTACTTATAATTAAACCTAAAAGTCAATTTACGTTACACATTCGTACTCATAAACCGGACAACAACAAAATGGTACTCGTATAAATAAAATACAAAGAAATTACATTTTACTACAATACTGTATAATTTCATTCATGCATTTTGCTTTACATAAAATTAAATTTGTTACTGATACGACTCACATGCAGACACCAGCCAGCGATGTACATTCTTCTTGCATTAAGGCAGTGTGTCCGTCTGTCTGATTGGTTCGTTGGTTGGTGAATTCGTTTACAACTAAATACATGCCACCCATTATCAACAATGAGCCATGACCAGCAGAAGAAACCAAATTCGAAAAACACTCTGCAGCAAAATAATAAAAATCTTATGCAATTCTTGTAATTTCATGAAGACTATTTAAATGTTAAATTTTTTGGTTTTCTTCATTTTAGTTTTTTAATCTCTTCAAGGTTAACTGAAAGGAAAACAAATCACGTCGTAAATTTTGGTTAAAAGACATAAATAAAACATTTTACCTGTGTTCCAAAATAAAACCCGAAAAAGAGGTTGATATGTTCATTTAATGATTGTTGCATTTTTACATGTTTCCATACTCGTCTTTTGATAATCTTACTTTTTGTACAATTTTGTAGTTTGCTTCTTTTTTGTTTACTACATATGGAAAGGGTTTACATAAATTTGTCATTCGGTTTGTTATTTTAACAATATTTATCTTAGACTCTGTAAAGTATATCGTCACCTAAAATAAAAAAGGGCGTTACAACACTTAAAATTTAATAGGGACATGCAATTTTTGAATTTTTTTTGTTGTTACGCCCTTTTGCATTTTAGGTGACGTTTTGTACAAATATATTCTGGATCCATATGAGTAAAGGAATTCATTTTACGATGATGTATTTTTTCATTATTTGGTTTTTGAATCTTCATATGTGACGTTCTCTCAAAAAACGGGTTTGGACTTAAGAGTGGATTCTGGTACCTAAAAGTGTGTCGAATAACTTTAAATGCGTTTTTCTCAAAACTTAATTTTCACACACTAAGTTCCTTTTCTCATAGAAGGTCACATATAATAAATATGAACTAACAATAATGAATCCAATCTTATTCTAATACTTTATTTTATGTCCTGCCAGTGCCAGACAAAAATTTTCGTCACCACGGGTTCTATTTACATATATTTTAGGTGGATATCGCTCATCTAAACAGGTAAGTGCTGCAGTGTCTCTTCTCCTTAAGCGAGTGTGGCCGCTATCATTTAAAATATTTCGAGCTAGTGGATTCGGATGCAATTCGAGCCTTTTTAGGTATTTTACTGCATATTTCGTAATCATAATTTTAACTAATGGCACATTGAGATCCTTGTGAATATTTGAGTTCTTAACGTACCAAGGGGCAGCTGAGATTATTCGAAGAAGTTTATTTTGGCGCCTTTATATTTTGATGCTAAAATACATGATCCTATAGGTAACGAGATGGCGGTCTTGTGAACGCTTAGAAAAGCTGCATTATCAGCAAATGTTGAAGTTGGGGTATAGTTGTTTGTTGATATACCCGAGGTATATATTAAGTATAAAAGTGGGCGCAAGATGCTTCCCTAAGGGACTCCAGCGACAATTGGCTGAGGAGAACTTAAATAATCACCTTCTTCAATATAAAAATTTCAAGCGACTAAGTAGCTTTCCAGCATTAAAAATTAACAGTATAATTTTCTTTACTATGCTGACTAGCTCCAAAAACATTTTGTTACTGATCTTATACAAATCTGGGGCTTAAATTACAAATAACTTTAACATTTCTTTTGTCTCAAATCTTAGCAACTGAGATATATTTGGGGTAAATAAATGATTAACAAACAGATTTCCTTTTTCAATATCATTTGTTGCCCAATTTCCATTCAAGGTTCTTAATAATTGCTTAAAGACAACTGGCCTTTTGAGATTTCTAGCTGCTCACCATAGTGAGTAGCCTGATTGTGGAGTTGCATCAAGTTCCTTAAGATATTTTTTAAGAGAAGCCATTTTCTGAGTTTGCAGTAAATTTCTTAGCCTTTTTGTACACTCTTTTAGTAATATCTTAAGTTGAGGGGATCTGTGCAATTTTTACTCTCTTCGAGCTCTCCTTTTTTCAGACAAGAGACGCTCGACATCTGTGGAATATATTTAAGTATTTTTTGTTTTTTTGTGACAATACTAGAATGTTGAACAGCTAGTTACAGATAACTGTCAAAATTAACAATAGAGACAACTACCGTCTCCGGTGTACCAAGCGGAATATTTTTTGGGTAATTTGTGTGGCTGACGTCGCTGAAGTCGCCAGTCGGAGATACAATTCTATTGGAGTTCATGATATCAAAAATTGTAGGCGTGTGGTCGGAAGATAATTCTAAGGAAGCTTCAACATGAATCGTTTTTATGGACATGCTTTTAACCACGCCGAAATCGACGACTTCTGGAATTTTTTGCTGATCAGTAGGCCAATATGTTGGTTGTCCGCTTGCTGCCACATTTAATTCCATTTTTGAAATTTTATTAAATAAACCACAACCCTTTGGTGTTATTAGTCGTGACCCCAGAAGGTCTGTTAGCGTTTAAATCGACAGCAGCCAGAAAACAGGTTCCTAATGATTTAAAATATTTATAACATTGGCTTTCTAAAATTAAAATCTGGGGACGGAGTAAAACGATGAAAATACTTGGTTTCTATTTAATTCCTTAACGGAAATGTTCGTTGCTTGGAGATAATCTTCACGATAGGTTGTATTTGTCTCGGGTTTTTTTTTTTTTATCAAAATGACAGAAACTTTACAACTCAATCTCGAGGGTCCTTGGTATCAGATAGTATATAACAATTGATTTTAAACGTATTTCTTGATGTCAAATGAGTGAGTTATAAAATATAGTCCAAAAAAGTTTTCTATTAAAGTCAGCCAAATCGATCCACAACAAATTGCCTTTAATTTTTACCCATTAAACTTTTCTTTTTGAAATTTACCGAAAGCAAACGAATGTTTTTTTTTTTTCCTTTTTCAAGTATTAAGGTTTAAGTCACAATATCGCCAATACACGCAGAGAAAACACCTTTTCTAAAATATTATCTCCAAGAAACATATTTTTAACAAACAAATTTTTAGCGTATTATGGTTACTGCAACCATATTATGGTTAAATTTGTCCCTCATTAGGAAGCCACAACCATATTGGTTATCTCCGAACTAAACTTGTTTTCCACTAATAATTGCATGTTTTTAAATTAACTTAAACATTTTCCCCATGATAGATTTAACATATTTATTTTTGTATTTATTAACCATAACATGTTTTAAGGCAATAATAATATTGTTGTGGCTTATTGATGGAGGCCTAATTTAACCATTCATTTTTTGCCGGTGACAATGAAATGGTTTAAGTGACCATAATATGTTTAATAAATTTTCGTTAAAAATTGTTTTGTTATGGGTGAGATTATCGAAACATGTGTTTTCTTTACGTGTACTTCTAATATGAGCTACGAGGACCAAATTTGACTCAGTTTTTCTTAGTGATAAAGAATAATTGAAAATAAGAATTCGATCGATTATTTCACCTTGCCTCCATAAAAGTGTACTTCCAAATTAAGGGTTTCGGTATGATTTTAAATAACATAGTGAAGGGTATCAAAGATTCGGAAAAGCTGAATGCGGCACTCTTACTTGATTTCCTCTTTCCCGGGCGATAAAATAAGATTTAGTTTTAATACTTATACTTGTTTGTATAAATATTTTATTTTTCCTGAGATTAATGTTAAATTTATTACATTAAATATATAATCACAGAATGATTAACGATGTAGCAAATTATTTGAAAACTGAAAGTATATACAAATACAAAAAAGATTGTAAATGTAAAATTAATTTAACGCACACACACACTTATGGTTAAAAGGCTGAAAAGCCTAGAGCTAAGGTGACTATAGAGTATCCCAAAGATAAAAGCAAGATTTGAGTTAATTAGAATACATAGTTTTATGGCCCTATTCACAACGTAGGCAAGAATTTGGTTTTTCTTCTGT
This sequence comes from Pollenia labialis, assembly GCA_949318255.1. Classification (NCBI taxonomy): domain Eukaryota; kingdom Metazoa; phylum Arthropoda; class Insecta; order Diptera; family Polleniidae; genus Pollenia; species Pollenia labialis. Next base: position 128,331,439 of record OX439139.1, read on the forward strand.
CGCAACATTTTTACTAAAGTATGTATTTAAAATTTTTTTTATTTATATTATAAAAATGTGACTGAAATTTTATTTAAAAAAATTGTAAATGTCGTTAATAGATTTTAATATTTTTTAAAAAAATTTAAGTGGAAGTATTCAATAATGTGGTTTGAAAATAATAATTTATACATATGTATATATGTACATTAGAGCGACTCACCAAAAAAAGTGCTCGATGTACCCTCCTAAAAATGAACCTTGGACTTTTTTAAGATACCATTTTAAATATTTGACCTTTGACCTCTCGTGAGCTGGACCATTTTGAAAAAGGGTCTATTTTTGCGTGTTTTGTTAATTTGAGAATCTGTTTCCTTACCAACATATACAAATTGGGTATCATAAGAAAGGTTTTTTTAAGGCGCGTTCAACTATATATACAATTTGTCCAAGGACGATCATCCATGTCCTTTTTTTAAGGATTTTCTGTAAAAAAAAAATGGTTTTTGAATTTTTTGTTCGGGGTTGTTTGTAATAAAAATGCCAAATTAACATATATTAATCTTTAGTCGATTTAATTAAATACGTGTTTCCGCTTTTTTGAAAATTCGCGCTAGTTCGCGTTTTGACAAAAATGCAATGGGGTGGCAATCCTTCGTTTTAAATAGAGCAATATGGGTATCAAATTTTTTCTTTTGCCAAGTACATCATCTTTGTTTGTAAACAATTTAGATTTTTGCAAATTAGATGCTCTTTTTCTCTATTAAATTCTAATTAAAAGCTGACATTTTTATTTAATAACAATTTTTAACCATCATACGTGTCAGAAAATAACTTGCAGGAAAGTTCTTCAGGTGACAAATCACCCATACTGATGATTAAATGAAAATATGCAGAGGTTTTTCCTTAATTGCAGGTGTTTTTATTTTTGAAGACAAAATAAAAATGTGTGAAATTTCACCTGAAGCCCGTATAAGGGTTAAACGAATTAGGATTAATATATGAAATTTTAAATTACATTTTTATTTTCTACGTAACGTGGGTTTTGTAAAATTAAACGCCTACATACATAAAACTGTTCAGGGGATAATTTGCAAATATAAGTGAGTGTCTTAGACGTATATAACTTCCAATGGGGATAACTGTAAAAGTAACTGTCATACTAATGAAGTTTGTCTGACTTTTTTTTTTAAATACCTTGTCACCTCACCATGCAAACAAAGACTAAAATCGTCGAAATTTATTTCCAAAATTCGGTTCGCATAAAAGTTTATCTTAGCAGATAATAAGCAATACTTTGGATTGATTCATAACCTGTTTTACTCTTTTGGAAAACCGAGCACGTACCGGGCCTACAGAAGAATATCATCGCTGTAGACGTGAGCGTGACAGATGACTCAAATATATCGATCCGACGCACTGTGTAACCATTAGTGTATTTTTGGCCAAAATAATAGGAAACGTGCTCCGAGGTGAACCAAATATTGCCCAGAGATTTAATCCATCACCATTTAGAAAACAAAAATCAGATAATGGGGTGTTTCTGCCTACTGCCACGCCTCCTCCCCATACAAAGGTATTTGGGGGCTCTTTACTTGTTTCAACTGATTTCGGGAGATCATAGATAGCCCTTATTAAAAAGAGAATGATACCACTACAAGAGGGTCTTAAAGCAACTGCTTAGCCCGAATGAGTTAAATTGTATTTTTTTCTTAATTTCTCCCATTAATATTATAAATGTAAAAGTTAGTATGAATTTGTGCAATCACGTGAAAACCGCTTAATGGTTTTGAAATTTGCTAACTTATAGCATATGTCCCAGATTAGAATAAAGGGCACTTTTAAAGAGGGGAAATTGGTGACCGAATTATCTGAAGATGTGAATCTGTGAATTAGACTACTTTTTGTGTCGGTACGTCAAATCTCTACTCTATGCTGATAAACCAGCAACGATTGATCATTTAGAAACCAACATTCGAAGCACAATGACGAAATAAGAACGAGTATGCTCGAAAAAGTGTTGCAAAATTAGATCAACAAAAGATTATTATATTAGCAAACATCAAACTCAAACGTAGAGAGTATTACCTTACATGTGTTTAATAGTGTTTGTAGTAGTTTTATGAGACAGTTGTTATTAGAAATGGTGGCATATTTATATTTTTAAATTAATCAATTGTGCGTATTTGTCAGTCTCGATGTCGCAGTGGTCAAGTGAGCATCGCGTGTTCTCGGAGAAAACATTTTTTAAGAGAAATGGTTCTTACGTAATTGCTCGTCGACCAAAACTGCCGTTACTGGTCTCCAAGAATCCGCAACCCTCGATTGAAACATCAAAAACCATTACATTGCCCCGGGGTAGCTGTTTGGTGTGCCTTTTCCACGCATGAGATAATTCCACCATTTTTTTTTTCGAAAATTCTCGAAAAACAATGCTCCGTTTTGAAGAGTGTATTCAACTCGACGGAAGAAATCTGGATGTTATACTCCTTAAAAAATAAAATCCTCATTTCCATTCTATCGTTAAATGTTCATAGTCACCTTTTAGACAGGCAAAGTTTGTTAAATTCTCTTTTTAACTTTGTTTCGTGTTTAGACACACAATGTTTAATTTGCAAAAATTTTGGTTTTCTTTGGTTTGAATATAATATAGATTTTTTAATTTTATTTTAGATATTAAGTTTGTTGTAACAAATGCACAATTTTATTAAAACAGTAAATTTTTAAAACAACGAAGTTTTGTATCAGCTACACGCAGAGAAAAACATGGTTGAAGTATGGCAAAAAAACATCATATTAAAAACAATTAACAAAATTTTTTTTCAAGATTGATAATATTTGGTTTCTATTTAACAATAAAGTGTTTATCTTCCATGAAACTTCAAATAGGGTTGAATTTAACAATATAATGATTTAATAAAATAAAGCAACAACCATACACTTAAACATATTATGGTTACCTTAACCATATACTTAGCACGGCAACCATATTATGGTTAAATTCATCCATCCAAAATATGTGACCATATTATGGTTGCTTCCAAACATGTTATGGTTAATATTTCATAACAAAATTATGTTCGAAATTATAATATTTTAAAACATTGTATGTTTAATTTTAAATTTAAAAAAATGTGTTTAGAGAGCAACAATATTCTGGTCGTTTGCATTTTACTTGGTTTGCTTAAAATTTTCATTCATTATACCCACACAACAATAGTGGAGACGGTATTAGGCATTTGTGCTGATGTGTGTAACACCTTAAAATTTTGGTCCTAGACCCACCTTAAAGTATACCGATCAAATCAAAATCACTTTGTGAGTCGGACTAACGATATCCGTCGGGCTGGCTGGCACGCTGTCTGTCCATGTATCCTTGTGCGCAAAGTACAGGTCGCAATTTTGGAGATAATTTGATAAAATTTTAGACATAGGATCTTATTGGCACAAGGTCAAAGCCTATTGAAAATGGGCCGAATCGTAGGAGCACGAGGGAAGAGATGAGGAAATTTCTTCCTCCAGAAACTATCAAACCGATTTTAATGAAATTTAAAACCTATATGAACCATATCTATATGGACACAAAAGGTATGCATTTTTAAAAAAATATGATCGCAAGGGGAGGTAGGGGGCAATTTCTGCCTCTCACCAACTTCCAAACCAATTTTAATGAAGTTTATAAACATAGATAAATCCATATTTATATTGACACATAAGCATGAAGTGTTTTTAAATACTGTGGTGTAGGGGATCATATGGTCGGGCTTGACCGGCTATACTTTCAAACTTGTTTTATTGAATTATTGATGAAAATACATAAATTTACGTAGAATAAACTAGTAGAACAGAAAAATTTGTATTGAAGGGCGTCACATGCTGGAATTAGGGATTCCAATACCGAAGGCCTTTCGGTATTTCGGTATTGAGGAAATCTCGATACCGGTATTTTCGGTATTATTTATGGAATAAAAATTTATATGTAAGTAAATACAAAGCACCAAGAATAAAACAATTTTCCAATTATATTATATTATTCAATCCAATTTATTATTTATTTAAAATATTTATTGAAAATCTCAGCTCAACCAAGAAAAATTATCAATAAATATTAATAAAAAATTCCAAGTTGTAAAAAATTCCTTCTTCAGTGAAAATAATTTAATGAAAATTAAATTTGATGAACTCACGCCTAATTAAAGAATATCAAATAATTAAAAAAAAATAAATTCATTTGTACATACATACATACTTATGCCTTACGTCCTCAACTTCGTAACTTAAAAAATACGGTTTTGACTTTTTCATATCAAACGACTGCTATTTTTGTGTTCTAACTGCAACAGGTTATTATTTCAATACAATATACATAGATGTAATCAATTCTTTAATAATTCCATTTTAGCTTTAGCCCAAACACCGAAGTATACAAAGATGAAACGTTTTTTTTTCTCCTGAAAAATTGTATTTTTTTTTAAGATACGAGGTTGAGAAAGTAAGGCATCGATATGTAGTTATTAAAAAAAGACAAAACAGGTTGATATTAAAAATAAAGCAAAACAATTTAAAATTAAATATAATATATACATAGTTATTAATTCAGAGGTAAAGTACCAAATTTTTTTTATATCCTTTTTGTGAATTAAAATATGCTCGAAGAAAACATAAATTGTCGATGCTTTCATCCGAAAGGCTTGATCTTATTTTCGTGCAGATTAATTCTGCTGCGGAAAACGCACGCTCAGATTCTACACTTGTAGGACGAACGGTCATAAGGATATTATACACATTTTGCAAATATTTTCAGATTCGAAATATGAGCAAAAGTGCCCTTAACAGATTTATAAGCATATGTATATATATGTATATATATATAAGTATATATATATATAAGTAGTTATATATAATATATAAATAAGTGCAAACGAGAATTTCTTAATCGGGAAACTGATGCAATTTCAAAGAAGAATTTTAAAAACTAAAAAAATGCCGGTATTCTGCATGCGGTATTTCGGTATTCGATTTTAGCCGGTAATACCGGTATTTCGGTATCGGTAATATCGGTATTGGAATCCCTAGCTGGAATATGAATCAAAGGAAAATAAAAAATTAAATAAATTTATAATTTGACAATTAACAGACAAATTAAAAAAAATTATGAAATAAATAACTATAATATGATTAACATTGACACTATTACTGTTAATTCTGACCATAATATGGTTACTTTTGTCAAAATTCTGGAAAATATTGACCATTTATGGATAATTTTGAAGATAATATGGTTAGTTTTGACCATTATTATGGTTAATATTGATCAAAATATGATTAATTTTGACCATTGATTTTAACCATACTATGGCCACATTTAAACATAGTACGGTAACGACTCGTACTTAAGTAAGTAGAAAAAACTTGAATTTAGAACGCGGTTTTTCTTTCTGTGTATAAATATAATTTGGGTTGTTCACGGAAGGCTGGTTATCAGGCTATATGGTTATTTAGTTATATTCACAACAACAAAATACATTTATTAAAATTTTTTTAAAATATATTTTGTTGTTGTTAATACAACTACGTAACCATATAACCATATAACCTGATAATCCGCCTTTCGTGAACAACCCAACTGTATGTAAATCTTTTAGTTTTGTGAGTATTTCAATTAAATTTATCATAGTTTTTTTTATAATTTTTAACAAACCTTCGTATTCATAAACTATTGTTAAATTAAACAACCTTTTTTTATGACAATTTTCATAGGAAATAAATATTGGATTTAAAAATTTTTTATGAATACAGGAAAAATTATTTTTATTTGTTTATATTCTTAAGGCCTAACCATGGTATGCATAGCCTTGCTTAAAATTTACAAAAAGTCTCTCAAATGTATTTAAAAAAACAAAAACAAAATAAAAAACATTTGATTCCGTACGGAATGTGCGATTAGATTCGCACCTTGCTTAAGCACATGGCAGTCTCATTAAACTAAGCAAAAAGTTTCCTTAAGTTCAATATGGTTTGCCTCATATAATTAACATGTATTTGCACATTTGCTTAAACCAACTTAAGCACATTGTGGTTGGGCCTTTACTTGTATCCTTGTTGTTTTTTACGAAAATTGTCCAACATGTAATGAAGGCGAATGAATTCTTATAGCATTAACTAAATATCTATATGATGTGTAGAAATTATAATTATTTTAACCTCTGATTAAATTTGTTTATTTAACTAATAAGAAATCTTCAAATAGATTAAATTTCTATAAAATTTAACACATTGAGTTCATTATAAATTTAATAAGTTTCTTGCATCTTATTTCAAAACTCATTCTTAAATTATTCCTCTAAAATGGGTCAAATTAAATGACGCCAAATTAACATTTTTTTCTACTATTTAAAGATATTTTATTTTATTTTGTACATAATCCTAATCGTATGGCTGTTGAATGCAGCCTCTTTCACAGTTATTAATTGTTTAGTTTTAGAGTGTGTGAAAAGGCCTCCTACTCAGTATTGATTCGAAATCATATTATTTGAATTTATCGCTTTCCTAACACAAGCTAATCATGCTGTGTGTTAAGTAGCAAACATTTGTGTAGACTTCAATTGACTCAATATAGTGTTCTTTGGTAATTTTCCCCAACAGCACTATTGATATCACAAACACACATGCCTGCTTACGTCCGTAGATCCACCAAATGGTCGTTTTTTTAATAGCCAGTCGAGAACTTCTTTAAACTCGTGTGTTTGTGGCACATTTCTTTTTATACATTTATTTTCTATTTTTTATTTTGGTCGTTAATATACTAAACGAAATGCGTTAACAAGCTATTGCCTCTGTTAAACACATGACAGAGTTTTAATTTATACGAATGTCTTAAAGAGTGAAAAACTAAAACAAAACAAGTTAGAATGATTTATTCGGCTGTATCACATGTTTGGTACCCTCCACTAGGAATTAGAATTGTTCGTAAGTGTTCTTTATATGAAATCTAAAGATAAAAAATATTACATACAATTTCTTACAATTTATGTTGTATGCTAAATTTTTGACTCCGACACCACACAACTCGTCAGGAGTAGGAACCCCGGATCAAGTGTGACACCAGGGAAATACTGAGGGAACTACAGCCAGCCCGTTGACTTAAACCATTTCACCGAATTGCCGAGTTTTAACCGCAATATCTCAGAGAGTCGTTGTAGAAGGTAATTCCTAAATAATCCGTGTTGTGTTGAATTGAACTCTAGGCAATTCCATAGGATAATAAATACTGCCTCCTTAGTTTCAGGTTAGGGACTTAGGACATTCAGCATAGGTGCACGTAGTGCGAAAAGTTTTGTGACTGTCATTCAGCTGGGAGTGACCAGTAACAATTTATCTGGTTGACTGTCGAAGCTGTTCACTACTTCCGGTCCTAGACCAAGTATTTCCCGGGCAATGGTTTTTCCGATTCCTCTAAAAAACAAGCTAAAGTGAGAAGGCGCCCAGCCTGAATGGTTAAAGTACATCTAAACGTCTCAGGCAAGTAGGCAAATTACATGAATATATGCTAAAGCAAGACTGCATCGTGTAATTGGACACGAAGATAGCAGCCCTATCACCAATCTACGAAAGGAGGGCCAGCAACCCACTTTTCTGAAGCAATTTGCTAACGAATTTCCTAGGCACTCTATGCTCCAGTGGGAGTTAGAGGAAGCTGCCACAGAACTTATTAAAAGGGAGAAAGGGTCTCATTACGTGCTAACCGCTCGTCCAGTGACCAGACGCACAGAGCGATTTATGTCGTTTATGGGTAAAGTTACCTTGGTAGCCATTCAACCACTTAGTTTCTTCCATTCTTTTATTACCCATATCGAAACAGTGTCTGCAGATTTCACTTCCGATAGCCCCCAGGGGTGTTGTTTGGACACCCTGCGAAATATCAAAAGCTGCTCCAGTCTTGGCCATCCCATCTCTGCCTGTTCATTGCCGTAATAGCCCCTATGCGGAGGGATCTAAACTAAGATAATATCAGATAGGCTGCCCAGTCTGGATAGTTCTTCCTTACTCTGGTTAACGAGAACGGGCGATGTTTTATGCAACCTTAATGACATTAAAGCCGGCTGGCTATCAGTCACAATTTAGTTTTACTGTAATACGTTAAATTATCGTCTATCATGAATCGTTAATACTGTCTGAATAAAAACATTGTGCCGGATTGCAATCCTAAACTGCTACAGGGCACCGTAAAATTGTTTAATAAGCTTTAGATTAATTTTACTTAATATTAAATACAACATGATAAACTTTATATGCCCTCAGTTAACAATCGCGGTGGCGGAGGGTACAACAACAAAAGCATTAAGCAAAGAAGAAGATCAACTGAAAATTATACATTTTAAATAACATACATATTTGTTGCTACGATTACAAATGCCTGCTTTTTGCTCTTGAATTGTGGGAAAAGCAATAGTTTCGTTTGAATTGACCTATTTAACAATGACGTTTTACATGTTTATCCGATAGTTGTATCTAAGAATAATGCATTTCTGTCTCGTATTTTGTGTGGTGCTCGGTCATTGGGTATCAGTTTTTTGTTTTGTTTGTTGTTATCATAAAATAAACGAATGCATGTATTGATGTTTAATTCAATGAAATTTGTATGATTGAAAATTAATGATAAAAAGGAACAACAAATTTTCAAGTTTGTTTTCTAAGTCTTTTGTTTTAAATTTAGTAGACAGAAGTGATAATTAAGATTATAATTTAAATACTTGAGAAAGGTGTCTGTTAAATAATATCAAAAGAATGTAATATGATCTATTAATTAAAATTTAAATTGTGGAATAATTAGATAATTATAGAAACAGGATTTTTAAATAAAACGATTTAAACTATACTAGAAAAAAACTTGAAACAATTAGACAACTAATTAATTATTTTCTCTGAACGTTTTTATATCTTTCTTGGGCATTTTAGACTTTTTGTAAGTCATCAAATTAAATTTTTTTTGATTAATATCCAAAAATTTCTTGTTGAAAAGCTTTATTTGAAGTTATTAAAGAAAAATTTATGAAATCTAAACGTAGCAAACGTTTGTTCACAACTATAGCATATCGTCTAGACACAATATTTTCAACAAATTTTCTACGTATGTTAACAAATGTGTTATTTGTTGAAAGCCGTATGCAAGCTTTTCAGCATACGGCAAATTTGGTAGCGATATAAAATATATACAAATTGGTATTCTTTTAATTACTTGATTAATTTTGTACATACCGCTAGAACTTATTCTGATTTCTTGCTCATCGGCTAACAAGGAACAACAAATTGCATTTAGATGATAGATGCAGGCATTTGTTATTATTTCTAAGCATATGAGTGTAAGCATACATTTGCTGCTTCAACATATCGTCTAGACTGAGCTTTATAAATGTGAAAGCTTTTATGTTTAGATAATTGGATGTTTAGAAGTTTGTTAGTTTGGGACCCAACTACGCCGAAACTGCATAATGGATTTGGATAAAATTTGGTAGACAGATAGCATATGGTCCAGATTAAATATAGGGAAACTTTTAAAGGATACACTTGTACTTTTTAAGGGGTAAAAGCGGGAAAAATTGGTACTCTTTCGCTTTTCGATAAATTTGATAAACATACAGATTACAGGCCTAAAAAGGAAAGCTAGTTCTCTTTTAGCTTTGGTACTGTTTCTCTTAAAAAAAAAAAGGTATATAGATATCATATGGGATACTTTTTAAGATGTAAAAATGGCAACAATTTGCACTTTTTCTCTTTTTGCAAAACTTAGACCCCTTGCTTTTTATATTGACATTTTAATGTCAGTTGCTAAATAGTGTTGGTATGTGTTGGAGCAAAAAATTAATTCCTTTATGCCATAAACATTATAAACATGTGATTTAACTTTTTTGTAATTTTTAAAAAGAAATACCTATTTTATTCTTTTATTAGCTCTGTTTCTTTACTCTACTTTGCGATCCCTCGGGATCCCAATTTGCACGAAAAGCGTTCCCGTACTTTTAACTTGTGAAAATGAGAGCGGATTTGAGAGAATAAAATTCTTCTTCTTCTTGCACGAAACAGCCCAGACTTTTTCTTCGTGCAAATTGTGTAAATTGTCAAACAGCTGTAAAACATAAATCAAACCAAAAAAAAAAAAGAGGGAAAAAATTAATTTTTAGTAAAAGTAGTTTAATTCTAGAGCCAATATACAATTTTTCAAAAGTGGCGCATTTTTTTGGTGTTGTAAAGACTGTCAAAACACTAAATTTTTATTTTGTGCTTAAAATTTTGTTATTTCTGTTTCCGTACTTTTGGGTAATGTTGTTTTTTTATGAGAGAAATTTATGCTTGCTCTCATTTGCACGAACTTTACCCAAAAAGTAAAGAAACAGACCTAATATTTTACTGCATGCATTTTCATCTTTTTTAGCTAGCAATACATTTTATTAAAATTTCTTTGTAATTTTTTGTCTATTAACATTTATCAAATCATAGGTTGAGCATATTTTAACAAAAAACAAACATAAAAAACTATTAATCGGGTTTGTTCTTGAACCGAATCCACTCGAAAGTGGAAAACTAAATTATTTTTGGTATCCTGCATTTGAATTTAGCGAGCTCAAATTAGTTTTTGGATTTATATAACATTTTGCAATTTTTCGCGAATTTCAGCAGTGTTAGCGATTTGTTCCAGTTAGTTTTCTGATTCTTTATAGCTTTAACGATTTATAATACAAAGTAGACTTTGATATCATGCCAATGTTAGCAAATGTTTGCAAATATCCGCTAATTTAGCAATTTTTACCGAAGTTTTGCCATTCCTTATAGTTTTAGAGACTTTTAATTAATTTTATGGCTTTTTTGAAATATTAAAAATTTTCGCAAATTTTGGCAAATTCTTTTTTTGTTATTTTCCAACATGTTGTTGTTTTTCACTCATTTAGCGATTTCAAATAAATTTTAGTGTTTGTTTAAAAATTTGCAATTTTTTCGCGAATTTAGCCAAGCGATTTTGAAGCGATTTGCCCCTGTGGCTCTACAGATTTCACAATTTTTAATAAATATTGGATTTTGCTATTATGCTTCGCTGTCCCTTTCACAATTTATTCGTCGTTCGTCTGCGTAATAAATAGAAATTAACCTATCGCAGAATTCGTTACGCGCGACGAATTGCGGACTACGCAATGATCGTGTGTACTTTCATATGTGTTCTATTTCTGCTGACGAATATTTGTTGCGAATAATTCGTCGTTCTTCCCAGTTGTGTTTCTAGCATTAATCTTGTTTATTGAAATAATGTAACAGAAAAGTATGTAGTATAGTTGTAGAAAACTGAATAAAATTTCTGAACATTTTTTTTTTAAACAATGTCTAATTTTCACTTGAACAAAATCACGGGTATAAAACAGTATTTTTATAAAATTTAAATATTTAAAATAATTGCACAACCAAAAATTTATCTTGACTTTTTTCTGATGAATGTTAAAACAATTTTTAAAAGTTTAATTTTTGTAATAAACCAACAAGAAAAGCAAAATAAAATGACAGCAACTCAATACAAATCAGTAAGTATACGTATGCAGCACAAAAAGCTACTTTTAAAAATAAATTTAGATAAAAAGCGTATGCGTCACAAAATAAAAATTTTCCCTTTTAATAAAATGATATTAACTTCTATGTTCGTTAATGAACGTTCAAAAAAAATGTACATTTTTCTTCAAACCATATGCCGGAAGCAGTAGTGAGATTCTGTCGTGTATATTTTAAAAAAACTTTATGTAAACCTTTGATGTCGTTTTTCTCAATTTCGACTTTTTGGCATGTGCGCCAAGCCAATAATGAACTGATGAAATAGTGGCGCATATTGTGTTGTTTAAATGCCGCATTAGAACAAAATAAACATTGGTAGATTTTTGTTATTTTAAATAACGCGTGATAGTATATTAAGCAGTACTGCCTCACCAGAGCTGCAATTTATTGAACAATATTGTTCTCGATTGGTACATGAACCATTTAATTGTGCAGTCACACGATTGGTGCGGCAATCGTGACATCATACCTATAGACACATTTCTATTTGTGTTACACGCATAATGAAAAACACATCCGTTTTTCAATTTTCGTGGTGCTGAGGTACTAACAAATTATAAAAGCTTTGAATCTAACAAAAAAGTTCCAAATTGGTATAAAATTCAATTTTACAAAAAACGAAACTCTATTTCAAAATAAAAACCAAAATAAAAAATTTAATTGCCCTAATCTTACACAACTTTCGTTTACTTACTTTCATTAAATTTAACTTTTAATCCACATTTCCTCTCTAAACATGTTGTAATGCAATAAATTCAACGAAATTATTTTTTGATTTTCGGTTATTTTCAATTACCTATAATTTTCTTTAACCAAATTATAATAATTATGCGGAAACTTAACATTAAAATGAATTTAGGAAAAATAAAAAAAAAAAAAAACAAACCAACAACGTAAAATATTGCAATTTACTCTAAACAATTGTATTGTTTTGCTTGAGCTTTTGTTGCTGAATTTTTAGCTGGCAGCCAAATGTTGTCAATTCAATTTGCAATATTACAAATGTGTTTACAATTGAAATTTACTTATGTACTCCTTCATTTACTGCCAAAAGTGGTAAAACACTGGATTAGACAAAAAAAAAAAAAAAACTAATCATGAATTAACTTGGTAAATCAGCATTAAACCATAGATTAAGTAACATATTGTGGGTGCAAAATGCCAAGAGGATAATTGCAACAAACCAACTGCCACTAGCACCAGCTCCAGTATAAACCACCACAAAACAGTTGATTAAATAAGAATTTGTTTGATCTAACAATCAAAATGTCTGTTCATGTTTAAAGGAGTTTTGTAATGAACTCCAAATGTAAGTTTTTTTGATTTGTATTATTTAGGTTTTTTTTGCATAATTACTCAATTATATGGGTTAGAGGAGTAGGAGGAGTAGGAGGAGGAGGTGGTGGTATGAAAATGAAAGTTTTGCGTGACAAATATTTGCTTTGTAGGAGGAAAAACAGAGAAAAAGAGGTGGTTATAAATTATACGAAACCAATTTGAAGTTTATTTTGATTATATGTCTAGTGCATAAGTAAATGAACATGTGCGCATATTTTATAGCGTTAATAGTAAATAATTTTAGTGGTTTTGCATTTTATATGTCATAATGATTTGAAATTGAGCCTACAACCGTTTTGAATTTAACCGCACACACATTTTGTCAGTACTTTTATTGTTGCATTAAGGTGACCATTTGTTTTGCATTTGAGTATAATTTATGGGTAAACCATTTAGTCATTAAGCTCAAGATTATCAAAAGCCAGCATCATGAAAAATTAGAGAAATGGGTTTGAGTTGATCAAGTACTTGGAAGACCTAGTCAGAATATATTACGACAAGCATTAAGATGGTATTCACAAGGTAGTCGGCGTTCTGTCGCTTAGCCATTTTTCATCTCGTTTAGCCATATAAAAATTTATTTAAGCGCATATCAATATCAATATCACACCATCAGTTTCTAATTTTTTTCTTTTTTGTTGTTGTCACATTTTAGTTAATTTAAATAATTTTTTCTATAAATGAATGAGTTTCATTTTAAAATACCCTGACGCGAATGATTTTTTTGGATATAATAAGTATACAATTCGGGCTATTATATAACATGACTTCTTTAAGCAGGAAAGTCTTCTAAGTAGGGCGAATTTAAGTGAAAGCGATATTTTTGTTGCGCATTAAAACAAGGAACCCATCTCAGCGGGAGCTACTGTACATCATCACATACAATTGTTTATTCTTTTTTCAAAGAGTACTTTTCAAAATCTGGCCTCCTTATTCTCTTAGCATAAGATTCACTTAAGCCACATACACATTCGTAACACTTTAGGATTCACTATAATGAAATATTTTAACATTAAATTCGTTACTTCGCTTGATATATTAAGAAAAAGGGAGTTTTAATCTTCTTGCTTGATTGCATAGTTTTCAAGATTTTTTTGGGGAAAAATGCTTTGATTGCATATTTTGCAATTTTGGAATGGCGTTCTTAACAATAATATGATTTTTGTTTTGTCATTAACGTCTATTAGGCGATCTTTGGGGAAAATATCTAGTGATCATATTAAAAAATATAATAAAAAAAATAAGTGACTATTTTAATAATTCTTTTCATAGTTTAATCTGAAAAATTGAAAATATTATTGAATGAAAAATTAAAGTTTTTGGAAAAATGTATACATATTTTTATTACATATTTTTTCAAGGTTTTTTTTTGGCGTATTGCTTTAATTTCACTTTTCACATTTAATTTTCACTCCACAATAGTGAGCCAAAGAAAGTTGTCATTAAATATAAACCTTACTTTAAACTGTCAAATTTTATACATTAGCAAACATGTAAGAGTAACCAATTAAAAAACATGTAACATTTTTAGTATAACGATCGACTTAGAACCACTTTTTAAAGTGATCTAACGATGTCCATCCGTCCGTCTTGCTGATTGCCTGTCCATGTAAACCTTGTCCGCAAAGGCCAAGTTGCAATTTTGTAAATTATTTGATAAAATTTGGCATCTACATTTAAATTGCACTTAGGCCAAAGCACATGTAAATGGTGAGAATCGGTCTAAAATTTAACAGATTGTTCAAAAACCATCTAATTACGTTCGCATTCAGATTAAATTCGGCCGAAAAATATTTTACTGCAATTAAATTTTTTTTTTGGAATCGGTTAACAATTGATCATAGCTCCCTACGTAAACAGCTTTAACATCATATTTAACGTTTATATTAATGTAGAAGTTAGCAAACGCCTACAAAATGCTTTTTCTTATACAGATGATAGTATATCTTGAAGTTCGCACACTCAAAATATTATGTAGTTAAATTCAAACGAAAATTAATTTTAAACAACTTAAAATTCATTTAAAAAACGTTTAAAACAAATGATTTTTGCATTAATTTTTAAATTTTTTATTTATTTATTAAAAAATTTATTTGTTAAAAAATAAAATTCTTCGTAAAATAACTATTGCCGTATTCACAAAACCCCTTGTATCGTTGTATCAATTGTACACTCAAAAGAAAAATCAATCCATCCGTACTCAAATCAATCCGAAGCGGCAGTGCTGCCAGGTACTTTTTTTCGTTCTCCCCAAATTTAAAAATAAATTTCCCATCTTCTACAAGAGATCATTGTTATCGAAAGAAATCTGTAGTTGTTTTTTAATGAATTTGCATGGGACCACAAAATCTGTTAATTTTTAAGAAAGTTTATTATACAAAATAATTGTATCTCTACAAATACAGGTTTGAAGGTTCATGCGTTTAGTGCTTAATTGCTTGCATTCTACATTTTAAGAATTAAGGTTACTTTAGTAAATGTTGTGCAATGCAATGTAACGTACCGTAACGTACTGTATTTTCTGTAATGCGTAATTATTATTTGACAATTTTTAGTCTTTTGAATAACAAATTATATTATCAACGTTATTTTCGGGAATACAAAATTTATTATTAATACGATTTCCGTATGACGTGCTAAATTCCCAGTTTTTCATATTTGATAAATACACTGAAATTTATTGTTGAGGGAAAGCTAGCTTCTATGCGCATTTCACTGGTTGCTTAGGCCAGCTCATCAGGAAACCTTTTCCAAAGATTTTAGAAAAGCCAAAAATATTATACAAATAAAACCCTAAAGCGAATAAGAATTATAAACACTCAAAGTCTTACTTGTAACAATATCAAAGCCAACACAAAAAACCAACAATAAACAGTGAGTTTATCTTTTCTTCAAATAAAAATCAATTTGAAAACTATTTAAGGTGTGTGCTCGCATTTTTTTTATTTCTTTTTTAAAAACATAATGGTATCATTTCGAATTATTTATAATCTAGACTAAAAACTTTTGCGACATTTAAAAAATGTTCCAAAAAAACTTAAATAATTGATTTTTTGCCTTGTACACACTATTTGACATTCAATCGAATTTTCTTTACCCAATCGTCACCAAACTTCATATTAAATGTTTTTATATACAAAGGAACCAATAAGCCTATTCATTGGCTTTAGAGTTCACGTTAATTTTTTTGAACACCTCTTATACACATGAAGTTGCCCAGAAAAATGCAAATTTTGGACTTTTTGTACATAATCGAATTATTGACAGATTAACTTCAAACTTATCAGTTATTTTTTTTAATAAAAACTTAACTTTTTTTGCCCGGTGATCATTGACATCAAGTGATGTTCCAAAAATAGCCACTTTAATGTGTATGTGACACATACTATGTGTGCATTAAAAATAGTTGTCTTTTATAGAAAAATTAAGCTCATATTTTTTATTTCCCCAACAAATCCTAAGTTTTTTTTTGTTATCCCCAATGCAACCTAAACCCCAAATGAAATTTTCTGTCCCTTTTTGCAAAAAGAAAACCCCTAATTTGAGGTCAAAACCCCTAAACTGGCAGCCCTGCGAAGAGGTATTAATAGTACGGTGAGTACGGATTTTCTTGAATCAAGTACAGAAAGATTGATTCAAGTACGGATTTTGAATCCCAAAATACTTAAATTATCCATATTTAACCCCGTTTTCGTACTAGAAACAATCCGAAAATGAGATTGATTTAAGGAAAACTAAGATTGAATCAATCTCATATGCGCTTCATTAAAAAATTATAAAACTGTTTTAATCCGAATTCGTACCCCAAATTATCCGAAAATGAGATTGATTTAAGTAAATCTAAGATTGAATCAATCTCATATGCGCTTCATTCAAAAATTATAAAACTGTTTTAATCCGAATTCGTACCCCAAATAATCCGAAAATGAGATTGATTTAAGGAAAACTAAGATTGAATCAATCTCATATGCGCTTCATTCAAAAATTATAAAACTGTTTTAATCCGAATTCGTACCTCAAATAATCCGAAAATGAGATTGATTTAAGTAAATCTAAGATTGAATCAATCTCAAAATGAGCTTGATTCAAGTAATATAAAGTTGATTTTATTCCGAATTCATGATTGAAAAAAACAAAAAAAAAAAAGAAATTACAAAGAAAAAATGATTATGATTGATTTACTTACCCGTATTACACATTACAGAATGATAAAACACCAACATTATGCCCGATATTGTTTTTATTTTAGAAATCTTATGTACATATTTAACCAAAAATATAAACTAAATGAGTAGCATAAGTTTAAATTAACTTTTTAACCCTTCGTTGTACACATGACTTTGGCCAGACCTTTTTCCATGAGTAAAGAAAATCAAAACATGCGCAAGCCGGAGGGTTAATCATGAAAATAATATGTATATCAGTGTTGAAAAATTAAAATTTTTAAATGGTACTCAAATTCCACTAAAGAGTACTTTTCCCACCAAATGGTACTTTTTGTTCAAAAAAAAAAAAATCCACCATTTATGAAAATAAAAGGAACAAAAAATATTTTATTGAGAAATTTATAGTTTTTTTTTATTTTCCATCAAAGTTGAGAAACCTGGAGAGTATGGATAGATAGTTGGTAAATAGCGATTTACCTGGACAAACACAAAGAAAACAGTGCAATTTTTGTGTATGATTTCTCAATAAATAGATCTATCAACAGAATGAGCATCCGTTACCTAGATTTCGAGATATTGTATTTGAAAGCGGACCGAATTATTTAAAAATTGTCTGTTTCTTAACACTGGAAATCAGTAAACGTTGAACTAAAAATCTAATTTCAAAAAGAGAAGCATATTTGAAATCGTTGGACATTTTCCTTTCAAATAAGTTTATTCAATATTTTTGAGGAGCGCCTAAAATTATTGATCTTTGCAACTGTGCGGCGGCAATTATGTGCCAAAAAATTGGGTCTGTAACTAAAGGTTAATAACAATGGTATTGTACTACATATTAGTTTTCCCGGAAATAATATTTTCTGGAATGAAGCTGCTTATTATTTTTAAGGTTTTATTTTTAAAACAAAATTTAGTTCTGAATGATTCGCAAAATCTCTAATAAAATGACTTTGCAGTTCCTTTCAATTTATAAACAATTTGCATGTTTCTATAAATATTTAAGTCAAATCGAGTACCACAAAAAATTTCAAATGCATCCCTTTTTATAAATTTTCTTGCAACTTGTAAGAACAAATATCCCATTCTAAATAGCAAAATATAAATCCTGGAGTCCTCGCTTTGCATTTCAATATTAACATCGTTAATTATTTTTTATACACAACAACATAAATTTTTTAACAAAAACATGATTACCAAGATCGCCCAAAGTAATGTAATGCCGAACGTAAACGAAAAATGGTAAAAAAAGAATTATTTTAACCAAAAATTATGAAAAACCACAAAAAAATATTTAATAGTTCTTACAAAGTAGTTTACGGAAACATGCTTATTTGGGTTGGGGTTATATGCTAGAAACTTAAAATCCAGAACCGCTAACTCAAGCTTCTCTGCATCGCCGGACTTCAGACGGCCGCGGAATTTCAAACACCATTTTCGCTAACTAAAGGTCCTCTGCATATCTGGCTTTCTATTATATCATAGAGGAGATAATTCTTGCGTCCGGCCGAAGGCGTGATGTGCGAAGAAGCTTAAGTTAGCGATAAGGGATTTTTAAATTCGGGAATTTGAATTCGGAATTTTAATGAAAAATAACATATCAGTTACTGAAAACACAGTGCTTACTAGATCTTACCACCGTCACAGGAGACATTACTGTAAACGTGATCAATACATGTATTGCTACACGGTCGTGTTATCATATTATGACAGTTAACGAAATTAAAACTGTTAAGCAGATTCACGAGTTCTTCAGATTGATGTTGATTTAAAATATCTATGTTAGTTAGAATCACCTGCAAAGACGCAAGGATATTGACCAAGGCAACGTAACATCATTTCCAAATGCTCCAAAAAATCTGTTAGTTTAAAATTTTTATGATCTATAGAACATACAAAAATATAAGGATTTTCACTTTACTTTAATATCATCAAGTGATAATACAATACAATCGATATAATCCATTGTGTGTGAAAGAAATTAATTTTGTGAAATGGTAGCTAATAATAATTGTAGTAAAATAATTAAATAAGAGAATTTAATAAACACTAAAATAAAATTACAAATATTATTTTTATTAATATAATTTTTTTCTTATTCGACCTTAATTATTTAAATTTATATTAATTTGTTTAAGCTTGAGGTGTTTTTTTATATAAAAATATTAATTTTATTAACAATTTTTTTTTTGTTAAAGTAAAAGTAATATTCTTATATAAAAAAGAACAAATGAATATTATTTAAATAATTAAGTCGAATAAGAAAGAATTTATATTAATAAAAATAATTTTTGCAAGATAGCGCCAGTTTTTACACTGAACCTTCTTCCTTGATTTTTTTCAAATAATGAGTTAACAAAAATACGTTTTCCCATGCCTTTAAAATAAGCTGAGCAATACGATATATTGCTCTGTTGTTCTGCCGACATTATTGCTAACTTGCTGAGATATTTATCTTTAGTGTAGATCTAGGGTAAGAAATGGAACAAATTTGCCATTTTTTATGCAACATGTTCAGAAAGGAAAACAACAACTTCTCACATTTTTGCATATATTTTTAGAATAGATCAAAAAGCCGCGCTACATTCGTATACATGGACCATTATTGTCAGAAAGGAAAACACCATTAGTGGTATGCAAATGCCAGATTTGCACTCGCATGCGAACCCAATTCTTTGATGTAGAACAAAATTGTGCAAAAATAGAAGAAGTTGACCCACACTAATAATATTTTGCATGGTTGTATGTATGATAATAATAAAAAAAATTTCAAGTTTTGAAAATATTCCATCAATGGATTCATGTACCTCCCATATATCCTTTTTTTAAAAAAATTTAATTCGGCAACACTTTTTTATTGAATTGTTGAAAATTACTAAATCTATCTAAATTAATTAGACCGGGTCGACCTCCATCCAAAAAAAAAGTTGTGTCAGTCACCCCCTAGAATAAAAGATATATCAATGAAGTTTCTATAACAGGAACAACATTTTTTTTGCCACGCCCCAAAATACAGCACTTTTGGTTTTTTATATGTACACAGAAAGAAAAACACTCGGGATAAATCAAGTTTTTTGGGATTACTTTAAGTACGAGTCGTACTCAAAAATTTAAGTACGCATAACACTTAAACGTACTCAAAACAATCCTAAATGGGATTACTTTTGAAAATTAATTTCTTTTCAAAGTTTTTTTTTTTAAATTTGAACTCATACTACTCATTTAGTTTAT
Organism: Pollenia labialis; assembly: GCA_949318255.1. NCBI lineage: Eukaryota > Metazoa > Arthropoda > Insecta > Diptera > Polleniidae > Pollenia > Pollenia labialis. The sequence goes on from OX439139.1 coordinate 128,351,742, forward strand.
ATTTTTGGTTAAATATGTACATAAGATTTCTAAAATAAAAACCATATCGGGCATGATGTTGGTGTTATATCATTCTGTAATGTGTAATACGGGTAAGTAAATCAATCATTATCATTTTTTCTTTGTAATTTCTTTTTTTTTTTTTGTTTTTTTCAATCATGAATTCGGGATAAAATCAACTTTATATTACTTGAATCAAGCTCATTTTGAGATTGATTCAATCTTAGTTTTACTTAAATCAATCTCATTTTCGGATTATTTGAGGTACGAGTTCGGATTAAAACAATTTTATAATTTTTGAATGAAGTGCATTTTGAGATTGATTCAATCTTAGTTTTACTTAAATCAATCTCATTTTCGGATTATTTCAAGTACGAAAACGGGATTGAATATGGATAATTTAAGTATTTTGGGATTAAAAATCCGTACTTGAATCAATCTTTCTGTACTTGATTCAAGAAAATCCGTACTCACCGTACTATTAATACCGCTTCGGATTGATTTGAGTACGGATGGATTGATTTTTTTTTGAGTGTAGCGCTGCCATTTAAAGTCCGATCTTATCATATTATATATCGTTGACCATGGCTTGACAGTGGCTTAATTTTTGCCTTTGGTGACTTTTCAATCCGACTTTAAACTCTGGGCGCAACTTATGCCATCTCGGATCCTTCCCCCAAGTGTAAATTTTTTTAAATGTGCTAAGAAAGTCCTTGCAAAACTAAGTATGTCTAGCTTTTATTATACTTACTTTTATGCCACGCCTCAAAATTGAGCCCCGGTTTTTTTTATCACATACATATTACATTAAACCAGGTATAACCCAATACAAAACCAAAAAAAAAAAATCCACCAGCCACTTCCTGGAATAAAAGTCTTATTTATTAAGTTTCAAAAGCTTACACAATTTTTTACCACGCCCTAAAATGCAGACATTTCTCCTTTATACACACACATATAGAATCGCCAATTGAAGTCCAATCTCATCGTATCGTATATCATTGTAAATGGCTATAATATTTGAAAATTTGTTTTGCAAGCCTTTATTAAATTAAAAATATTTTTATAAATTCAGGCAAATTTCTTAGTTAACGCAACTTCTTTTAAAATTTTCGAAAATACCCAAATCGTTCAACAAATTATGTATTTTTTTTTATAACACTTTTATATGTCGACCTATTTTCTAATGACTTATTTAACTTCATCAAAAAAGCAAAAAAGGTATAAAAAATATTGTTGTCAGTCAGTTATTACTCATTCATCACTTTTAACCGAAGAAAAAAAAAGCCAAAACAGAATTTCTCTTCCTCAAATATTACAAAATGAAAATTAAAAAAATTTAAAAAAAACAAGAGTTATAAAAATATTAAAAACAATTTATTTTGTTTTTATTTAAGAGTCTGTGTGTGTGTGTGTTTTTTTATAAATTATTATGTCGACACTTGGGAGCGGCTTTCATACGTATCCGATATTTATACGAAAAGTAAATTTTCTATTTCTTCTTCTACTGCCAACTCAAAAATTTTTTTTTATTTTTTCACATAAAGGTTTTTTGTTGCATTAGATTATGTTTTTGCTATTGTTGCTGTAATGTTGCATGTTTTATATATATTTTTATTTTATTCAATCTAGTAGATTTTCTTTTTATGTTGTTCATTAACAGTTGTGGGAAAAATAAATTGTGACCTTTTATTAATCGATTTTAGGTGTTAATGAGTTTTCTGTGGATTTCTGTAAACAGTAGAATATAGTTTTGGGTAATTCCATTTAAAATTGGAAATCTAAGAAACGTTCAAAATTTAACATTTATGTCCTTAAGAGATATCCCGATTCGAAATGAAAAAGTCGAATAAAATTTAAAAAAAGGGAAGCGGACTGACACCAAAGTAGTCCTGTGATAGGTTCTTTGGTGGTAGGGACCGGTCCTAGTTCTAACACTTTATATGAATGGGACCAATCACTTTTACATTTGACCAGTCACACATTTATTCTCAATGAACGTGTTAAATGTTAATTACTTCAATGCTAAACTTTGATTCCAATAAAATTTCAAGTCCTAGAACTTATTTTAAGATCCAATTTTTAATTAATTCACAAAGAAATGTATCATACCACCGGTGAAAACAGAGCCTGTTACAAAAGCAGTCTTTATAAATAAATAGAAAACCACTTTTACATTTTTTAATAAACAAAATAAAGTAAATTAAAAAATCTGATTCAAATCACAAGATTATAATTAAAAGGAATAAATTGCGATAGGTGAAAACAAGACATATCATATTAATGGTGACAATGTTTTTAAAGTGTAGTTACGCCAGAGGAATGGTAATTGACACAAAACTAGCTGATTCCATTTGGTCCCATTACTTTATATGAAGCGGGTCTATCAGATTACTCTGGTTCACTCGGGACAATATCTGCGACAGTAATTCTTTAACCGAAAAATATTAATGAGGTTATTTCTGTGGTCTGTTACAAAGTTTAAAAAGGATGGCAATTAACCCCCTCCTAGGGCATCGCCATGTTTAAGTGCCAAGTCCCCTCAATACAAAGTGTTAGAACTTGAACTAGAACCGGTCCCTTCCACTTTAGAATTTTTACGTGAAAAGTTTGTTGTTAGTTCCCTTTTCCCTAGGGATACACCAAAACTGTCTAAAAGCGCAAAGTTTACTTTTTACACAATTTTAATATCAAATAGATGGTATGAAATGGTTTAAAAGTCGGTATATAAATCTGTTAAATCGGTTAAAAAATGGCTGAGTTACGATCAAAATACTGAAATCGCAAGAATTATTTGTTTTATAATTAGGTTTGTTAAAATATATGTGTATTTCGTCGTGCCGAAGTTATCTTGCCATATATCACAAAGATTTTTCTTGGAAAATCAGGTCTTAAGGTTCAAATTTTCATACACAAAACTGTACGCGAAAAAAGTCGTCCAATATTTTTGTCAGATATTGTGTTTGAAGTTCTTTATCGATTTATGTTAATCGATCATGGAAAAAATTTTAAGTTATAGCCATTATCACGTCCGAATTTTTTTTTCAATTTTGTCGTATACGCCACTTTTTTCGAAATATTTTTTAGTTTGTGGGATATAAGTCATCGAAACGAAAATGTATGCTAGTGACAAATATATTTACGTTTAGTTATAGATTTTATATTATATTATCGAATTTTCTTATGTATGAATATTGTGTAGGTTTATTATTACTAAAGGGTCCAACCATAATGCACGAAGTAACTTGTCAGTCACACTTTAACGTCAAATTTTTGTCCAACTTAATTTGACATTTTTTTGTATTAGTGCCAAATTCAACCATAGAGAGGTACAGAATTGAGCAGCGCGTTAATATTGTTGAAGCTTTTTACGAAAATGGGCGTTCAAATCAAAAATACATTTCGTGCACATCTTGATTGTTCTGGTCAGATTAATCGATCAAATGTGTCCACAATCGGGAAAATTGTGCACAAATTTCAGCTAACCGGCTTTATAGAACGGGTGAAAACGCCTGTGCATGCATGTTTGGTGCGGTTTATGGTCAGGCGCATAATCGGGCCGAACTTCTTCGAGCAGATAACGGATTTCTTATTGCCAGAAATTGAGGACATGGACCTGGACGATAAGTAGTTTCAACAGAATGTGTCACACGGCCAACGAAACAATTGCTATTTTGAACGAGGAATTCAATGGCCATGTTAATTGGCGTTCTTGTGATTGGACATCGTTGGCCTTCTTTGGTAATATTTAAAATAAAAAGTGTACGTCAATAAACCAAGAACAATTCGAGAGCTAAAGGATTAGATAATTAGGAACATTAAGGAAGGACATTGAACCTCAATTATGTCTCGGAGCCATTGCAAATATGGACCATTGGACAACGATATGCTACCGAAGCCGTGGGAGCATTTGAGCAACTGTCATAAGATCCTTTTATAATTATAAACAATATTAAGATAATTCTCTGAAAACTTTTTGAATTATTTACAATTTACATCGTGCATTATGGTCGGCCCGCCCTGGCCTTGAATTGCTCTACAATAAAATGAATTAAAGCAATACAGCAATAATTCCATCAATATAAATAACCGTTGTATAACAGTTATATTAATAACATAGTCTATTTTGTGTAACATGCCTGATATACTTGTTCACATACAACAAGATAACGGAACATTTTTTAATTGAAGGTTTTCATACGCTTTTTGTCGTATATCCACAATAATGCTACATCCGATTTTATAACGCATTAAATTTTTCGCGAAAGTGGATATACAACAAAATGGCTTCGAATTATCTCATTAACCATAAGAGAAAGAGGCATGAGGACTGCGCAGATCGATAAATCTGTTACATTTTGCGCTTTTTTTTCTTGATTTTGTGATATACGACAAGATAACTCCGGCACGACGCACAGTGGGGTAAACCATATGCAAACCGAGGATTAATTCAGGGAAGCCTGTATATTATGACAACATTTTTTTTGGATTCTGTGTATATTTAATATTTTAAAAAAGCTTGTGTTGTACAATTTTAGTGGAATTTTAATTTTGTTTTATTAAATAAACTAACTTCATAAACATAATTTAATGAAAATTAAATTTGATGAACTTAAGTCTGATTAAAAAATATTGAAAATTTGGATTAAAAACCATAAAAAGTTCAACAAAATTAACACAATACTAATAAACTAAAAACTTAAAAAAAATCAATGTAATTTTTTCAAACAATGTATTTTTTTTTGAAACAATATGCTAAATTGTAAAATATGGAATTCAAAATCATCTTCATAATTATCTTCACCTTCATCAAAATCATAATCTTCATGTTATCATCAAATATTTAGCAGAACAAGCAAATCAAGTTCTGTTTGTGGCAAATTTAAATGATGTAGTTTTTTTTATCATAATTTACTTACCCCCGTATTCATAAAAAATATTTTTAATTTATAGAAGGCTTATTGAACACATTTTCATAGGAAATTTGTTCAATAAATCTTTTATATATCAACAATATTTTTTATGAATATGGGGGTTAATCTTCAGTAGCTTTTTAATTTTTGTACCAATCTATGTATTGTTGGGCGCAAAATGTTCATATTAAAATAATTTAATGTCGCATGCAATAAAACATTAACATTTTTAAATTGTTGGCTTAAAAAAATAACTTGAAAGAGCAAAATTGAACAAAATCATAAAATTTTCAATGAAGCTTGAACTTTTGTCCCCTGTAACGCTGTAATTTCCTGACCAATCTTCACTAGCAATCCATGGTTATTTTATAACCTTTCACTAAAAAGAAAGAAATACATAATCCGTTTAAAATTTTTAAAGATATTTGCATTTAAGTCACATCATCTTTTTCAAAAACACAAATAACGGTTATTTTGGAATATCTTAAAAACTGTTGTACTTTTGTACTTCATATTCGGATTCAAGGGAAAATTTTACATAAAGATTGGGTTTCAGATTTTTCTGGTCAAGAGTTTGTTGAAATTTTGTGACGTAGTGTAATTATTTAAACGAAACAAAACAGAAAAAACAAGTTAATGTGTTTCACAAAATCTCAAATATTTTCAAATGGGACAAAACATTTGAAAATCAAAATTTCCGTAAAAAAACTCTTTTTTTGACCAAAATTAAATAATAAAACAATATGATAAATAAATAAAATAAAATAAAAAAAAAAAAAAATACTTCCTCAATATTTTTCTTTACAAAAATTTATTAATAAAGTAGCTAAATACCTGAAGTTAATGGATCCATTAAAAAAAACAGTGTTTTTTAAGAAAAAATTTTCGCAATTAAAATATCTTGATTTTCACTTTTTAACAAATATTTCCAAATTATAAATTATTATTTAACTTTGGCAGCATATAACAAAAAAAGTAAACAACATTGATCCACAATTTATACAGGTATTTGTGTTGAATTTTATCTACTTTTATATGGTACCAAATACTTATGCGATAAACTTACTTTATTTTTGAATTAATCCTCGTTTTTGGTACTGTTCAGCCTCTGTGCGATGATACATAAAATATTTTTTGATTTCCTTTATTTTTTACTGTGTTGATGTTTCTTCTCAACAGTACATTTCAGCAAATTTTCAGATTTTTTTTGGCAAATGGTTACAGAGATATCGAATATTAAAACAAATCGAGTTATAGGAAAACTATGTTTAAATAAATACTCATAACTTTTTCAATATTGGTCCAAATAGAATAATTATTTTATTGTATATTTTTTCTTATTTGTCTACCATTGAAGAAAAAATATAAAAAAAATTTGCACAGTTGGCTTGGTTACGATTTTCGGGATTTAATATTTTAAATAAACATTTTACACTGTTTGAACTCTTTGATTTTGTTAAATTTTTTTTTTATATAAAACTTTGATTTGTTCCACAAATTTTAAGACCCATTGGGTTGTGGGATTTGAAAAACTACTATTTTTTCTGATTTTTTGAAATATGTAAACCCAGCTTCTTCATCGCCTCGTTAAAAAAGTGTAAATAATGCATGTACATGCAAAAAAGGACTGGTATCCTGTTTTATTCCAACTTCTAAATTTACATCCCCAACTGTAATTCTGCCATACACTCTCATAGTGTCAGTAATTGAGTAATTTTTTGATTGTCTTGTGGCAGAAGTTAATCAAAATCATGTTCGATGACATGCTTTACACTGGAGTGGTGCATTGGTGGTGAAGATTGTTGTTGCTGTTGTTTGTTAGATGTTTAATAAAATTTTAAGACCAAGCAAACAGACCGACCAACCGACAGCTAACTTGTCATATATTTTTGTTGTTTTGTTTCTGGAAAAAAACACTTTAATAACAAAACAGACAGACGGTCAAGGTGGGGCGAAGGACGGAGAGTGGGACAGATAAGTGGACAGACAAAAAACAATGACGGACCAGTTGTGATCATTTTTTGTTTTGTTTAACATTGTACTCATATTGTATTTAATTATTTTATCTCTTAGAAGAAACCAAAACAACAAATTTATTATAAAATAATGGAAAAAGCATTTGAGGTATCTCCTCCTGGTTGTATAATAACTTTCGTTAGAGACACGTTACATTGAGGAGTGTTCGAAAATCAGTTGCTTATTTAATGTATGTTGGCTGGGTATAAGTACGAGTACAGGCATGAGTAAGTGCATCTACCCAGGTTTTTTATACCATTCATACTGTAATACTCTGTTTACGACAGTCTGTCTTTGTATCTTTTTTCTTTTTTCTTTTTTATAAAAAAAAAAACATACAACGAATCAAACAAAATAATATATTTTCCGCATACTATACGAAACAGCTTTAAAATAATAATACTAATAAAAAAAAAACTAACCAGAAACTAAAAATTACATTAAATTTTAATTTTTCATTAAATCACTATCAAGTCAATCAATCTTTTGGGAAGTTAATGTATTTTTTTTTCTTCTTTTTCTGAATACATTTAATCATTTTCGTTTGGTGTGGTTTGTTTTAATGTCAGCACTGCAACTACTGTTGCTGTAGTAAAAATTCGAAAATTTACTTGAAAAAGTAACATTTTCCAAAAATGAACCTAATTCATTTATGCAACTAAAATGCATTGGTAGACTTTATTATATTTAGGAGCAAATAAAAAAGTTTGTTTTGCAGAAGTTTTTTTTAGATTAAATTTTTTCGCATAAACAGCAACAGTCCCACCTTAGAGCATTCATTCGCTTGCTTGTACAACATTAGAAATATTTTATGTTGGGTGGGTCTGATTATGTAAGACTCCTTTTTTAGAATCGCACATTTAATTGTGAACTCTAGAGACTTGGTCATTATAATTTAATGAATTCGGTAATGCAAGGGAGACTTGTATGTTGTAAGACTTCGCATAATTTCAATTTGTATTGTGGAGACTATTTACCAAAAATCGTATTACTTTTACTATTTAGTTGGTTAAAGCTTTTTGCTGCAATCTCGTTGTGTCATTGAAATTATCATTTTGTTTTTTTATTTTTTTTTTATTTTTACACGCAGAAAAAAATCAACGTCGAAATCAAGGTTGATTTAAAATTGTTCGGTGGTGATTTTGCTTCATACGTTTTTCATGTTTATTCAACATGATTTAATAATTACTTGCGAACAACATTTTTTTCTTTTAAAATAACTATAATTCATGTTAATTTAACATTGCAGTAAAGTTAGAGCAAAATGTCATTCATATTGAAATAACAATCCGAATCACGTTGAATGAAAGTTATTTCAAGTTGAAACAACGTGAATTTCATGTAGAAACTAATTGGTTTGAGTGTGTTATAACAGTGTGAAGAAGCTTCAGAGACAACATATGCATTTATTTAAGAATAATTCAAAACATAATTCTCCTTTGTTAACAGATCAATCAGCAGAATGGCCCGATATGGGTTTCTTCATAATTCTTCTTTGAAAATTTGATGTACTATTTAACAAAATAATTTTAATTAAAAGAATACGGGAATTGTCTTCTTTTTATAACATATTTTAAGAATGAAAATAAAAATATTTAAATACTTAACTATGTATGCATGTTAATTTAACAAGATAAACTTTTGATTTTAAAATAAACAGGTTTTAATGGATTCAATATTGAATCCATATTTATTTATATTTTAATATTTTTTTTTTTATTTTTTTAACAGTGAATAATATTTAATAAGCGTGATTAAAGATTATTTTAATATTTTTCATTTAAAATTTATAGCGGTTTTCACCCTTTGTATTAAGTGTACAACTCTGCTTTTCTTAACACGATTTTATACTACAAAGAATGAGTGTCTTTTTCGTTTTTTTTGTAAATTAATGAAGTTGCTGAGTGAGGAAAAGAGACAGATATAGTTTCTTCAACGGTTTTATTCTGAGTAATTTTACAAACGTGTTTACTAAAGCTTTTTGTTGGAATTTTCAACAACAGCGTAGTAAATTTCAGTCTAATACATTTTGTTGTTGCAGTGTTGTAAATCTTAGTACTTTTACTAAATTAATAAAATTTACAAGGACTACAAGGGACATTACTATCAAGGGTGAAAACCGCTTATATGAAATAATGATTAATTTAAATAATGGGCATACTTTTGCAGAAATTTACTATGATTTTCAATCAACATTTTTCCATGTTAATTTTACATTGGTATTTTTTTTCTGTGTGTAGGTACTAATATAAACAAAGAAAGCAGAATGTACATTTTAAGAGCCTGTATAAAAACAACTCACATAGATTTTTATCGAAGTGCGTTCATCGGATAGTGTAAAGCAATGTTATGATTAGGATTTCTATCCAGGAAATTTCCTGAAAAAAAAAATTCTTAAATTCTCGTGAAATTTTTTCGAATTTTTATTACCTAGGTAAAATTGAGCTAACACCAAACGTAAACGTGACAGTTTTTAAGTGGTACGGACTTGTCACTTTAAAATGGCGAAGTCCTTGGAGGGGCTTAATTGGCACCGTTTTGACAGTTTTTAAAAGGTCACTGAAATAACCTAAATGGACACCTTCAAATTCGGTTAAAGCAATGCCTATAGCAGACATTGTCCCGAACGAACGATGTTAATATGATAGATCTCCTTCATATTAAGTAATAGAACCAGATAAAATCAGCCACTACCCGCAAAAAATCAAATCCATGACTAGTTTTGTGTAAATTTTCTTTCCTCTGAAGTAACTACACTTTAAAAACATTATCACCAGTTAAGTGATATGCCTTGTTTTCACCTATCGCCATTCGTTCCTTTTTATCTTAATATTGTGTTCTCTTGTCACGTGATAAGTGCTTTAAGAACAGTTGGCTCAAATTTCCCTCAGCGTTACACTGCATTTTATAGTAACAACTATAGCTACAGTTTTCAGAATTATCCTGTAGCAGTAGCAATAGAATTTAAGTGTTTGGTAGCTTTTTAAATACTTATTATTACTAACACTGAATGCGGAAAAATTAAACTTGAATTAGAACCATAATAATGAAACATAAACTTTCAAAAGAGCGGTACTTTATAAATCAAATTATTTGCTACTTCTTAATTATTAGTTTATTTTTCTAGTTATACTTTATTAATATAATTTTTTGAAGAAAAAATTTGTAGCTTTTAAGTAGTTTTTGATGTAGCAAAGGAGCAGTCGAAAAACAAAATAATCATAATCATTAGTGCTTTTAAATGTTAGTAGGTGTTTTTTCGTACCAGGAGTTCATAAAATAATGGTGGTTCTAATGCGATTGCACTATAAATAATTTTTTTTTATTCAATTTGTGCATATGCTGCTCTTATGCTACATCATATGTAGCTTTATTGTTATATATTATGCTACAGCACATGCTACTTTATTACTGCATCTTTTGCTACCGCTGCTACTATTTTGCTATGCTTTTATATTAATGGCCATTTTATCATTACACGATTATCTTTTTTCCCAACGAAGAACTGCAAATTACAGAAATTTGCTTCTATTCTGTTGAAAAGCTAACCAGCACTCATCTGCCAATTATTTATTTGCCGTACAGATAAATTCAATCAGCTGACTTGCAACTCTTAAATGTATTTTGATAGGTGTTGCCAACTTAAAACAATGTTTTTGTCGGTTTATTGAGAAACCCAAAATTGTTAACAGACAGTTTGTCGGTCTAATAAATTTATGTTGACATTAAGTAGCAGACAGTTTGTAGGTACATTAAGAAAAGGGCCATTAATATTTTTATTTTTTAGATATATTTTTTTTATTATTAAAACGCTTAACTAAAACAGTTTAATATCTTAAACCCAGTTTTCGACTTCTTTTGAAAAATTCCCATAATTTGTTCAGACCTAACAAATATTTGACAAAAAAAATCAAAAAAGCGTGACCAGTAAATTGAACTTTAACAACTTCTAATGATCTAGCAAACGTTATTTGTAAAATGTAATTTAGAAACTGTTAAATGATGTTTGATCTAGCTAAACTTTTTGCAAAAGCAAATAATTTTTTAATAAAACTAGTGGTTACGTGTATTTAAAATTTGTGAACATTTTTTAAGCAATGAAAAATGATAAATTATTAATTAAGAAAAATGTTTAAAAACTATGTAAACAAAATAAACAGGAATGCCAAATGTACTGATTTCAACCAAATGATGGTATCAGCTTGAATGTTTCTCAGATTAAATTAGGACAGGATTCAGGACCCCTACTTATGCATTGCATGTGCTTGTGAACATTCGACTTAAACTTATTAATTTAGAAAGTGAGAGGGAAGACTTTAGCAGAAAGAGTTTTCCACATACGAGCAGTCCGGCAAAAAAACAAGTTTTCCCTGTAATGCGTTGTACGATGCAACGGCCAATCGACCACATAAGGATGGGCTCTTGAAAAAAACGTGTATTACGGACAAACGTACGGGTTTCGGGAACCAGATTCCTCATTTCCATTGTAGTAACGATAAAACTGGCAAATACAACCCACATAGCGACGGTGCTCAATGGAGCCAATATAAATGCATATCCTACTGTCTCCAATGAGAAACTTCGCCCTCAGCTGCACGCGGTCGAGAAGCTCCAAAAACAAATTTTTAATTTTTTTTCATTTATATATGCTTCTTATAGGGGTCAAGTCCCACTCTTGGTCGATTTGACATGGAGTTAATCGGATATTATTACTATTCGTGTAATAAATTATTAAATTATTCTAAATTTGGTTAATTACACTGGTCTACACATTTGGAAAAAAATTGATTGCAGAAACAAAGCATGTTTTTTAACTGAATTCGAATCTGGCATACAAATTGGGCTATTACGTCTTGTTCATTTCTTATCGCATGCTGGCAATACTGCAAAACTGTTAATACTGACACTACAATTTCACAATTATTTATTTGACAGAAGCTCACATTCGTTCTAAATCTTCATTAAAGTAGCGTTTAGGCATGCCAGGGAGATTGTGTGTTACTCATTTGCTTTGTGTGTGGGGAATATTTGGTTGGAAAAAAAGATATGCAATATCAGAATCATTACAATAAGCATAATTACATTATTTTGGTTTTGTAGTCAGAAACTTGGACAAACTGTGGACACCGAATATGTTGTGCATATTCTTCATTCGCATTTAGATTTTTCCCCAATCAAAAACTAGGTGCATTGAGCGCGAACAAGGGGATCGTGCTCACTAAAATTTAATGAAAATATAAAGAATTTATCAAGGATTTTGAGACAAAAGCATGCTGGGAGACTATTACTGGACTCTAATACGTGAAACCGAACCAAAAAATGCAACGAAGTTTAAATAATGCCATTCACTTTTGAAAATGCATTGATTTTTAAATAAACCAATAAAAACAGTTTTTTTGTATCTCGACAACCTGGCGTGATAGAGAAAAACCAATTAAAGATTCAAACTCAGCCCACTAAATCACCATAGGAAAAATATTTTGTTGCTTTAGTCCAAACCTTGTTGGCTTGTGTTATTTTCAAAATCCATGAACCTAAATGAAAGACTCCTTTGATAAATGTAACAATAAAAATTCCCATTCTATAGCGAAGATAACTTCATAGTTAATTATAAGACAAGATAGTCGTCTTCAAACATCCATTTTTAGTCTATCAACATACATAAATATCTTAAAAATTTAAATGCTCATACATTTTACAGCGTCAACAAAAACCAATACCTCTACTTTTTACCTCCAAAAAACCCATAAATTTTATGCACAATAAAAAAAACATGAAGCAGTTTTTTATTAAAAAAACAGTGTGTGCCTAATTACCTTGTTGTTTTTTTCAAATTGTTAAAGTAAAATATTTTGTGTATTCTAAATATTGGCAAATTTTTAATAAATGACAGGCGTTTAAAATAAATTGACATATAACCTAAAAGACACAGTCCGTCAAGTCAGTTATGGCCATCATCATCACCATCATCATCGTCATCATTATGGACAACGTTGTCATAAACAACAACTTAAATGCATAAATATAAATTTTCTCATAGTTGTACTCGTATCTACGAGTGCGAATTTACATTTTAAAGTTCAGAGTTAAGAAAAACAATTTACAAGCAATAAACTTAAAAGCCGGCTAAGATTATAACAAAAAACAACTCAGAAAGTAAAGACGGGCAAGGCCGGACATATGATACCCTATTTACATCAAAGGATTCACAAACAAATTTGCGAAAATTACCTTATTTGGGTTCCATGGGCAGTCACGGTTAAACCAAAATATGCTATAAGGTTAAAAATCATATACGTGTGTTTTTTACCAAATAATATTTAGATATCTACATCTGGGCTGTCCATTAATTTTAAATTTAAATTAAAAAAAAAAAAGATTTATTTTTAAAATTCGGTTAAAAATTTAAAACTCTGTGGGTCAAGGGAGGTCACCAACTGGCTCGGTAGGCTCTCAATATTTTAATAAACTTTTATCAGTGGTTGATATCTGCTCGGTAATGTTGTCTTTAAGATCTTGGGACTTATTGCTGTATACACTTTCGATTTAAAAAAAAAAACTCCACAATAAATAGTCTAAAAGCGGCAAATCACACGATCTTCGTCGCTCTACGAGAAATAATGCGATTTTCGAACTTTTCTTTTAAGAGATTTTCATTGACCGATGATACCTTAAATTTTAACCCCATAACTATGAGATTTTTTTGTGTAAAAGTGATTTTAGGGAGGGGATTTAAGGGCTAACCTATGGTCAATTCTAGACCGACGAGCATAAAATTTGTCCAAAACAGTAATTGTTGCCAATTTTTATGTCAATACCAATATTTAAAAGGAAGTTATGACATTAAAAGCTATTTTCTAGGCTATTTAGTAGGATGAATTAGATTATAATGGCAAGTTTTTGAGCCAAATAAATCTTAATACTAATAAGCAGCGTTTAAAAAGCTGCAGTTGAGATAGTAAAAGTCATAAGATTGTGCTGCAACTTCGACATCTTCATTTGTCATTGGACAAAAAAAAAAAAACTGTTGCCTTTACTTCTTTCTGATTCATTAAATGAAAACAGTTGTAGTGAAGGCAAAAGCAAAAAACAAAAAGTTGTACACAACAAAGAACATCGGCAGTCGACATGTTCGAAAGTGTTTGGTTTGACAGGCTGAAACTTTTAAAAAATCCCGTAGTTACCGAAGATGGGACGTTGTGTTTTTTTCCGAATTTTTTTTTTTTTAATTAAACAATTTAACTATTAATTTGCACCAGTAAAAAAATTCACTTGATTAAACGTTTAAATCATTTGATTACATTTTTAATTAAAACTGATTTTATTTTTGACTAATGCTTAAATTGGTGAAACATTTTTTTTCTGTGTTCCGTAAAGAAGTTTGTTTCAACAAATTCTCACCATTTTGAAAAGTCCTTATAGCAATTAAAGTACACACAAGCAACACAAAATTTGTAAACATGTTATGGTTACTTGAAGCAACTATACTGTCACCATAAGCCATATTATGGTTAAATTAGTTTACTTCGAAGAAGCCACAACCATATCATGGTTGCCTCCGAGCAAGTTATGGTTAAAACATAATATATTTAGGACTTTTAATTGTTTTTTAACAATATCATGTTGCTCTTAATATAATGTTAATGTAACACTATATCATTTTAATTAGGTAAGCAAATTATTGTTATTATTAACTAAAACATGCTTTGAGGCAATAATTGGTTGTGGCTTCTTAATGGATGTCTAATATAAACTTAATACAGCTCTCGGTAACAATAATGTGGTCAACGTCAGATCGACTTAGACAGTGCTTCTGAACCGATCGGCCCTTAAAAAGATGTTCATTATACCAATATATTTTTCTGTTGCACACATCATCACAAGCGCATAATACCCACCTCACTATGGTGGTGTGGGTATAAAAACACTACCGCCATGTGTTTTAATAAACAACTAAAAAAAAAGAAATCATTATATGAGTGAAGATGGACGTATGGATGGATGATTGGTGGGAGATGGCGATACACGTTCATGACTAATAAATAAAATAATGATCATATTATTGAGGATATACATGTTTTAAACAATTCATTTATGTGTATATTACTAGCAATAACATTTTAGACACATCTCCCAAAGGCAACCCCTCACTGACTCACATTCGCTATCAACAAATGATTGATGAATTAAGTGATTGGGTCAGAAGGTGCTAAAAATATGTTGCTTGATGCTGTTATTAACTGGTTGCTTATGGTCTAAAATTTCATTTCCCATCAAATTTGTCTATTTGGGTTAATTTGTGTTGAAGTTGAAATTTTTTTTTATCAAATTTTTAATTTTATTTTGCAATCATAGTAGAAATTGTCAAGAGTTAGAGAAATTAGGTTTTGGAAATGAAATAAAAATTAAGGACATGAAAATATAAATTTATGATCAGCTTATGAGACACAGTCTAAAGTATTTTGAAAGCTTTTTAGAAGATCTATTAGATAAATGTGGTAGTAATCGCAAATAAGGCCATGAATCGTTATTAAGAATTGTTTTTTTTTTTTTTTAGATAAACTAAACTAATAAGAAGTTTATTTGACGATTAAGCTAAATTAACCGATAACAAGAAAAATTTTCAAATTAATTTAAATTGTTGTGGGGAATGTAATTTTGTAATTTTGCTATAACTTCATAAAAAATCGCACAAAATTATTGAAACTTTGTCCATGAGTACGTTTAAACATGGAGATGACAAAGGCGTCATTAGCTTGGATTTTGCTTAAGTCAACTAAAGCATTTTTTCTTATTGCCACAGAAATGAAAAAATATTCACCTGACTGCATTAGGTATAAATGTATTCTGGGACCTTAGTTGATGTTAAGTGTTTTTTGCTTTAGTTTGACTTCTAATAAAAACAATCATTCACTTTAAAACAGTGTTCGAAAATAAACGGAACATTATTAAGCGTACCGTACACAATAGCCATATCTCTTTTTTTTACTGTTTTTGTATTAGTAGACGTCAAGGGTTGTGCACTAATTTTCACGAAAGAAACAAACAAAGTCAAGCCATAGTTAGTGATAGAATACGAATTAGAAAAGAATAGAAGAAATAAAGAGTGGAAGCTCATAAATAGAGACCAATTATTGTTAAAGCTAAGGCACGAGCTCTATGTGTACATTCAAGTTGTGCTGAAAAAGGTCAACAAGAAAAGGAAAGACAAACATGAAAAAACAAAAATGTACTTTGGACTTCAAGAAGAATTATTGACAAAAAGTACGAAAAAACAGAGGTAAAGGAAAAACATGTAAATCAATTAAAAATTGATAATCATTCAAAAAAGCAAATTTCGATCTACCAAAGGTTAAACTACAATTTGGTTTAAGGATTGATGTTTGACTATTGACGTCAGCAGTCGTCGATGGCTGCGAGTGTAAGACGGCAAATCCCTTTGAGGAGATCGAGTGGTAGCGATCGAAACTTGTCAGGGTAACCAGCCGTCTGGGTTCAAATCTCAGGTCAGTCCAGAATGAATGATTATCAATGACAATTTTAATTAATTTTCATGTTGTAAAATTCCTTTCTTCTTAAAAATAATTTAATGAAAATTAAATTTGATGAACTTAAGCCTGATTAAAAATATTGAGAATATGGATTTAACACCATAGATAGTTCAAAAAGTTACCACAATACTGATGAAAGTAGTGGAAGATAAAAATTCGTCCCAAAAAAAACTATCCTACAAACAGAAAACTGCCCTACGTATACCCAGTCTCCTGTTGCGCAGGTTTTCTTATCCACAGCTCACGACATCTCACAATTCGCCTAGGAATGAACTAAAAATTATCGAAAAAATCTCGTAATATATAAAATTTGTGGATTTATATTAATTCGATTAATCGATTAATTTTAATTTTTTTTTGTCTAATCGTATTAGTAAAAATGGCAAATATCGATTAATCGTGTAATCGAACAAAAATAAAACCCGATTAATTGAACACCCTATAATGACCACACTAATGTCAACCAACCTTCAAATTAATTTTTTTGGAATGTAAGACTAGATGTATAATTTTATTTTTATATTAAAAAATATATTTTTCAATGATCATTAATACAATAATTTTTACCCTATTCTACCCCACCCCTGATCTCTTAATGTTATACATTGTAGAGGATGAGTCTCTTTGGAAAGGGTCAAAGTCAGGCAATAATGTCCTAACTGACCACAGTTCTTTATATCCTTTTTTGTATTAATTCTTGAGGCTTTAACAGACAAAAATGTCCTATACGCCAGCAAGAATAAATTAATTTTGGATAGACACAAAAACGGCTTCAATTTTTATATTTTTAACGTTGTTTATTCGGTAGTCAACAGCAAAAGAAGATCGATTACATTAATGTGATGCCTTTAATAGGTCAACTTACATATTGGAAATTAATAAAAGGAATAATTAGAATATTGGAAATGAGTGACAATTTATACATAATGAGAGTTTTTATAACGGCATAATTAGAGGATTACTTCATTTTGCATGATTATGAAACCAAAAAACAATAAATAAACAAGATCACTCAATGTTAAAAATAAAAGTAAATAATAAACAATTAAACTCAGTGTCAGAACAAAGAACATATACATATATAAAAATTAAGTAATCAAATTTCAATTACAGTGTGACTAAAAATAAGGTAAACAAACAAAAGAAATAATATAAAATTAAATGAAACAAAATTCTATTAAAATAAAAAGGATTAATTAATAAAATTATACTAATGACAAAATATAATATTTAATAACGATAATAAAGACAATAATAAAAATAAACACTCTGTTACAACATGAATTTAACATTATTTTAAATCATCAAAATATAAATTTCGTTAAAAAAAAATGGATGTTCATTCAAACATTCATTAATAATCAAAAAATTAGTTTAAGAAATACAACTCATAAATTGTTAAATAAAATAAAATTGGGTTTATTATATACTACTGGAAAAACTGTAGCGTGTGTTGAAGCGTGCGTCACAAAGGGTTCACGGCTTTTGTCAAAAACCCACAAAATTTTTTGGCTGCGAATAAGTGATCTTTCTTTTAGAAAATTTGATTTTGTATACCTTATGATGCAAAATTCGCTTAAAATTAGGAAACACACTTCAACTTTTAAAGTTACTTCCGATTTTTGTGGCGTGCGTCACAAAACTTTGTTTATGTATCAATCAGAAAACGCGTGCGAATGTAGCGTTCGTTAAGCAAGATTTGCCCATATAGATTTTTATGTTTTTTTTGGGCGCATGTACAATAGAGTTTGTTCCCGGGATTTTCAGATTTTTTCAATCCCTGCATTCCCGACAATTAATTAAGGGATTCCCGTATGTTAATTTTAGACCGACCTTCACGACATCTGGTGATATATAAAACGAATTTGTTGATCTTTAATGACAATCGGTGCATTCCGCCAAAATTTGTGTTAGTTTTTGTCTAGTTTTTAGGGAAGTAGTTTCACATTTGGGTCCATAACTCTTTTTCTACTGAAGAAGAACTAGAAAAAAATTGACACGCAAATGGCTAAATCGACTTAGAATTACAGAAGAATCCACTTTATGGTATCGTACATGATTATTAGTATACCTTTATTCACCACTGCTGATTAAGGGTAAACAAATATGTTATTAAATATTGTAAATTTATGGGTCGATTACGGATGGCAACTGAACTAAAGTTGATTTGCCAGCAGCGAAATTAGGCTACGCTTCACATGTTAAAATATGAAAAAATTTTGTATATTTAACAGGAGCGGCGTTGCCTGATTTCGCTGCTGGCATTTCAACTTCAGTTCCTTAATGCTTTTTTTAAAAAACAAATAAAAAAATTTAGGCACGACTCCCGGGAATATGAGTTTTATTTCCCGCTTTCCCAGGAATCCAAAAAGTGCGGGAAAAATTAAATTCTAATGTTCATTAATAATTTGGTTTTTCAATCGATATATATCAATGTAAATATTAATAAATGGTAGAAAAGTGTGAACAATTTTAATAAAACTTTCAATCTTAATTATTTTTGAAACAAGAGCTACCCTAAAAAAACGGTTAGCATCGCTGGATTCAGTGCCCCGCTTGATACATTTTTGAACAACCAGGTCAACCTCATTATGAAATAATTTGATTCTGGCCAGTGTTGAGTAGTGTAATCTTTAAAATGCCTAACAAATTAGAAAATTAAGCGAAACATAATTTTATATGACTGGAAATTGCGATGTCGGATTTTATGAAAGTTGGTTTATAATTTATTACAGTGGATTAAAGCATTTTTACTTTTTATATGCTTTCGAAGTCTACAAAATCAATATTTACTCATGCATATTTATGGCATTATTAAGTTACAGAGAGATATTTTAATTAAATTTTTTTTATCTCTATGTGTTCAATTATGTTTGTATTTCATGTTTTATAAACTCATTTATCTCAATATATTAAATTAAATTTAGAAATAAAACATTTGCTTTTGTGAACTTACTTTCTTGTTGCGCACATGTTTGCACTAATACAATATTTATTTTGGGTTTACGCTTGGCAATTTCAGTTTTTTCTCTACAACTTTTCGTATTTTGTATTTTTAAAAAGACATATATCTTATGTCAATTTACATTGCAAACATTTACTTAATTTCTTGTAGTTTTTAGCTGTATTTTTTTTTTAAACACTGGCTTATAATTTCCTTAAGACTGGCGCTTGTAGGCCATGTTTATATTGTTGATGCTGCTGCTGCATGTTTAGACTTGACCAACATTAATCAACAAATCACGGAAATCGGTTTTTATTTCTTTCTGGCCGTTGGTTTTTTTTCGTTTCTTCTTTTTCTACTCCTGCTAATCTCTTGTACAACTATTGCAAAATTTATATCTGCACAAACAATGTTTTGACGTAAAAAGTCAAAAGTTTTTTTTTTAAATTTCATTTTCTTTGCCACTTCTATCGTTAATATGAATTTGCAAAAAACAAGGTGGTGGATTGGCTGAGATGGAAAAAATAAATTTGAACAGAAACGAAGAAAAATGAACGCGTGTACAAATAAACGAAATAAAAAATACAAAGTAAAATTGACAGAGCTAGTAAAGTTCGACGGGTGAAGGCCCTATGACTGATAGACTTCAAAGTTAACTATCGAAATTATAAGGTCCGGATTAAAAAAAAACACAAATTCTTTGAGGCCAAAAACAAATCAAATTCTCATTTTCATACAGTTTTTACGAAACAAACCTTTAGGCGGTTTGCTTTATTGAAAATGTATTTACAGTAGAATCTTCATGTTTAAAAATCCCTTGGCGCTCTTGTATAGGTTGCTCAGAAAGTGAAGCGTTTACCAGTACCAGCGTTCTACGCGGATTGAAAAAATTTTTAGTGAAAAAGTTCCGCACCACTATTTTTTAAATAGTTTTAAACTGATCTTGCAATGTAACTATATATAACTTCTTTACATCTGGTTGCATATTCCTGGCATTGATCTCTTTTAACGAATCAATTGTTATCGACACAGGTGACCTGTGATTTAAGGAGCTCATGATAGATGCGACTTGTTTTAGACCCACCGAATACAGAGTATTCTGTTGTACGCGGAAAAATTATTCCAAAATGATAATGAAGTGAATTAAACGTTTAAATGATACTATTAATTTGTTTACTGGTAAAAAATTTAATAAAATTTTTTAATTAATGTTACATTTAATTGAAATCAATTTGTGTAATGGATTCGTTTTATCAACACCACTAATTGGAAGCATAAATTAACAAATTTTATTTTGTCACCGTCTCTTGTTTCAAATCATCTGGTACAACTATCTTGATTGCGAATAAATCCTAGTGTTCGAAATCAATCTAATTCACTTTCAATTACACAGGCCGACATTGAAAACGTTTTTTTTTTAATCAATCTCTAAAGCCAAATATGAGCCCAGTTTTCTCTCATAACGTGACATTTTTCAGATAATGGTGTATTTTTATTTTTCGTTGTGTGCTTCACTTTCAGCCGGCTTCAAGAGTCAAAGTATGGTTAAAATAAAATTAATAAACGGCCATGTTCTGGAAATCGAAATAACGTTAAATTCAAGTCGAAGGAGATTTTCATTTAAATCTTTTTAAAATTTAATGAAGATTATCCTGATTTCAAAAGTAGTTCAGTACCCATGTTCTGTAACTTTGGTGAGAACTTCTCGCGTCGAAGTATGTAAAACAAAATATTCCATCGTTTCTCGAAAAATGAGGAAAAAGTGTATGTCGAAATCTATAAAAAGAGATTACGACGTTACGTTATAAATGTCATAATATTCCACTCGATGTCGATGTGACGTTGTGCTCGCCAGTCACGCATATCATTGACGGCGGCCAACATTAATTAAAATTTATTACTGTTCAACGACGGTGGCGAAAAAACAACCGTCGGCCATACCAAATAATGTAAAGTGTGACTTAAATGCTTGCAGTTTACAAAATGCATATTTTAAAAAAATTTTAAATGCAAAATAATTAAACAATGAAAAAATTAACTTAAAACAAAATACTTATCTCTTCTCATTGCATTTTGCATTTTAATATATTTTTTAGTGTTAAATTTTTTTCTCACCCTGTTTTTATTCGTGAGTTTGTTTGAGAGTTCAAAGCGTGAACTTTCTCCCAAAATTTTTACAGACACACTTTTTCTGAAAATTGGCGAGTATTTTTCTTACGTGACAGCTTTTCCTCGCCAAAAATATTACCGATGCAGTTAAGTGAGAAACACTTTTGCTTGTTTCAATTTATGGCATTTTTTTCATTTCTTACACTTCAATCGAAAAGTTTCTCGACGCGGGAACGTCATCATAAAATTTTGTCATATTTTATGCATCATCTATGCTATGACTACAGTCACATCATTTAGATGACACATTTTGTATTTTCTTGTTTTAAAAGTAAAGTAAGAAGCAAAAATTCCCATATTCTATTTGTTTAAATTATTGAGATAAATACAAATTTTCAGAGTAGAATAATTATGAAAACCATATCGGGCATGCTGCTGGTGTTTTATAATTAGCGTTTTTCTTTTCCCGGACTTTTTCATTGCCCGGAAAAGCGGGATTTATATTTCAATTTCCCAGAGTCCCGGGAATTCCCGCTCAATACAAATCAATGCAAAATATTATTTAATTTAATTAATTCGAACAAATAACATTGCATTTTTGTTTCATTTCTTACATTTCAATTGAAAAGCACTGGTAAAGGTACGTGGTTCTCAAAGTATGATGTGTGTAAAAGAGAATATTTTATGAACTTAAAGCACAGGCTAGTTTTTAAAATTTGTTTGATTACAATTTCACATGAATTCCATTTCCAGAACAAGGCTCTATATCTTCATCTTATTTTTAAAGTTAATCCAGTTATTTTACGAATAATTCGAATACCACAGCAAAAAGTTTATTGGTGAATTTAAGGTAAGACCCACCTTCTTTTGAGCCAGTTAATTAATTGAATGGGGAACTAAGAATTTGTATGTATCACATTAGGTTAGAATGAAAATAGGGGGATCATCCACATCTCTTTGGAACGGAACTTTGGCGTAGTAGCCCAAAGCTCAATTCAATACTTACTTTGCTTATAGTGATTCAAAGGACTCCATTCAACTTACCAAAAGAATTCCAAATTTCACGCTCCTAACGCCATTAAATATAGGACACTCGCTTAAGTAGTGTTTCAGTATCTCGATCTCTTCGCCATATGCTCTACATTGTGTATTGTTAGATAATCCTACGCGAACTCAATGAGTCCGTTGCTCCGTGTGACCCGTTAATACTTTGACTTGTTTCACATTATAGGAAATTATATCAAATGATCGGTAAAAAATAAAATTTATTCCTTAAGATGAACATTTGTCATGAAATGTCTCTTGCCATATTAAATCAATTAAAAATACCACTTTTGTATAGCGCATTTTACATAAATGCAAAAACATTTTTCCAGACATTGTTTGATGACCATAAACACATACCAAGACTTGTTCAATGGAAATGTTAACATTAAAATATAAATAATGTTAAATTTGCTAACCACTAGATAACGTATTTTTCAATTAGGGGAAAAATAATACAACAACAATTAAAATAAAAAACAGCATTTATCTCAATATAAGCAATTAACATTGATACCGAGAGAAGTAAAATCAGACATTTGATAAGGACGTGCTTGGAATACTCTTCCACAGTTGTTGGTTGTTCTTGTTTTTTTTTAAAGCTGGACATTTTTCTGTTCTTAATTTCTTAACAAAAGCACCATTTAAGACGTGTTTATAATCATCTATCCTTTTCAATATTTTACTCCGTCATAGGGTGTATAATTTCGAGGAATTTGTCCATCACCGAGAGGAAACTCTACGGAAAATTTAGCTGTTGTCTAAATGGGCACCACTATGAACAAGTTAAGGTGCTATATATATATGTTCCCATCGATCCTATAAGGAGCATGGGGCCCATACGGCTATGCCGTATCTTTTTTACCCTTCATCGAGATTTAAAATATTTCAAAAGGCTTTATGTGAGCTCTATGATAAATACGTTTTAGTCGTATTAAGTTAAATTCCGAAAGTAGGCTTTATATGAGACCACTTTTAAACAATACACTGAAAAGAAAAATCAATCTATCTGTTCTTAAATTATAGCCGTAGCGATGTCAATAGTACGGTAAGCATGAATTCCCTTAAATCAAGTACAGATGGCTTGATTCTAGAAAAGATTATTCAAATGCCCTGTATTTAAAAGAATCAAAAAAGGGGATTGACTTAGGTAAAAGTGATATAATAATTTATCTCAAACTTGACTTGATTTAAGACTCTCTAAGTTGGGTTAATCCTGAATTCGTACTTTAAGTAATCCGGATAATATGGATTGATTGATTCTAATCTAAGCACTTACCTCTATGAAGCAGAAAGAGAGAATATTATTACTTATTTACTTTACTTTCTTAGCAATTACTTTACTTACTTACTTTAACCCAACCGTTCTTTACACATGTTTTAGTTTTGTTTTAATTCTCCTTTTCGTAAATATTCTACTTTGAAAATTTGATGTTCTAAAGCTAAACATCTTAATAATAATAACAAGTAGAATTCTTGTTTAGTTTACTTTTAAAAAATTTTACACAAAACAAGTAAACTGGTTTTACCTAATTTTAAGGTGATGATCTTGTTTCTACAGACATTTTTTTACAAATACACATGGCACTACCAACGAAAAGTTTAAGCTTTTGATTAAAGAATTTTATAAATATGTAATTAAAAAAAATTCAGGATTGAGTTTCAAAAGTAATCCCATTTAAGATTGTTTTTAAATACTTTCGTAGTAACATTTTTAAGTACGACTCTAACTTAAAGCAGGAGGAAAAAAACTTAAATTTGAAACGAAATTTTTTTTCTGGGCACTCAAAGAAAAATGCATCTTTAATGATGATGCCCTAACTTCAGAATTGCGACATCAAAGTTATAACAAATGGCATTAATGAGGCAAAAAGTGGCATCAATCCAATGAAGAACGTCATCATAAAATGTTGTCGTATTTTATGCATCACCTATGCTATGAATACAGTGACATCATTTAGCTGCCACATTTTGTCTATTATTAAAATTATTTTCGTGTTTAAAAAGTAAAATAAGAAGCAAAAATTCCCATATTATATTTGTTTAAATTATTAAGATAAATACAAATTTTCAGAGTGGAATAATTATGAAAACCATATCGGGCATGCTGCTGGTGTCTTATGATTAGAGCTTTTTCTTTTCCCGGACTTTTGCATTGCTCGGAAAAGCGGGATTTATTTTTCAATTTCCCGGAATCCCGGGAATTCCCGCTTAATACAAATCGATGAAAAATAATATTTAATTTAATTTGTTGGAACAAATAAAATTGCCTGATATCAATTTATTAAGTTTATACATAAATTCAACTTCTTTATTTCTGTTATTTCTGTGCAAAGAGGAAAAATTGCTAAATGGCACAAAATGCAAAATTTCAATTATTTTGTTGGATTTTTGAGGAAATTATAGCAAAATCACTTTTTGGTAATTTTTTTTTAATGTGCAATAACATTTGGAATAATAACAAGTAAGAGTGCTATATTCGGCTATGCCGGATCTTATATACCCTTCACCATGGATTAGAAAGAACAGAAGTTTATATATACGTATGAATATCTAAATACATGCATATTTATATATGTAGTATTGATCGATTAATTGCATTTAATTATTTGCACATGCTGGAATATATTAAGAAACAAACTTAATTATAAAAAAGAGTCATTTTTGGGATTTCAGTATTTTGGTCAGTCATTTTTTTGAACCGATTTGACAGATTTATATACCGACGTGCTTTAGAAGAATTTTACCATTTACATGGGTTATAAAACTAGGACTTGGAAAGATCTACTATTCCTGAAAATGGGTATTTAAAAAAAAAAAAAAAAAATTACATTTTGGTCATAACTTTTTCGTATCTGAAAAGATTGTTCCGTGTTTTTTTTAGAAAATATTTTCTTCTAAAGATTTCCGATCGTTTTACATCCATAGGTCATATGACTGCCCAAAAATTCGGGTTTTTATATAATTTTTGAGAGCAGATGATAACGATTAAAATTACCTTTTTGCCTAACGGCTAAGATCTATTTCATGACACAACTTATTTACAATTATATTAGAAGTAAAGTTGCCATACATAAATTAAAAAAAATCGCTGGAATTCCCACAAGTTTCTCAGGAAATCCCGTATGAAAAACACTACTTAAAATTTAGAGTTATTCTGTAAACTAACGGCTGAATGCAACAAAAGTGAAACAAACATCTGTGACGGGTAAGTTAATAATCTTATTCTCTCCTCTGACTAAAGTCAATCCCAATGACTAATTTGTCCTTTCTCCGATGTTACTGAGTCATCGCAGTGATGACATTTTTTATTAAACTGACTCCGATTTGTCATTTCTGTGATGACGACGTGTCATCCCATTGATGACATAATTTCAATGTTTGATGACAATTTGGCCAAGTGATGTTAAGATTTGACAGAAGGGGTCAAAAACGAAGACACTTGTCACAGTACTGATGTCAAAATACACCAGCGTTATGACGCCTTTTCTATCAATGTGTAGGACGACTACTACAAAGTTTTACAATTTTATTTCTAGTCATATACACCTAATTGGACCGAATCTAAAGTGACAAAAAATCAGAAAAACAAGCAAGAATGCTATATTCGGCTTTGCCGAATCTTATATTTAGTTCATTTCAAGTAACCTTTAGAGCTTAACATTTTTGATTTTTTTTTTGGATGGGAATTTTGTTTTTAAAAAATGAATATTCTTCATTTTTTTTTTTTGGTTTAAGTCCATAAACTCCTTTTATAACAACCATAATATGGCTGTAGCTTCTTGATAGAGGACTAGTTTAACGGTAACATGGTTGCCTCTGACAATAATATGATTAAAGTAATAACCATATGTTTACAAAATTTTTCGTTTAAAATAGTTTTGTTTTAAGTGACATGTGTTTTTTGTGCGTGTAAAATTATACAAATAATGATTGTTTTAAAAAACTCTACTGTCTTTCGGAATATATGATCATGATAATTAAAATTTAATACCTTTTAATTTATGGATATTGAAATTTTGTACCTCTTCTTTTAAATGATATGACTCATCCGCTCTCGTATTTAATATACCAACTTTTTCCTTAATAGCTCAACCTTCTTTAAGATAAACAATTCACAATATTTTCTTTTATTTCTTTAAGGTACTCAATTCAAGGATAACAATTGCATTAAGTACCCAAAAAGTAAAAAAAAACACGTACACACATTTCTTTAAATTTTGAATGGTCATAAAATATTAATGGTCGTTGTTGGATGATTGTGACAGAAATCAATGAGTTATTTTAAACTCAGCGTGGGGTCTGCTTAAGAAATACTTCGAAAAAAAGTCCAAAAATTCATGTAAAGATTTTTTTCATTTTCTTTGCTGTTTTCCTTGATATTTTTCTCTAGAGGTGCTTTCACATGGTATCAAAATATTGACATATCAGTTGAAACATTATCCAAAGTTAGAGCCTTGTTAGCAAGAGAGCTTTTGCTGGACGATTTATTATTTTGTTTTAAAGAGTTGTCTTTCAAAAGATGTCTAAAACTGCTGTTATTGTCAAGATACTGTATTAATGATAGTGTCCTAGTGTCTTGTTGTCTATAAAGGTGTCCATTTAAGTGATAAAGAGAAATGTGGAAATTATTGTAAGTAATTAAATTAATCTAGTTAACAAGAGGTGGACATTCTATGGGGTTAAAGAGTTTTTAGAACGCTTTTGTAATTCAATTTCATACAGGGTGGCTTAAAAGAATTGAAAAGGCTTAAATGGTCTGTAGCTTAATTATTTTAATATGATTATCTTAAATTTTTTTTTAAATGTTATAAAGAAGAAATTAAAAATGGTAAGTTACACTATTTAACAACTGACTAAAAAAAATTTTAAAATAATTAAAATTTTAATAAACACAACTGGAACGAACGTCGCATAGTACGACAAATTCGTCACCAAGAATTCGTTGCGTAAATTCGTCAAATGAGACACAATAAGTGCGTGAATTCCAGGTATTAATGTGACCTAATTTTTTTTAATATATAAAAATATGTATGTAAATACCTTGGACGCTAGATTAGTTATACAAACATTTTTATCCATTTTTATCTTTTTTAAATTGCAATAAATTTTATTCAAATTTCTTCGAAATTTATTTGTTTGTTAGCATTTATCTAATCATAGGTTGACCATATTTCAACAAAAAAACCATAAAAATCTTTTAATTGGGTGTGTTCTAGAATTTGAATCCACACGAAAGTGGATTACTTAAGCATTTTTGGGTTTCTGCATTTCGATTTAGCAAACTCAAATTAATTTTTGGGTTTGTTTCATATTTTGCAATTTTTCGCGAATTTCAGCCATGTTCGCGATTGGTTCCTGTAAGTTTTCTGATTCTTTACAGCTGTAACGATTTATAATAAATAGTAGACTTTGCTATCAAGCCAATGTTAGCAAATTTTTACGAATTTCCGCTAATTTAGCAATTTTTAACGAATTACTGCCATTCCTAACAGTCTAATAAGGGACTTTTAATCAATTTTATGGGTTCTTTGAAATATGAAAAATTTTCGCGAATTTTCGCTATTTTTGCAAACTTTTTTATGTTATTTTTAACTGATTTAGCGATTTCAAATATATATTTGGGGTTGTTTAAAATTTTTAAATTTTTCGCGAATTTAAGCCATTTTCGCTATATAAGCGATTTTTATCTGTAAGGGTTGTGATTCTTTACAACTTTAACGATTTTTAAAAAATATTAGACAATTTTTGCGAATTTTCGCTAATTTAGCAATTCTTACCGAATTTTTGCCATTCCTCATAGTTTTAGGGACTTTTAATCTATTTTATGGCTTGTTTGAAATATTAAAAATTTTCGCAAATTATCGCAATTTTTGCAAATTTTAGTCAAGTTCGCAATAGAAGCGAGTTTTCCCTGTGATTCTTTACAGCTTTCACGATTTTGCGGCTATTAGCTGACCCCTTCCCAATTTATTCGTCGTTCGTCTGCGTAAAAATAGAAATAAACCTACGGCAGTGTACGTTACGAAGGACGAATTTGGGTCTACGCAATGATTGTGTGTATTTTCTTACATACACATGTGTTCTATTTCTGACGACGAATATTCGTTGCGAATAATTCGTCGTTCGTCCCAGCATAATGCTAAATCGTACTTAAAACAATCCTAAATGGGAATACTTTTGAAAATCAATCCCGGAATTTCTTGAAATAAGTATAACATATTTAAATCAAGTACAAAAAAGATTAAACTTGTCTTTGTGTTAAACCCACAGGCTTGCGCATGTTTTGATTTTGTTTACACATTGGAAAAGGTCTGGCCAGACTTATGCCTGTAATTTCTACAAAAAGAAATCTAGCTGTGCACAAACAAAATATGGTGTAAAAACTGCCATAGTTTAAAGGAAAACTAAAAGTAAGAACGCGTAGGCAAAACAAAGGTTGAAGTAGGTAAAGATAACTGTTGGGTGTGAACACTACCTGCTTTCTTTTTGTAGAAATTATGGGCATTATGTGCACCACGAAGGGTTAAAAAGTAAATTTGAATTCTTGTTTCTAATTTTGTTTATATTTTAAATATGTACATAAGATTTCTAAAGTAAAAACCATATCGGGCATGAGTTGGTGTTTATCATGATAATTTTTTCTTTCTAATGCGGGATAAAATCAACTTTAAAATACTTGAATCAAGCGCATTCTGAGATTGATTTAATCTAAGTTTTACTTAAATCAATCTCATTTATTATTTTTAGAACGAATTCGGATTAAAACAAATTTAATAATTCTTGAATTAAGTGCATTCTGAGATTGATTTAATCTTATTTTTACTTATATCAATCTCATTTTCGGATTATGTCAAGTTCGATTTCGGGATTGATAATTTAAGTATTTTGCGATTGAAAATCAGTGCTTGAACTAATCTATCTGTAATTGATTCAAGAAAATCTGTACTCAACGTACTATTAATACCGTTTCAGATTGTTTTAAGTACGGATGGATTGATTTTTCTTTTGAGTGTATATTTGCACGACAGCGTTTTTTTTCGTAATTCTCTCTTTCATTCGTAAATTTCATTTTTTTTTCTTAAATGTACTGGTTTTTTTTCTTCAATGTACTTTTTTTGTCAATTCCATATCTGGCTACCATACCCTAAGCTAATCCCCGCGAAGCTGTATGCTTGTCTGCAGGAAAGAAACCAGAGTCTCTGGCGGGAATTAAACCCGCAACCCCGGGGCTGATAGACTAGCTCGCTACTAGCTAGCCTACCGGGGTACTCACATTATAACCAGGGCTGCCGGTTGAAAAATTATTATCCGACCAAAATTGTCTGCAAAACCTACCAAAATCCTTTGTAACCGACCAAATTTTTGAAATATTTAAAAACAAGTATATCGCCATAAAAAAATACAATTTTATACAAATTGTTGCTGAAGTAGAAGTAGACTCAACTTTGAAAAAAAACTTCTACTTTAGCAACAATTTGAATGAAATGGAAAATGACGTTTATAATAATTTTATTTAGTTTTGAATGAAAATTTTTACAAAATGTTGTTTAAAATAATAATTAATGCGTAATATTGTTGTTGAAAAAATTGTTGCCGTATTTTGAACACCATTTAAATTGTTGGTGCCTATTGTGAACAGGGCTGGGCAGTATTTGAAATACATGACGTGCAGGGGGTGCTTTAATACCATGGGAGATAAGGCCATGATGACTTTATCTCTCATTCAAAAGGGAGATTAACAGGTATGTTCTAGGTTTAGACTCGAATTGAAAACGAAAAATTTTTTGAATCCGCATAAGTCATAAATTGGTGTTCTCAAATCCGCATGTTTTTGTGTATTCGAAGTTTTTGTTCGAAAAATCTTTTGTTGAACTAAAGATCGCTAATTTGCTAACCGAAGCATGATAGCAATGTCTATTATTTTCTAAAAATCGTGAAAGCTGTAAAGAATCAAAAAAAAAAATCGCTAACATGGCTAAAATTCTCGAAAAATTGCAATCTTTTAAACAAACACTTAAATTTATTTGAAATCTCTAAATTGGTTAAAAAAAACAAAATGTCGGAAAATAACAAAAAAATTGCAAAAATAGCGAAAACTCGCGAAATTTTTTAATATTTGAAAACAGCCATAAAATTGATTTAAAGTCCCTAAAACTATAAGGAATGGCAAAAAATCGGTAAAAATTGCTAAATTCAAGGAAATTCGCAAAAATTTGCTAACAGCGCCATGATAGCAAAGTCAACTATTTATTATAAATCGTTAAAGCTGTAAAGAATCAGAAAACTTACACGACCAAATCGCTTATATCGCGAACATGGCTGAAATTCGCGAAAAATTGCAAAATTTGAAACAAACCCAAAACTCTTAGTTTTTTAGTTAAGTTTCGCTAAATCGATTAAAGAAACAAATTGTCTGAAAATAACATAAAAATCGTTAAAAAAAAATTTGGTATAATTACATCAAAATCAACGAAAAAGTCGACTTTAAATTTAGGGTTAGTAAGGGCCTTTTGCGTTTTAGATAACGATATATTTTTGATTAAATTGGATTATGAAGATTTTAAGCTATAAGCAATATTAATTTTTTTGTTAAAAATGCTATCACATATTACAATAAAAGTCGATTCGGTTTACTTTCACCAACCCATATCTACTCTAATTGAAAACGAATAAAAACATGTGGATGTGAAATGCAGAACACCAATAATGCTAAAGTAATCCACTTTCGAGTGGATTCGGATTCTAGAACACACCCGAAAGTCTTTTATTTTTTTTTTCATTTGAATGGGAGATAAAGCCATCATGGCCTTAGCTCCCATAAGTAATATTAGAAAATGGTTTTATCTCTCATTTCAGTTTTGAAGAACTTTTGCATTTTACATTGATTAATAGTTTTCTTATTTTTTAATTAAGAGGTAATGATTTGCCCTTTTACTAAAGTTAAGTATTGAAATCTGGCTTCGCATACTAAAGTTGTTCTGCGTGGCGGCCGTGCTTACAGGTTTTCTCCTCCAGTAGGACGTGACAGGTGGCTTCGCTGAATTAAGTTTTCCTGCGTGCGTCACAAGAATAAAAAATGTCTTTTCCCGGAAACAATAAACACTAAAGTATTGGAATCTGGCTTCGCAAAAATATGGCTTTACCTCTCATTTGCGAAAAAAATTATGGCTATATCTCTCATTTCGCAAAATTTTAAATATGGCCTTACCTCTCAATGATTGGGCAATAAGGCCATTATGGCTTTACCTCCCATTCAATTGAGCAATAAAGCCATCATGGCCTTATCTCCCATGGTTTTAAAGCACCCCCCCGACGTGCAACGTATTTTGTATTTTAAATACATACAATAAATGGAAATATTTTGTATTTTTAATACATACAATAAATATAAGTAGTTTGTATTTTAAATACATAAAAAATGGGAGTAATTGGTATTTTAAAAACATAGTTTACAATATATATTTTGTCAGTTTATTGATGGTTGTTTGCATTTTGATCTACCAAAAACTAGAATCTAGAATCGCTAAAAAATGTAACTATCAGAATATGGAAATATCAGAAGTAGAAGCACCAGTAAAGATTTTGTTGTTTTCGTAGATAGGAATGATGGTGAATCTAGGATACAACTTTGGAGTTGGAATTTGTCAGTTTCCTCAGTGACAAGAGCTATCCAAATATAAAAAGAGTATTCATAGAATTTAATACAAGTTTGTGCTCATCAGGAACTGTAGACAGATTATTTTCTTCAGCAGGTTTCATTATTATCCAACAAGAAACTGTTTGTCTGATGCTACATTCAAAAATCTTCTAAATGGAAGTATTTGGTATTTTAAATACATACAGATGTATAATAATGTAATATTTTAAGCAACAAATAAATATGTAAACAAATTTTAATCTTCGTTCAAAATAGGCAGCAACCTTTTCACTGGTGTTCATTATAGAGCAATAATTTTTTTCGCGACCACACACATTTTAAATAAAGAAACCGTTTGCAAATTTTACCCAAAACAATATTATGTATTTATTTTTATTTGTTGAAACATTTTGTTAAAATTTTCATTCAAAATTAAATAAAATTATTTTAAACGTCAGAAACAATTTCATACAAATTGTTGCTGAAGTTCTAGTTGACTTAACTTTTTAAAAAATCATTAGTTACATTTTTGTTTTTAAAATGAAAGAAATAAGATAGAAGAAAAACGAAATTGTTGATCTGATTGTGAAGAAAGCTTTAATATATTGCTTGCTTTTTTATTAATTTTCAAAGCAAAAAAGGTCATAATGTTAAGAAGAAGAGTTGTTGAATTATGAACATGTCATGTGAACAGCATAATTCGCATTCGTTATTCAAATTGAAAGTTTATCAACGGCACATACACCCAGTGTTCGAAAATAAACATTAAACACTGTTGTTTAGTGTTCGGTACGGTAGAAATATGGAAAACAGAAACGCTAATATTGTTTGTGCAGTAAATACCTTAAAAAAAAGATTTTCTGCTTGTGATCTTCGTACTTAACAAAAATACTGTACTGATCCAACTCTTAGGTACGGCTAACTTCGGTGCTGCTCAATACCGCCTAAAAAAATTTCTTAAGAAAAGCTGTGGAAAGCCACTCAAAAATGTTGCTTCAACAAGATGGAGATGCGCTACATCGCATATACATAGCTAGGCAAACAGTGGAATTGTGAGTTACAGTTTGTAACGTTACAATTTCGGTGAACGCTTTGTTATAAGATGAAAACATAGAGAAAAACATAGCTGAAGCATGGTCCCGAAAATTTCAATATGATACCTACAATGGTCACAAGCAAATAATAGATAATTTTTATATTACTTGTGTCACTGTAAAAAACTCCTTGTTTACATTTCATAAATAAATGTCTCAAATAAGTGACAATAATATCATATTTTGATCATGGACTAACGTTATGTTGTATTTTACGTACTGCTATTACGACCTAGGATTACCCCACCCTGAGAACGAGAACAGCCTCTCATAGCGAAACGAGGTGAATGAGCAGATTGACATTAGGATCGCACATGGATATTCTGGGTAATATTAAGGAAGGGCTTGCTAGACTTCCGTTGGAGTAAGTTTGCTCTCCTCCAAACTCAAACTCACACTTTGGCGATTGACTTTCGATGTTTGTAGTGGTAGATCAGCCGCGAACACTAATTGTAGGATTGTCCGGAAAATGTGGCCACGAGCGGATGACGGGCGTACAATGTCTCTTCTACCGATGACTAAAAGTGAAGGATCACTTCCTGTATCTCTTATCACGCTACATTGTCTTTTACATAGGTAAGCATGCACAGAGTCTAGGAGCTAGGCACAATGATTAATGACGTAGCTGTGAAAGCGAAAATAAGAAGGAGAACGTGGAATACCTCCTGGTCCTGCATTGGTGAGAAGGCTGCTGAAGGATTGTACGATATATCTGGCGTTGAATTGGAGTGCATCTTGAACTTAATGAGAAGTTCGGTTCTGTTCTAGGGTGAGAATTCTGCTTAGTGGAATTCCATGGCATCACAATAAATCATTGGGTCTAACTAATTGTGTCAGATTGCTACTGACTGCTATTTCTAAATAATCTAACCGGTGAAGAATTACCTTATAGTTTTGTGGAGTTATATAATAATTATAAAAATAATTTTCGTGGGAATACAAAATTTAATTTAAATGATTTTGTTATTCGTGCTTAATTCCCAAATTTTATTATTTGAAAACACTGAAATTTATTGTTGATGAGATACGCTATTCCTGTGCGCATTTCACTGGTTGCTTAGGCCAGATCATCAGGAAACTTCATCCATAAAGATTTTAGAAAAACTAAAGATATTAAAAAAGAAAAACTAAAATAAAACTGTTAAGCGTATAAGAATTACAGAAACAGTTCTATTTGTAACAATATCAAAGTTTAAACAAAATCATCAACAATAAACAGTGAGTTTATCTCTCCTTACATTCCCCACTACAATTGATTGAAATTCTTCCAACATTAATTGCAGTTGTAAGTAGGTTAAGAAAAAACAAAATAAAAACAAAAACAACTCGCTTTATTGTTTTCGCAAACAAAATAAAAAGTTGGTTGCCAGTCAGTTTTTTTAGGCCGTGCACCTGCCAGTTTATTATCAAAATAACGGCCTTAAAAAAACTGACTGGCAACCCGCTTTTTATTTTGTTTGCGAAAACAATAAAGCGTAATAAAAAAAATAAATTGACTCTAAAGAAATTTAAACCGTTCAAACCCTTTTCTTTCCTTTATTGAGGCTCTATGCTTCTTGCAGCATCGACGGGGTTAAACATATAAAGCTGTAAGTTCCAAAAATAAAAACTTATGTGCTCGCTACTGAATTCTTCCTATCACCACTAAACTTTTATTTTTTTAATGGCATTTCAATAAACCATTAATTAACAAACCAAAACTAAAAACCAAAAAGAGAGAAAGTTGTACATCCCATCTATAATCTAAAACTCAACATTATTATTTTGTTTTACAACCCCATCACTATTTGGAGTGGCGTACTAATTATTTCATATAAGTTAAATTAATTTCATAAAAGGCAGCACTCATACGCTTCGTTTAACACTTTTACTGAGAAATTAAGCCAGCTACAACAGAAATGTCTAAAATACATAATTAAAGAAATTATTGTACCACCAATTATGAGTGCACACAATTATATACAATACAAACTTCCTTTATAAAAAAGTACATATAACTATAAAAAATGGAAAATAATAAAAATGAAAAATAGCAATTAAATATACCAGCATAAATATTTCAAACAAAGTAAAATAAAAAAAACAACTCTTTGGGCTATAAAAAACACAATTTTTTTTTACATAAAACTAATAAAAATTAATTAAGAAAAACTGAAATTAATTAAGCATTTCAACTATATATTATTATGAAGTCGTAGGAAAGTATAGTTATTAAAAAATATAGACATAAAGTGTTGCATTCACCGCAATGGTAGACGCAGCATTAGCAATTGTAAACTTTTTTCAACTTTCCACATTTTAAACTGAAAACAGTAGAAGCAGAATTTTTAGAACAAACTATTGCAGCAGCAAGAATTTTTATTAAAAACTGTGGAAGCAGCAAGATTTTCTATTAAAAACTGTGGTGCCAGCAACATTTTGTATAGAACACATTGGTAGCGCCTACATTGTCTATAGAAAACTGTGAAATTAGCAACGTATTCTATAATAAACTGAAGTATCAATAACATTTAATATAAAAACTAGTGACCATAATTTTTTATAGGAAGTGGAATGAACAATGGTAGCCATATATTTTCTATAAAAAGTATAGAAACGGCATGGTAGCCTCATACTTTTTTATAGAAAATAATAGTAGCCGTTTGATTTGAATAGAAAATCATAGTAGCCGCGTTGTTTTTTGTAAAATATCAATTTAGCTGTATGATTTTCTATACAAAATCAAGGTGGCCGTAATATTTGATATAGAAAAATCATGGTAGCTGTTGATAAGTTAATAGTGCTTAATATTGAAATTTTAAAATTAGGATTTAGTTGGGCACTTAAAAAATCCTCGCTAATTAAACACAACTTGTTGACTTTATATTCACTATGCATTTATTTATTTATTTTTTGCTATGTACAAAATATGACTACATTATATTCAGCAAACTCGTTACAGTTAATATTGGGCACGTTCATAAGACGTAGCTGTTGAGCTCAACTGCTACAAAACTGTTGACAACTGTTGAGCCGAACACTTTCGTCTTAGAAACGGCATTATATGTATAATAAAAAATTAACAGCTGATAAATATAAACAATTGAAAAAAAAGTGATAATAAAATTTATTAGTTTAGCTAAAAAGTATGGATAAAACAGAATTTATATCTGATTTTCAGCTGTTGAGGTTGACCACAACATGTTGACTTTAGGTAGCTAAAAAATTTTATGATGGATTAAATGGCTTCAAATACCCAACTGTTGTGTTGAGCGGAAGTGCTCAACTATGCGTTTCTAAGACAAACACTAAACGGTTACACAACTGTTACGACTTATGAACGTGCCCATTGTCTGCTGTTAGGGCTCACTAATGATATCCTAATTCTAATGTTAATGTTAAAGGTACATAGTTATTAGGGGTAAGTATTTTATAATTCATATGGTAGTATTTTTTTTAATGTAGCATTTTGAGTAAATTTTAATTTGCAATTTTCAACAGTAGCCATATAATAATATCCTTGAGAAAACAATGGTAGCCGTATAATTTGAATAATGAAGCATTGTAGCCGTACCATTTTTTGTAAAATTTGTTCTAGTTGTATAATTTTCTAGCCAAAATCAAGGTAGCCGTATAATTTTCAATATGATATAATGGTAGCCATATAATTTTTAATATAAAATAATGGTAGCCATACAATTTTCGAAAAAAAAAATCAGTATAGTTTAATAATTTTCTATAGAAAATCATAGTATATATAAGGTATTTAAAAGAAAATCATGGCAGCCTTATGATTTTCTCTAAAACATTATGGTAGCCGTTGAATTTCTATAGAAAATCGTAGCACCTGTATAAATAATACAGAAAATGTTGGTAGCTAATGACACTCTACAAAAATTGGTAGTAGGATTTGGGTTTTCAATTGATAAAAATACAAGCCGTATAATTTTTCATTGACTATAATACTAGCTTTATAATTTTGCATAGAAATAAATGGTAGCGTGATGATTTTCCATAGAAAATTATGGTAGCATTCGGATTTTTTATGGAATACCGTAGTTCAATTACCTTTATGTGGAAATAAAAGTTATGCATTATTGCAATCATAGAATTTATTCGTTTCACTTCCTTCTAATCCCCTTTCAAAAATTTCTTACTCCAAGAGGTTCATTTACCTCATTTTCAATCATTTGCAAACATATGACTTTCGTGTCTTAAGACTTTGGTTGCATAATTAATTTTTCCACAAGGTTCTCGTTTATAAAGACTTTTCTTAAATAATCACTTCCTGATGTTCAGATCTTTCCTGTTAGCACACAACTGCTTAGTTTTTAAGAATTAACTTTAATTTCTCTTTATAATCTATGACTTGAATCAACTTGTGGAAAACACCTCCTCTTAAGATCTTTATTAAAACTTAAAAAACAAACAATCAATAATCATAAGAAAATGGAAAAGAGCAACAATTTTTAATCTTTCTAGTCCTGCAAATGTCTTTAAAGTCTGCGATATGAATTTGTTGTAGTACGAGCGAGCATCAAGCAACAACTGCCTGCTGTTACAACGAACATGTTTAAACAAACAAAAAATCATAATAAATAAATAAAAGTATTTATTAAATCGAACAACAAAAACAAACAAACTACATTTATTTCGTTGTTGCTGTTGCTTTTTTTTCTAATCAAATTTAACATTAATCTTTTATTTGCAGAAAAGGAGCCCGAAAGTAAGATGGCCCGGGGTACTAAAACTAAACTATTTCATGGGTGAGTTTTCATTTTCATCTATTTCTTAAAGTATTAATGGTTGAGTAGCAAACACATGTGTACGTGCTTTAGAAAGAAAAAAAAATCTGCTGAACATCCTTTTGCTTTTTTTTCGATTTCATTGTACTCGAATGAAGGCTGCCAGAGTTAAAGATGAGTTTTTAGTTTTTTTTTGCTACTTAAGGCGGCTTTTGCAACTTCTTCATTTTATGTTGTTCTAAGTGATTAATGAGTTTTTATTGCAACAAGTGTTGGTTTTTCTGCTCTCCATTGTATGTTGCTTCCAGTCTCTAACCATTATTTTTAACTTTAAACATTTTTGTGCTGGACATACTTTGCTAAGTTTTTTTTTTTTAGTTGAAAATAAAAATAATATTGCTTAGATTTTTTTCCAGTAGCTTACATTTTTATTCTTCATGTTTAACACTTTTTCTATATTAATTTTTTATACATTCATATATCAATGGCCTGCAAACATATCAGTGCCATCTTGTCTCTTTAAATTCCGTATTGGCTAGGAAAAAAAATATTTTCGTTAAATTATTGCGATAACATTTTTCAACAAAGTACTGGCTGCAACTCAATTTTTATCAAAAACACTGGCAAGATTTGTAGAATATTTTAGTAGTCTATAAAAAATTAAGGAATTCGTCTAGAAAATTATTACAACCCTAAAAATTACCCAAAAATTTTTGTAGCCGCAGACATTTAAAAAAACAAGGGTTTACAAAACTGCAAAAACTGTCGAACAAAAAACGAAACATTTATGAACAACTTATCGCTTTTTGAGTTGATTTGATAACGACTGTGTACATTAAATGAATCCAAATTTAAAGCGGGATTTTAAACGCTGTAAAAAACTTTGAAATCGCAAGATTTTTGAAAGAAAAGTTTGCTAAGCATAAGATTTTCTATAAACTATTTTGGTAGCCATAATATTTTTTTTGTAAAAAAATTTGGTAGCAAAATAATTTTCTTTAAAAAATTTAAGTAGCCGCATGCTTTATTGTAAAATACATAATGAAAAAAATTATTGTACCATGAAAAGTGTGCGTCTATGGTAGACGCCCAACGCTAAAAAAAATTTTTGAAAATCGCAAGATTTTTGAAAGAAACGTTTGCTAACCTCAATATTTTCTATAAACAACGTCTTTGGTAACAGAAAGATTTTATCATGTGCTTCTTTGAGACAAATTTCATTCATAAAGTTTTTTTTTAATGGTCATATTTCCTCAATTTTTCACATGGACCATTACAAAAAGCTTAATAAATAAAATTTAACTTAAAAAGCACATTCGTGTTTCAATGATAAAATAATTCCTAAAAAGACTGGAAATTCCCGGAATCTATTTGTTAAGAAGGATTATCTTTATAAAACTTAAGTAGCCGCTAGATTTGTTGTATAAAACTTTTCTACCCGCAAGACTTTTTGTAGAAAAATATAGAACGTTACATTAGGATAATATTTAAATAACTTTGTTAAAATTTGGTAACTATAATATTTGTTATAGAAATCTTTTGCAGCTGGACGATTTTCTATATAAAATTTTAGTAGCCACATAATTTTTTGTATAAAACTTTTAAAGTTGTGAAAGACTTTGGTAGTCGCATGATTTGAGAATAAAATATTTGGTAGGTGGACGATTTTCTCTTTAAAATTTTTGTATAAAACTTTGAGAATAAAATCTTTAGTAGTCTTCACATTTTAGAAAGCTGAAGTATTTGCAATATTTTTTTTTTTTATATAGAACAAAAGTTAGACTTAAGATTCGCTTTTAAAACTTATATAAGCCCCTATACTTTGTGTCTTAAATTATGGTAGCCTCCAGACATTCTATAGAAAATTAGGCTACCATTAAAAATTTCTATAGAAACTGTGATAGCCCCAATATCTTTTACAGAAAACAGTGGTGGGTTAACGTGGCTGCTTGTAAAGAAACAAACATGAAATCTATAAGAATCTTCAGACCCTGTTTTTAAAAGAAAACAGAGGTAGTGAATTTTGTCTTGTTCTGATTTTAGCTAAGATGAAAAATCTATTGATCACAACTGTTTTGCTCATATAAATCTCTGACAGACTTGTTCATTCGATTGTTGCTGTTTGTCATGTTTTATTTTGTTTATCCAGCATTATATTTTTTGTAATTGTTGGTTTTAAATGTGTATTTTGTCTTAAGATGATGAGTGTGATGTTTTACTGTTTATTTTGCTAAAAAAATAAAAATGTTAAAAATTAAACAAAAAAATACCCAACATCATTTGCAAGTTGCAGTGTTT
Organism: Pollenia labialis; assembly: GCA_949318255.1. NCBI lineage: Eukaryota > Metazoa > Arthropoda > Insecta > Diptera > Polleniidae > Pollenia > Pollenia labialis. The sequence goes on from OX439139.1 coordinate 128,392,075, forward strand.
TTTTTTTAAAAAAAAGTTAAATATTTCTTTTATTTTTTTGTAACCAGGTTAATTGTATTTCAATTTCATAAAGCCAAAGTCATTTTAAGTTTACACTTAAACTGGAAGCCGAAGTGTGGCTTGGGTCGCACTTCATAGTTTTATCATCATAAAGTTTGTTCAGCTGCAGCTTGTTAATGTTCTGATGATGGTTGTTGGTTGGTTGCTGAGGCACTTTTTTTTCTCAAGATTTTTACAACATTCCGTTTGGCAATTAACTTAACATGACACCTGTTTTGCACACCTCTTTAGTTGGGTAGATAGAAAAGTGTTTTGTCTTTGTTTTTTTTTTTTTTTTTACTTTTCAACAGATTCTTTTTGTCTTATTGTATCTTCAAGTTTTTGTAAAAGTACGAGTTGAAGTGTGTTTCGTTTTTGTTGCACATCTTTATGCATATCAGTTTATTTGCTAATTTTATTTTTTATACAAAAATTTTGTTCTTTTTTCTGCAGATCGCTGACTTTCGTGCTGACTTTTTTTTTTGTTTCCATCTCAGAATCACTCTCACTGTGAAAATCTTTGATTTGTTTTCTTTCCAGCTTTTGAAAAAAAGTTCTTTTGTATTCTGACACACTTTCTGAGGATTTGTTATCTTTTCTTGTGGTATTTTTATTTCTAATTCTATTTTCCAGTCATTATACCCTACACTACTAAAAATGGAGAGAGCATTATTCATTGGGAATAGGGTTTGTATTTTCAAAATTAAATATTTTAATTTCTTTTAAGAGCCTGAGCAAATCTGTCTACACTTAAACAGCTTGAATTAGATTTTTTATCCTGAGTACAACCATTTTCTCTATTTGAGTAAAATAGCAATATTATATTTAGATAGCCTAAAGTTTTTTTTATAGAAAAACCATTAACATTTCTGTGAAAACTGTAGTCTTAAGATTTTCTATAGAAAACTGTAGTAACTTTAGGATTTTTTAATAGCAAATTGTGCCCTTGGGGGGTAAATAAATTTAGAAAAAAGCATATTCTATGGACAGTTATGGTAGCTTAGAGATTTTTTCAAGAAAATTGTGGTAGCCGACTGATTTTTTCGAGAAAATTGTGGTAGCTAAAAGATGTTTTATTGAAAATTTTGTTATTCCTAAGATTTTGTATAAAGAGATGTGATTGGCTCAAAATTTCCTATAAAAAATTATGGCAGGTTTTAAAGTTTTTATAATACTTTGTGGTAGCCTAAGATTTATTTAGAAAATTGGGATAATCTTAAGATTTTTAATGGGAATTTTTGATAGTCTCAAAACTGTTTTTGCAAAGTCTCAAGATTTTCTATGAAAACCGCTATAAGCTTCAAGATTTTTGAAAAGCAAAGTGTGGTAGCTTCCAGATTTTTCATAAAAATATGTGGTAGCCTTTGAAATTTTTATAAAAAACTGCGATAGCAAATTGATATCGTAAGGACAATTGTGGGACCTGAAAGACTTGCTCAAGAAAATTGTGGTAGCCATCTGATTTTCTCGGGAAAATTGTGGTAGCTAAAATATATTTTATTGACAATTGTGGTGGCCCTAAGATCTTGTATATAGAGAAGTAATTGGCTCATAATTTCCTATAAAAAAATTATGGCAGGTTTTTAAGTATTTATAATACTGTAGCCTAAGATTTATTCAGAAAATTGTGATAATCTTAAGATTTTTAATGGGAATTTTTGATAGTCTCAAAATTGTTTTTATTAAGTCTCAAGATTTTCTGTGGAAACAAGTGTTAGCTTAAAGATTTTTTAATAACAAATTGTGGTAGCTTTCAGATTTTTCATAGAAATATGTGGTAGCCTTTAAAGTTTTTATAAAAAATTGTGATAGCACAAAGATTTCTTATGCACAATTGTTGAGCTCAAGAAAAATGAGGTAATAGGGTCCCTAATGTCCTATAAAAAGTTATTGTTCATGTGGGGTGGTGGTTTTAAGTGAATATTACTGGTAATTGTAAGAACTCCGCCTTAGTTTCACGTAATTTCATTTATACAAGGAAATTACTTGAAATGTAAATTATCAATGTTTTATAAATGCATCATATCGCACTACTAATTCTCAGTAATTAAAGTGGCACTTGTAAAATCTAAAAAAAAAACAAAAGTTAAAGACCTTGAAGCATCAAACATTTGTCTAGAAATTACTTTGCATAGTGATCTCCTTTATAAATTCAAGTTACGAAAAACATATCATATGTTTATGTTTTCTACGTGGATATTTCTGTTGCATTTTATTTTTATTTATATCTAAGATCAATTTTGCTAATCGGCATCTTCCCTTACCTCGCTGAATTAGAGCAAGACTGATCTGTTCGGGAAAACTGCTGGAAAAAACTCATAAGCTTGCAATCAATGTTAGTAGAGTCCATAATAAGCGACTGCTTTCGTTGTAACTTTCTCGCTTGTTCACATTTTTGTTTCTTATTTTTTCTTTTAAGAAATGTCAGTGGCTTTTTTTTATCATTCGTAACTTGTTCACATCCGTGTTAATTAAGTATTTAATTTATGGGCCTTGAACTCTCTTTAACTATTATTTTTTTATATTATTATTGTATTTTTTTAAGAACTTGGCTGCTTAACTCTTGATGTACTTGTTTTAGTTGGGGCATCAGTCATGTTTGCAGTGATTTTGAGTTTTAACTACTTTAAGTGTGTTTTATTCTTGTTATTGTGTCGTTTCAGACATGCCCACTTTCGGTTAAAAAAAAAAAGAAAAAATGGCCTGCTGTTTTTAAGATCAAACAGGTCATTAATCACTTTGCTCGAAAGCAGCAGCCAAAGTCAGATCCAAAGTTAGTGAATAAAGCAAAAAAAAAATAAAATTAAAGCTGTTGTTTTTCCTTTCTAAGTTAAGAAAAGTTTTACATTTTCATTTATCAAAATTGTATCAACAAAATTGTAAATAAACCGGACTGAAAAATAAAAAAAGAATATTAAGTTTAAGGTGTGAATAAAATTTCAATAATAAATTAATTTTACAAATCAGAAAACTAATGTAGGGTGGGCAAAAAAAACCTAGTGGTTTAAATATTCTATACTTTAATTATTTTATACAATATATGTAGACAAAAATCACGAGTGGCTTAATCCAGCATACACGGCTGCTAATTATATTTCCTGCCTTTAAACATACGTTTACCGAACATTTCCTGTAGCAAATTCAATATGTGGGAGTTGCTACCAACTTCACTTTCTCATTCGTTAAATTCACATTTGCGACAGCCCAAGTTGCGCAATACATACATCTCCTTTTTGATGTTGTTGACTTGTATTATTTGTGGTCTTCTAGTTAGGAAAAGGTTGCAGGCAGCGTGTTGCTGACCAAATCATGCAATTAGTTAAAGTATCAATGCCGAAATAGTCAAGTTCTTAGTTCGGCGAGAATAAAATGGTTTAATTAAACAAAATATGTTTAAATTTTTCTTCAAAAATAGTTCTGTTAGAGATGACCATATTTAAACATATTTTTTCTCTACGTGTAGGGACTGGTTCTAGTTTTAATACTTTATATGATGTCCTAGGAGGGTCCCAATAAAAAATGGAGCTTCCAACAAAGCAGGTTTGCAAGGGAGAAAAAAAAAGTAAAAGTATCGCTTACCATCTCGCTCGACATGAATTTTATATAGCGAGTTCCCACTTTGAAGCAATACATTTTCGACTCAGAAAGCTTTTCACTCAGCTGAACACGCTGAATGTTTTCTTGTTACCGTTATTCTTTAATATGTTAATTTACAAACCTGCTTCGTTGTCATGGCTCTTCAAATGTTTATATATTTTTTTTAATATGCTGTGAATTTGTTAACTTACTTTATTACTTTACTGCATGTATGTATGTCTTATTGCGTAGCGCATAAAAGTGCGATTACTTTTTAAAATTTACTATTAGAGCTTCGCAGAACAAGAAAATTCTTTATTGGGGTGTTAACTGTCACCTTTTTTGGCACTTTGTAACAGGTCACTGAAGTAACCTCAATGGACACATTCAATTTCTGTTAAAATAATGATTGTCGCAGATATTGTCCTGAGTGAACGATATTGATATGATAGATCTCCTTCATATTAAGTAATATAAACAGATATCAGCCCATATAAAATCTAGTTCCATTACTAGTTTTGTGCCAATTACCTTTCCTCTGGAGTAACTACACTTTATCACCAGTACAGCAATATGTTTTTTAACCTAACACAATTCGGTCCATTTAATTATAATATTCTGTTCACTGCTCACAGGATTATTGCTTTAAGTACAATTGACAAAGATTTCCCGTAGGGAGTATATGCTGCAAGGCCAACAGCTTAAAAATTCCCCCAAACCCGGCTAAAGTTATTTAAGATGGTGGCAACATTCCGGATCATGTGTGGATTGCCGAAGAAACATGCCTTTTCTGGAAACGAATGCCAAGTCATGTCTAACTAAAATCAAGAAAAAAGCTAGCGGGTTTAAAGACGCCAAAGATTGTGTGAGCTTTTTATTCTGCTCTTACTTTACCGGAAATTGGATGTTAAAGGGTATAATTGTACATCGAACTCCCAAGCCAGGTCAATGAAAGGCTTAAATATAGGCTCATTACCCCTTTACCATAAATAAATATTTGTACACACAGAACAAAATCAAGTTAAAAACGTCGAAAACAAGGTTGATTTAAAATTTTTCGGTGGTGATTTTGCTTCATACGTGTTTCATGTTAATTCAACCTGATTTTATAATTGCTTGCGAACAACATTTTTTTTCTTTTACAATAACTATAATTCATGTTAATTTAACATTGCAGTAAAGTTAGAGCAAAATGTCAATTACATTGAAATAACAATCGAATCACGTTGAATGAAAGTTATTTCATGTTGAAACAACGTGAATTTCAAGTAGAAACTAATTGGTGTGAAGATGCTTCAGAGACAACATATGCATTTATTTAAGAATAATTCAATGCACTTACCCCTGTAACACATGCTTCACTCATTTTGTATTCTCCTTTGACAACAGAAGCATCAGCAGAATAGCCCGGTATGGTTTTCGTCATCATTCTTTTTTGAAAACTTGATGTACTATTTAACTAAATAATTTTAATTAAAAGAATACGGGAATTGTCTTCTTTTTATAACACATTTTAGGAATGAAAATAAAAAAATTAACATACCTAACTATGTATGCATGTTAAATTAACAAGATAAACTTTTGATTTTAATATAAAACAGGTTTTTATGGATTCAATATTGAATCCATATTTATTTATATTTTAATATTTTTTTTTCATTTTTTTTATCAGTGAATAATATTTAATAAGCGTGATGTAAGATTATTTTAATATATTTCATTTAAAATAATATGAAATAATGATATATTAAAATAAAGGGCATACTTTTGCAGAAATTTAACATGATTCTCAATCAACATTTTTCCATGTTAATTTTATATTTGTATTTTTTTCTGTGTGTACCGGAAGTTCGGGACTATATGCGCGATAAAGACCTGGATCCTATAGTTCTGTTGATTATAGACAAATGCACTAGGTCATTCAAATGTTCAAATTTCTTTTTTGTCTTAAAACACAATAAATAGCCACTGGATCAAGGAATTATTACAACTTTCAAGACCTACTATGTAAAGCAAATATTTAGGTACAGATTAATTAATTAAACGGGTTCGCCATTTAACGTTTTTTTGTCAACTAGTGCTTATTTCGTGAATGGTAACACTTAACTCATGTCTGATTTGACAGATAATTAGTTTTATCCTTCCGCTGAACGAATATGGTTGTGCATACGCTTGAACAACGCTGGGAAATATTGCGACATTACTTTGAAAATCATGGTAATGTTGCAGAATGTGTGCGAAAATGGCGTACGGATTTTGGAAGAAGAGAAGCACCGTCAGCTCCGTATGTTCGTGATCTTGTGAAAAAGTGCAAGAAACTTGCATCCACATCGATAAACCAAAGCGTGAAAAGCCAAAAACAGTGCGTACACCCGAGAATATTGCTGCTGGGGCAGAAAGTGTGCGTGCAGCGCCATCAATATTAATTCACCGTCGTTCTCAACAATTGAACATTTCGGAGACATCATTGAGACGAATTTTGCAGAAACACCTTGGTATGACGCCATTCAAAGTCCAATTGGTTCAGGAGTTGAAGCCAACTGACCATCCAATGCGTTTTCGCTTCGCTAAGTGGGCCTGCGATCGTCTTACAGAAGATGCCGATTTTGCCAAAAAAAATCATCTTTTCAGATGAAGCTCATTTTGATCTTGGCGGGTATGTAAACAAGCAAAATTGTCGCATTTGGGGCACAGAAAACCCGCACGCATACATTGAAAAGCCGTTGCACCCAAAACGAGTCACTGTTTGGTGCGGATTTTAGTCCAGGGGCATAGTTGGGCAATTTTTCTTCGAAAATATGTAACGGAGTGGCCGTTACAGTCAATGATGATCGTTATCGGGCCATGTTGAACGAATTTTTGTTCACAAAAATTGAAAAGGAGGATATTGGCAACATTTGGTTTCAACAGGACGGCGCTATGTGCCACACTGCCGAAGCTACACTCGATGTTTTGCGCCTGTTTTTGAAGATCGCAGTATCAGCCGTAGAGCTGATGTCGTTTGGCCACCTCGGAGCTGCGATTTGACACTGTTGGACTGTTATTTGTGGGGTGCCGTCAAAGTTAAGTGTTACGCCGACAAGCCAAAGACAATTGACGCTTTAAAGGACAATATTTAGAGGTTAGATGCTTAAATAAACTGTGATGAAGATATCTACCGAAATCTAAGAAAAATATTTCAAGCAGGGCAAGTTTAAAATGTCACGAAAAAGTATAAAAAATGGCACGAAAATGAACATGTTATTTAAGAAACATTTATTTTATTAAGTTTTTATTGTAAGTACAATAGTATGTTTCTTCAAATTGTCAAAAAAAAAAAAACCCAAGAATTTGGAAGTTGTTTTTAATCGCTTTTAATCTAATTTTTGTTATAAAATTCTGTTTAATAAAGAAATATTTTTATAATATTTGTCAGGCAAATCTTATTAAAAAACGACGTTAAAAATTCTTGCGTTTTGCGTCTTCGATTTCTAGAACACCCCTGATAATCTCCTGTTATCACATAAAACAGTTCTATTAATGAAAAACATTCTTTCAACATCGCAAATTGTAACTGGAGCATATTTGAACACTAAAAGTTCAGATGGAGAAAGGTTGCCAATAAATTCATCCGTCTCACTTTCATTAAAACAAAATTGTGAGAAAACCGATTAAAACACTTTTTTAAAATTGAAATGCCAAGCCATATAGATTTTTCAGGAGTATGGAATAATTTACCACACGTATTACGATCTGAAACGTTTTTTAAACTTTTCAACAAAATCTTTTTTACTGGCATCTTGTATTATTTTCCTTAGCACTGTCAATTAGGCCAAAGCTTTCATTCATAGAAATCCCTTTCGTTTGTAACTTCAAGAGGCTTGAGCAGGTGCATTGAAAGTACGTTTTACGTCCGATTTTTGCATTATTCAGATAGCTTTTCGAATAGATTCTGTCTCATACTCGCTAAGATTATTTAAACATTTTTTTCTAGGTTTTAAAAAGGTATTCTTTGGCAAGCTGGATATAATTGAAAAAATGGCATATGCCATAAAAACCTTGCCCTACTCATCAGTAATGCTACGAGAGAGAGGTCATTTCCTACCCGTCGTCTAATAAAAACATGGCTCAGATCAACAATGACAGAAGAAAGACTGTACTATCTAAATTTGCCTTACAAGGAATTCATAAATTGCGTATTTAAAAAAATCAATTTATATTGAACTGATCTTATATTTCAATTAATCTTATTGTTGAGTTTTTTTAATATAATTTACACATATTAATTTAAATAAACTTTTAAAAACAAATTTTTTACTTTTTTGTATCAACAAAAATACCCCCCCCCCCCCTAAGACGCAAGCTGGATCCGCGCCTGGCGTATGTATATTATTTATTTACTCAGATCAATTTATTACTTCATGTTTCCAAACAATAAAGTAAGAAAATTATAGAAAAAGTGGAGAATACAGAACCACTAATTGCAACTGTTATCATATCACATCATCATCATCACCACCCTCACCATTTCCTTAACTCCGCATCATTATTAACATAATAATTTCTCCGAAAAAGAGCACGTAAGAGATCATGTCATAAGTTATTAGTGTCTTCAACACTTTTAATCATATTTATCAGCAATATATTTTATACAATGTTTGCCATTGTACGATTACATTTTATTATTAAGTATTATTAACAACAAAATGAAGTGGAAAAAACTTATAGAAAAAATACATTATTAACAAACATTATCATTTAATAAAATCATTACTTGTTAATAGACAATTGTACGGACGTACTCGTACGATTGTTTGGCAGTGGTATAAATGAGTTTCGGGATAAAAATGCTTTTTGAGTAGTGCGATTGAATCTGTGTGAGTCAGTCATGCGGCAACAACATCAATTTTGTTTATACTAAACAATTTAAGAAGTACTTTAATGTAGGCAGACCTTTAAGGGGAGTTAGTCTTTACATCATTTGTTGTATTTTCTACATCCAATAACTGTTTTCTTTAAGAAGTCTCCAAATAGTAACTTTGGAGAGAATATTACATTTTATCAAATATTTACACTGATGTGTTTAATTCCCCGTAAAAAACTTATAAGTTTTTGAAGCGCTTCAATAACAAAAAAGTGCTGATAACAACGTATGTTACAGGCTCACAACAACGAAGATCGATTTCAAGACGAATATCAACGAGCCCTTCTCAGTAATTGCGGTTATTTTTTTCGCAACCACACGAATTTTAAAATAAAAAGCTAAAAGAAAATTGCATGTTTTATTAGGTTAAAAAAGCGCTTCTTCTCAGCAGAAACTAGTTCTCCAGACCGGAACTCCCCATTCGAAAATGTATCCCATCCGAAGGTTTATAAACGTTTATTTTTAATTTAAATAGCAAAAAGCTGCTCGGGGACAGAATGCAACAAGTCTTTATCGATTCATTAAAACTATAAAAGTGCCAATTTTTTGTTTTTAGAAATTAAACTATGGGTCCTGTTGAAGATTATGGCGACATTTCTCCAAAACAATTGTATTTTCAAGGCTTCAGAAACTTTCAATTATTTATTAAACCTAACAAAATTTAGAGAATGTGTAGGTATTTTAGCACAAATTTTCTGGCAACACTGGAATTGATCGACCATACTTTCTTACTTGTTATCAGTGTTCGAAAATAAACACTAAATATCGCTCCTTTGTGTTCGGTTCAGTAGATTTGTGGAAAACACAAATGCTAATAGTGTTTGTGTAGAAAACCATTAAAAAAAGAACGTTTCCCTGTTTATCATCTTTCGAACACAAAAATAATATTGCTTTTATCCAACTAACAAAAGATGGGAAAATTTAATTTCTTTCGGTTTTTTTAACCACAAACTTCATTGTATTCGGTTCGGCTAATTAATAAAAAAAGAAACACTATAGAACATTAAAATATAATGTTTGTCTTCGGCGTCGCTACAGTTGTTCTGTTTTTAAACGAAGAACAGAACACTAAATAATGTTCGGCTCTTTCTTGAAAATTGTTACTAACGTTATTAAGGGTTGTGTTAGTCTACACAACCATTAAAAAATAGATATCGTTCTTGGGTGTGTGATCCGAACGCTAAATACTTTTCTGTTTTTTTTCGAACCCTGCTTGTTATATCATCCACCGCAAGAACAGAACACTTAATAATGTTCGGCTCTTTCTTGAAAATTGGTACTAACGTTATTAAGGGTTGTGTTAATCTACACAACCAATTAAAAATCAAGTAAGAGTGCTATATTCGGCTGAGCCGAATCTTATATACCCTTCACCATTGTGCGAGCAGACATATTTTTTTTACATAAATCGTTTTTAGAACATACAAATTAAAAAAAAAAATTGTCTTTGAAAACCCAAGATTTGAACAAGAGGACTTACAGTTTCTAAACTCTACCCCCTAGACGACTGAACCATATACGAACATTGTTTGAATATCATATCAACTCAGTTGTGTCAACTCAACTCAGCAAAGTTGTTAACCATAATACAAAAATTATAAATCAACTTATTTGAGTTGTGAACCGTAATAGTGGCCTATATTCACCAAAATGGTTTGTACCATGTATGTGTGTTTGTTTGTTTCTTTTAATATAAGCAGTGCTGTCATACCGTAGAATCTACGGCGTAGATATATCTTTTTTGGCGAGTTTTTAAGTAGAAAAATAATCAAAAATTTCCCGTTTCTATTTGTTAAAATTATTTCGTTAAATAGATGAAATAATAAAGAAGGGTGATACGAAAATCATATTGGGCATTATGCTAATATATGTAAACAAATGCAAAGGGGGAGGGGGAAAAAGAGACAACCGGTTTTGAACTTCGCTTTTCATAAGGACCCAGAATATATATACTTTATAGGGTGTAGGATCAATATTGTAGAAATTTCAAACGGAATGACAAAGTTATATATACCCTTTTACCTTTGGTGAAGGGTATACAAATATATATCGTTCTTGGGTGTGTTAGCCGAACGCTAAATAATTTTCTGTTTATTTCGAGCAATGATTATCATCCACCGTAAGCGGTAAAAAAGGGCATACTAAATTCGTTATTTCGTGTGAATTTTTGTAATATTCATCCAAGGCCACATAATATAAACATTTGTATTCTGGGTCCTTGAATAATTCTTTGTCGATTTAGCCATGTCCGTCTGTCTTTTAGGAAAAGAGCTATAAATGCAAATGTGGAGCAACCACCCTCAAAAATTTTATTTAAAAAAAAAAAAAAATAACGGAAGGCACCTCTTTGTTATTTAATTTTTAGTCTGGTGTTTTTTTTTGCTGCATGATAACTATCTTTATCGATAACTATGTTTTAACAGCTGAGAATGTCAAACTGTGTTGACATTTCTGTTTAGAAAGATTTGCTTTTAAATTGTAATATTTTACTTTGAAAAAAGTAAATCTGTTCGCGAAATTCATAGAGCACTTCGTTTATTTTACGATCAACATAACGGATCTAGTGTGCAATAAATTCGTGCAGCTATTGATCGTTTACGTACTAAATTTACTCTCGATTTAAAACCATCAACCAGACGAAGAAATGTGTGTACAATATTGCAACTGTCACGCGCAGTATTGAAAAGACGTGGAAAATTTTACGTAATAATCTTGTCTTACGTAAAATACAGCGCATACAAGAATTAATGCAAAATGACTATCATTTGCGTCATATTTCTGCTGATTGGGCTCATTTGAAACTGGCCAAAGATAAGCATTTTTATCAAAGATTTGTTTTTAGGGATGAAGCTCATTTCTGATTAACTCTTAAGTAGACACCTAATTTGTGTGGCACAATCTGATCCCCACAAGATTCAAGAAGTTGGTATTGTAATGGCAGTTTTTCGTTCATAATATTCGTCTTTGGAACACACTTCCAGCCACTGTGCAATGTATTTTTAATTTTTATTAAAAATGTGTAATCTTTTGTATTTTAAAACGTTTTTCAATGTCTTAATGTTTAAAATCGTTGGATCAATCCCTTTTAAAAATGAGTTTATAGCCTCCAACAAAACTATTTTTAAACATATTCAGCCTTATTTCGGTTCTCGATGTCGAAAACTACTCAGTATTAGATTAAAGTAAATTAAATTAAAGTTCTTTAATCTACTACAAAATTCGACTAACGGTGTTACCGACATCGAGAACCGAAATAAGGCTGAATATGTTTAATTTAACTATGTTATTGTCACCGACAACCATATTATGTTTAAAAATTTCTTTTAATATAGTTTTGTTGGAGGTGACCATATTTAAACATGTTTTTTCTCTGGGTGTATATGTGTGCTTTATTTATCTAAAAAAATAATATGAATACAAAGAAAAATGTAAAAAAAAATATTTAAATAAACTGTTCACGGAGGACATAGGGCGTTTAATGTATTAATTTGTTTTATTTAAATGTTTATTGTTAAAATCTTTTATTGTGGGACACATAAGAAATTGCTACGAATTGTTTATCCTGTACTAAAATTATAAGACTTTAAGTCCTGTTGTATAGGAATACCAATAAATAAATAAACTGCTGCCTGGGCCTGGCTGCGACCACTTTTATTTTGTATGGAGTTTTTTGTGGCTATCGCAAAAACTCAAACTAACGGACTTAAAGGCCTGGCTAGGACCACTGTTATTTGAATGGAAATTGTATAAAAGCTTAAACTATAAATAAACAAACAGTAGGAAATATAACTAACAATTGTACATAGTCCCTTATTCGGGCTCTATAAACTATAAATTATTCGAAATAAAATTAAAGAAAGAATTTTTGTGTGTTGCGTGTGCTTTTTGCTTCGCTTAATTTTGATTTTATTTACTACAGTACATATAAGAAAGGTCAGAGCCTGGCCAGCCCAGTTGGATACAATATGCACAATATGTTCGTTAGGCCAATTGTCACGTCCACGGTGTTTAAATTTACACTTTTTTCGTTTTCTTGTAACAAAATGCTTGGCCCAGGCCCAGGAATACACTTAAAGGTTAAATAGCTTCATCAATAAGCAAAATTGCCGCATTTGTAGTGAAGCTTATCCTTTGGCGGTTAACGAATCACCATTACATTGTAACGAACCAAACCGCGAGGGCGTATTTCAGAAGGGGATGTGCTACCTTTATAACCGGCCGTGCTAGTGGAAAATGGGGTGTTTCTTATCGAAACAGCTTAATGATCGCCACACACACTAAAAATTAGGTAGCTGCTAAATCGACAAATAATATAATAAATACGAAAGAAAGGAGAAACCTAGTAGAAGAGGAAAGGTGTTAAATCCTCTTTCGTTGTCTACACCCACCCAACCATGCTATCTATCTCTTAGCCTCCCTAGGTAGCCCAAAATTTGATTATAAATTGTTCCACTAGAATTTAAAATTATCTTGCCCTGTTTCCAAATGATACACAGGGCAAAAAAATATCACTAGGATTTCCAAAATTTAGCACTAAAAAAAAATTTTCCTTTATAAACGACACGACTAAAAAAAATAAATTTTTGAATTCTCTTGCATACCTATTGACATAACATTCCTCCAGATTCTTGAAATTCTCACAAGATCTGATTTAATATAAAAAATATCCCAATGAAATTCCGAAGAATTATATTTTCACAAATTCTCGATAAAATTTCCAATTATATTAGAAATAATTTGTTGTAGTACACTTATTATTCAAATTTATACACAAAATGATTAATAAGGAAATATTAAATATAGAAATTATTTTTAAACAATTCCACAAGTAAAACAACCAATGCCTCACAACATCCATTAAAACTGATTGACTGTTTGCGGTTTACACGCTGGCGGCGTCATTGGTCCTTGTTTCTTTCGAAATGAGCAAGGAGCTGCCGTTTCTCTGAATGGCGAGTGGTATCGAGCCATACTGACTGTTTCCAAAAATTAATCAGCTAAACATCAACGACATTTGGTTCTAACAAGACTGCGCGCCATACAGCACGCTTAACAATCGATATATTACTTAATCAACGATTACTGGCCCCCTTGTTTCTGCGATTTTGCGCCCATGGATAACTTATTGGGGCTGTGCTAAGTCATTGGGTTATGCCGACAAACTAGTAACTCTTAAAGCATTGGAAGCCAATATTCAAGCCACACGTCTAGATTTATTGGGAAAAGTAGTCAAAATTACAAGCAATAAAATAATAAAACTCTGTAAGGATCGGCCAATAATTAAGCATAAGTCGCATATTAAGCAAACTTCATAAGCGTAGCTAGACGGTTATTCTATAAAAAATATATAAAAAATAATTTTTTATCGAAGCAAAATAATTTCTTATTAAAACAAACTTCACAAAAATTCAGCCTGCAATGAATGTAACAAAAAACAATGTATGTATATAGAAAATTAAAGGTAATTACGTAGCGCTAAATATTGAAAAGACCGCAAGTGGCAGGCCTCTTTCTAAAAGATTCACGTCTCATGATATCCTCCCTTCTAGAAGGAATACACTTCTTTTAAAAAGGCCTTCGAAAATATTCAGTACACATTCGCTATTCCCTTCTTTGAGAAGAGAGAAAGGAAGTTGTCCAATTTTATTTACTTTTTATTTTTAGTGACCTTCCTTACTCCCTTGCTTGTTAAGGGATCGAAACTGACATTAAAGGCAGTGTGGAAGGGCTTGCTCCCAATGACAACCTGTGTAAAAAATAAATAAGTGTGAAATGCGGCGAGAAGGGCATATGACTGCTAAAAAAGGTCTTCGTTTAGGCCTCTTTACTCATAGTCAAGTTACCGCTGGATAGTATTTTTGAGCATAAAATATATAAATAACAATTCTCTTAAAATCAATTTATTATTGAAAAGTATGTTGTAACGTTATTTTTCTAGTCTTTTTTTTCAAAATGTGTTTAATACTTCTACTGAAGTAAATTTGTATTTGACTGTTTCATTTTCAATACCAAAAAGTGTTAAATTCTAAATCGTCCCTGAAACATTGCACTGCGTACACATGTTTTTACTCTACACATAGCTGAGAAGGTTCTTTCGCAACTAATAAAACTGTTACGAAGGCTAATTGCAACCTGTAAATGTTTGTAAATGTTTGAATATATCGTCCCCTCAATAAAATAATATTGTATACGCGTAAAATTGCTTGTTGAAATGTTTCATTAAAAATTGTGAAAGTGCTGGTTCACACGCTTCAACTTTTAGCTGTCAGGTCTTGATCTTTTAGGAGAGAAGAGAAAAGATAATGCCATTTTTTCCATACTCTAAATATAATATAAAAGAAAAATAGCAAAGTTAAGTCGAAAAATTACATATATTGATACAGACAATTTTTTAAACAATACACTATTTTATATATCAACCCGAGAGAAATAAAAATTGGTTTGATGAGCCTGATGTGGATGAGGATATTTCCATAGTAAATATTGATGACTATTGCCTTCTATTCATGTTTTTTTTTCATTAATTAAGACTGTGTAAAAATTGTGTTGCAAAACAGTTACCAACGTGTTATTGAAATACCAGAAAATGAGTGCGAATTATGAATAAAACGGATTGTTAGACACTTTGTTTTACTGCATGACCATTTGTCCGGTAATTTAAAAGTATTTTTTGATAAATGATGTAAAAGATTTAAATAAAATAGTGCATACCATACAAAATAAAATAAAAATGATTTTCATACATATTATAAAACAAATAGACTAAGTGACATCATGGTACTTAGAGTCCCATTTATTTGCAATAAAAGCACTTGTAA
Source organism: Pollenia labialis (assembly GCA_949318255.1). Taxonomy (NCBI): domain Eukaryota; kingdom Metazoa; phylum Arthropoda; class Insecta; order Diptera; family Polleniidae; genus Pollenia; species Pollenia labialis. The sequence goes on from OX439139.1 coordinate 128,407,411, forward strand.
ATTAATGATATATAATCCACTAGTAGCCTGATTATTCCACCACATATTTGAGTGACCGACCACAACTTAAAAACATCGATTATTTTCAGAAATATAACTGTTTTTCCAGATGTCTAATAACACCAAAATTTTAAACTCCATTATCTCGAAATGGCAAAAAATTATACACTATTATACGATATATTCTTTTCAATTTCAAATTTTAGCATATCAAAGTGTAATTGTTTTTCGCTGGATATGTTTTCAAGGTTTTCGAATCGGTATTTGATATTAGAAATTATGGTATTGATCACTAGATAATAAATATTTAGCTTCCAATCATCAACTGAAGCAATATCATCAAGGAGACCCAGAAATTTGCCTTAAGTTGATTCTACCTTAATTATTTTCCAAATAGAAACTGGGAATTATTTCCTTCTGAAGGTTACTTTATATTAAATTCAACATTTTTTATTTTTCGAATTTATTCTATGAGCTAAATTTCAGTTATGTATTTTATAAAGCTTTTTTGTAATAGTCATATTCCTTCAATTTTTCAGAAATGACTTTATACACTATCAGACTATTATATTGTATTTTCTTTTTACATTTTACCTTAGCTTTCCGTTTGAAAGCAATGAGGTATATAACTGAAATTTAGCTCATAGAATAAATTCGAAAAATAAAAAATGTTGAATTTAATTATTTTCCTTTAAAAAGTTTTAAATATCTCTCCAAATTTCATCAAACTAATAACGATTTTCTTTAAATATTCCAGTGGTAGCGTAGTTGTCCAAGTGTCGAATTTTCCGTTTGAAAAATTTGTTCAAAAGGTCCATCGTTTGAAGAGCAAAATTCACAATAAAAATTAGTTTCTTAATTAAAGCCAAAATTCGAAGACCGTAAAGCTGGTTAAGTTTATTGGCTTTTTGTTAATTTTATTTTAATATTCTTTTTATATAAATGGCAATTGCCATAGTATGGTTATTGAGTTTTATACACTGAGAAATAATTTCGTTAATTGTAAACACTGATGTAAAAGAAATGAATTAAAGAATATTTAGTCGGCTTTTTAAAATATCAATACACTTACAACATTGTCGAACGGAAATAGTAATTAAAAGAAAAAAAAAGGAATAAAACCACTCCAGACTTGATTTTGCCGACCCCAGCCCTTCTTTAGCTACGCCAATGGCAAACTTAAAGCATAAAGCAACGAATGATAATTCTATTAGGTCAGCCACTCCAACAATGTTCTTATTTTCGTTGAAAGGTATCAGAGATTCGGGACAGAAAAAAACAGGATTTTTACTTGCTTCGACAAAAATTCTTAGCAATTGAAAATTTTTTAAAATTACCAGCCATTTTTTTGGTTATGTAATTTCGTGGGAATACAAAAATGTTTAATTTAAAAGATTTTGCTTATCGTGCTTTATTCCCAATTTTCACTCTTGATGAAAACACTGAAATTTATTGTTGAAGGGTTAAGCTACTCCTATGCGCATTTCACTGGTTGCTTAGGCCAGATCGTCAGGAAACTTCATCCAAAGATTTTAGAAAAACTAGAGATATTAAACAAATAAAACTGTCAAGCGAATTAGAATTATAAGCAACAGCTTTGGCAAAACTTTTGAAATTTTTGGTTTTTTTAATGTATTTTATTTGCAGATTTGTAACTTGAAGTTTTGAGAGGTTGAAAATTTTTATTTGGTAAGATTTTCTTTTTTATAAAGATATGTATGTACAAACTTATCCAAACTTCTGACCTTATTTGTAAAAAATGCTTAATTTACTTTCTCATCTTTTAAAAAAATTTGTTCTTATTTCTAAGTCTTTAACTACAAATTTTTAGAAAATTGCTACCTATTAGCAAGTAGCATTTGATAAATGTTTCACTTAAATTCTTGTAAAACGCCCACTGTTTTCTCATTTAATCCAATTAATTGATCGCCTTAAAAAAGGCTTCAATTTAATAAATGGTTTCTTTTAAAACTCTGTTATCAGCAACTATAACAATTTTTAAATGTGTTTTTTAATAAATTTCTTTTCATCTTCCAAAAAATTTTCTTAACTTTTTAACAACATCCAACCGAAAAATAGAAAACACCTACACACTTTTCGTACATAAAGTAGTCATTATAAAAGAAAACAACAAAAATTGCTGCGGTTTTTCTCCTGTTTTCCTGCAACATTTTACCGGCATACGTACAAATCTTTCTATCCATTGAAAACATCTTCCAAAGCTGAAAACTCTTGTACAATAACGTTACAATTGCCAGAAAAAAATTAAAAAAAAAATAGAGAAAAAAAGTTAAATGGGGTTAAAAGCTTTAACTGTACGTTTATTTTATTTCCATTTTTTTGTGTTTTTTTTGCATGGCTTGAGTCGTATTTTGGCTTGTTTTGTTTTCTGATTTAAATGGCATCATTAGTTTTATTGCATATTATATTTTTTTGTTTTTGCAGCGGGTGCTTTTTAGGGGTTGGAACTTAAAATAGTTATCAGTTGGACCCCCTTCTGACTCGACAAGTTAGTTGCGCAAGTTACTTGCCGAATACAACAAAGTCTGTACAAAAATTGTTTTTCCTTACCCCAACCTTACCGCTGACGTCTACAAACCAAGAGTTGTGCAAGTAACGTGCCGAAAGGGGTGAAAGGGGTCTTATTTTGAGGTTTGACAATTCATGATGTGTACATATATTCTCGCTAAAGCCAAGTGTGCAAGTGCCCCGAAGGAAATAACCCTAAATATTCAGGAGTGTCATGGAAATCGAAAACGTAAAACGAAAGAATTTGGCGGTTCTTTTTATTCAACTTTTAATAGAATTTTTACAATTTTTGTCCAAAAATTCTGTTTAATAAAGCACTATTTGTATAATAATTGTCATACAATTTTTAAACTACTGAAATCTTATTGAAAAACGACTCTCAAAATTCTTTCGTTTTACGTTTTCGATTTCCATGACACCCCTGATTTATTTGTGTTGAAAAATTTAACAAAAATAAATTTTTAATTACTCACTAAACATTAATGTTTTTTTAGTTCCAACGGACACATACATTTGGATTGTTTATTCGACTTAAAACTTTAAAATAAATACTCTATATATTTATTATTAGATTAATCGGTATTAATTCTTCGACTAATGCTTTAATCGATATTAGCAATTTTAAATTATTCGAACAATTAATCGTTTAAAATTGTTCGATTAATCGAACAAGAATTAATCGACTGAACACCCTATAAACCATACATACATATTTTTAATATAAGTAATAAGTGTAGCCTGGGCCTTAAAGTCATCCTGTCTAAAACCATTATGAAACTGACTTAGACTTATGGTTTGCAATCATGGGGAACGTCTAGCAGTAAAGGCCATGCTATATACAAATTTTGCTTTGCGTTGCGTTAGAGATTCGCTTTGACATCCAAGATGAAATATTCATACTTATACGAAACATGTCACATAAAGAACTTTCAGCGCAGAGCGAAGCGAAAAGTTAGGCAACTCTAATCTTTTTGCGCGCTTTAACAGTCTGCTAGTATAATTTTTTTTATTTATTTAGTTTAAACAAACAATTCGTGTGTGTTGTCAAAGTATTTATTATGACTTACACCTTTTCGAATAGAAAATCACTCAAATTTGCCTGCAAGGCACCTTTCTCAATGCCAAGCTTGAACGAGGCTCTGAACAGCTAATACTTCATCCCGCTAAGATGATTATCGTCTACACAGCAGTGTTCTCCTGGAGTGGGAATAATTTAACATGTTTTGTTTTAGGATTTTAACTACACAGAAAAAAAGAAAATCGACTTTAATTAAATAATTCGTTCAGACAATTAAATATTTAACTAATTTTGCCCCTGCAAAGGAATTGATCATATCAATTAACGGATTTGTATTTTCGAGTCATGGGACACAAATTTAGTCAATTAAAAAATTAATTGCAAAAACAAAATATACACCACATACACACAAACATTTAATTTTATGCAAAAACAAAATATACACCACATACACACAAACATTTAATTTTATGGGTTTTGATTAAAAAAATTAATTGCAGCAAACAAAAATTTAATTGAATAATTAATGTACACCAATTAATTATTTAATTGAATAATTTTTTTCTGTGTACTTACTGTTAACCATGGCACATTTAAACAAGGTAAACTCCTTAGCGGACCGACATAAATCCCAATTGTCAATTTCGTAGGTATGAGTATGTGTGCGTTAAATTGGTGTTGTTTTATATTGTGAAAATTTCGACAAGTCGGCGTTTTTTGCCATGCCCCCAAGTGATTCTAATGTACCTTGTTGTTAGGGCTACAAAAGGCAGCTCAAGTAAAAAAAAATTTAAAGGCATTGGTATCGCACGTGGATTTTGCCAGTCAGTGCCACAGGCCATAATAAGAGATAAATATATTGCAAACAAATTTTTTACGAAATGGACTTGTTAACTGGGAAATTCTTTCATGTAATTTGGCGCTATAAGATTATTCATTCTGGGGATATTTAAATTTCCAGGTCTATGCATTTTAACCAGAAACGATTGAGTTTTTCCAGTGAATATTTGACACGTTATTGGCAAAATACAGCCTGATTTACTGCAAAGGGTGGACCTCAAAGAGGCCATGTATGCCAATGCCCGAAATTATATTTAAATATGAATTCTATAGCATGATATGCCAGTTATGCAAATTGGATAATATCTATTCAGCGTTTTTCTCTATTTGATTTCAATTGAAAACTCTCCACCTCTTAAAAAAACACCCTTTACTTGCTGGTGCTTTTTTTTTGTTTTTGCTTGTTGTATTTTAAAATTAATTTATGATAGTTTTTCATTTCATCCTCTTCTTCAGTGAGTCTTTGCTGCTTTTTGGTTTTTGTTTTTCTTAAGTTTTTTGCAACAATTAAATGAGCATAATTTATAATTGTTAGTTTTAATGTTTGAGATAAGAACTAGAGGAATAGTTATTAGGGGGTCTTTTTTGTTTCTATCTCTTGTTGAAAAGAGGTTAGAAATGTTAGTTATCGAATTTATTAGTGGTTAAATATATTTTATTTGAAGTAAACAGTAGCTTAACGTCTTTTTTAAAGTTGATTTATGAGAAAAATCGATTCCTATAAAATGTGTTGAAGTTTAATGAAAGCCATAGGAAATATGTAAATGTGAAATTTTATTGCGTTTTATTAAATATTTTCTAAATAACACGAGATGTTTGTTATATTGGCAAAATAAATAGATGCTAGTTGTGAATTTTACGATTTGTTCTGTTACAAATATTTAGACATCGACTAACGATGATTATTATACAGCGAAAAGTCTTTTCTTATGTGACTAAAGCTCGATTCACCCATGCGTTCCGAACAAAACTTTTGTCCGGACAAAATTTTTTTATATTGAGTTTGACATTTTACTTTTGAGAGAGAGAGAAATTATTTTGTTCGTTACGTTTTTTCTTGAATTGGTTCAATTTTAATTCTTGTTCCGAACAAAATGAACTGAGATGCCACTTTTTTTCAATATGTACATGAAAGTTGAATTGAGCTGCCACATAAGTATGTAGAGTTATTACATTTTTCGTTTTGTGCAATTAAACAAAAATGGATGTAAAAGAAAATATTGCAATATAAATAAAAAAATACAATAAAAATGTTTTTTATGTGATAATATCGTACAAATAGTAATATACATATGAAATGTTTTTTCTTTATTAAGACACCTTTAACACTCGGCACGTTAATTGCATAAGTCTCTTGCGCAACTCTTGGTTTGTTGATGTCAGCGGTAAGGTCGGGTTAAGGAAAAAACATTTTTGTACAGACTTTGTTGTTGTCGGCAAGTAACTTGCGCCAGTTACTTGCCGAGTGTGAAATTAGTCTAACAATCTACATACATTTACATAAAATTGTAAAACGATCCACTACGACTTTGTAATTCTTGAATGAAGTGCATTTTGAGATTCATTCAATCTTAGTTTTACTTAAATCAATTTTATTTTCGGATTATTTTAAGTACGAATTCGGGATTGAATATGGATAAGTTAAGTATTTCCCGATTGAAAATGCGTACATGAATGAATCTTTCTGTACTTGATTCAAGAAAATCCGTATTCACCGTACTACCGCTTCGGATTGATTTGAGTAAGGATGGATTAATTTTTCTTTTGAGTGTACAAAATCAGTTGGCAGAACATTATTATTTTGAAAAAAATTTAATTTTGTTGTACAGTGTAATTGGTCATAGCCCCAATATTGTCTTTGCTAAAATCCGTAAAAATGTAGTACATTTCCTTGTCCAAAAGCAGATTTTCTTAGCATATTTTTTCTTTTTAGAAAAGCAGAATTTCTTAGCAAATTTTGTTTCAAACAGACTTATTTTACATATTTTCAAACAATTTCATATTAAAATTATTACTACTTCTTCGTTTTTCGCATTTTTAATCTAATCAGGGCTGCCAGATAAATTTGTAGGGAAATCGTCAATTTCCTGAAAAAATAAAAAGTTCGTCTTTCACGTTTCGAAAACTCGTCAAAAAAAAAATCGCAACTTAAAATTTAGTTTTTTTTAACATTTTTTTTTTTTAGATTTTTCTAAAAAATCTTTTTCAATCGTAGAAGATTCCTCACACGGGAAAAACTGTTACACAACTGAGATTCTTCCATAGCACAGCGAAAAACGCTTCTTCAATCGTTGTGGGAATCGATTAGGACGTTGGAAAAGATTATCTAACGAGTCATTCATGTCAAGAATCGTATGAGACTCATGTAGATATTATCTTACAACTCGTGAAATGTTCGCCGTATAATTGTTCAAAACAGGATTGCCGAACATGGTCTTTTCCGACCAAATTTGGTCGGATATTTGTGGTTTGGTGGGATGGTAGGCCAAACCTAATATTGGTCGATTGTAGTAAATGTGCAACATATACTTATTTTAAAAAATTAAGAACATTGGACGGAAATCAGACAATTTCCAAGCTTTTTTACCAAACACAAATAATGTTTTTTGATTGTTTATAAAACTATGGATGTGTCATTGAAATGTATTACGTTAGTAGCAAACTTCTTTGACGGTGTAAGTTTTATAAAGGAAAGTTTTGATATCTTATTCGAGCTTACCAAGTCAGATGCCGTTTAAATTTGTCTTCTTATAAAGAACTATTGATCAACAAACAATATTCCTAAAAAAATTTTTATAGGATTGGCAACAAACGGCGCTCACGCCTTGACTGGAACTGTTGGTACATGTAAAACAAAAACAATATTGTATAATTTGTTTTCGTTTTAAATGAAAGTTAAGCGAACAAAGTCTTCGTTCAGAAATAGATGAACAGCATATTAATCTTTCTTGGCAGTCCTAAAAAAATAACATAAATAAACGAATTTCAGGTATTCTGTTTTGTATTAGGTGTTTTTTATACAATATGAAATTCTTAAAGGAAGATGTTGAAAGAATCATGAACAGTTGGATGCTTAAATACTGTATTTTGAATCATGTTTTTATAAAGTCAATTGTATAAGAGCCGCAGAACTTGCAGAAAGTATGGATGAGTTCCAAAACGTCGGTTGCAGAGCAAATTATTAACGCGTTAACAATAAGCCAACTATGCATTGCTAAACCCTTTGATACATTTTTTACGTTGTCTGCAAAGTATTAGGATGTATTGGATCTCAGCCTATGTCTTATAAAGTTTAATATGTACTTTTTTTCAAAAATTTTACAAACTTAAGTAAATAAATTTTGATTCATATTTTATTAGTGGTCCATATGTGTTATTGCATACGCTCAATGAATTGTTGTAGTTTATAAGCGTTATTGAATGCATTTTTATAAACATTTCATTAAACGTGACCAGCAAATAAATTTTTATTAAAACTAGGGGTTACGTGTAGGACGTCAAATATTTAATAGGTGTGAAGTTCACACTGTGAACATCGCTTTACTTTTTTGTTTTTACTATTAATTGCATATTACAAAAAAAAATTATACGTAGATTAATCCAATAAAAATTTTAGTTTATATAAAAAATACATATACATACATATCGTCGTATAAAATGCAAAAGGGCCTATCTTCATTTTAAAAAAATGTAGGAAAGATAAAAACTTAATAAAAAATGCCGATATTGTGAATTTAACAATGGGGGTTTCTGGTTAATATAATTAACACATAACTAATGATTGACACTATCCTGAAAAAACTGTTTTTGTTATATCAATAGTTTGCTTTTTATTGAACTTCGTATCGCTACTGAACATTTTTTAAAAATTATGATAGGGCCCTTTTGCATTTTTATGACGATGTAATTGTTTTTAAATATTTCAAAAATTTGGTCGGTTTCAAGGGATTTTGGTAGGTTTTGCAGACAATTTTGGTCGGTTTAAAATTTTTCAAACGGCAACCCTGGTTCAAAATATGATTTATACACAGAGTCGTAAAATGTTCATTCGATAAGGGTTTGACGTAAGATAAACAAAGTGTAACATTGTTGTTTTTGTACTCTGAAAATAATAATTTCTTAAGACTTGCATATTACAGCCGTACCTAAGCAAAAGCGGCACGCGTTTTCTATTTTTTAATTATAGCGGCCTCAACGCTTTGTAATTGGGAAACCCGATTTTGACAGCTCGTTTAATAGCGAAGTTTGCCCCTATTGTTAATTAATAATGGCAATTTAGCGATTTTTTTTTGTCAATTTAGCTTTTTCATCTCTATTTTTATTTATAATTTGTGGGTTTTATTAAACAAGACAGATACCCCTACTGCTCGTGTCACAACTTTGGTGCTCTTGCTTATGTATGGCATATCAGCGTAAAAGTTAAGCGAAAGAAAACGTTTCGCCTTCCGCTAATGTTAAGGTACGGCTGTTAAATATTCCAAGATTAAAAAACGAACGTGTTGGAAAATTAAATGTTTTATTCAGACTTTGGAGACAGAAAAAATCGTCACTTTTTTTTAAATAAAATCTTTAATAAAATTCCTTTTTAATCCAAATTTTCAATATTTGTAATCAGGCTTAAGTTCATCAATGGATTAAATACCATAAATAGTTCAACAAAATAACCACAATACTAATTAAATTCCTTTTTATTTAGCAGGTTTTTAGCATAATATTTTTTTATGTATGACGTGCTAAATTCCCAATTTTCTATATTTGATAAATACACTGTAGGGGAATGTAAGAAAAGATAAACTCACTGTTTATTGTTGGTGTTTTGTTTAAGCTTTGATATTGTTACAAGTAAAGGTCCAACTATAATTTGCTTTAGTTGACTTAAGGAATTGTGCGAATACATGTGATTCATATGTGTTAAACCATTTTGAACTTAAGAAAACATTTTTGGTTAATTTTATGAAACTGGCATTTGCTTAAGCAAGGTGCGAAACAGATCGCACTTTCCGTACGGAATAAAATATTTTTTTAATTTTATTTTTGTTTTTTATATGCTTTAGAGTGGCTTTTTGCTAATTTCTGACAGTAGCTTAAGGCCGAGGCCACGCAATGAGCGGCTAAGCGTCAAGCGTCTGAGCGATTAGCGTCAAAAAAAATTAGAACAAGTTTTATTCCTGAGCGACGTCGCTTAGCCGCTCAGAAATTTCGCTCACATGCCGCTCATTGCGTGGCCACTTCAGTAGTAGTTCATATGTTTTAATTTTTTGACGCTCATCGCTCAGCCGCTTGACGCTTAGCCGCTCATTGCGTGGCCTCGGCCTAAGCCAGCTTATGCATTTTATTGTTGGGCCTTAAGACTTTGAGTGCTTATAATTCTTATTCGCTTTAAGGTTTTATTTGTATAATATTTTCAGCTTCTCTAAAATCTTTGGAAAAGGTTTCCTGATGGTCTGGCCTAAGCAATCAGTGAAATGCGCATAGAGGCTTGCTTTCCCTCAAACGTATCACAGTTTCGGCATTCTTACCAACTTAATTTACGACTTTAATTGAAAGGAAACTCATTTAAAAATCTTTCTCATAAATTCAATGGTACTTTTATTAAACAGTTATACAAATGTATTACATAAACATACAAACATTTATAAAATTCTTTAAAAACTAATAAAATCAAATTTTTTTTAACTATTTACCCGCATTCATATAAAGATTTAACAAAATTCCATCAACAATAATCGATATGTTTGCATTTAGCAGCATTAAAGGCAAAGTCAATTTAAATAGAAGTCATTGAACCCCAGCAAGAAAACCCTCTTTTAAAATATATTTGTCTTCTTACTGAAAATAAAATAGACCCAACAAAAAAAAAAAAAAATTCTAATAAATTGTTGTCATACCTTAAAAACCCGCATGCGTGCGTGCCAACGGAACATGAATGAGTGCATTTATGCGTGCACGAATAAGTACGAGAAGTAAATAGTGCCATGTTGCAAATGCGCGTACCGACTTTGTTGTCTATCGGCGTGTGTGACTGATGATTTGATATAAATGTCGTTTTGTCTCACAGTGAGATCATATTCATACAAACGGAATTGAATTTAATAAAACCAAATTGTACACAGATACTTTTATGGGCAACAACTCTTGTCAACACTTACTTACGTGACACTTGGTTGAATGCTTCTGTTAGATAAAATAAAAATAACCAAAGAACAAAAAAAAAAAAAGAGTTGTTGATATACAAGTACGAGTTAAAATTAAATATATACGTACATACATATGTAAGTATGTATGAGTATTTTAGAAATTAAAAAAAAAACAAAAAAAGTATTTGTATGCACATTTACCTTTATAATATTCTTTTACGCTGTTTGTTTAAAAACAATGATCTAATCTAAAATATTCGTTATCGTTTGACTAAAAAACCAAATGCGTATAGTTTTAATGAATGAAACATTAAAAATAAAAATAAATTATAAAAAAACAAAAATGACCACAAAATGACATTAACTGCAGGCATGTGTTGCAATTAAATTTTATACGATAAAAACGCTGAGGATTTCGGACATAAATTATCAACTATGTGAGTCGGCTTGGGTTGAGTATTTTTTTTAATTAAATTTAATTATTTTGTACTGTATGGAGTGTTGCCAGCCATTTTTTTCAAAACACCTACACTAGAGCGTACCCCCGTCTAGGACCATCATACGCCATACAAATATGGGGGCATAGTTGAATCCTTAAATGTTGCCCCAGCACTTAATTTTTCATCTCTATCATTTATTTCTAACGCTCCATACAAACTTTTTAATACAGTCTGGAAATATGTTTAAGAAAAACTCCCATAATTATGAGCCGCCCGCAGTTGAATAAAATGTATGAACGACCTCTATTTGTCTTTTTTCCTTAAAATTTTCTTAAAACATACTTGCACTTTATCTCCTCCCCTTATAGGGGGCTCCAATACAAATATGGCGTTTCATGAAATTCTTAAGTTTAATTAAAATTGTTCATTTATCCAAAGTTTATACAGATTTTAATCATTTATGGCTTGCACCGCCTCTGATAAAATTCCAGACTGCCAACTGTTCTGCAGAAACTATAGAAAAACATTCCTTAGCAAAACTTTAATGATATCTTGCGAGCTTAATATTCTAATTGAATTTACAAATGTTTCTGCTGCAATTATCGAAATACCTCATAAGCAAAATTTTAATAGAATTCTTGCATGATTTTATTTTCCGACATTAGGGTGGTACGAACAGAGATCTTGTGGATAAAAACTAGAACGAGATACTTGAGGTCAATGGCCCCTGAGGGCAAAACATTGGTTTCCTCGAGAAAACAAAAGACATTGATATATCATATTTTAAGAACGGACCGTAAATGCCTTAGATATAAAAAAAAATTTAAAAACGCGAACCCTACGTTTGCCAAAATTTTTTTTCGAAACCTCCTTGCAAAAATACTTGATATTAGAGTGAATGGGGAAACAATTTTTTGGTGTCCGGTCTAACCTACACACTCTAGAAAAATCCGATTTTTTTCCTTCGCGCCAGAAAGTTTTTCTCTATTTTAATTCCTTCCAATTTTGTACAAACCTTTTAATTAAAAATACAAATTGTAATAAATAACAATGAGGGGATTCACAAGGTGTCATAAAGTCAGATGTCTTAAAATAATAACATGGAAAAATAAGACTGTTGTGAACAACCCCTCATAAATTAGTGTACTATTTTGAATTTAAATCAGCTGATTTAAAACAAATATAAAAAATAAATATTTTCCTACAATCAAAATATTTTTTAATTCTAATCCATGAATTTATAAATTAAATTAAATCTTACCTGACTATTTTCCATTTTTTTTTGCGCAAATCACAAATCAGAGTCCTACGCTGGTCTAATTTGATGCCGCAAGTGTTTTGTTACAAAAATTGCTAGCCGCAGGTTAAATCCGTTGTTTGCCGGATAAAACAATACCATCAACGGCGACGGCTACAAAAACATAGCAGCTCGTCTCAGCCGTTCAGCGCAGGTCTCTTCTTATTAATTACGACCGCACAATAAACATAGCAAGCAACGTTTTATTAATTTAAGACACTTTTTGTTTGCAAAGCAACAACAATATTTTTAAACCATTGTAAAATATTAGAACATTATGACAATACAACATGATAGCACACCTTGTGAATACCCCAAATGTTTCGTTTTAATGTGCTAAATTCCCATTTCATACTATTGATAAACTGAAATTTATTGTTGATGGACGAAGCTATTCCTATGCGCATTAATGATAAATATCATTTTTGTGTTTCTCAATGATTCTTTAGAAAATTTAATCTAAATCTGAACAAAATGTTTCGTTAGTAAAGCTTCTGTCAGACCTAACAAATATTTGACGCTCAATACGTAACCACTATTAATGCCCACACCACAACAGTGGCGATTGTGCTGATGTTTGTGCCTATAGAAAATAGTGAGGATCAGTCTATAATTTTAAATCGCCCCCATAAAAGCTTTTTTCCGGAATAGAGACTTTATAAACCATCTTGCTGTGAAGACATTTAGATTTAATTTGTTCCAAACTTATTTTATTGCAATATAAACATCTTATCAAATTTTATAGTCGACAATAACTTTTACGATAACTTCTAACAGCGGTATGTATAATGAAAAGTTAGCCACAGTTTATACACTACGTACAACGAGCTGCCAACTAGAATACCGATTAAGCTTAGCAGCTTGTTAGCAAAATGTTCATGTATAATATACTTTTTCACTGGTGCACATTTTTAATAAATCAACTCTGATATATAACGATGCCATACTGTATTAAAAAAAAAACATTATTTTTGCTGAAATCATCCCTGATTTTGACATTTCATACTGTTTTCATACAGCTGTTTTTTCCAAATCAGCAGATATTTGGCAACTCACTAGTCAGCGTTTAGCAGTTTGCTATCCACAGTCTGTAAGTGTATTATAATTCAACTTTGTGCTAACTTCTTGCCAATTTTTCATTATACATAACGCTGTAAGTCACGACAAAATAGGGTGCTGATATGTTCAAAATTTACAAAAGGTTCCATATGCACGCACCCCCTTCCTAAAATCACTTAACAGCCTACAAATATTACTAAGATAAACCTTAACATGAATCTAAACCTCATTATATTACATTTGTTGTGATGGGTCCATGTTTGACCATGGGTCCACAAAAGGGCACTCCCTCGATAATTTATTTTGAATATTTTTGTGTTGCAAATTCATTTTTTTTAAATCATTAATTGTATTTGTATACACTACCTTCTTTAACTTTGCTAGCACTGAGTCGAAGATCTTAAAGTAGAAAAACCTGGTCAATTTATTTTTATAATTAATATGATGTAAAAATTCACAAAAAACCTTCTTGAATTATTTTTTTTTTTTTTGGATTTTGCAAACTATACATCATTTTTAATAATTTGTTTTGGGCATCTGTAAATTTATATACCAAACTGGAGCATCGTAAAGCATTACAGCGTCGAATATGGATTTTAGTATAAGGCGTTTGTTGTGGATAGGCCATCCGTCTCTGGAATGAACTCCCATCTAATATACAAGTCCTAGGCAATGCTTAGCACTTTAACATTGCAATATTTTCTCATTTTGCTTAAATTTTTTGTCTACTTTTACTTATTATTAATATAAATTATTTCTCTAATCTCTAAGTAACTTAAAATAAATCTGCCACTGTATCAGCAGTACTATTATATAAGATTGAAAGTCTTGTTGTACTGTAATTTTTCTAATTAAATAAATTAATAAATAAATAAATAAATAAAATTTCTCTTTAAAAGTGGATACATAAGTCTCAATAGCTCACTTTATGGCGATGTCAATTGGCCGCCAATTTCATTTGATTTGACACCGTTGGGCTTATTTCTTTAGGGTTATTGGAAAGAAAATGTGTACTTCGATAATTCGGCAACCTCAAACCGCAAACCTCAATTATGTCTCAGTGCCGAGATCGCGGCGGCCATTTGGCCAATATTTTGTTCCATACATTATTGAATCATACCAATATTAACATATTAAAAAGAAATGACAGTAATTTCCTAAATAATTTGTGTGTTATTCAAAATCAACATCGGCGCTTAAAATTTGTTAAAAAAAACTATTCCATGTTTGGATTCATAACTCTTATCCCACTTTATCGATTTTGCTGAATTTCAATCCCTATTTTTTAACACCAATATTGTTCTTTTCTTTTAAGTCGTTGGAAAGTGAGCGTGATTTCAACAGACAGATATACATACATGGCAAAGCCGACTTGGAATTATTCAAGAACCCACAATATATAACTATACAATATACGTTCTTAGATGTATACTAAAAAAGTTTCACACATAATGACAAACTCTGTATACCCGTATTCGCAACTTATGGTGGATTAAACACAAACAAGCTTGTGCTGAGGTTCCCTTCTTCATTTGTTTAGCTAATTTTTTTTTTATAAAATTAAAAAAAATATCAAGTTTTTCATTCAAAACTTTTATTTTTCATTTCAAACAGAGCGTAACGTCATTCACTCACTGCAATTACACTCTGTTGTGTTTTTTTTTTAATTTCATTATTAAATTCAATGAAATTTGTTTGTTAAAATAATGTTTTATTACTTAACAAAATGCAATTTAGCGGCCAACTATAAAAAACCCCCAACAGCAACTAAAATATTTGTTTTGTTGTTTTGTTGTCTTCTTTCTGCTGTACAATGACAAATAGGCAAGCGGTCTGACGAACTGCAACATTGTTTGTGCATTTTTAATGTTTAATGCTTCAATGCATCATAAACTTTCAACATGATGTACATACACAATTTCAGGTACGTATTATTCATGTCAAATTTTGCAATAAATTTATTTTATTTTTTAAAAATTCTCTAAACATTCGTAAGAATAATCGACCTTAAATGTTTTTTTTAATTAATTGAACAGATGAAATGAGTGAATTCAGTGCATGCAGTGTATGAAAAAACAACACTAGCCAACATGGTTTAGGAATGGATCAACCAAATATCTTACCTAGGGTAATTTGGTGATTGGAGATACAAAAAATTATTTTTATTTGTTTTTTACAAAAATCAATGAATTTTCAAAAGAGAATGGCGTTATTTGAACGTATTTTGTAGGTTCGGTTTCACGTATAAGGGTCCGTCAATAATTCCCCAGCATACTTTTGTCGCAAAATCCATGATACTTTCTTTAAATTTTCATTAAATCTTGGTGGTCACGCTCCCCCTGTTCGTCGCTCACCACAGCTAGGTTTTGTGAAAAAAAATCTAAATGCGAATAAAGAAAATGCAAAACATTGTAGGCGTCCACGGGTTTTCCAAGTTTCTGACTGAAAAAACAAAATAATGTAAATATGCATATTTAAATGATTCTGCACTGAAAGAATTTTCTTCGCAATACCAATGAATTTTGACATTAAACCCATGAAAAATTTCATTAAAAGGGAACCTATGCAGCGCTTCGTTGGATCAATGAAACCTGTTTCATTAAAATGTATGTAATGAAACATTACATTAGAATAATGAAAATTATTATTAATTGGATGAATACTTCAAAAAAGTAAAAATTTTTTTTTTATTTTCTTTTTAATTATTTTTTTTCTTTTTAACTTTTTTTTCTATCTCATTTTTTTTTCTGTCTCTGGCGAGAATCGATCTGATCCCGCAACCTCGGCGCTGCTAGTAGCTCACTATTTTTTTTTTATTTTCTTTTTTTTTCTTTTTAATTATTTTTTTCTTTTTAACTTTTTTTTTCTATCTCATTTTTTTTCTGTCTCTGGCGGTAATCGATTCCCGCAACTTCGGCACTGCTAGACTAGCTCACTACCAGCTAGCCTACCGGGGCAGTATAATTTTTGAATAAAAAACTATGTTTTTAGTCTTTACTATGTACATATTAAAGAAAACTAAAAACATACATATTTATTGATTGCAAGTTTTTGTTTCATTACTATGATGACATTTTTATTGTCATAATGAAAATTTAAATTTATAATGGCATGCTTTTTCGAAGTACAATTTTCATACTCTTAATTATTGAGATTGAGAGAGACTATTATTGAATATTAAAAATAATTTTTTTTTTAAATTAAATTAAATTTAAAAAATATGTTACTTTTATAAAAAAATTTTTGATATCATAAATTTAATGGCATATTACATTAGATGTATGAAATTATTAAATCTTACATTTTTTAATTAACAATTTAACATTTTTTTAAGGAAACTGTAATTTTGTATTAATTTATGAATAAAGTTATGTTTGTATATTGTTTTTTTATGTTCCCAATTGAAATTTTTTGTTTACTTGGACAAAGTTAAGTTTTCATATACCCAATGAAAATTTTTAACGTAATTAAGAAATCCCATGAAGCGATTTTAACGAAAATACTTCATTATAACTATGAAATTTCATTTAGACAATGAAAATTTTCATTTAACCAATGAAATTTTTTTTATGAAAATGATTCATTAAATATATGAAGCATTTTTCTTTCAGCATATCCTTTTTTCCAACCAAATATTCACCACACATAAAGCAAAAATAGCTTGAGTCAGTCACACACGATCTCCCTGACATGCTTAAACTCTACTTTTATGAAGATTTTGAATGAATGTGAGCTTCTGTCAAATAAATACTAGTTAAATTGTAGTACAGTATTGACTGTTTTACATTATTGCCATCATCAGTAAAAAAACATGCTTCGTTTCTGCAATCAATTTTTTTTCTAAGTTTGTAGACCAGTGTAATTATTATTTAATAAAAAAAAGTATAGACATAATAATAATATTCAATCAGCTGTTAATTAATTTTAAACCTGTGTAATTTTACAAGTGAATCAGAAAATATTTCAGCCTTCAGTCAAAATCTAATATAAATACATGTTTCGTTCGAGTTAGAGAAATTTACAAAAAAAAAAAAAAATTACGAAATATCACACTTCAAAAAGCTCTAGATCTCCATAGTCGCATCATGTCAGAGTAACATTATTTCAGGGATATTAAATGATTCTGATCTGGGTGTATCTATCTAACTGCACTTGTGAAAAAGATTTACATGATCACTTGCTATATAGCCTTATTTTGTGGTGGATCTTATAAGATATTATATAAGATTCAGTGCTATTGGAAATATTCCAGCAGGTTAGATCCTCCCTCAGCCCGAGCTTTTGCACAAGTGGTGAAAAATTAGAAAAATATCCTCCATCCCGCGACAGTGGGTAGTAAACCACAATCACCACGTGATCCCCGATAGTAACATGTCAGCGGACATGCGAAACTTCGGCAAAGACAATCATCATGAAAGACAGGAAGCATTTTCTGCAGGAAGAATATTTACGGCAGCCTCAACTAATAGACAGTCCGATGTCGTGTCACCGGGGGTAACTGAATTACTGACAGGGGTAATACGTTCCAGATATGATCTCTGGACAGCCGCGATTTTAAGAGATCGTAAAGATCTTCTGTGTTCTGTCACTATTGGATTTCTGCGGATTCCTATGTTTTGGCTGAAAACGATTATGCCCCAAATGATGAAAGAACAAAAGGTAAAATATCGTTAAGATGACCCATAAACTACCGGTTGTGCGTACAGGGTTAGGGCCGAAAGAACACCCCCTAAGCCGTCATCTTTAGAATTTACGTCGTAGCGATTCAATTATTAATCACATCTCCTGCTAAAAGTTAGTCTACGATCTTTCATACTTCCCAGGACTACTGATTTCAATAGAACCAAATAGAACTATTGTCATAGATCTCCTAAGCACCGCGGCTATCTATGAATTTAAAGCCCCAAATAAACGAGGTATATGCCTAACTTACAATTCTTGAGAGTACTATACTGCCCCCCTAAGAAAGACAGTCACATCACCATTTAAGTATTTTTGAGCAGGGCAAGAAAAAATTCTATTCGCGAGCACAAATCAAGTTAATTCTCTCATTTTAAAATTTACTCGAATTGTACTCGCGAATAGAATTGTTTCGAGGTGTGACTTTCTTTGTTGGGAGCGCGTTAAGCATATCTCCCAGGTGAAGTTTTAGGATGTAGTAGTCAAGTTAAGATCAAATTTTCCATTTATATTGTATTGTTGTTGTAGCAGCGATACCTGAAATTCAGGTGCTGCTGAGTAGTTGACAATCCGTGCCCCTGCAGGTTGTCGTTCATTTAATTCTGCGTCGTTCCCTTGCACAGAAAATAATGTTGTGGGAACGTTAAATTTTAATTTAATTTCAATTGATATTGAATGTCATAATTTGGATCCCAAATTGACCATAAGTTTCATAGAGACAGACCATCGCCAAAAAAATCACCTTTAAACAAATTAATCTTATATAGATTTTATATTTAAATAAAAATCGGTATAATTTTAAAATCTAAATATAGTTTTGGACAAAAAAGAACTAAATTGCTCATGAGTTAAAAATAGGATTCAGTCATTGATGTAGAGTGCCAATGTATTAGGCTCGCGACGAATATACTTTTCGACTTATAAGTTTTCCTTTTTTTTTATTTTTTTTTGTTATTTACACGATTTTTACGCTGGCTTGCGGTTTAGCTAATAAACAGAAATTTCAGTTCGCTCAAGTACGATAAGTGACTTGCGGTTGAATGTCCAACCAGCCAACCATCCATCCATCCAACAACATTATTATTGCACCACTATACCGATACAAAATTACAAACTATTTATAAATGCATTAAAAATGAATTTTTATTTTTTAAATTATACTTTATTTAAACATTATCTTGAAATTACAAAATGCAATAACACTCGTATCAGTAAAGTATTGAATGAAAGGAAGTAATTAAAGTCAAATATTTTTTTATAATTTTCATTTTGAGGCGTTATAGTAAAAACAAAAAAATATAAATATATTTTTTTTAAATTGCGACCTTGTACGCTACCTGATAAATATTAATGATAAACTGAGTAAGACAGGATTAAATAAAAATTTTTAATTGCAGCAAATAATAATTTTATTTTTTTTTTGCTGGTAAAACTGATGAATAAACAGCTGGGCAGTTTTTGAAAGAAAGGCAAGACTTAAAATATAGAAGAGACGACGGATAGTTAAGTGAGACATACAGTATAAAGACTTCATGTCATACATCGGAACGCATATAACTTTAATAGAAGTCAATTGAAGTTCTATTGTGCTCATACTAAAATCACAATTGTAGCAGAACAAGCATTGCCAAATATTGTTATTAATCTAAAGCTCGATTCTCCTATGCACTCCGAACAATATTTTTGTCCGTACAAAATTTTTTTTTATGTTGAGTTTGCCGTCTTACTTCTGAGACAGAGAAAACTTATTTTGTTCGTTGAAATGCTAGTTTTTTTGCTTAAGGTACGGTCACATATGGCAAACGTTTGTCAAAAAATATCAAATATTTGTTTGCCCTAATCTGACCACAAAATATTTTTGAGGGGCAAACAGAAAAACAGCTGATTTTGGGCAAACAAAATTATTTGCTAGCAAACAAAAATGCTCCTAATGTGACCATTTACCGTCAAATATTTTCCTCGATGTTAGGCAAATAAATATTTGTTCTTACAAAAATTTTGTAAGACCAAACAGCGGCAAATAAAAAAGGTTTAAAATAAAAATTATTGAATAAAATTGAAAAATTAAATAATTTTTTAATAACGAAAAAACTTATTTATGTAAAAAAATTTTCCTGTGTTCTCTTTTTAGCAAAGAGTTGCGCGGTAAGTAGGTTTCAAGATGTTACAAAATACATTTTTCTTAAGTAAATAGGTAATTTATTAAATATGGGTTCATATAATATATAAGGTAATGCTACGAATAATGCATTGCTAGAATGGCGTATCTATATAAATAGATACATTTTCGAGAGTGTACCAGTTGTGAGTCAGTCGTCAATCATGAATTCGCCAAAATAAAATTATATAATGAATTTAAGATTTATATAAAACTTATTAGTGCCGAATAATTCACCGACATCGACATCTTTATGAAATTTTTTCGTCTGGAAGTGATTGTAGCAAGTGACCTACAACCAATTCTCGGCCTACCAAGACAACATTTTGACACGACATACAAGTTATTATAGAAATTATTGCCAAAACCAATATTTATAAAATTATTATGACATTTAAAGCAAATTACAGAAGGGGTATTTGTATAAGAGCTATGGTAAAATAAGGATCGATTACAATAACATTTGGTTAGATGATAATAGACTGTCTGTGGGCACAAAACTTTTCTCCAGAAATAAGTTTTTATGAGCAACAAAGATACGCGAAAATTGCAAAAACAGCGATAGTTTTTCATATTTCAAACAAGCCATGAAATTGATTAACAGTCCCTAAAACTATAAGGAATGGCAAAAATTCGATAAAAGTGGCTAAATTAGCGGAAATTCGCAAAAATTTGCTAATAGCGGCATGATAGCAAAGTTTAATATGCATTTATTACAAATCGTTAAAGCTGTAAAGAATCAGAGGAAACAATTGCATCTATCGCGATCATTCACGAAAAATGGCAAGCCCAAAAATTTATTTGAATTTGCCAAATCGGTTAAAAAACAAAATGTCGGAAAAAACAAAAAAAAAAAATTTACAAAAATAGCGAAAATTCGCGAAAATCTTTAATATTTCAAACAAGCCATAAAATTGATTAAAAGTCTCTTAAACTATAAGGAATGGTAAAAATTCTGTAAATATTGCTAAATCAGTGGAAATTTGCAAAAATTTGCGATATTTGTGTGAAAATACGTATTGTTTTCATTATATAAAGAACATTTGAAACTAAAAACCAAAATTATGTTTTTTGCTAAAAATGTTCTCACATATAAGAATTAAAGTCGATTCGTTTTACTTTCACTAACCCCTTACCACTCTAATTGAAAACGAATAAAAACATGTGGAGGTTTATTGCAGAACACAAAAAATAATGAAGTAATCCACTTTCGAGTGAATTCGGATTCTAGAACTCACCGATTATCTCAAAAATTGCGACATGTACTTTGCGAATAAGGTTAACATCGAAAGCTAGCCGGACGGATGGACATTGTTATATCGATTAACAAAGGATGCTGACGAAAAATAAAAATGTTGGTCGCAAGTTCGTCCAAGCAGTTTGGATTGAAATTAAGCACTTTTGGTTCAGTAGGAAAAGAGTTATGGAGCGAAATGTGAAACAACCTCTCGAAAAAAATCAATATTTATTTACAAAAACTAACGTAAATTGGTGGCGGAATGCACCTTTTATCGTTAAATTTTGCACAAACTCAATTTATATGTATGTCTAGAAATCATTTAACTAAATTTCGTGAAGATCGGTCTATAATTTACAATAGATCCACTGTCTAAAACACTTTATTGCTTGCGTCTAAAACCGTAACAAATAATGCTTTAGGTTCATAATTTATGTTTATTTAGCTTACAAGACTGGAAATTACTTCGCCAAATTGCCTTTATCCCTTTATTTGTTATCTTAATCCTCTTTTACTTTTAAAAATTCTGTTCTCGCTCTTCTGTACCATAAAATCATAAAAGTTTCAATATTTTGCATCAAAATGTTAATTTTTAGTTTTAATGAAAAGTAATTTTTTTTATTTAATTTTTACTTTTGACAATTTGTTCAAATATTTATTTTTAGGCAAATATTTTTATATGTGAACACAGGGCAAACATGTTTTCCCATTTTTTATTTGAAGGTATTTAATATCTGTTTGAACAAACAAAAATGGGCAAATAAATGTGCGTAGTGTGACCAGCAAATAAAATTTTTATTTTTTTTAACAAATTTTAAAAAAATGCCGGCAAACAAAATTTGACAAATGTTTGCCATATGTGACCGTACCTTTAGTAATTAAACAAAAAAAAAATAAAATAATAAAATCACTTTCCTTTTTTTCTCTATTTTCTTAAACACACTTTTAGAAAACAACTCAAAATAAGTTGTGTGCTAGTTGTGCTGCCATTTTGTATAATTGCTTACATCGGTAAACCATATGGTCAAATTTTCCGAAATGGTTAAATCATTCTACAGAACACTCTCAGAAAAAAAAAAATTATTCTCCGGTCAGAAATATTGTTCGGAACGCATGGATAAAACCACCTTAAATCCCTTCTTATGACCTCCACTACCACAAGTAGTGAATAGGGGTATATGTTTCGCACTAACAAATACCCTACTGCAATCACATAAATTTTATGTATCCTGGGGCTTGTTAAAATGTAAATCGATTTAGCAGTGCCTGTCCGTCTGTAATAAGTTTTCTAAATAGCTTATGCTGGCCATATACTACAAAAGTTCAGTGCTTAAGTCTGGCACTTTACAGTTTTTTTGTGTAATGTAAGATTCTTTCTGTTCTGCTATCTAAATTACTTAAACAAAACATGCGATTAATCGATAATAGCGATTAAATATAAAGCCTTTTTAATCGAAAACCCCAGAATAACTATAATTAGATTTCTTATAAAAGGGTTTCAAAGATTCGGTACAGTCGCATACGGCATTCTTTCTTGTAATTTTCCCTTTTCTCAGACCCATTTACGATTTTCCATCCATTAATAGACGCATTATTAACTTCATCACTTTTAATCAATTAAAAACAAATAGATTTTTAACTATCAAAATAAAAATCACTTAGAGTTTTTAAAACTCATTGACCTTTTTTAAACTAAAAATTTTATAATTATAAGTTTTCTTTTAAAGGATTTCCATATATAAGCACTTCCTTGTCATATGAACTCAGCACTTAACCTTTCTGTATTTCTAAGAAAGAAAAAAAAACGTTAAAAGTTTTTCACACCACGACCTGACATTTTCCAAATGAACAGATGAACGAGAAACAAAACTGTACAGACCATATTTATGCTCTTTACAAAAAAAAAAAAGAAAAATTAAAGAAATGTATGCAATCAAGGAAATGAGGAACATTAAACAAAATTTTCACTTTAAACAATTAGAGGTTAAAAAAAACTCCAACTGCAAAAAAAGAAAACAAAAAAAAAAAGTTAAATATAAAAAAAAATAGGTAAAACTGCGTGGTTGTTACGTACGAATGATTTTGTATTTGGACGATGTGAAAAACGAAACCTTTTAACACTCCAATCTTCGAAACAACAATACTGAAAAATAAATTTTGTTTAAACAAAAAATTCGTCATTTACTTTCATTACGAGACAAAATGTTTGCTTAATTAATCGACATACACATAGACGACACTGCCACACTGGAGGGAAAAAAACTTGCATATTTCCCTAGACAAAGTG
Source organism: Pollenia labialis (assembly GCA_949318255.1). NCBI lineage: Eukaryota > Metazoa > Arthropoda > Insecta > Diptera > Polleniidae > Pollenia > Pollenia labialis. The sequence goes on from OX439139.1 coordinate 128,431,093, forward strand.
AAAGACACGAAAAACCAAAAACAGTACATCCAGAAACAGTTTGAAAATTAATGAGAACCATTTCTGTATTGATTAAGGGCAAAAGAAATTTCGAAAAACATTTTGAGAAAGCTACATACAGCTGTGGAAAAGCTTTATATGAGCACCTGCCGGGTAGGCAAAATCTCAATGCGGTCTAAAACACTTTTGCAGTAGAAATTTAAGTGTATAGCTTGTCAAAATTATACACTTGCAGCTTTGGGGGTTCGAGCTCCGCTGCTTTTTGGAAAGCCGGCAGCATCTGTTGAATAACAACAGCATCTAGGGAGATTCACAAACCACCTGATCGCCGAAGAAGCCTTAATAAATAGTCAGCTGGGCCCTAAATCCCCGGCCCTACCGACTTCCTTTCTACCAAATTGGATCTCTGGGCAGCCGCGATCGCAAGAGATCTGTAAATTTTGAACACTGACGAATTCCATGTTTTGACTGCACCTGATTTTTAAAATGTTTGCCTGCATAACCCCGGGGGAGATGGTACATACAGTTACAACTTTAACTCAATCAACAAAATGGTCGGAATTAGAAGTGATCAAAAGCTCGGGTCCAAAAGGAATAGGAGGCTGTTCCGGCTAAAATTTCAATATGTGATCTCCCTGATCTGAAGGCCGGATGAGTCCCTGACCGATCATGTCATATAAAGAATAAAATTTGGGAATAAGATGATGCTTGCCTCGTTTTTTTCTGTATAGTTAATTTGGACAATTTTTCTCCTATCATTCATAGATATAAATAAAGCCTCAGTAAGCCGGGAGTAACAATAACGTTGTAAATCAGTTGCTTAATTTTGCTGTATGTAATGCAGTCATGTCATAGCGATTAAAGTCAGCGGTAAGATGTTACTTCTCAATCTGTAAGAAATAGATTCGCCTAGTTTTTTACGGTTAGGCTAAGTTACTGTTACTCCCGTCTAACTGAACCTTTAATCAATTGGGTGTCACGCCCACTTCTTGCCAGATGTCATGCATTGACATCGAAGCTATTTGTACCAAATTTGGATATTTTTTCTCCAGATTTACAGAAATCTTTTCTGCATTTGTAAGGGATATGCCACTCCCTCTTATTCAATCCTGCCCACATTTTGTCGCATGTTGTATATTGATAACTAAAATGCTTGCACCAAATTTGGAAGCTTTTGCTCTTGCCGTTCTCTATGTATATCTATAATGTCTTTCTATAGGCTGTGCCACGCCCTTTTCTCCAATTCTTCTCATTTTTTAAAGAGGTTGTGCATTGATAACGCAGCTATGTGTTTTAAATTTAGATAATTTTTCTTTTACCGTCCTGTAGATATAAATACATACATATATGTGGCATCACTGCTTGATACCAATTATCATTCTACAGTACCGAGTAACTTGTAACCTTTTTTTGATGGCCAAAACGATGAAAAATATACTCCGTTTTTTTGCCGTGTCGGCTTATCACGCATTTCAACCTTCAGTTCGCTCGTTTAATCATCATTCATTAAAAATATTATTTTTCATTAAACTTTAAGTTTTAGTTGGTAATTAATAAATATTTGATTAAAAAAAATTAGTCTCGCCTATTAATTAAAAAAACAAAAATATTTTTTGCGATGCCCACTTCTCCAATCCCACCCACATTTTGTCAGATCAGTGTATTGATACTCGAGTTATTTCTAATAAATTTGGAAACATTCGCTCTTGCCGGTCTCTAGATATACATAAATCTATATTGTCTTTGTTTGCGACGCCCACTTAAAATTTAAAAAAAAAGCCAAACCCCATAACCTTCCTGTAAGTGAACAGAAAACGTAAACCAAATTTTAAGGCGATCGCGTTAGCGGTTTAGGCGCGCATAACAACCAAACACACAAATATTAATTTGTATATATTAGCAGCCGTCTTTATAAGGAAAATTTAGCATGAAGTTAGCACAAAGTTTATTCGTAATACACTTACAAAACTCTGGCTAAAGAATTGCTAAACTCTTGTTCACGAGCTGCCAAACGTTTGCAAATTTTTGAAAAACAGCCGTTTAATGTTAAACAATATTGTTTTTTTTTTAATTTACTATCTTTTTTTAATTATCAAAACTTTTTAAAATATTTATATGTATTTAAAGGAAAAACAAAAAGAAAAAAATTATAAAACCAGCGATGATTAATGCAAAACATGTTGCATTTTTGAGTATTATAATGTGGCATCATTAAAATCAGAGTCGCTTCAATAAAAGTTGGCAGATGGAGAAAAGTATGTTATGAATTAACAAGCTGCTTAGCTTAATCGGCATTCTAGTTAGCATCTCGTTGCATGTAGTGTACAAACTGTGGCCAACTTTTTGTAATGAATACGGCTGTAGATATAAAAGTAGAAGTATTGATTAATGAAAGGGTTACTTTGGCTTTCTCAATAAACCTTGCAGATCCTTAAAGATCTACGTTGATTGTAAAAAATTTTAAAGTTGAAGATTTTTAAGGGATGGTACTATGCCGCTAGAGTTCTAGGTCAAGATGGGTAGAATGGTTGGAACGAAGTCAATCACCACAATAGACAAGTATGGTATATTGTGTCGCCTTAGATAATAAAAGAAGAGTAAGAAGAAAATTAACAGTGCAAGTATAAAATATAATAAAAGATAATATCGGACCAGAAAGAAAAAAACATGTAATAAACACAAACACAAGCCCTAAGCTGGCTGCCGACAGCCCAAATCGCTAGCCTGCCGATCTGTAGCTTAGAAAAGTGACAAAGAATGTGCTTAATTGGCCCTACCTCCTCTGTGTCCTCGCACAACCTACATACATTTTACGAGTTAGATCCTAGTACCACCGCAACCTGCCTATCATGCAGAGGACTGTTATTATTCCTATCACTGTTCTAACACAGGGGGCAAATTACGGCATTCGATATCGATCAAGACCACAATACAATTTTAACGGAAATTTCTATCGATATCGATGCCTATTTGTGATTAGAACACTAATGTGCTTTCCCAGCAATTAAGAAATTATAAATTTATTTACAGACTTTATTTAAAAGATTTGAGTAACTAACAGAGAAAAATTCATTTCTCTTACCCAATAATGAAAAATAGAAAAGGGTTATTTTTAACACTACAAACAAATTTCGGTTAAACAAAAATAACTTTTAGCACCAACATTTGCCAACAATTATACAGAAAAGGTCATAAAACTAAGTAACAAAGAGATGGTCATTATAACAAAAGAATTGTGCATTATCATCACAGAGATATAAAGTCATAAATTAATGAACCAAAGCGACCACCAAACAAACATACAGGTTCTCAAATTAAATGCAGGCCATTAAATTGAGTGTACAAATATCTAAACAACATGTGAGAAACAATTTCCTATAGAAATTCAGTTTATAACAATAACAACAGAATTATTAAACCCTCTTAATCAATAACTTCAATAATATTGATCTTTTTAAATTAATGGGAATATATCTAAAATTTATAAATGTATAAATAAAAAAAGGGAAAAATAAATTAAACCTAAAAGTTGTTGAGTTGTTAAAGTCATTGTATTCATTGCTTTATCTCAACCAACAACCCAACCAGGCTTTCATTCTTCCCTCCATACAAAGTACAATTGTGTGGAATTGAATTGGATCCAATGCTACAACCATCGCATATCGCACTTTATCATAGATCGAATTGTTTTTGTTGTTAATTGTCAAAACAATACCAATGAATTGTGATTCATTTTAGATTTTGTAGAAAAATTTGTTGCTTTGATGTTCAGTTTAAAGTTGTTGTTGTTATTGCTATTGTTGCAGCAGTGTACTGCATGTTGTATGAGTGTTTGTGCTGGCGGAAATCAATCTACCACCAACCAAACCTCAACTTACTCGCTGCTCAACTCATGCCATTCCAAGCCATCTACATGAGCTGTGTGGTACCATACGTTTCAATCAATATGATGCCACAATGTGTGTGGGTGCTGTTTTTTGAAGTATTTAAAGTCAATTAAGCATAACCTATGACGATGTCGATGATGAAAAAAGATCCCTTCACCACCTCTACATGAATCCTGCTCACACAAATCGTTTGCTGAGATTCATTAAAATGTAAAATGAATTGTTTTGTTTTCGGTGATTTTTTCAATTTATTTTTTTTTTCGTTTTCCTCTTTCCTAGAACCCGCTGGTTACAAATGATTTTGGGGAAGAAACAACACAAAAAAGCAATAAGTTAAATAAATACTCGCACAAGAAAAAAAACTTTATTCAACAATTAAATTGTTGACTTTAGCAAATTCGTAAAAATTAAGAAAAAAAAAAAAAATAAATTGTTTGTTTGTATTTCTTTTTTTCGGTAAATAACATGAAAATGTCGTTTGTAATCAAAAATTGTGCATCTCTCTTTGAGACTATTCCCACTTTTATGTGGAAGAAATGAAAATTAAGGCAACTGTTATTTTCCACTTCAATTGCAATTAACCCAAGACAACTTCTTCTAGTTTAGAGGAGGTTATTTCTTGTTTTTCTTTTTTTTATACTTAGTTTCTGTCTGTCTGTCTCGCTTTCTTGTTAAGTTTAATCAAAAACTGTGCTGGAAAATGTATTTAAGGTATCGGGGGCCAATTTTGTTTGCACTTTATGTTTTGTTGTTTGGACAGGATGGTTAAAACAAAAAATATATGGAGGACATAAATGACTTCTGATAATCTTAACATTTATGATAAAAACGGGCCAATGGTTGTGTCTGTGCATCTTATCTCTTATTATTAAGCCAAACATGCCGAGAACATTACATTGAATCATTTCCAGAACGGTACAGCCAAACATTCCGAGAACTGTACAGATGTCTTTAGGATTATCGCGGATTCCTCTAATTATGGCCCTATCCTACGGTGCTCACCAAACCGGGGGAAACAAGTGCTTTTACCGCTTTCTGTCTAAAAGATAAAATTATTAAACCACTACAACACGAACAACATTTTTTACCAATTAAAGCATTAATCAAAAATAAAATTAGTTTTAATTTAAAATTTAATCAAGTGAATTAAACTTTTAATCAAGTGAAATTAACGTTTATTCAAGTGAATTAAACGTAGTTAGTGAGATTTTACATGCTCTTCATATCACAAAATAAAACTAGTTATACTGCTAGATCTAGTAAAAATAGTTTTTTGTAAGATGTGGTATTATAATTAAAATAAAAATTGCAATTAAAGGAAGTGATATTTTATTTCGTCTGTTGGTAACGTTTTTTATATCAAATATTTGCCAAGTGTTACCGTAGCTTAAGTAATCGCACAGGTGAATTTTTTTACTAAACTGGCTCCGATTCGTAATGATGAAATTCGATGACATTATTTCAGCTGGTAACAATTTGGCCAAGTGAAGTTAAGGCTCACATCACAATGATGAAAAGTGTCAAAAAGAAATGGATCAAAAACAAAGACACTTGTCATAGTATTGATCTAAAAAAAACATCAGCGTTATCATGCCTTTTCTATCAGAGTATAATACTGAGTATTACGACATGTCAAAAGTAGGAAAACAATTTGGTATGAAGTGTCTTACAATTTTTCGACATTTTTCTAATTCAAAAGATTTTTAATTTTGTCAGAATTGTTTTTATATAGAAGCAGTACATGAAAATCAGGGATGGAAAATTGAAGTTTTGTTCACAAATTTTCATTAAAATATTTGTTTTAAAAAGTTTCCTAAAGTTCAATATGGTTTGCCTCATATAATTAGCATGTATTCGCACATTTGCTTAAGCCAGCTTAAGCACATTGTGGTTGGGCCTGAAGACTTTTTATTTGATTTTTTGACAGTCTGATAAAAAGAAAAACATCAGATTCTGTAACACAAAAATCTTAAGAAGACTTGAAAAATGGTGTAAAAAGTGCTCAGGTCATGTAACAATTTGGAGAATTTGGAGAATTTGGAGATTTGCAGAATTGATTACAAGTCCTATAAAATCCTTTTCTTTTAAATTTTTAAACAAAAGAATTCTTAACAAGGTTTCTTTCAAATGTGCTAAATTCCCATTTCATACTATTGGGAAACTGAAATTTATTGTTGAAGGGATAAGCTATTCCTATGCGCATTTCACTGGTTGCTTAGCCCAGATCGTCAGAAAACTTCATCCAAAGATTTTAGAAAAGCTAAAGATATTATACAAATAAAACTGTTAAGCGAATAAGAATTTTAAACCTCAGTTTCTCTTGTAACAATATCAAAGCTTAAACTAAAACAACAACAATAAACAGTGAGTTTATCTTTTCCTTCAGTCCCGACTACAATTGATTGATTTTTTGTCAACTCTAAATGTACAACTACAGTGGGTAAAGAAAAAGCAAAAGTAAAAAAAAAGAATTCTTATATGTATACATGTTGATAATTGAATAATATAAAGGCGCAATTAAGTTTTCTGAGAACAGATTCATAACTAAGCTGTTTTAAAAACATCACACTCACTGAGGATCAATTAAAAACAATCTGTGTAACATGGTGAATGTTTAACCTAAATGCTTAAGATGTGCCCAATTTTGCCCCTTTCTGCAACATTTCATATAACCACCACAATTTGCAATGTTTTATTTTTGTTTTGTGGATGCAACATGATTTTTCATTGATTTGGTATTTTCTTGCTTGCCTTTAACAAGAGTTATGTTTTGTGGCACAGTAACAATCCAATGTTTGTCTAGTTTTCTTTAAGAAAAAAAAAACTTAAGGTGGGGTCTGTCAAATAGAAATCTATCGATCTTAAAACATTAAGGCAACTTAATCATCTCTTGGCTCGGGCTAAAAAAATCTTACAGTCAGTCAATGAACAAAAAACAAAAAAAAAAAAAAAATAAAAAGAATTCAATTCAATTGAACTGTACTAAAAAGTGCTTGCTAAGTACAAGTACTCGTATTTGAAGCTCTTTGTTATAAATAAAAATATTCTTTGTTTTGATTACACAGATATTTCTGATCAGCTTAGAAGACAAAAAAAAAAAGAGAGCAGCGGTTCATCATTACTGAACTCAAATAATTTTCTTATTCCTTTGCAAATATTTTCTTTTACTGATTAAAGTTTATTTAAATAAATTTATTGTAGCACTTTTGTACAGACATAACAATTATTTTTTTTTATATATATTTATTTTCAATTTTATAGTTTTGTTGTGAAATCAAACATTTCTTAATAGCAATTATATATTTTAAACGTCTTGCAAGCGGGAAGTAAATTACAACTCATGTTAACACTCCTGCTCATGCACAAAAGTTACAGTGATCATGTCAGTTGTTCGTTTATATGTGGGCACTGATTTTTTTCATGTGATGTAATCTATGATTTTTTTATTTTTTTTTTTTTAGTAATTTTCATACCCATAGTTTTAATAACGCACCGTTTTAATAAATTTTTATCGTTAAATTGATTGTTTAGAGGAGTTTTAATTTCATTTCTGGATTCTGTCTGCAGCGGTGTGTGAGAGAGACCACACGTAGTAAAAAAAAGTTAATTAAAGTTTAATGAGGAACTCCCACTTTATGTAAAAATTTTGTATTTTGTATTTTTTGTTTTTTTTTTGTATTTTTATATTAATGAATATTAACTTGTAATAAAAAATACTGTGTGATTTTACGGAGCTAATGTTATACAAGTTTACTTTACAGTAGTTGTAAAAAAAGAGTTTTAGAAAGATTTTCGTAAAAACTCTTACAGAATGGCGATGTACTTTTTACGTGACCAATTTGCGTTATTGCGTATATAATAACTTTACTAAGCCGCTAAAATGAATTCCTCTTGCAGAACATCGTTTCCGTATACTTTTAAAATGCAGATCAGAAATTTTATAAAAACAATATTTAATCGTACGTTACTAAAATGTATGAGATATGATGATGTAGCAAACAGCAAATATTCTAGGTCTTTTTTCTGATTGTGTTATTCAAAAATCATTATTTCGGAGCTCGACCGTCCACTGGCCGAATGCGAAAGTAACTTTTGCGTTTACTACGCCTTATCGCCTAAATAGCTGTACCCATGTTCTGTAACTATAGTGAGAACTTCCCGCATCAAAAAGATGTGAAACAAAATATTCCATCGTTTCTCGAAAAGTGAAAAAAAGTGTGTCTGTAACTCATGTCGAAAACTATCAAAAGAGATTACGTCATTACGTTATAAATGTCATAACATTGCACTCGAAGCCGATGTGACATTGCAGACGGTGAGAACGCCAGTAACACATATCGTTACCGGCGACTAAAATTTACTAAAGTTAAAAGTTTTTCAACGACGGCGGTGAAAATACAACCGTCGGCTATACCAAATAATTTAAAGTGCGACTTTAATGTTTGTTGCTTGCAAACGAGCTTTGAAAATATTCGTATATTTTATAAAAATGTTAAAAGTAAAAGAACTAAACAATAAAAAATGTGCCAAGAACAAAATATTATTATTATTATTCTTTGTGTTTTGCATTTTTAATTGTTTTTTAGTGTTACATTTTTTTCTCGCCCCATTTTTATTCGTGAGTTTGTTTGACAGTTCAAAGCGGGAACTTTTCTCACAAAAATGTTACAGACACACTTTTTCTGTAAATTGGCGAGTAATTTCCTTACGTGACAGCTAGAACTCGCCAATAAAATTAGAGACACAGTTCAGTCAGAAAAACAGCTGTTTGTTTCAATATATGGCATTTTTGTTTCATTTCACACATTTAAATCGAAAACTTTCTCGACGCGAGAGTTACAGAACAGGGGCACTGGACTAACCAACTGTTATGAAATTTGAATCATAGATAGATCAGCGTAAATAAAACAAACAGGGTTTTAAATTTTTTTCAAAGCTTTTTTTTTTTTTTTTAATTTGTTTATTTGAAATCTATCTGTTATAAAACAATAAGCAAATGTGGTAACTTAAGTAATAAATAACAGGAGTTCTGTAGCCCCAAAGGACTACATTGCTATATACAATTGAATTTAGATGAGATTATATGCATATGTAAATATTTACAAAAAACAGACTAGCCTCTAAAAGGTAAGTCTAGTACATGAACTCGCTGCAGTCTACGTGTTTCAAAGCTGTCGTCTAATAGCGCAACAGCCAGAGGGTTACTATGGTTACTTAATCTTTGAAGATAGTTTTTACTGAATCTTTGAATTTCTTCTCGAACTGAAGATATATTTAAATCTTTACGAATATTTTTGTTTGTAACAAACCATGGCGCTGCTGTTATAAGTCTTAAAGTTTTTGACTGGTATCTTTCTAGAATATCGATGTTTGATTTGCTTGCTGTTCCCCATAGCATAATTCCGTATGTCCAAACAGGTTTTAATATAGCCTTGTAGATGATCAGTTTATTGTTTAAGTTTAATTCCGATTTTGGCTCAAGTAGCCAATATAATTTACCAGTTTTTATCTTTAGTTGTGTTCGTTTAGATTAAAAGTGTTGCTTCCAAGGCAGCCTCCTGTCTAAAGTCATTCCTAAATATTAAACGGTATTTCCAGGAGGTATTTGTACCCCGTATATAGTCACTCTTGAGCAGTCTCCTCGCCTTAGTGTAAAAGTTATGTGTTCGGATTTATCTGAGTTGATTTTAATATTCCATTTGATAAGCAATTTTTCATCCGCATATGTTGCCATCATGACATCATTTGTGACTGGAATATCTGCAGTAAAAATTGTGTACAAAACTGGGCCTAGTACGCTACCCTGTGGTAGTCATATATCGTCTTCGTTTTAACATAAAAATGTCTTTGAGAGAGATAACTTTTAAAAAAGAGATAGAATGGAGCCGGTAAAACTTTCTTTATTTTGAAAAGTAAGCCCTGGTGCCATACTTTATCGAATGTTTCGTGAATGTCGAGAAAAACAGCTGAACAGTACCTTTTATTTTCAAGGGCTTTAGCTATTCTATGACATTGTTTTGGAGTTCCATGTTTATGTCGGAAGCCGAACTGATGATCTGGAATGATATTTTGTCTCTCTAGAACTGGCAACAATCTTCGAGAAATATTTTTTCAAATATTTTTGAGAATATCGCAAGTAGGCTAATTGGCCTATACGATGAAAGCATGTTTTCAGCTTTGTTTGGTTTAGAAATCATAATAATTTCGGCACTTTTCCATTGCGATGGGAAGTGATGCAATCTCATTGAGAATTGAGTTGTAGATTAATGTTAAAAATAATTCACTTTTCGACTCAGCTTCTTTACAACGTTTGCAAAAATAAAGTCATAGTCATATGCCTAAAATAAATTTTGACCAAATTTGTTTTGGTTTATCTTAAATGGTTTATACGATACGATACGACTTAAACAAAGTAAGGAAGCAATCGTTGTGTTTTTTCTCATATCTCAGCCGTTGCTAAGTTAATTATCTTCCAGACTAACAGACGATACAAATATATATCGTGGACTTCAAATGTTCAAATAGTGCTACCTGCAAACTTTTCGAAAATGTCTTTTTTATAGAAACGAGTTCTCTGATTGAATTTATTAATTTTAATCTATTAATACGTAAAGAAGTATTTTGGGATCGTTTGCGGGTCCACTAAACATGGTCGGACTCCAAATTTTACTTCCTTACTTTTTTAAGATAAAGGAACCGGCAAACTGGACCCAAAAACTTTCAAATATGGCCATACAATTAATTACGTCTTTAATATGTATATATTTATATCTTAAAATTGATATTTTAAAGACAACAAATGGAATACCAAACCTTTATATACTATCCATACCTTTGGTGAAGGGTATAGCAATAAAAAATATTCTATAATTAATTTACTATTGAGAAATGTCACATAAAATGAAGAAAAAAACTTGACGTTTATGTGTGGTTCACATTCAACGTCGGCCCTTAAAATTTTATATATGTATGTACATATATAGGGCGGGTCGGTTTTTTTTTTAAATCGTATAGCAAAAACGCAGTCTACATAAAATTCTAACAAAATTCTCCGAAGAAACCATGGGTCTAAAACAAAATCCTAATCCGCGCCTCTCGACTTGAAAATTTGGCTGCCCGCCTTGGAAAAAAAATTTTTTTTTGAAAAAAATAGCTTTTTTCAAAAAGAAATCGAATTTTTTTAATAAAATGGTTTAGTAAGGTTATTCTTTTGCACTTTATATTTTTTTACAATCAAAATTTTTTTTACATTGAAAAAATTTTCAACCAAGCAAAAAAATTTTCAAGTCGAGAGGCGCGGACTAGGATTTTGTTTTAGACCCATGGTTTCTTCGGAGAATTTTATATAGATTACGTTTTTGCTATACGATTTTTAATTTTCTTTCATCCATACAAATCGACCCGCCCTAATGTATATATTTATTTATTTTTTTTTTTCAGATCACGAATTATTAAAACTTATTAATATTTAGTAGTTATTTTTAATAGCAACTTGGTAAAATTAATTTTCTTTAAGAAAATTTTTTTTAGTATTATTAAAGCATTTAAAAGCTCATCAGAGATTCTATTTCTAATCCTTGTTGATATGTATATTGCCTGCTACCGAAAACGTGCTCTCGCTCTCTACAGACGTTGGTTTTATAGTAAGAAGCGCATCATACAAAGATTATAAATTTGTTGGCCTACTACCCGTGAACTCATGGACGTCAAATTCTTTTTTTTTAAGATTTTTTAGGTTTTCTTTACATTTATTTTTTTTAATTTGTAGATGGTTCTGGTGTTGGTGATGGTGTATCGAGTATATTTTCATTTTCTACATCAAGAAGCTTTTTAGAAATTTCATCAGCAATTAAAAATACCGTTGATTTATTGGCGTACACAGAAAAAATTATTGCCGAATTATTTTCAAACAAACGCTTGTTTGAAATTTTTTTTAATTCCTACAAATATTTTTACTGATTCAATTAATATTTTTGTTTGATTTTTATTTAACCAACAAAAATGTTGACAACTATTCAAAAATAAAATATACGCGCAATTGGTTTCAAGTTTCCATAATTTTGTATGAAATATTTAAAGATCTTTAATGTTGTCGTTTTTTGCATTTTTTTATTTGATCGTAAGCAACACTACTTTATGTAAAATATAAGGAAAACAACAAAAAACACATACAGTCTATTTTGGGACGCTTTAAAAAAGTACAACAATAAGAAAGATGATAAAATAGCGTGAAGAGGTTTGTAGTAAAAAAAAAACCAAAACAATAACATGTAGAAAAAACGTTTCAATCTTTCCAATAACAACATTGTAAGAAAAAAAAATAAATTTTGGTTGGTAAAAAATAATAAAAAACCAAATCCCGTATTAAATTTTTTTAAATTGTTTAGTTAAATACATTAAATACAAAAATACAATGATGACGAAAAACATATCGAGTCGAGCCATGGAAAGGACACAGCAACAGTGAGTGATGAAGAAAAACATTGTGTGTATAAACAAGACAAGACTTCGTTCAAATTTATTCCAACAAAAAATGTGTCTCAAAGCCAGCCGCCGTTCTGCTCTGCGCCTTCATCTTCTCCTTCAGTGATTGCTTGGGTGCGCGTCATTGCTTGTGCAAAACTTTTTGTTTGATTCAGCAAAATTATTTGTTTGAAATTTGTATGAATTTCAGTAAACTTTTTGTTTGATTCAGTTAAATTATTTGTTTGAAAAAAATCAGTGTTTTTTCAGTAAACAAAATTCAAATAAATTGTTTGGATATGCGAATGTTTTATAGGACCGATTTCAGACAAAAAATGTTTTTATTCTACAAATTTTTTTGTTTGAATTGGAAAAATAATTTTTTCTGTGCAGGAAAAATAGTTCGATTTGTAGGTAGTTTTTTGTAAGGAATATATTTTTATTGCTAGTTTTTTTTTATTTGAAATTCCTGAAAATTCCCAGAAAAACTTTCCCGGATTAATTAAAAAAAAATGTCCAGGATTCCCAGATATTCTTTCCCACGTAGAAACTCTACAACAGAGGTAAATTTTCTAAAAGATTTTCCAAATTAGATCTGCTTTTACATGGCTTTACTGACAATTAACCCAACCTTAACGATTAGTAAACGTATTTTTCAGTATTGTCCTCTATATAAAGTTGAGAAATCGAATGCCCCCAAATCATTTGAGATGTTTTATGTTGCGATAAAATATTTCTGAGTCAACTTTAATCTAAGTCTGGGATCACACTTTGAAAGTTTTCTTGCAGAAAGTCTGAGTTTATGGGTGAGAGAGGAGAGAAAAACGCATGTTCTCTTCCCCTCTCACCAATAAACTCACACTTTCTGAAAGAAAACTTTAATAATGTGAGCCCAGACTAAGACGAGATGCTTTATAACGGTTTTCGAGGACGCTTAAAAAAGCTGTATCGTCTGCAAATGTTAATGTTTGGGTGTAATTGTTTGTTGGCATGTCCGAAGTATAAATTAAGTATAATAGAGGGCCCAGGATGCTGCCTTGTGAAACTCCAGCGCCAATTGGCTGAGGTGAACTTAAGAAATTACCTTCTTTAATAATAAATTGACGACCGTCTAAGTAGCTTTCTAACAGCTTGTGTGTGTTTGCTGGTAAATTTTGCTTCAATTTATGTAATAAGCCTTCATGCCAGACTTTATCAAAAGCTTGCGAAACATCGATGAATAGTGCTAAGCAATATTTTTTTTCTTCAAATGCTTTTCTTATGACATTTACTATTCGATGAGTTTGTTCAATTGTGCTGTGTTTTCTTCTAAATCCAAACTGATGGTTTGGAATACATCTATTGTCATTTAAAATTGGTGTTAATTTTGAAACTAATAATTTCTCAAACAGCTTTGACATATTTGATAATAAGCTAAGAGGCCTATATGACTCAACTTTTGTTTGATCTTTACCTGACTTTGAGATCATGGTAACTAAGGAAACCTTCCACTTTTCAGGATGGTATTCAAGGCGTAAAATAGCATTAAAAATAAAAATAATAATTTTCTTTGCTATGCGAGGTAGCTCTTAAAGCATTTTATTACTGATCTTATCAATACCAGGTGCCTTCTTAGTGATTATGTCACAAATAGCCTTTTCGATATCGCCTGTTTCAAATCTTATGGGAATAGCTGCTCTAGCAGCAACAGATGGTAACTCGACCGCAATATCGTTAGATATATTTGGTGTAAATACGGGTTTCAATATCGTTTCTTGCCCAACTACCATGCAAGTTTCTTAATGGTGGCTTAGATATAACTGGCCATTTAAGATTTCTGGCTGCACGCCATAATGAGTAGTCTGATTGTGGAGTTGCATCAAGTTCCTTATGATATTTTTCTAGAGCAGCCGTGTTCTGAGTTTTTAGTAACTTTCTAAGCCTTTTTGTGCACTCTTTTAATAAATTCTAAGGTTGCGGTGATTTGTAAAGTTGCCCCTCTCTTCGAACTCTCCTTTTTTCAGTCAAGAGCCGCTCGACATCTGTGGAATATATTTTAATATTTTTTGTTTCAGAAAACTGTCAAAATTAACAATAGAGTGATCTACATTCTCGGGTGTTCTAAGCGGAATTTTTTCTGTGCAAAGAGTACTAATATATTTTTTATATTTTAACCAATTAATTTGTGTGACTGACGTCGCAAATAACCAATCGGAGATACAATTCTATTGGGGCTCATTTTAGCAACAACTGTAGTTGTGTGGTCGGAGGATAATTCTAAGGAAGCTTCAACATGAATCGTTTCTGTGGGGATGTTTTTAGCAACGCCAAAATCTTAAAAATCTGGAATTTTTTGTTGATCAGTTGGCCAATATGTTGGTTGTCCGCTCGCGACCACATTTAAATCCATTTTAGCGATTGCATTAAACAAAACACGACCCTTTGGTATTATAAGTCGTGACCCCCAAAAATTTGAGATTGTAATTTCTTTGCTTATTTGTAAATAGGTAATTTTATATTTTCCACTTTAAACAACAGTGTCAGTGAACTTTTTTAAAAATTTATATTTTAAACACTTAAACGTCTATAATATAAATATTTTTTGCTGATTAAATTAATATAGAAATAAAATCTGTCATATTTATAATAATACCAACCGCAATATTAAATTGAAACTAAAAACAATGAACAGCTATTGAAAGTGATATGAAAATACTAATGTGCGAACACAGACTAGACAAACAGACGTACAGACATATGTATGTATGAATAGATTATTTATTTTATAGAAATGTGAAACTCTTAACTAAACTAAATGCACAACACTTCCTTGATTATTAAAACTTTTAAAATAATATAGAGTTTGCAAATCTGAAGACTGGTACAGGTTTTTATGGCTAACCCTTTTATAAATGTCTCAAGGTTTTTGTATTTCATTGTTGTCAAATTATTATCTTGATAAAAGTCAAACATTTCCACAAAATATTTTTAGAAGAGTTTTAATTTTGAAATTTAGAATTCAAATTTTGTGGTTATATGCCCAAAGGCACCCTTCCACTGAGAATCCCTTCAATGAAAAAGGCAGAAAAAGAGAAAAGTAAAGAAAAGAAATAAGAGGTGGATGGAATTAAGAAGGTAAGAAAGTTAGTAGGTACCACGTAGAACTAATAATCTCTCTACAATCTCCTCAACAGAAACAACCGCACTATTTCCCTGACAAATCCCAGTAGATCAGCCGGATAACATGCAGTCGTGAAATCTATCTCCTAGCGATTTCTGTATGAGACCCTGTATCCTAGGACAGTGTAACATTACAGAATCATCGCATAATCTGCAGAAGTCCGGTATGGCATTGTCCCATTTGCCCGTAAAAGCCCTAACACGACAATGGCCCATCAAAAACCCTACACACAGAAAAAAATACCAATGTAAAATTAACATGGAAAAATGTTGATTGATGGCGATTTCTTTTCTGAGAAATCGCCATGAGAATCATGTTAAATTTCTGCAAAAGTATGCCCTTTATTTAAATGCACCATTATTTCATATAAATTTTAAATGAAAAATATTAAAATAATCTTTAATCACGCTTATTTAATATTATTCACTGATAAAAAAAATGAAAAAAAAATATTAAAATATAAATAAATATGGATTCAATATTGAATCCATAAAAACCTGTTTTATATTAAAATCAAAAGTTTATCTTGTTAAATTAACATGCATACATAGTTAAGTATGTTAATTTTTTTATTTTCATTCCTTAAATATTTTATAAAAAGAAGACAATTCCCGTATTCTTTTAATTAAAATTATTTGGTTAAATAGTACATCAAGTTTTCAAAGTAGAATGATGACGAAAACCATATCGGGCCATTCTGCTGATTGATCTGTTAACAAAGGAGACTACAAAATAAGTGAAACATGTGTTACAGGGTAAGTGTTTTGAATTATTCTTAATTAAATGTATATGTTGTCTCTAAAGCTTCTTCACACCAATTAGTTTCTACATGAAATTCACGTTGTTTCAACATGAAATAACTTTCATTAAACGTGATTCGGATTGTTGTTTCAATATAAATGACATTTTGTTCTAACTTTACTGCAATGTTAAATTAACATGAATTATAGTTATTTTAAAAGAAAAAAATGTTGTTCGCAAGTAATTGTAAAATCAGGTTGAATTAACATTAAAAACGTATGAAGCAAAATCACCACTGAAAAATTTTAAATCAACCTTGTTTTCGACGTTTTTAACTTGATTTTTTTCTGTGTGTATAAGTTTTCTAAGATCACCCGATATAAAGTATTTTCAAATTGAACGACGAGTAGCATTCGTTGTGTTGACACTTAATGACAGAACAAAGGATAATAAAGTAGACAGTACTGGGACAATTGTATGATCTGTCGGAAACTCAAAACCCCTACAAATTACTATTTACAAACATATGTTTGCTGCAAATCATTGCATATAACATATTTCCAACCGAGAACCCCAGAATATCTTTGTGGAATTATATAGGTCAATTCAAATGGACCCACTGTGCAAAAGCTTTCTTCACTACTTGTAATACTCGCAAAATTTTTGTTGTGATATGCTACCATAAAATTCGTCAAAATGCCGACAGCTTTATTTTCAATAAAATTGGAAAATTAAAGAAAAGAAACATGGATCATAACATGCAACACAACCGAAGCAGCAGACAAGCGGTAGCTGCGGTTAGTAACTTACTTGGCTTATTACTATTACCAGCCATCACGTTTAATACAAATTATATCAACAACCATTTTAAATATTGTATTTTATATGGAGTTAACAAAAACAAAAGCAATAAAACATTTAACAAAAAATCAGCTTCTTTGTTTAAAATTACAAAATCAGTCGTTGTCATCGCCGCAGTAGTTCGTTTGAGTATTTGGCTTAAATGAAACCCATCATAACCAACCGCAAACATTTTTCTCGTTCGATTATGTGCGAGTAGGAGAACGAGGAAAAGGCTGGAGAGAAGGAGGTGCAGTAGCTGCAGTCAACCAGTCAGCCAGATTTTTTTTTCATTCATACAAACGGGCGTTAACTGATGTTACTTGCGGCTGATTTTGTATTTTTATTTATTTTTTTATATTTTTGGTCTATCTAAAAGTCGTAAGTTGTACGTTTGTTTGCCTGCGGTAATGGTACATTTAGGTTTGACCCATATTTTTTCAGACTATTTATGGTTTAATCTTTTGTTTTAAATAAAGGTGGACTAAAAAACAAACGTAACCAAAAGATCTTAGACGGTCTATGCGTCTTAAATCTTGATTGACGGTATTATGTGTGCTTCGTTTTAGTAGTTTTATCTCTAGCTTTTCGTCACAATAAATTAACACATACATACATACATAAATAACTACATCTTTGTGTACTTATAATATACAGGGTGTCCCAAATTATACCTACCAAAGGTTAACATGTATAAGTACTTTTTTAATAAACATTGGTTTTTAATTATCCCAATAAAAAATTTTATCATTTTGCGAAGCACTAATGGTACATTTAAAAAAATAAGCGCTCAATTATGCGCTACGCAATAAGACATACAGAAATGCAGTAACGTAAGTGAAAGAACTCTCAACAACTTTTATAAAAAAAAAATAAAATTTCAAGTGCTACGGCATTCCCTTACTACGAAGCAGGTTTGTAAGGGAGAAAACTAAAAAATAACTGTATCAAAACATTCAGTGTGTAAGGCCGATCGTTACCTACAACAATTTTTATATGCGCTGAATAATGTGCTTTATGTATAAAAAATGTATTGCTTCAAAGTGGGAACTCGCCATAAAAAATTCATGTCTTCCGTCAGCGCAATGGTAAGCGAAACGTTTGTGTTTCTCCCTTACAAACCTGCTTCGTTGGAAGCTCTATGTTTTATTGGGATATTTCTTTTTACATTAAACTAAAATCTAACCCGCTACCATGTTAGCGTCTCCTTTTCCTTCGTTAACTTATTTTTTATGCCAAAGTTTAGTTTTTAACAAAAAGTACCAACATTTTCCATCCAATAGATTTTCGTTCACTTAGGACCCTTCACCTATAATTTTTTGTTTTTAAATATTTAAAAAGTACCACATGTAGAACGAAAAAGAAAGAAATTTTCCTTGTTGCCCCTTTATGACAATTTTTTCTCCACATTAAAGTAACAAAAATTTCACTATTGTCGAGCAAGCCCATATTTAATACGTATGTATGTAAATATCAATGAAAGGAGAAAAATATTTTGTATGAAAGTGCAAAAACAAAAAGGTACGATTTTTACCCCTTAAACGTTTGAATCTCGAAAAAGTACCAAATTTATGTCTGTATTTGTTAGATAAGTTACCAATGTGATTAAAAGATAGATGGGGTGACGAAAAGTCCCAAATTAACCGACAAAAGTGCCGTATTTCAAAAAAGTACTAGACACCTATTGCTTGTTTTTTAATGAACAACGAGAGGTATTCGATATTTTTTGTATCTTTTTTAGTGTAGAAGTTTAGCGAAATTACACGTTTTTACCTTTTTTTAGCCCCTAAACATTTGAATTTATGAAAAAACCCGTCTTAGTTGATCGATTTGGCGGGAGACCAACCTCCTGTTTAAATTGCAAATTGTCAACATCAGGCGTTTAGGCTCCCTTTAATAAATCAGTCAGTAATTCAGTGAGTAACGTTACAAGTTTATACACATATCACACAATAAATCATAAACAGGAACACTCGAAATTTAAAAATGTTTATGAGAGGCGCTATGCTCCCTAGAGGAGTAAAAGGAACATTAATATGAGAGGCAGAAAACTGGCTTCAAAAACTTTAATTGATATAAAACAAATGCCCGCCAGTTTGCTCGACACATGCATAGGCTCTTTTTGCGCAGCGTTGCCACGACCCAAAAAAATTTGTAACCAAAATCGCCCACGTGTCCACACGTAATATTATCTTAACTCGATGTCGACAAGTGCTCAGCAGAGCATTTTTAAACTTAAAAGAATCAGGAAATTTTGATTAAGCTTATATAAAGTTGCATGCTCTTTGTAAGCATTTTTATAGCATTTTATAAGTCAAATTTTTTCTAACTCGACTTTAGCTGTTATTGCTCGTGGGTACATATTAGGGATGCCAAATGGGACCATTTGGACGAATTATGTATTAAAACTTATATTTTAAAAAGCTTCTAAAACAAATTTATGACGTCTGATAATCGATACCTTATTTTATTGCGAGCATATGCTGTCGAGGAAACCAATGTTCGCATTCAACAATATTTAATTTATTTTATCTGAAATATACATATATTCAAGTGTAATCAAACAAAATAAACTTAAACAAATATGTGTCGAAAGACCTTTTTGGTAGAATCCCCTAAAGTTTGTAAGACCTTTTTACACAACTTGCATTGTGTGTGCGCTGTTCTATTATCATTCACTTAGAAAAAAAACCACACCGAACTTTGTGTTCTGATTTTATTTTCTGTGGCACAAAATGCATTGCATGTTACATTTATTCACTTGCGACTTCTTTTTGTAACCAGTTTAAAATTAGATTCATTGCCAGTATGTTTTAATATTAAATTTCTGAAGTTACTTTGATCAGGGTGACTCACGTTTAATTAAATATAGTTGTATTTAATAAAAAAAAAATACTACATATTTACTAAATATAAAATTTTGGGATTTTTACATAAAAAAACCCGGGATTCGAGACTTAAATTTTTAGAATAATCCAGGGATTTCGGTATTCGGGATTTCGGGATTGGCATCCCTAGTCAGGGTTGTTAGACTTTTTTCCTTAAAAATCGTCAAAATTTTAAAAAAAATCGTCAAAATCGTCACGAAAATTTAACAAAATCGTCAACAAAACGTCAAATATATAAATTTTACAAAGACAATTTATTTCATGGATTGGTTCGAAAATATAAATTTTTAGCAAGAAATTCTATTTATGATTAAGAAAGTGATATGGTTTAGTTTTATTCTATTTATTTCAGCAAGTGCGCTGAATATATTTGTCATTTAAAAAGAAAACATAAGAAAAAATATAATTGCATAAATGCATAACAAAAATTTTTTTATTTCATTTATCCATATTCAGAAAAATATTAAATAATAAATAAAATCCCATTTGCTTTTAACTCGATCTATTTTTAAATGAGTAACTTGTAGCACTTTCTCTATTGCAAATTGTTTTTATTGTTAAAGGTGCTAAAAACAAAGGATTTTTACCCGACTTGAAACGTTTAATTACGTCCAATATTATTTCCAAACTAATACATTTTCTTGTCATTGCACTCATTTTTCTACACAACTTTTTATTAAAAAGTAACTTTTTACTTCCTAACACGCAATTTTACTAAGAATAACTTACCTAACACACAAATAGAAAAATTCTTCACATGTGATTATGACTTCATCGAAAAATGCATTCGTAATACGAATTTCGTATGAAGCGACGAATTGTAGAATTTGAATTACTATTACTTCTAATGAAATCCACCTGGTTTGTGATGGGGGAATTATTTTTGTTTAATTTCCAAAAATTTTTGTATTTGGAGAAATTGATTTATTAGTTTTGGACTGTTTTCAATATAATTGTAAATATTTCTTGTGTGTTTTATCGGTGCCAAAAAATCGTCATAACACTATTACTTTTACTGCCTGTTTGTAGAACGCGAGCGCAAAAGTGACTCGTTTAACTAACATTCAAAACAACGACAAATTTTGAATTTTTGTTTTTGTTTTAGATGGTTATTAAACGAGTCACTTTTGCACTCGCGTTCTACGAACAGGCAGTTAGTCAAAAAATTGGCAATCGTCATTTTACTTTATTTTCTCAAAAAAATCGTCAAAATGACGAAAAATCGTCACATATACCAAACCTGCTTGCCAGATTAAAGTGTTATAAAATTGATGCCGGATTAAAGTTTAAAGTAAATTTATTGACGGGATTAAATCGTCAAAACATAAGTTACTCTACATCAAAAATCGTCAACCGTCATTTTGGTAAATTCGTCGAAAAAAAATCGTCAAAATGACGTAAAATCGTCACATCTAACATCCCTGTCCCTAGTACATATCGAGCGCTTACCGCGAAAATAACGTAAGCGCCAAAAGTAAAATTTTACAGGAGGGAGTTCTTTTTTATTTTATTTCATATAAATTTTGTATGAAATTTGTCGCTTACGATAAAATTGTTCTTGCTATAAAATCGGAACGGTACCTTATGTGACCGTGACATTTGAGGAGGTGATACAGGTGTTGCCAATAAATTTATTTAAGCAAAAAAACGAAATTTGTAAATTATGTCGCTTACGTTATTTTCGCGGTTAGGGCACGACATATAAAGATGCGATCCGCCAAGTGGAAATAGCAAGACTTATATTTGATATTTGACGTAATCGTTTTTCCTAGAAAAGTGTAAGACGGTCATACTTTGTATTACATACTTGCTATAAGACTATTACAGCAAGTATGTCATACAGCATTACAAACATTGAAAAGTGAACGTTGCATATGGGCAGTTTCAACGAAAAGCCTACTTTTTGTAACGTAACGCCAGAAGTAATTTAAATTGTTTCTCAAAAAATTGTATATGTATAGTTTACTTTCTTATATTTTGGTGTACAGCGTAACTAGCTCTACATTAAGTAACAAAAAGGATAACGGTTGAACAACAAGGTTTTAAAAAACAACCTTATTTGCATTCTGGCGTTACATTAAAAAAAGTAGACATTTCGCTGAAAATTTCCATATGTACCTTGAAACGAGCAAAGATTTTTAAATTTGAAAGCTTGAAAAATAAATCTACATAAGTCCAAGGTTTACTAAGAAAGGTTTTATACAAAACGTCTTGCTCAATTCGCAGTCTTATTCAGTTTTGTAATGCAAAACAAAATCCACTTCCGTTTTTTAACGTCACGCCAGCGCATATTTTTGTTTATATCTGCAAATCATTAGCGCCGATTGCTGTATTTTTTTCTGAATATAGTGCTACTTCATTACTTTGTTGATATAAAAACCCTATTTACAAATTTGACTTCTTCATTTATTTTTTTTTTAACATTTTTTGGTACAAATATCACGACACGTCAGAACGGAAATGCCCATATATGATGGCGCGTAAATTGTAGCTGCTTTGCTAATGTATGAGTTATTGGCGGAAGGCAACGCAATGTATTTACTTTTAACTACTTCGTTCTTCAATTGTTTATTCGGGCTCAATTGTTTTTAATTTTTCAAAAAGATTTCATAACCTCTTTGCTCCAAATTTCAGTTTTGTTATATGTATACCATTTTTGTTTATTCCATTATTCAATAAAACCTTTAAAAAAATGAGCTCTAACCAAGCCATTGTTAAATGAAGTATGTACTAAGTATTTTTGATTTTCAACATACCAAACTGACATACACGAATTTTTCGGTATTACACGAGTATGATGGCATACCATTCTCACATACCAAGTATCGTCGTCTAATATGCGCTTTATATGGTTAAGCTGATAGTCTGTTACAGTTTAAGATTCTAGATAAACCATTTTTAAGTAGATAATAATAGTATTGGTGTTGGATGAATTGATACCATACACATATTTAAACTTTAAAAAAGCGGAGCGGGTAAGCTTGTACTAAAACCAAAAAATGGGTATTTTGTGTTGAAAAAAGTAACCAAAATGGAAAAAGAGTACCCAAGTACATATTGGAAAAAAGTAACCAATTTTGGTTAATAAATGGCTTAACCAAGACATTGAGTCAAAGCAGTCTTTTGCAGTGTTTATTATCAGCTTTTAGTGAACTTAACAATCTTTAGCGACATTGAAAAACACGTTAATAATATAAAAAAGACTTCTGAAAATGCAACTGACTCTTTTCTTTCAATTGTTTTTTGTTTTGCTATGCCTTTTATTTATAAAAAACGTCAAAAAATTATGTGCGACTTTTTTTTCGTAAACGACTTTTTTCTGCGACTTTATTTTTTTTATAAAACGATCTTTTGTGCGACTTTTCAAAAATTGCTAAAGGTAACCCTGCTTGCACAATTTCCAAGAATTCAGTTATAACCTAAAAAAAATTATAAATATTACAAAATAAAACTGTTTAACATTGGTAGTAGGTCGGTCATATTTGGAGTACCCTGTACTAAGCAAAAAACAAAAAATATTTATGAATGAAAAGATCATTGATCTTTGCGGTTGTAGCATGTGAATAAAATTTTTTAAATTTTTTGTTTTTATTGTAGTTTATTTTTTGTTAAGCTCTTTTCATTTATTATCAATTTATATTATAAATTATTGTGGATTTCATTTAAGTTTTTGCTCAGTTTGTTTTCTTGCTTCAGTTTCAGACATGTCACCCATTTTTATAGCTGTCATTCTGTCAATTGCTATTTTTATTATAGTTCACCTTATGAAATCTATATGTATTCAGACAATATCGCATGCTATTTTATGATAATTCTACGTGCAAAATGCCTTTATATTCTACATGTCTTTTAAGTACAATACATGGGATTTACATAGAATAATCAAGTTGTTTACTTTAGATGTAACTATGCGTTTTCATACCTACTAAAATATTTATTTGAATTGAAGATAACTACTAACCTTACCTTAATAAACCTACACTTGATTCTTAAATTTTAAACTGTATCAATTCAATTGTTTCTGGTACTCTACATTATGAGTCAAAGGAATTTGGGATGGGTTGTTTTGAGTGGAAGAGAGTCATAAGTTTTGTGCTCAGATATATTTTCATTTTATAAATTTTAATGTTTATTAAAGCAAGTTCAAAAAGTATTGGGATCGTTGGCCGCGATCCAATATACGATTTCTTGCACTTCGGGTTATCATAATGGAACTATTTTTTATCACCAATAATTATTCGAAAAAGAATTATTGCTTTTTTTTTGCTGCTTGAAAACATGTTGAAATGTATTGACTTAAGCGGGTTCTATTGATTTTGCAAGTATTTTATGAAATTAATAACACACCTAATTGAGTAATTCCTTTAATTGAACTCAGCTCTACAGTGAATCAGATATTTTTTTCAAAGTCCAAAATTTAATGCCATTTACTAATAAAATATTAAGACTAAAATAAGCAAAAAATGAGTCAAAATATTGGCAAATTATCATTTCACGCAAACTTTTATCGATTTGTTGGTTGGTAGAATAGTAGTCTTTTAGAAATTATATGCTGTATCACAGCATCGTTTATACCTATTGTGTTTTTAAATGTTTTGTAAGGCACTATATTTAAGTCAAATTTAAATTTTAGAGGAATATAACTTTTGAGGATCAAAACGCTTAAAAAATTTACTATCAACGGAAAGGTGAAAGTGCCTTCTTTAACCGCATTTACATATAAAATTTCGTTCCTGCCTGCACCTGCCTGAAGAAAACTTTTTCATTTCAATGAAATTGGAGAAGGTACTAATGTGTATAACACGTAGAAATATTGCTCCTAGACCCACCTTTAGATATATCGATCGGCTCAGAATCATTTATTGTCTCAAACTAATGATGTCCGTCCATCTGTCTGTCAATGTAAATTTGTGCGTAAAATACACGTCGCAATATTGAAGATAATTTGATGAAATTTAGTTCATACGTTTCAATTGTCATAAGAACCTATTTAAAATGGCGAGAATTAGTCCATAAATTCACATGGCCCCCATACAAACTTCAATTCTGATTAGACTTTGTACCCATAAACTTTCTATTTATTTTGGAATTTACAGATTAAATTTGGTCCAACAAATTTCCTTAATATCTCTATCGGCTCAAAAGTTACAGACATTTTGCCGATGAAAAACGATTCTTACCCACTGTACATTTTTTGGCCACCCGGCAAAAATCTCTACACACTTAATTTAAATAACTTCCGGTCAGCAATTGATGAACTTCAGCTACAAGTCTAGAATCAAAGAAGATAAGCAGAATTTCCCGAAAACTATGCTTTGTTGAAGCAAAATTCGACATTTTCAAAGCAACAAAAAAAGAAAAAACATTGTTGTTGTTACACTATTTCATGCAATGAAAAAAAGTGTTCAATGAATGCAACCGTTCGCGTTGTTTTTTGTTCCATTCTAAAAAAATTTGCAAAAATGTAAAAAGTTGAAATTTTCTTTTCTAAATTGGTTGCACAAATAAATGTTACATTTGTTCCATATCTTCTATTTTAGGGGGTGAAAATACCCATTTATGCAGCTGCGTTAAGTTCTATTTTATGCATGAAGTATTTTTCTTAAATAAATACTTTAATTATTTGTTTGCGTACAGCAATTGCTTTTATATTGTGGAAGTGTAATTAACAGAAATGGTTATAAAAGGGAGAAAGGGGCACATAGTGAATACTTTGATGACGGATTTTTAAAAAAGATCGGCAAACCCGATTTTTGGTAAAAATTTTACTTCAGCGTCATCTAAACCTCTTCCTTAAAATCTGAAAAATATCTCAAAAATACTTTACCCTATGAGCTTTTAAGTCAGCTTGAGCACCCATGAAAAAAAAAATAAATTTTTTTTTGGAACGGACTAGTAAACACCTTAAAAACGCCATACACGTTATTGAAGACAGAAACCATGTGTAAAGTGTACGTTGTGAGTATCGCGTTATTACCCAAGAAGTTTTTATGCATGTTTGACTCCGGGTAGGGTACCACTATAAACTTAAGTTTTTTTTGTTAATCTTTATATTCAAGACAAGTGGGTTTTGCATATGCAATTTTTATAACAACTACAACATATTAAATGATTTTCTGCTCTAGTGTAATTTTACATAAAGTTATTTCATTTCAATACATTTATTTAATCTACATTTCTCCGTACATACAAATATACATGCGTACATAAATGCATCGTCTTTATTCCTTTTACATAAATATTTTTTGTGTAGGTTGTGGTTAAGATGACTTCTTTAAAAACTCTTTTTTCCCATTAAATTTTCGCAACAAGGGCCATTCTCCACACATTTCGAATTTGTTTTGTAAGTGTTACCGAGCCTAAGAGCGACTCTATGAAAACTGATACCCCATTGATTTAGTGTTATTTACTTAACACCTCTTGAAGTTGAATACATATTGAATATCTAATATATGAGTGTATATTGTCAACTTGGTGCCATAATATGATGAACTTAAGATATGTTCACGTACGGCGAAAATTAAATGTGCAAGGAAAATAATGAAGAAGGAAAAATAGCAAACCTGTTGCAAGTTAAAATAAAAAAATAAGGCATTTGTTTGTAAATGTTAAGTAAAAAGTATTGGCCTCTAAAGAAGAAAAGTATATGAAAGAATTTCCATTAAAAACCATTTTTATGTAAAAATATTCTTTGATTACGAGAGATTATGTCATTGAGATTATCACACTGAGCTGTTCACATGTAGATCAATGATTTATGCCGCAATATGAGTATTAAAAGGAATCATTAAATGGAAATCCTAGAATACAGCCTACCGAAAATACACATTAGATGCAGGCACGAAATGTGACAAGTTTTTAACATGAAATGAATTGATATTTTGATTTTTTTTTCTTTTTGGAATTTCTAATTTATATTAAGATGGACATAATTACACGTGCATCTGGCAAGAAATGAAGAGAATATTAATTGATTTTAGTTTTTTTTTATTAGACAAATTAAAATGCTTGCAATTAAATAAATAATTAAAAAAAAAGTTGGATGTGAAATGTTGTAATTAGAGATACTTTTTCGAGTTTGACACTTATAAGACTCGATTATTGGTTCGTAAATTGTTAATGGCGGTATTATGAAAACAAAATAAGTTATAGCCATTTCAAGATCAAATGAAATTACCTATTTTTATATAATTCACTACAGGAGCAGAGAGAGGGTTATAGTATAAAAGTTCGTTTGTTTTTTAATTTGTAATTTCGTTTCGAATTCTAAAATATGGAACCTTCACCCTGTCTGTATATCAGTTCCCGTAGTTCCTATAAGGATCATAGAGCCATTCCGGTTTGTCCAATTCGACCGCTACCATCTCTTGCATTGATCAATATGCATGGAAATTTTTAAAGTTTGGACACATAGCCTTTTATTGGATATCGTTACTGGCCAGACTATTTTAAGAAGTCTCCGCAGGCAGCGAGTTTGAGCTGCTTTTCACATCCATAGAGAATAGTCGATTTTATGTAGAAGTTAAATATGTTTAGCTTGGTTCGTCTGGAGATGTGTGCAAATCGCTTAAATGTAAAGGGTGGTTACATTTTAGGGGGTGTTGAATGTGAACCAAATCTAAACGTGAAGTTTTTTTTCTGCATTTTATTTGATATTTCTCAATTTCAGACTAATTCAATTTGAACCATGGAAAGATACACTATCGAGCAACGCGTTAAAGTTATTCAGGCCATTTATAAAAATGGGCGTTAAAATCAAAGTGCATATCATGCACTTAGTGATTTTTGGTCAATTTAATCGTCAAAATGTGCGTACAATCGGAAAAATCGTGTAAAAATTTTAGCAAACCGGGTCTCTAGGAGATGTGAAAACACCAGTGCATGATTGTACAGCTCGTACTGAAGAAAATATTGCTGCTGCTCGCGATGGTTTGGCTGAAGAGCCGTCAACCTCAACTCGTCTTCGTGCCCAACAATTGCACCTCTTTCGCTCGTCGTTGATGAACACTATACGTAAAGACTTGCATCTACATGCTTACAAGGTGCAATTGACTCAAGAACTAATGCCTCTTGACCATTCCAAACGTCGTCAATGGTCTAAAGGGTGGCAAGAAATGGCAACAGTGGATGATACATTTTCGAAGAAAATCATCTTCAGTGATGAGGCACATTTTCACCTTAGTTGACTTGTCAATAAGCAGAATTGCCGCATTTAGGCGAATGATAATCCAAGAGTGATTTTCAAAAAACCAATGCACCCACAAAGGGTGACTATTTGGTGCGGTTTATGAGCTGGCGGCATCATCGGGCCGTATTTTTTCCAAATGAGGCCGGTCAGGCAGTTACTGTGAATGGTGTTCGCTATCGTGAGAGGATAATGAACTTTTTAAGGCCCGAATTGGAAGATATGGATGTGGATGATATGTGGTTTCAACAGGACAGTGCCACTTGCTAACGAAACAATGGCTACTTTGCCCGACAAATTTAATGGCCGTGTTATCGATGTCAATTGGCCGCCAAGATCATGTGATTTGACACCGTTGGACTTCTTTCTTTGGGGTTATTAGAAAGAAAAGGTAAAAATCGATAAGCCAGCAACAATTCATGAGGTAAAGGATGATATAATTCCGAACATTAACGGCATAGAACCTCAATTATACCTCAGCGTCATCGATAATTTGTACCGCCGAGGTCGCCGTGGCTTTTTGGCAAATATTTTGTTCGATACATAATTGAACCATACCAATATTATCATATCAAAAACAAAATTACAATAATTTCCTAAATAATTTGTGTTGTATTCTTAATCAATTTCGGCCCTTAAAATTATTTTCATACATCGCCAGCAGAACGCTCCTGTTAAGTCAAGTGGCTTCCGAAATAGCAGATCGTTGAAACGTCTTATAGATTCTTATACACAAACAAAAAATAAATAAATTTCAATGAAACAATTTGTGATATTAATGAAACATTAATTCAATTCATTAATAAATTAAAAGTATTAATTAAATATATTTTGATATTAACAACATTTTCTGCAACAATGTTGCTGATATAAGTGAACAGTAAATGCACTTGATAACATTTTTCATTAAAACTGATTTTGTTTTGTATTATTGATAAAATTGAAAAAAAAAATTTTCGATAATTTTTTTTGAATACAAAAATCGCACATTTGATAAAAAAAAAATTTTGAATTTTGTGCAATGACGATTTTTTCGGTATTGATAACAAAGTTTGTAGGTATATGGAAAAGCAAACTTTTTTTAATGCCGATAAAAAATAATTTAATTTTTTTTTTATTGTGTGACTTTTATTTTTGTGGAGTATTTGACAATTTTTTGGTCCACATCTACTTCACAGATATAAATTTAAGCATTTGAAATCACTGATGCAGCGCAGTGATGCATTTCCGAACAGGCCCATAGTTATTGAATTTTTAGTCAACAACCAAGTTTATTGAGGCAATAAAAAATGTTCTTGCCAAAAAAATATCCTGCAATAAAATATTTACCGTCTTTGTTAAAATAAATTATTGGAAATGTTGAATAAATTAAACGAAATGTTTTATTTATTAATGATGATGTGCTAATTTCCCAATTTTTATTTTTAGATACATACACTAAAGTTCCTATGCGCATTTCGCTGGTTGCTTAGGCCAGATCATCAGGAATCCTTTTTTCAAAGACTATCTATCTATCTATATATATACATAAAAATGAAAAATGCTTGTCTGTAGGCTACTATGAAGGGTACCACCTCCCCTGCTCCTATCGAAAAAATAAAAAATAAGAAGCTGATTTTGTTTTCGGGGCTCACGTGATGTTAGTGCTAAAAAAACAAAACAGACAAACAGACAAACATTTTTAATTTTTATTTATCAAGATTTATGGTTCCCCCTGCACCTACCCCTTTTATTTTTATTTTGTTTGTCTGTTTGTTTGTTTGTTGGCTTATAGACTCCTAAACTACTAAACCGATTTTCTTGAAATTTTTACAGTAACATCACGTGAGCCGTAAAAATAAAATAGGCTACTTATTTTTTCGATAGGGGCAGGGGATTTGGTACCCCCTATAAGATGCCAATATTAAATATCGCATATCTTTAGAGCCGCTGCACGGATTTTGTTGAACTTTTAGTAGTAAGATCTTCTGAGCCCCAAAATTGAAATAAAATAGCACCGGGGTAAGTGGTACCCCCCATAGGACGCCAATGTTTAATATCGCATATCTTAAGAACTGGTATAGTGAAAATGTTGAAAATTGGTAGGTGTGACTCTAATAGAAAACTACACATTTGAAAATAAAAACTAAGGGGGAAGGCGCAGCTGGAGCAATGTCCCCATAGGATGTATATATTAAATACCGCGTAACTGAAAAACTATCTAAGCTAGAGTCTTCAAACGGAATTAAAGCCATTACTATAGTGAACTATAAATTTTTAAATAATAATCGGTGGGGTAGAAGAATGAAGAGCAGTACCTCCCATAGAACGAAATTATTAAATTCCGAATATAGGAAGAAAAATGTCTTCAAGCTTTATAGGATCCACTCTTACGGTAAACTACTCCTTTCAAAATAAAAATTAAGGGGTTAGGTGTAGGAGGAGAAATCAATAATATATAAGTTAAAAAGCGTATGAAATTTTGTGCCTTATAGACTTCTAAACTACAGAGCCGATCCACGACTGGCTTTTATTGTGACCCATAACTTTTAGGATTTTAGAACTTAGGTTTTTATCGACCGCATAAGAACTGTTGCATTATTATATCTTTACTTACACCTAAAGTGAACGATTATTGTAAAAAATAATTCATTTCATTTCTCTAACAGCCTGTCTGTTCATACCAAACACTCAATTTCTTATATAAGTATCAGGAAAAGCTCTTAAACTTGTCTATTAGGAAAATTATAAACTTGAATACTTAAAATTCAAACACTGCTTTAAGTACGAATTTTAAATCGCGAAATACTTAACTTATTCACGGGGATGCCAGATCAATTTGTGAGAAAATCGTCAGTTTCCTGAGAAAAAAAATCGTCTTTATCGTTTCGAAAAATCGTCAAAAAAAATAGGACAACTTAAAATTTAGTTTTTTTAAAAAATTTTTGTTCGATTTTTATAAAAAAAACATTCAAACAAAAACATAATTACTTCATACCCAGCTAGCATTTTTAATCGTGTAAGAGCTACTGGAACTCTCATGAAGAGCGTCTTGGAACGTCGATGACAGCATTTTTTTAATCGTAGAAGATTCCTTACACGGTAAAATCTGTAACACAAGTGAGATTATTCCATAGCAAAGCGAAAGACCTGGGTAAAGATAATCTAACGAGACTTTATTGTCAAGAATCGTATGATACTCATGTAGATAATCTCTTACAACTCGTGAAATGCTTGCCGAATAATTGCTGAAAATTGATGATTTATACAGAGAGCCGTAAATGGTTTATTCGATGATGGTTTGACAAAAGATAAACAAAGTGTAACATTGTTGTTTTTGTACTCTGAAAATAATCAAAGATTTTTCATAGACTTGCATATTACAGCCGTACATAAAAACAAGGCACGTATTTTCTGGTTTTTGAATAGAGCGCCCTGAACGCTTTGCAATTGGAAAAACCGATTTTCACAGCTCGTTTAGTAATGAAGTTTGCTGCTATTGTTAATTAATAAAGGCCATTTAGATATTTTTTGGTCAATCTATCGTTTTTATCTCTATTTTTATTTATAATTGGTCGGATTTACTAAACAAGAAAGCTATCACTTCTGTTCGTGACACAACGTTGGCATATCAGCGTAACGTTTCGCCTTCCACTCTTGTTAAGTTAGTGCTGTATAAATTCCCAAGATTAAACAACGAAATATTCAGGATATATAATGTTTTATTCAGACTTTTGAGACTCAAAAAATCGTCACTTTTTAGAAAAAATCATAAATCGTCAAATCTGGCAGCCCTGCTTATTTATATTAACCCTGAATTCGTACTTTTAATAATCCGGTTATGAGTTTGATTAACGTACAACTAGAATTAAACCAATCTAAAAATGCGCTTGGTTCAAGTATTATAAAGTTGATTTAATCCCGAATTCGTACTTGAAAGAAACCAAATGTGAAATTTCTAGGATTTTTTTTATTGAGATTGATTTACTTACCCGTTTAACACCTTACAAAATTTCAATTATAAAACACCAGCATCATTCGTGATATGGGTTTTAATTTACAAACTCAATGTCCATATATAACTGAAAATATTAACTAAACGAGAAGCAAGAGTTCATAATTTTACTTTTTAAACGTGAAAATAATGTGTTTTCGTCTTGTCCTGTTGTTTTTGTTGTTTCTACATACAACCAGCAAATTGTTTTCTACTTGTGAGGTGTTGTTGTAGTGCCTGCAACAAACTTTGACAAGTAAAATGAGATTTAAACGCTCACTTTGAAATTTTACTGTTTGAATGGCACTACTTATTTTAAGATATTCCGGGATTGATTTTCGAAAGTTATCTAATTACGGACTGTTAAAAGTACGTTCTAGTGTTATTCGTACTCGGATTTTTGAGTACGTCTGGTACTTAAATTAAGTTTAAAATGAATATTCTAAATACCAACAATTGCAAACTTATCCACTGATAATCTTATCAAGCTTTAAACATAATTTTCATCACCACCAACCAACACCACCACCTAAGTAAATAAAAATATCGAAGAAACTGTTCGTGTGTATGTACAAACAGTAAAACAAAAAGGCTCTTTCAAGTTATTTGATTAAGCTGTTAAAAGATGCTTGCTTCATGCAGCAAGCAACCAACATACAGCATAATACATACAACTCACATTAGTCTTCATCATCATTTGCATCTCGGAGCAGAAATAAAAAAAAATCATCTTAAGCCAAAGCCGAGCGATTATCACCGCAAAACAGCTGTAGGAAAATGCTCGAAAAAAATAATACAATCGATGATGCCTCTAAGTCTGGCATCGAAATGTGGTAAAACATGGCAAGAAACACATACACAGACACATTTATAGAAAAATAATAAAATCATGATGCCAACACTCACATTCACGTTACGATAAATATTTATAAATAAAATAAATAAAATATCTATGATGATCGTCATCGTGATAAAGCAAAACAAATAATGTACAATATGTGTACATCCGTAGTATCAATCCGAATTTATTATAAGAAAATTTTGGGAAAGTTTTTGTTTATTGCCTTTTCTTACAAAGTGTTTGGCTTTATAGCTCATGCATCATAATGCAAATAGTATGAACTTTTGGAAAACGTATGTGCAACATACAAGTACAAATGTTTTTCTTATTTGTAATGCATACCACACCTATTTGCACGTTTGCGTATTTAGCAAATCAACTACATCACCAAAAACAACAACAACAATAACAACAGTGAATACATAATAAAAAGCAAAACAAACCATATGAAATCTCTATCAGATAAACTACAGATAAGATGAGGAGTCCAAGAGTATCTTGTAAATATCGACATGTTTTTTTTCTTCTTTAATTTTTTATTCGTCTTGTGTCTCCAACTTGAACATTATGAAAATCTAGTTAAATAATTGACATTTGTCAAGTGTTGTTTTATTTGTATGCAAATGACTTGTACAATATATTGTATATTTTTTTCTCTTTCTCTAAACATTTGTGTTCAATTATTTGTTTATTTTAATATGGAGACATTTTCATTTTTATTTATAGTCCAAATAAAAGATTTTTAATGATAAATACGGATGCATTTGTGTAAAGGAATGAATTCTTTTAGAATGGTCTCATGGACTTGTGGAATTTTTACAAAGATATTTAAATTATTAATTTTTCTAACACTTTTATCAATACTTTTCGTTAATTATATCAACCCAATATAAAGCTCCACTTTGGGTATACACATGTATAATTAGAAAACACGGGGCTTTCCACAGATAGCGTATCACATCCCTAGAGGGAAGCGAACTGACACCAAAGTAGTCCCGTGATAGGTCTTTGGTGGTAGAGACCGGTTCCAATTCTAACACTTTATATGAATAAGACCTATCACTTTTACATGGGGCTGTCATTGGAGGGGGTCAATTGACACCATTTGACCAGTCACAGAACTAATCTCAATGAACGTACTTAGTGTCAGTTACTACAATGTAGTATTATTTCAATACAATGTAGTCGTTTTTCAATAAAACAAGTCCTAGAATTATATTTAAGAACCAAATTTTAAAAAGTACCAACAAATGTGTCATAGCACCGCTGAAGACTGTACTGGAATTCATTACTTTTTCTACCTTTTTGTTCTTCATAAACCAGTTAAGAGATTGGTTCTTCTTTCACTGGTCATGGGTCCTTTCTTTTTGTACTTGTTCCATTTTCACAAATCCCAGGACCAGTCTGTTGGACCAATTGACACAAATTTCCCGCAGGGATACACTTGGTTTTTGTCTTTAATAACTTGTATGGCATCTTTAAGGGTGAACACCTGTCATTTATTCCCACTTGGTCAAGAAACGAAACAATGTAAACAGCATAAAGTTCGAAAATAATGATTAAGATGCTTTACAAAATATCGGTTGTTGTCAAACTCATTGGGATCCACTTAAGAAGTTATTTTAACACGTTTGCAGACAGCAGCGCTTCTCCAGAGGAAAGGAAATTGGATACCACACAAGCGAAGAGACGTGACCATTTTGAATGGGCTAAAACTTCATAAAAAGAAGTTATTCTTGCATCAAAACCATTGCTATTGCTCTTTACTCGTCATTATTTCTTTTGGCATGGTCTTAATAACGAATTTGTTCTACTTTTCTTCTCGGTGTGTTTTTATGTTGTTGAAATTTTTTCAAAGGGTGGTTAAAGATAAATTAACGCCTCAATTAAGAGACAAACTTTCAAAAGCTGAGCCGCGAGACCGACCAAATTTTCCCTGAAATAATAGTACAGAAATACGATACTTATCTCTAAACCGAACTTGCAGGTATACCAACAGTTTAAGCGACTGTTATGAATTCGATTTTCTCATGGTGGATCTCAATTATATGGTGAGCTTATATATGCACTTGCCAAAGGCTCCTGTTAGTCTTCGGATAATTTTCACACACAGGTCGCAGTTCGAGAGCAGGAGCTATCTAACTTCCACTGCCATAGTCAATCCCAGCAGCTTCTGTTGAATACCAACAGCATCTAGGTACCACTCCACAGGGCGAACTTTTCCACAAGGGTGCAAAATCAGCCTTCTATGTGATTTCCTCTTCCCTACGATTTATGGTTTAACCCACAGCCACCACATGATCGCCGAAGGTATCCCTTCAAAGAAGAGTAAGGCTTTCGCAAAGACAATCTTAATGAAAGAAAGGATGCATTTTCCGCAAGAAGCATACTAACGGAGGCCTCAACAAAAAGGCAGACCGGTGCCTGCGCTCACCGGCAGCTACTGGCTACCGAGGCACCAGAAAAGGAAGAACTCAGGTGTTACTTTGAACACTTTGAATCTTCTGGGCCACAAAGAACCCTGTCATTTGGATGTTTGGCGACTACCAGGTTGATTGCACCTGTTATTTGCCCCAGTGGATGTAACACCAAGAGGTCTGACGCCCCATTGAATGGCATCATATTCTCCGGCGGAAATCAAAGAGACCGTTGGTGCCGTGCTATTGAACTTTCAAGGGCAAGCAGTTTTAAGCCAAAGACAAGCTTGGGTTTCAATTGCCTTGAAAGATATAAAGTTTGGTTAAATTTTAATGGCCGATGTTGAATGTGAACCACACTTGAACCTCAAGTTTTTTTTTGCTAATTTTGCTATGAAATTGTAGCAATGCCTTATGCGAATGTGACATGGCATCATAGTGCTGCCAATAAATTTTTTTTTAAAAAACACCAAAATTGAAGATGATGTCGCTTAAGCTATTATTGCGGCAAGGGCTCGATATGGTAGTTTTAGAATATGATTGTCCTAGCAAAAACTTTACTTACAATCCTACTTCTAATGACTTCCTGAATTCATTACTTTGTAGCTTTATTCGTCACTTTTTGGATTATCAGTTATATATTAAATAATAACTTTGTTATTATATCTTAAATAAGTTATAATTATACATTATAAAAAAATTTAATATAATGATGTAGATAAGCTATTATTATACAATTTTAAATAATTATTTAAATCAATTTGTAGTATATTTCGTTAATATTTATTAGACATTCGGTAATACTACATTTTTTTAACAATAATTTTGATGTGAAATTCATGAAAGATCCGAAAATCAATCAAATGTATGAAACGATATACATAAATATATTCCAAAAAAAAACCCCCACAGTATATTTTTGTTATTAGAACAGTAGTAGTTATATTGATCAAATGTAAACGATGTTTTTTGAACAACATAACATTTAAATTACACACATTTCTATTACAGTGTTAGAGCAATAAATGATTTTGTGCAGTCAACACACTCTTTCTTAAATGTGTTCTTACATTTCGAAAAATTTATTATTGTGTACACTTTCATGCATATAAGCAGGGCTGCCAGAAATTTTCAGCAAAAAATCTTAATTTCACCAAAAAAAAATCTTATTTTTGAAGAAAAAATCTCATTTTCGGAAAAAAGTAGTTTTTTTTATTATAAATAATAAAAACAATTCATATTTTATTTAATACATAAAATAAACAAAAAAAAAACATTACAAAAAATTTAATTTCTTATACTAAATTGTATTATTTAGTTTAAAACATTTAAATGGGAACAAATAAGGTTTTTTTAATTGAACCTAACCTTCGTCTAGACAAAACAAAAAGTCTTGTTTTTGGGGAAAAAATCTTAAAATCTTTTTTCGGTTAAAAAATCTTAAAAAATAAGGTAAAATCTTACTTCTGGCAGCGCTGCATATAAGAGCAATCGTATTAAGTGTGTTTTAACCTTTTTGAATTAATTTGCAATAACTTATTTTTGTTCTCTGTTTGTAACTATATATTTTTATAAAACTTTTAAGTATACAAAAACATACTAGTTTTTAGGTTATAATTGGCCAAATTATAAGGGATTACTTTTGGGAAGAGAAGCTATAGAACTCAGGGACTTATGGTAGCAAAAATAAGTACCTAAAACATCGTTTGCATTGTTTGTAATACAATTTAGACAATGGAGTTCAAAAAGTCGCTTAGCTTGTCTTTTGTTTCAAAATGACTGGCATCGTCGACAAATCTCCTCAACGCATCACAAAAGATTTAAATAAAAACACAAAAGATTTAGTAAATAAAAATATGGTGCGTTTATTTTGTGATCCATTCAGGTTGATATCTTCCATCATTTTGTTGAAATCAGAAACTATGGCATTGCAGTTTCATTTATAAAGATTCAGGCAGACAGTAAATCAAACATTTTATTCTCACCCGAAATTCGTAAAAATTAATTGGATTTTCATTTACATACATATTTTTTATAAATTGCTTAAATTCTAAGGATTTTTTCATTTAAGGTTGAGATCCTGTCTTGCCAAACGGTTCAACTTTAAGCTTCTCACATTACGCGTCATTATTCATTTCAGTTGAAAGTTTTTTGTTGATTTCATTCAAAAGCTTTTATTAAAGTCGACCAATTTGGAAAGAAATTGCCGAGTATTCCCATCTGAAAATTTCAGGGAATTTTTCTTGAAAATTTCCCGTTTTTTCTCCTAAATAAAACTCTAGGCCTGAATTCAATAAAGAACATCATGAAGAGGTTAAAATCGATCATAATTGATAAAAATACAGGTCTGCGATGACCAAGTTTTTTACATAATGTCGTATAAAACATGCGCATGATTAAAAATATAAACTTTGTTTAAATGTACAACGTCACATTTACCAGGTACCGGTACATTTGTGTTTATCGATATAGACATCTATTTTAAGCGCCACCTAGACTTATAGTGGATCATTAATATAAAAATTTTATCGTTTTCACCAATTGCAAAGCAATAATGGACGGTTATCGGATTAAAACTAAAAATTTTATAGTAAATAGAAAAGAAATTATAATTTTTCCAAATTGAGCATCTTTAATCAGTTTCACACTTAAATATAAATGTATGCTCGGCAGACCTGTGTTGTCCATGAATAAGTTTAGAAATCTTCCAGAATATATTAATATAATGTAGTTTTTGGTACGGAATGACCCA
This sequence comes from Pollenia labialis, assembly GCA_949318255.1. Lineage (NCBI taxonomy): Eukaryota > Metazoa > Arthropoda > Insecta > Diptera > Polleniidae > Pollenia > Pollenia labialis. The sequence goes on from OX439139.1 coordinate 128,469,240, forward strand.
TTGTGGAATGTGTGATAAAAATTAATTACACTATGTTTTAAGCATTTTATCTTCGGCACTTGGCTTTAGTGACATTTTATGGAAATTAATTTAGTTCCTTTCAAGCTCTGTAAATGGTTTTTTTGTGATTTTTTGTGCATTAAAAAATCAATATTATTTTTGCTTGATTTAGTTTATTTTAATTTTCAAAGAGTTATCACTTGAATGGTGGCAACAAAACAACTTAATAAATTAATTTCTCATTGAATACTTTCCCATTAGGAAACAAAATTGTTTTCTTTTATTGATATTTGTTGTGGTTTTTTTCAACAGTATCTTAGGTTTTGTTCACATAATAGAAAATAAACTCCCACTGTGACCGTTGATTTGTTATTATGGTTTCATAAATTTGTTTTGATTTTAGATTATGTGTTATTTTACTAAAAAAGTTAAAGAAATATAAATAAATCTCCTAGAAAAACTGTATTGATTCAAAAGACTTGTACACCCAGAGAAAAAACATGTTATATATGGTCACCTCCAACAAAACTATTTTTAAGAATATTTTAAACATATTATGTTTCATTTAACAATATTATTGTCACCGACCACCATATTATGGTTAAATTATTTATCTATCAAGAAACCACAACCATATTATGGTTGAGAAAATTTAATTCCGGAAAACTTCGATAACTTCATTATAAGAATCTGCGATAAATGAAACGCTATTTATACCCACACCACCAAAGGGGAGTGGGTCCTGGATCTACCTTTTTGAATACCAATTTACTCATAAGCCTTTTTGAAGCGATCAAACGGTGACCTTCCGGCTGGTTGGTTGTCCATGTAAATTTTGTACGCAAAGTGCAGGTCGAAATTTTAAAGAAAATTTTTTAAAATTTGGTGTGTGAAAATGAAGTTTCGAGTAAAACTCATTTCATCTTATTCTACACCCTTTTAGGTACCAGAATCCACTCTCAAGTCCCAACCCGTTTTTTGATTCACTTGGCCCCTTTTCTCGGAGAAGGTCATACATACATTTTAACTGTAATAAGCACCAAGCAAATTAAGAATGGTAAAAATGGTTTCATAATTTTACACAAACCCCACAAAAGCTTCTTTCTGGAAAAGGGTCTTTGTGGCCACAAACCACATTATTATGTTGGTATTTAAATGAAATTTGGTTCAAGCATATTTTATCTTAATTACTGATGGAATTTCATTGGCTGTCTATATTTTACCATACATGTCATACAAATACCACTTCCGAGAATTATTAAACTTCCTTATAAATGTTGGAATGGAAGGCAGAAGTTGGCGACAATAACTTTTACTAAAGCTTTTGTGGCCTAGCAATGTTGGGCTCCATTTAAACCCCTCCCTAAAATCACTTACAGGCTGTTATATGAGTTTCAGCTCATAAAACATAATTGATTTGGCGGGTCCATGACTGCCCATGTGTACCAAATGGGGTTCACTGTTGAAAATGTGCCCCTTAATACTGTAGCTGAGTTACTCTTCTTCTTAGTTAGTGAAAGAAATGTCAAAAATAGCTTACGGCTTTAAACGTAGTGACCATCTAAAGCAAAAATTAAAATAAAATGTTGTATTTTTATAGTTGTACTTGTTGGAGTATGGACGCTTAGAATTGGTTTGGAAAATTAGATTTTTATTTTTTCCTAAATTCATTTGATGAGCCAGATCCACAATAATAAGATTTTGTTTAAACTTAAAAACAATACCAAAGATATTAAAACAAAATTTCGAAAAAAATTATTTAAACAATTTGCATTTTTCAATTGCTTCTTTTTGCTGAACAGGTCATTAATTATAAAACATTTGTATGAGGCTAGTTTAATTTAGTTACTGATTCTTCTAAATTTCAATTTAGACTTCAGCGACCTAAATCTTGTATAACAGAACACATAAAGTTTTATTCGGAATTGTCAAATGTACTCTGTACACAGTGTTTATATTGGCATACAGATAGCCAGCCTACTTGCCGGACAGACGCTCGGACATGATTCTAGCTGGCTAACAAAATGATCCTGAACCGATTTTTTAGACGTTACAAACTAATAATTATACTATACACCCCCCCTCCCATTGGGGTGCAGAGCATAATTATATATTTTCAGGCAGAATCTTAAATAATTGTTAACAGTTTTCTTAATGCGAAATTTGCGGAATTTCAAGGGAATTAAAAAATAAATAACTTTCCCTCTCCCTGAGAACGAGAACAGCCCTTAATTGCCGCTCATTTCCAAACGAGATGGCTAAGCAGTTTAATATCAGGATCATAGGTGTACTATGTCACGGGAATATACTGGGGCACATTAGGGCGGACGAGACTTGGCACTTGCGTTCCACTTGATTTGGATGGTATTGGGGTGCCTCGGCTCTTTAACAAACTCCAAATCGCAAATGACGAAAGGCCCCGAACACTGGATGCTGGATTACCAATAAAGGGAGTTTCATTTTTGGTAGGCGATGTCACGGGGCACTGTTTTATAGGCAGGTATATGCAGATTCTGGGAGCAGGTTACTATGATAACTGTCGCATCTGCGATGACGAAAATGAGGAGGAGGACGAAGAAGATCTTCTCCGCCACTGGCAATAAGCCGAAACAGAATCCGCCACCTTTGATGGATTGTATAATTCCTCTGGCGTTGAACTGCAGCAGATTTTAGGTTTCATTAGTAGTTTGGGTTGGTTTTACGGCTGGGGTTCTGTTAAGTAGAACTCCATGGTATTACAATGAATCATTGGGTATAAGCGTGCAGGATAGGTACTGGCCGCCATTTATAGCTAACCTAAATAAATAATTCATGTGGAAATAGAAAAAAGTGTGGGAAATTAAAAATCCTAGTTAAAATATCATTAACGTCCCGTTGAGTTTTGATTAGAGTGACGTTAACAAAAATAATTCTTTTGTTGTTGTCAGGTTGAGATTGGTGGTCTTGAAGGCAGAAAGAAAAATTGTTTAGCGCAGTTGGTTTTTCATATACAAACGCCTTTTTTAATATCGATTATTTTTTAATGTTCAAAAATTATATAATTTTTAGATAATTTTATATGCACTTAATTGTGCTTTGTTTTGAAATTTTACAAAATAGCAACTAAGTGAAAGTTTATAAAGTATTTCAAATGACTGTGTAAAAAATTCCAGTTCAGCTTAGAAACACAAATATTGAAAAACAAAAGTGTAGTTAATGTGATGCTATACGTAGACCGTGTTGTAAGAATATCTCAATTTAATTTATTTGGATTTGTTTTATGGCCAATTTTTAGGATTGATATTAAAACACATTTATATTTAAAATCGTTTTAAATACAAAATTTTCTTCTCCACTAAACACTTAAATAAAACTTAATTCACCGATGTAGTACATTTAAATTTAACTTAAGTTTCCATTGGAATAACTTAGCAAAGTGTCCTCAATATGACAACAATACACAAAACACAGGCAAAGCACCCTGCAAATATTATTGGACCACCTGATCCAATTTGATTAAATGGACTACTCCATGGACTGGTCCGATGTAATGCAAGCATGGAGATTTAAATTCTATCCTGAAAATTGGGCATTAGTATATCCAAACCTTAATTTCATTAAATGCATGTAACTCTAAAGTAAACAATTTTATGTGACAATTAAAATTCATGGCAAATTCCAAAATAGAGTATATTTTCCTAAAACAACATTTTTCCAACGCACTTAAAAAAAAGCAATTCTAATATTATTTATTGTGTTGCACATATTTTTCTAAAATTTATTCATTGTTAAGTTGTTTTGACCATAAGTGTGACATTGTTTCTTTTTGGCGTTTTAGAACAATACCAAATATAAGTTTACAACATTTCATTTGGTTTGGCGTAATAATCTAAACAAATGTGAGAATTACACAATACCAGAACAGTTTTTATGGTAAAAAAATTCAAGTCATAATAAAACTGTTGTAAAATAATGTGTCGAAAAGTTAAACTTTGATTTAGAATAACTTGAAAAGGCACCCTATAGCTGAAGCTAGTGTGACTTTTTTAGGCCAACAACGATTCAATATAATTTTTGATACCTTATTAAATTATTATTTTATTAAATTAACGTTTTGGGCTTTTATCTATCTTGTTTCGTATATTACTTAATTGTTTAAAAACATCAGAACAAGCCTTGTTTGATCCAGCTTTTAGTTCAGGGGGAGGGGGACACTTGCTTGAAATTTAGTCGGGACAGCTCCTAAGACAATTTATGATTTAAAGCTGGGATCACACGATTGCCGCAAATGCACCAATATGAAACAATTTTTATTGTGCTTTATTGACGCACAATAATGCAATTGCACCAATCAAATATTCTGAAATCACACGATTTCCCTGTTTTGAACAAATTTAATTGCCACTGGTTGGTACAAACCGAAATGTTAACAACAATTGCGACAGCACATTCACACGATTGTTCTTCTGTTGTGGTAGTTTTTTTTATTTGTTTGAAAGTTCTTGTTGGTTTGTTCATTAAAAAAATATTAAATTTGTATCATATACTTATGGTGTTTTCTTTTCTACAAAAAAATGTGAAAAATTATTTAAAAAATGGAATTTTGTGTTCGTTTTTTTTAAATGTTTTGCTCTCTTAAAGGAAAGCATGTTTTATTCTAAAACATTAACCATTACTTATGGCATAAGACATTGCACTTTCCACCCCGAATAAATCGAGAGTGTTCTTTGTGCCCTGTAAAAAAGGTGATATATGATGTTGATATATGGGGCTTATATATGGGTTTTTTTTTTATTACGGCGACGATTGCCTCAAAGAGCAACAACGCTACGCGAAAATTGCAAAAAATCGAAAAAGTTTGCAAAAATAGCGAAAAATTGCGAAAGTTTTTATTATTTCAAACGAGCCATTAAATTGATAAAAAGTTCTTTAAACTGTAAGGAATGGAAAAAATTCGGTAAAAATGTTGTAACAGCGGCATAATAGCAATGTCTAATATGTTTTAAAAATCGTTAAAGCTGTAAAGAATCACAACCTTCATATCTTGTGTTTTGTTCTTTTCAACTATCAAATAGCATTATTACAGGGCTGGCAAGACATTATATAAATGCACCTTTTTAGAAGGCGATATTTGTTGTGTAGAAAAGAAAACACCATTAAACAAATTTTTGTTGAATAGTTTTATTCAATTTTTTTTAAGAAATTTCAAAAATTAAAAGCCTGTTCAACAATTTCGTATGTTAAAGTTCGCATAGAAATGTCGTTAATAAAAATATTCGCACTGAACAGCTAAATATGCTTGTGAACATACATACATATTCTGTTAATAGCAATAATTAAAAAAATGTAAATGCATAATTAATAAATACATATTTGATTTCATTACATACCAAAAGAAACACAAAGGAAATTTATTAAAAAAATTAAATTAAAAAATATTTTGTTAGTTTTATTGTCGCGCGGTTGGTTAGCAAGCAGTCACACGCTTGCCGCACCAAGGTTGCATTTGATTGGTAAAAGTAAGCACAATATTGTTCTCGATTGGTACATGAGCCATTTGGTTGTGCCGTCACACGATTTGGTATTAAAAAGTGTGAAAATTGGTGCATTGCGGCAATCGTGTGATCCTAGCTTAAGAATAGCAGTGCTTCGCTAGCAAAAGGAGGATCATGATCCCCATGACTCCTCCCCGATGACTACTGGCTTGGTTGTAGGTTAAGGTCTAATTTAGACCATGTTTTAACAATAAAATACCCACCAAATACCAATCATCGTATCCACTTTAAGTTTCTCTTATTTTCGGATTAATTGATCAGCTGAAAACCATTTTCGTGATACAAAATCAGTGCTTATCGCTACTTTCTACTACCAATATTAAAAATTTGAAAGTTTGTATATTTGTATATTTGGATATTTGGATGTTTGTTAGTTTATAGCTCAATCACGCGAAAACCACCTGAGTGATTTTGATAAAATTTGCCAGACGGATAGCTTATTGCGCCGAGAGAAATTGGAAAAATATTGTGTTTTTTTTTCTGCTAAATTTGTTTGCTGATTCCATATGATCAGGATTAAAATATTAGGAACCTTTTAAGGGATAAAATTAGTTATTTTTAAGGGGCAAAAACGGATAAAATTGGTACCATTTATTTTTTCGATACATTTGATATACGTACACATTAAAGCCCACACTAACATACAGTGTGCTTTCTGGTGACCTTAAATGAGAAAAAGCTGCCTGGTACTCTTTTACCTCTGGTAATTTTTCGCTTTTCGAAAAAATTTGGTAAAGCGTAGCATATGGCCCAGATTAATTTATATGATGAAAAACGGAAAATTGGCTACTTTTTCTCTTTTGGTCCGGTGGCTTGAATATACGTTTTTAGTGAGCGGTTGCTCATGGCTATGGAGTGCTCAAAACTTTTATGTATGTGTTGGCGAAAAATAACAATTCCTTTAATGTGGTGTATTGAAAAATTGTAACATTAAATAAGTATGTTTAGATTTAGAAAACTACATAAAATGTCCGTAAATTGTTTACAAGATAAACCGTTTTCTTTAAATTTAGCTCTAATTTTCAAGTGAACGAAGCCACAGGAAAAAGCTTGTGGATATATAAAAATTCCACTATAAAATATCTTCTGATATTTTATGTAAAAAACAAATCAAGCAAAACTTGAACTACATATAAAGAATATTAAAAAAGTCCGATTCGAATCATTTAAACAATTCGAGAAACGAAAATGCCAGATTTGGATTTAATGGTTTATAAATATAAATAAATAGTTGTTGATAGTGTGTTATTGCTTAATGCATGGAAACGTCTTGCAAAGGATTTGCCATAACTGCTCCTTTCAGATGAATCAACCTATGAGCTCTGAAGTAATAGTGTGTCTAGATTTTAGTAGCTCATAAGACAAAAAATCTTTTTGATTTCACCAAACAAAGAGCATTACTTGTAGACAATGGGTATTTTGCTTTTGAATCAATTTTGCAACCAAAACCCTCTTCGAAAAATAACACGGTCAGAAAACTGTTCACGCAAAAAGCGATGGTATCGTTATTTGTGTAAAACGTAGTGCCATCTTCTTATAAATAAACATCGTCTACATCAGTATCTTCTAATTACGGTCCTATAGTCGACAATGTGCGAATTTATGATGGAACTTTTAAAGAAAATAATAAGGCCCTACAAGCATGGCATTGGCGTCCATTAAGCTGACATTGTTATTTCATACCAATTAAATAAACATCCGATGATTTCGCTAATTTTCGGCCATGCAGCCGGTTTTACAATTTAATAACCATCCAATGATTTCGCTAAAAAAATACTCGATTTTCTACATATCAAAATGAAAACTATTACTGAAGGAATCTATATTTTATTGCTATGTTTTTCATCATACACTTTTTTTTAAAAAAATGTCGAATTTATTTCTCAAACAAAAAAAAAACTATTTTCATTAATCAACTTTTATTATTTTTCTCCTACAACCCACAATTTTTTAATGAATACCGTAGGGCATTCCACAACAATGTTGCCAAACACAATTCCACAAAAACGTTACAAATGCATGCGGACAAAGAAAAAATATCAAATGCTTTCCTACAAAGATTTGCAAAGAAACTCATAAATAACCATTAAACGAAAAAAGTAGTAAAAAATTTAATTCATAAATTTTTTGTTTGTTTTTTTTTTGTAGATTTTTGCCACAAATAAAAAATTGTAATAAAATAAATATCAACTGTAGATGTTTGAGAGGGAGTGCAAAATGGCTGAAAAGCGCTTCAACAAAATACAAAACAAGCCATCATATACATATGTACATATACAATGAACGGCAATATGATTATAATGATGTTGAAAACAACAAATAAATAGAGTTAAACATGCATAAACATGACGCCATTTAGTCTGGTGATGATGTGGTGTGACTCGTGTGATCATACCCACTAAGTGTTGGAAGAAAAATTAAAAAAAAACAATAGATTTACTAAATAAGATATAAACTGAAATACACAGAAAAAATAGAAAATCGACTTCAATTAAACAATTCGTTCAGACAATTAATTATTTAACTAATTTTGCCCCTGCAAAGGAATTGATCATATCAATTAACGGATTTGTATTTTCGAGTCATGGGACACAAATTTAGTCAATTAAAAAATTAATTGTATTAACAAAAAATACACCACATATACACAAACATTTAATTTTATGGGTTTTGATTAAAAAAATTAATTGCAGCAAACAAAAAATTAATTGAATAATTAATGTACACCAATTAATTATATAATTGAATAATTTTTTGCAAAAATTTTTTCTGTGTATGTGAGATAATTTTACAGAAACAAGTTTTCAAATATAAGGCAGACAGCTTTTTTCACGATGCCAATTTAGTAGCATTTAGAGTTTGCTTTATTAAAGAAGAAAATAACTTCAGGTCCAATTATAATATGCTTAAGTTGGCTTCAGCAACTGTGCGAATACATGTAAACCACATGAGTCCAACCAAATTGAACTTAAGGAAAATTTTTGTTAAGTTCAAAGAATCTGTCATTTGCTTAAGCAAAGTGTGAAACAGATCGCACTTTCCGTACGGAATCAAATGTTGTTTGATTTTGTTTTGGTTTTTTTAAATGCATTTGAGAAACTTTTTGCTATTTTTGACAGAAGTTTAAGCAAGCTTATGCATATTATAGTTGGGCCTTTAGGAATTCAAAGTCAAAATTTACCTACTGCTTCAATAGGTAATTTTAAAATTAACAGAATACACCCTTCGGCCATTCTAAGCCAAGTTTTTCTTATCCAGCCTTTTTTCAACCACTTCTTCAAACATTTATGGTCGGTTTTTTTGCAATGTGCTGGCCATTGTTATCTTCTAGGTAGTTTAAAGTGACTGGTTAGTTTATATAACCAATTGAATTTAATTATCTGTAACGGAACTTCAGTTCGGAGACAGAGATGGTATTATTCGGAAACGGGCCTACCTATTAGTTCGGTCGTGCTCGTCGTTGGGGGGTTTGTTATGTTTCCAGTTAAATGTAAAATCAAATTTAATCGTTTCTAAAATATTATAAAATTTAGGTTGCAAAATTAAAACAACTAAAGTGAATCATAAAGAAATTTAGATAAATATATGGTTTGATGATGTACGTGTAGCCAAAGATGTAATATGCCACACAGATCTAAGCATACCCTCCATGCTGATATATATATACAAATATTCTGTTTTTTAGCCCTAAGCAAAAATAAAATACAAACAAAAATCACCCTACATGATCCATGACTAAACTTCACTTTTCAAAATTAAAAAATTAAGATTTCATGTTTGAATTAAAACAATTTATGTTACACGAATAGCAACAAATAATAAAACTGTAAATTTTATTTGGTCACAAATTAAAATTTACCAAATTATTATTAAAGTTAAAAAACCGTAAATTTTTATTGTACACGACATGTATTTGTCATCTGACATGTCAAATATCCCACTGCAAAATACGTACATGTCGTGTGTGACCTTTTTAACTTTGCTTCTGTAAAAGTCAGACGCAAAGTCATCTGACAAAATTTCAATTAGAGCGTGCTCTATTTTCTTCTGACAAACCACCTGACATCAGAAATCTATGCCGGGAAGAAACCGGCAGCGGCGTCCACTATTGACGGAATCATTAGCCGGCTGAAGTTAATTTGTTACAATACCGAGATATGTTAGATCATCTTACCATTGAAAAGAATTTATGTGAATATATATATAAAAACAGTTTTATTATAAAATCCTAAATTGGTATCTTTTAATTAAAAGAAAAAAATGTTTAGATGGCTAAGCTATTTTACGGCGCAAATAAAAAATTTCATGGCGGCAGCAAACTGTTTTAAAACCGAGCACTACTTTGGTTTCTGCAATAACAATGCGAAAATAAACAGAGACAATGTCAGAAGCAAATTACATGTACGTTTGTGACCGAATATTATAAACCTTATGTAAAACAGCGATTTTGACAGACATGCACAACCACATGTGACTTGAAAATTTGACATGTCAGATGACAAAAACATGTCGTCTATATGCTTCTTTACGGTTCACAACTCAACTCATTTGAATTGTAATGAAGACAACTGGTTGTGATCAGTTGTAATTTTTGTTATGTTTTTGTTCACCGCAATATAGCAATCTTGTAATGCCGTGTTCAGATATGCAATAAACGACATTATTGAGCTCAATTATCCATATAAAATTGCAATTTAGTTATTGCTCAATTAATAAGAAATTGTTATAAATATTGAGTAAAATTAAAATGCGACACTGTAACAAGTATGTTTATTAAGCAAAACACAACTTACTAAACAGTGTTTTGACATTTGGAAACTGAAATTACAACAAAACAAATGCCCATCCATTTGGCCGTCGCAAAAGCCAGGTGTTTATTCCTTAAAGATGTCAAAACTTGTTTACATTTTGCTTATAGATGTACATTTTTGTTTACGTTGAATGTTGTATGTAGTAGTAATATAAATTGAATAAGCTAAATTGTGTATGTGTGAACAGAATGATAATTATGTCAATTAACCGAATATTGACTCAATAAAAAAGGTATATCTGAACACGGTATAAACCATAATACAAAAATTAAGAAATTACAACTCAACTAGCAATCAGTAACTGTAACAACGATGATTAGGATTATATTGATTTAAAATTGTGAAGAAGGTAAGGTGAAGGCAAAAGAAAAATCAATCCATCCGTACTCAAATCAATCCGAAGTTGTATTAATAGTACGGTAAGTACACATTTTAGAAGAACGGATTTTCAATCGCTTATCCATTTTAAGTAAGTAAAAATAAGGTTGAATCAATCTCAAAATCCGCTTGTTTCAAGTATTATAATTAATAAAGTTGATTTAATCTCAAATTCGTGCTTGAAAAAAACCAAAAAAAGAAATTATAAAGAGAAAATTATTAGGATTGTTTTAGATACCTGTTTTACACCGTACAGAAGTACCGGCATCATTCCCGACATGATTTTTACTCTAAAAACTTAATGTACATTTATAACTGTAAATATAAACTAAATGAGAAGCAAGAGTTCTCAATTTTACTTTTTAAACATGAAAATAATGTGTTTTCGCCTTGTTCTGTTGTTTTTGTTTGTGTCGTGTTATTGTAGTGTCTGCAACAAACTTTGATAAATAGAATGTCATTAAAACGCTCGTTGATAACCATAAAACCAAATTCAAATAAAAAGAAGTTTGTAATTATCAACTTATAGCGTTTGCTGTTGAAGATAATGATCTAGCCAACATCGCTCTCAAAGACAATGCTTAAAATTAACACCAGTCACTTTTTCGACATGCATTTTACCCTCTTGGATCTCAAGGAGATTAGCATGGTCGCGAGTTCGATAATTTTATTTGCTGTTAACCGCTATATCTATCCATTCTGATTTGGCAAAACAAACTGAACAAATAACAACCAGATGTGGCTTTTAGAATGCAAAAGCTATAAACTGTGAAAGTTTTAAAGGCCCTATCGAAAGACCCTGTGTTATGTTTTCAATTAATAAATCCTAGTATAGGCAATAATAACAAGACAGCAAACAGCGGCACCAAAACTTATAAATAAACAATTGTGTAAAAATATAAAAACCAGTTCAAAACATGTGGTAACACCTTTCAGCAATTATAGCTCTATAAAATACATAAATTTGCTAGGAGGTCTTATTTCTTTCTTCTCTTCTAAAACAAAAACTAACAGACTCCAACACGTACAGAAATGTTGTGTATTTCTTTATTCAGTTACCTGAATTATAGTTTTATTTATCATTTGTTATGTGCCAACACCTTTATTTTATTTTTAGTTTTAGCTGTTTTCCATTTCGGTAGAAGTGTTAGAGTGAAATTTGTTTTGTTGCATGCTGCCTTGTTGCATTTATGGCATTTGTTGTTGTCGCCGGGGTAAAAGTCTATTTGTGGTGATTTACTTAATACGTTTGTGTTGCTTATTATTTTGCCTATTCGTAAAAGGTTTTAATTTTTTTTTTCTTTTTGAAGCAAAGACTTCCTTCAAGCCAAATTTCGAAAAAATATATGCTAAATGAGGTAATAAAGTATATTTTCGTGTTTAAATAGAAATATATTAGATGCATTTTTCGGTGAAATGAAAACAAAATTAATTTGTTGCCCTTAAGGTTTGAAGATTTTTTTTTTATTTTGAATTGTGTTTAAAGCCATTGTCTTCATTAGTAAAAATTGTTGCTAATGGTTGTTAAGTGAATTGCAGAATGTTTTCGATATAAAGTAAAAGTTGGTTGGAGTGGCGTGATTGAAAATGTTTTTTCTTCAAGATTATTAAGAAGATGACTCTAAAATCACAATATAAAAAATTTAAAAAAAATATACACATTTTCCGAGAATGATGTAGCTTTTTAAGTTCCTGCTTTAATCCCATACAATTACTTCTAAAAAGTTAAGAGTGTTTGATACAAGCAGAATTTTTCACTCAGGCCTGGAACAGAATAAAGAAGTTGTAGTAGTAGCTGAAACTGACGAATGCTTTGTAGCGCGACAAAGTTCAAAAATTTAAATTTTGTACTTCAACTGCAACGATTACTACAACGTCATATTCTGTACTTTGAAACTTCCGTTTTTAACTTTAGCCAGCTTGCAGCAGTTTTAATTAAATGTTTTCTTATATCAAGAAAATGTTATTAATATCAAAAAATATTTAATACTGATATACTGATACAAATTTATTTAATTCTTTAATCAATGTCGCTAATTTCTTAATTGAACACCATTCTTATTTTTTCTGTGTAGGTATTTGGTTATGCTTCGTTATGTAGTTTGTATGCTCAATTCATTTAAAATGGAGACTAATACTATGTTCACACTTGGGTTTTTAAACGCGTTTAAGCACCTCGATAGTAATAAAGCTCTAATCACATCAAAATCAAGATGATTAACCATAGATACATTGAAGTGATTTTTTGAACCACTTCAAATTGCCATGATTACAACTAAATCATTTCATTTATTACATAGAATCATCTGAACATACATCAAACTAACTGTTACTACGTTTATACGCACCACTTATTCGCAAATAAAAATATTGCAAGTAAAGAAAATTGCCGCATAAACAGTGATTTAAATTTTTATTTGCGAATAGGTAACTCACGAAAACAAATCCTGATTAACGACACTATTTGCAAATAAGATTTAAAGCATTGCCACACTTTTACCCGTTTTACGTTTTTATTTCGATGTGGCACATTCATACGACAACAAAAGTAAAATTAATTAAAAATTGTGGAAATAAAATTCACAAATACAGAACAATTTTTAATTGTTTCATTATTCATTAAAAAAATAAAAAGTTTTTATTCATACAGTGCTACCAAATGCATAAATTTTCGATCCGGCAACACATAAAAATAAGAATTTTCTGTAACAAAAAAGCACATATAAACAGTAAGTTAGTAAATCGCAAATAATTTTTATTTGCGAATAGTCTACGTATAAACGTAGTATGTGATGTTCATCATAAATACGTTAAATATAATCTTTTGCTGACTCTATTAAAGTATTTTTATCCAATTTTAATATTTTTAAGAAATATAAATGTATTTGTTGATTTGTTGATTTACTCAACTGTCATCTTAATCATCTCTAATGCAATCACCCCTATCGTGAATAATTTTTCCCTCGTAATTTTTCCACCTTTCACACATTTTGGATCATGAAAAACTCCCATGAACAAAAGGTAATTCAAAGGGGAATAATAACGTGAAAGAATGTTCACGGGAAAAAATTCCCGTTATTTGTTCACATTTACCTTAGATTTTCTCACTTTATTTTTGCTGGGGAACAGAACATGTATGTAAGTAGTTCCTCCTATAAATCGAATATAGAGGGCTAGATTCGTTAAAAAGGAACAAACCGATATACTGTGAAGCTTTGGTGACAGAATTTTGGAAAATATTTTACTACATAAAATTTAAAAAGTGCAAAAATCTAACGTTTTAATCAAACTATACATCCAATACTAAATATTTTGCTTGATTATTTTAACTTTTCTTTAAAATATATACGTGTATGTTTTTGAACAAAATTTCATTCATTTTTAATATTTTTTAATCTTTTTTCTTATTTTAACATTCACTGGAACTGATAGCGTGAAAAATTTTTCACATGAGATTCATGATTGCTTTTTTCCTTTCGAGGGGAATGAAAATTTCATGGGAACAAAAATTCCACTTGTTATTCACGATATAGGTGAATGTGAATGGCTTTGATTAGCTAAAGCAATATTTTGCGTAAACGCGTTTAAAACCTCAAGTGTGAACATAATATAAAATGCCATACATTTTGTAGACTTGGCAACTCTTTTTTTGCTCTCAGTTCATATAATTGTACTCCGCTCAGAAAAGTTAGCTTATTGTATTATTTTGTGATGGTGATCATTTTTGGCTGAAGGAACAATTGAATTAGAAATATTTTCAGTAAAGAAAATTTATAAAATCTCTGTTTGGTGCGGTAAAATCGTTGGTCTTGATCAGCCATAAAAAAGCGATTATTAATTTATACTGATTTAATGCGTAGTACCCACTTCATGTGGTCATATTAGATGGATTTTTTTTATCACTGCCCAGCAAAAATTATAAAGATTTGAAAACAGTCAAAGCCCATGAATGCAATATAAGATAAGAAATTTTGCTTAGGAATTTTATGCAACAGACAGAAACAATTGCTTTTAAGCATCTCAACTTTAACAAAAATCATGCCTTATAAATGCGTATTGGTAAGTGATTCCGCTAGACCGTCCCCTTTACAGAATTGATCTTGGTAAGCAGTACTTTTTGCTGGGTAGTGACAAACAAATGCAGCAGAATTTTCGATGTGGAAAATCTAATTCAATGTTGCTCCCGTTTTGAACATGATTTTTTTGGTGATTGTTCCCTTTTAACAAATCAATAAATGGTCCTAGAGGTTTTTGTATTTCTCAACGTCTTTGGGCATATGTTTTTTTCTTTTCTTTGAAATTAAAGAAATAGTTTTCTTGTATCGATCCGCTTCTATGTATTCGTTTATTAATATGAATCTTTATTATTTTTAAGCTTAATATTATGCAAAACTCACTTTTTTATAATTGAAGCAGAATTTTTATTATGCGAGGTGTGAGAACAAAATATTTCGTCTTCTTTTTTTAATTGGGTCTCAACATTTCTTTATTTCTAATTAATAACTTTACATGTTTTTATACTTTTCAGCACAGGTATAAGGCCCTTAAAATTAAAAAAGTATATTATGGGTCTTTATGAGTAGCGCGGTTGATTTAACGATGTCCGTCTGTCTGTTGAAATGGTGTTTTCGTAGACCACAGCTATGTTGGGTCCTTGGTTGTTACATATTTCTGTTACATCTGTTCCTTGTAATTTTGCTATTTAAATTCAACCATATCGACTACCTCTAATTTTTTCATAAAATACCATGTTGTTCTTTTATATACCTTGTATATGTTGGTTTAATTTTTATTTCTTATTTTAATACCTCTTTTTTCCTTTTTTACACATAACAAATACATACATGTACATCGAAGTTGATTTAACGACGTTCGCCTTTTCGTCAGTTTTTCTTTATATGTGAAAACGGAATAAGCATAAGTACCAAAATTAGGTACAATCATCTCGATTATCAGTAGACAACATCCGACAAATTGTGTGCGGGATTGAAGAAGTGGGCTGGCACACAATAGATTTATTTATATAAAGAACGATATTTTCTGTTCTTATCCCGCCATAGTGAAGGGTACATTAAATTCGGTTTAGCCGAATATAGCAATCTTACTTCTCTTTTTTCTGCTTTCTTATGCTTCTTTATCGAGCAATATAATTTTTTTTACTAAAAAATTGCTTGCCTTCATATCGCCATTCTTGAAGTTGCGAAATTTATTTATAAGTGATGTATCTGATAAAAGATATAAGTGATTTTCAATGTAATAAATTTGTTATAATCATGTCAAAATTGCAAATGTATTGCAAGAGGTATTAAAAGGTATGTTTTTGATACTTTAGAACATTATTAATTTTCTGTAAAAACTTGTGCCTCTATTGTATTGATTCGTTTGCGCGGTAACTCTTAAGCAACTATTAAAGCATTTAAATACGCCACTGAAAAAAATTTGCGTGTTCAAAACTAATTAACTCAGGATGCCACAATTTCATAATTGTTAAGTATGGCAAACAATATTAACCCATAGAAATAATTTTAAATGCATTAACCCATTTCCCACTTTAGTCGATATTTACTATATAAATTTTTTTAAATTATGTGCAAATAAGTCAAGTGGTTATGAATTTGTATTTATTTATGCATTTCAGACTCTCGTTCAATCAGTTAGTCAGTCAGACGAACGATTTTTGAGTGAGTGAGAAATGTATCCCATTTAAACAAATAATTTCAACACCAGTAGTAGTAAACTAAATACAAATTTACAAAAATCAAATACAAAAAAATTAAAGAATTCGTAGTAGCAGTAGAAAAAAAAACTTGTAACAATATAATAAATGTATGAAAAAATGATTTAGTAGACATAAATGTAAAAGACACACCTTTTTTATGATATTAAATACAGTGGGGTTTCAAATTTTGCGGTGGGTATATTTTTCAAAAAAAAAAAAAACATTTGAAAAAAGAAAAACTGGTAGACGATATGTCAAAAGCATCTCATAATTTTTCCAGCAATTATCTTTAGTTTAAAATCTTAAATGTTTTTAATATATTTTATTTTTACTATTGACGGGTTTTCCAACAGGGACATATGGGTATAACATCAAAGTAGTGATAATTCACTTGTTAAAACATTGTTGTAAAGAAAGCTTTTAGGTTTTTTTAAATATATGTACTAATATATCCGGAAATTTTGCAATAAAGTATTTTAAATCTACTATAAAAATTGTGGACCTGTTAACCTTACGATTCGTAAAATTTGTGGTCAAAATAATAACCCTTTTGAGATCGCTTTAATTTATTTTTACGATCAATTTCAGTCAACTGGCTCCCTACATAGTAGGCGTAATCAACCCCATCAATTGCAAATATGGCAGCATTGAGCAGCACAGGTAAAGAGGATCCGAGTTTTTAAACTTGACGACGTTCTCAACATGGCCTATTATTGATGATATAGAAGTATTGGCATGTGGTTTCAATAGGACAGTTTACAATGCCGCGTAGCCACTGATAAAATGAATTTATTGCAAACCTAATTTCATGAAATTGTGTGCCGTCAATAGCTGGTTTTTACCAGAGTTCAAAATTAACAGATTTCTTCAGATCGCGGATGACCAGAGATCGTATCTGGTACTACGGGAGTCAGTAGCCCCTGGGATTTTGGCCATAGGTTACTATTGATTGAGTACTTTTCTGAAATCGTGTGGTGGTTGTTGCTTGGGGCCAAAGTTGCGGGAAGAGAGAGGCTCTCCCTAGTTGCTGCTGCTATTCAACAGATGCTGCTGTCATTCCAAAAAGTAGCGAAGGTGAGATAGTTTCAGCTCCTTAACAAGGGACAAGTGTATAATTTTGTCGAGTCATACACACAAGTTGCTAGCTGTGTGAGCTGGGTGCCCTCAAACTCAGGAACTTGAGGGGGAGTTCGGCTACTTGCAGATCTCCCTGGGTGCTTTTGAATTTCAACAGATGCTTCTTACTTCAAAACTGAATCGGATTTATACCAAAGTGAGGAAGGTCACTATTGCAGAAACCTACTTACGTTAATCTTTCACATCCTTGTTCGCAGTTCACTGTAACACACATACCATTTCCGTACGAGTTGAGTCTTGTAACCAAGAAAACCGGGATCACTATCAAAATTATCAATAAATATAGGCCCGGCATTTGGTGTAAATCTGCCGAAATAATTTTTTTAATTTGCAATTAAAATAAAATTCGAATGATTTTCTTCTAAATTCCTTGTTTTATTTTGTTTTTATTAACAAATGTCCTTGTCGCAAAACCCTGTGTTATTTAATTAACAATGTAATTTAACACAGAAAAAACAGCCACAATCCTACTTGCACTTCTCGTATGTATTTAAATTATTTAAATTGATTATTATCTGGTGGCAGAAACAAAAATTTAATAAAAATCTTGCCGTTTTGTAAATTTGCACTTTAATATATTTTTGTTAAATTTTTAAATATTTTTTTCCGATTGATGGAAATTTAAGAATCTCCATGTTTTATAAATCAATTATTTATTTTGTTGCATGTTTTCATTCTGCTTTGCACTTTTGTTTTGGTGTGTATTTCAAATAAATAATTTTAGACAAAAAATTTTACCACAAAGCACAATGAACCCTGGTCGAAGCAATCATATCTACTTAAATAGACATATTGTAAATGATTGCACAATGGGTGCAAAATTCTTTATTGGCTTTTAAAAGAACTTAAAAGTGTTTTTAAAAGACAAAAAATATTAAGGAGAAATCTACGTCGAGTTTAAGTCAAAACTGGATTATTATTATGACCTTTTTGCTTGTGAGAGCCAGCATATGAGAGCAAGCAGGTATACAAAACTCAAAGTCATGTCTTAAGTTAGAATGAATCCACAGTTTAGCACAGTTTAGGACAAGGTCCAAAGTTAAACCACTAAAAAAGTCGTGTCTTTAATTCATCTTCCCTTCAGATTCCTTTACAAAAATTAAACCACATTTCTTGCAGTTGAGGAAACAATGTTTGATTCCAATTATAGTCCCAAATTCCACAGAATTTTCGTGTTTACATTTTCTTTAATTCATCTTAATTCTCGGTAATTTTTGTAAAACTTTTTTGGACATTTGTCAATTATTAAAATTATAATCTTAGAAGAATCTAAGTGGCTTCTACTATTTTGGTTCCTATTTAGGAACCTAGAGTAGATAAGTGGAAATTAAAAACATTGCTATCGACAAACCAAGATGGAAAACCTTTGTTGCTTCTAAAAGTGTCTGTAGTGTATATGCCTGTTTGAAGTCTATAGACGGCTAAACGGCTAGACCGATTTTCTTGCAATTTTCACAGCATCTTCCTTAATGTCTTGAAGGAAACACAGGCTATATTTTGTGTGGAAATTGCAAGTGGGTGAGGTGCCACGCCCAATTAATAAATAAGTATTTACATTTGCTTATATAAGAAACTATTAAAATAAAAGTATTCAAATTAAGTACTGCAAATTTTTACATCCGCTCGAACATTTTGGTAAAAAATGGGCGGACTTGCAATGGAAGGCGCGGCATATCCCATATAAATTAAATACATATTAAAATTCGTATATCTGAGAAATGATAACTGTAAGAGTACCCAAAATTTGCAAGAGCAACTTTGACATATGTATATAAGATAATTTGGATAAGTAACGGGTGCATTAGCAGTAGTGGCGTTGCACCTCCAGCAATAACAGCTTAAGTCATAAAGGTTTGCATAGGCAAATTAATTTTCCATATGAACATTTTGGGACGATATGGGTTTGCTAACAAAAGTGGGCGTGGCACTTCCCTTATATTTTAAATACAACAATGTTTATATTTAGAAAACTATAACAGCTAGAATCGCGAATTTTCGTAGGAGTAACTTTAGTCTCAATATAATTATTTTGGACATAAATAGGAGGACCACTAATAGTGGGCGTGGCACTTTATATATGAAGTAAATCTGTGAACTACAGCCACAAAATTATGTACTAGTAACTTTGATATCAATATGAATATTAAAGGAAAACATGGACAAATCACTAATTGTGGGCGTGGCACTTTCTATATGAAGTAAACGATAATATTCTTATAACCTGGAAACGTGGAAACCCCGATATGAATTAAATACTAAAATTCAAATATCTGGACAAAAGCCATACAATTTTGACTTTCATATAAATATTTGGATAATAAATGGGTATAATGCCACTAGTGGGTTTAGAACATTAACAGCGTAAGTTTCCAAATTTGGTACAAATGGCTTGGTAATCAATAAGCAACATCAGTCAAAAAGTGGGTGTAATTTGATAACTGGGCAGAGTTCCGTATCTTTGAAGAATAATAAGAGTAACATTTTCCAAATTTGGTACAAATAACATGGTTATAAATGCACACCATCTGTCCAAAATGAGCGGAATCGCGGGGCAACTTCAATTCAAATACCAAAGATATTTTTCTGTAACTAGTGAATGGCTACAGTAATGACCCTACGGGAAAGTAAACTGACAGTTCTAATTTGGTGGGGACCGGTTCTAGTTCAAACACTTTATATGAAGGGGACTTGTCACTTTAACATGGTGATGTCCTAGGAGGGGGTTAATTGGCACCTTTTTGACACTTTGTATCATGTATTTTGTATTTGTATTTATTAATTTGATTTTCTAATACAACAAGACACAATATCTTATAAATTACAGCATTAGAATCAGACAAGTTAAAGTATACATTGATAAAAAATATTTTTTAAGAACTACTAGATTATATTTAAATTTAAATAGAGCAATATAAATAAAGTAAAGATTATATTTAAATTAAAATAGAGTAAAATAAATAAAGTAAAGGTTTTTAAAAATAAAAAAAGTTTACATTTAAAACATAAAAAAAATTTAACAAAAATTTACGAAAAATATTCCCTTAGTAATTTTCTAAATCTTATAGCGTTGCTAGTGATTTGCAAATCATTTGGAAGTTGATTCCAGAGACGTATGCTTAATATAAAGTATTGGCATTCAGAAGCATGGTCACGATGACGAAATTGTATTAAATTTTTACCTCTACACGATCTAGAAAACTGCAGACGTTCATAAAGATATTTTGGCTCCCTTGTCGTTATTATTTTGTGAAGTAATATTAAGTTTTTGAACTGAAGATAGTTTGAAAATGACATATTAAATAAACGACAAGAGTGCTGCGATATATGATCAAATCTTTTTAAAGAGAAAATGTAACGGATGATATTGTTGTACGTAACAGTCAGCTTTCTCATATCATTCGAGTTACAACCAGTAAAAATTTCGGATGAGTATAAAAGTGTCGGCAGAAGATATGTTCTTGCAAGTAGTATTCTTACTTGCAGAGGTGTAAAGTGCTGAGTAGCCCATAAGCTTCGCAACATGCCATATACTTTACCACAAACTTGTGTAATGTGATTCGACCATGTTAAAGTTTTGTTAAATAGTACTCCTAAGTTTCTTGCTGAATCTACAACATCGATTCTCGAATCACCAAGAAATAAATTTACCTCAAAATTTATATGAGAGGCTCTTTTACATATTAATATGCATTTGGATTTATTAGGATGAAGTCGCAAACCGTTAGCCGCTGCCCATATAAGTATTTTCTGAAGATCATGATTTAACTCCCGTATTTTCATATTAGCTGATTCTTTAGGACTACTGAGATACAGCTGAACGTCATCAGCATAGAATACGATAGTTGGTTTGGGAGGTCGTTCGCATATAAGGAGTATAGCAGGGGTCCAAGGATGGATCCCTGTGGGACACCTCTAGTTACTTGTAAAGAACGCGATAAAGTTTCGGCATTTGCAACTGATTGGCATCTACTTGAGAGGTATGATGAAAACAGTTTCACCGCAAACGTGGAAAATTTAAATAATTTGGACAATTTCATGCACAAGATTGAATGGTGCACTGTATCAAAAGCCTTTGAGTGGTCCAATAATACCAAAAACGTTATTTTTTTCTCATCTAGGTTACTACGAATTTCCTCTATTACATCGGTAAGAGCTAAAGTACAGCCACGTTGAGGCCTGAATCCAGATTGACGATCGGTTAACAGGTTGTTGTTATTAAATGTCACTGAAATAACCTGAATGGACGTTTAAATGATACATTCCCATAAAGTAAAATAACTATGTAGATAGAAGTTATTTGACTTGTTTTGTGTTAAATACTTTCCTCTGGATAATTGTTTTAAGAACAATTGACACAGATTTCCTGAAGGGTGTATTCAAACTTGGTACAAATAGTTTCGTAAATAATGCACGAAATCTGTATTATTAAAAAATGACTTTTAATTTAATGAGGATAGCGTAGCGTACTGGCTTAGGCTAACATGCTGCTCTTAGAAAAGACAAATGTTTGTCATGTTTTAAAATGACATGTTAAGAGGCAACCATAATACAGTTTTGGCTTCTGTATGGAAGACTAATTCAACCATAATTTGGTTGTAGGCGACAATAATATGGTTATATTAAACATAATTGGGGTATTCCCAAGGTGTGCTATCATGTTATATTGTCATAATGTTCTAACATTTTACAATGGTTTAAAAATATTGTTGTTGCTTTGTAAACAAAAAGTGTCTTAAATAAATAGTACTTTGCTTGCTATGTTTATTGTACTGTCGTAATACATCCGAAGAGACCTGCGCTGAACGGCTGAGCCGAGCCGCATAAGTTTTTGGAAGCCGTTGCCGTTGATGGTAAATTTTATCCGGCTAACATCTGAATTTAACCTGCGGCTGGCAATTTTTGTAACAAATCACTTTCGGCGTCAAATTAGATCGGCGAAGGACTCCGCTATTTGATAAACAAACAAAATAAAATTTATTTTTGATTTGCGTCTGAAAAATGGAAAATAGTCAGGTAAGATTTAATTTAATTTGTTAATTCATGGATTAGAATAAAAAAATATTTTTATTATGGAAAATATTTATTTTTTATATTTGATTTAAATCAGCAGCTTTAAATTCAAAATAGCACACTGAATTATGAGGGGTTGTTCACAATAGTCGTATTTTTTCATGTTATTATTTTAAGACTTATGACTTTATGACACCTTGTGAATCCCCCAAATATGTTTAAAATTTTCTTTAAAAATAATTTTGTTGTTTTTTCTCCGCGTGGAACATTAATTACCCCAACAAACAGGAAGCCAAACCTTTGATATGAAATGACTTTATCATTTGACATCAAACGCAATTCTCAAAGGTTTTTTAATTGCTTGATTTAACATTTAAATTAAAATTGATAATGATTTGAAAATAAACATTTGATATCAAATGTTTTATCAATTTGATGTCAAAGGTTAAAATCAAATCAAAAATAAACTTGGGAATACTTAAGCGAAAAATAAATATAAGCATTAAAAATGTCGATTAAAGTTACATTTTTTTTCCCTGTGGTTACATGTGTTTTACTATTAAAAATAAATTTTAATATGAAGTGAACAGTTTATTTCTTGTGAAAAATAAAAATTATTTGTGAGAAATTGCAATGATTAAAAATACGGAAAAAAAGAAAAATAATAAAACGGGAAAGTGAAGAAAGATTGTTGAACGATCGCGGTGCTACAATCCTCAAAATAAAAGGGAGCCAAGCATTTTGTCTTTCCAAGAATTAGAGGACGGAAAGAACACTATTTCATCTTTTAGCTATGGTACCGAATGTTTATCTCAAAGTTTATTTAAATAAATTTTTTTAATTAAAATTTATTATTTATTATCAAAAAGTAATTTCAATTTTTGGGAATACAAAATTTAAATTTCAAAAGATTTTGTTATTCGTGCTAAATTCCCAGTTTTTATTATTGATAAAAACACTTGAAATTTATTGTTGATGGGATAAGCTATTCCTATGCGCATTTCACTGGTTGCTTAGGCCAGATCATCAGGAAACTTCATCCATAAAGATTTTAGAAAAACTAAAGATATTAAACCAAATAAAAATGTTAAACGTATAAGACTTATAGCAACAGTTCTACTTGTAATAATATCAAAGTTTAAACAAAACAACATCAACTGGGAATTTAGCACGAATAACAAAATCTTTTGAAATTTAAATTTTGTATTCCCAAAAATTGAAATTACTTTTTGATAATAAATAATAAATTTAAATTAAAAAAATTAAATAGTTTTATTTATATTCCACATTGTATTATAATCCACATTTGAAAAACATTTGAGAATTACGTTTGAAAGCAAGTTGAAAATAAAGAAATTTTTAAATTTGAAAATAATTTCCCCTTTTTGTTGAGAACGCTATGATTTTCAAATGATTTTCAAATCATTATCAAACGTTTGTCGTTTGAGAAAACGTTTGATTTCAAATCATTTTCTATTTGAAATCAAACCTCCGTGTCTGTTGGGACAATACAAAATAAGATAGAAGCAAAACTATTAGGTAATAAAGTTGTCATTTAAATGGTTGAATATGTAAATGTAATTTCATATTACCATTTTAACGTTGAAATAGAAAAAAGAAGCAAAATCAACTCAAATAAAACTTAAAGCCATCCAAATTGATTGGCTTATTGGAACAAACTCTGTTCTTAGTCTCGATTGCAAACTTCTATTTTATAGCTCTGTCTTAAAGCCAATCTGGGGCTACGGTATTTAACTATGGGGCATTACCTCGGCCTCTAATATCGAACAAAGGAGCCAACATGAACTTCTTCGAATAATCGCAGCCACTCCCTGGTAATTTTAAGAACTCAAATAATCACAAGGATTTTAGTGTGTCATTAGATAAAACTACGATTTCGAGATATGCAGTAATATATTTAAAAAGGCTCAAATCGCACCCGAATCCACTAGCTCGAAATATTTTATATATATGGCGGCCACACTCCCTTAATGAGAAGAGACAAACCAGAACCCATCGATCAGAAGGGCGCTTAACACCATCATATGTGAACAGAAGCTGTGAAGGGCAACATTTTCGTCCGGCACTGGCAAAACATAAAACAACGTATTAGAATAAGGTTTGATGAATTATTGTCAGTTTATATTCAATAAATCGCACTGGTTCATCTAAAGAGGGATGACTCAAAATTTATTCTTTTTCAGTAGAGACAGAAAACTGTTTTCATTTTATATGCACTCTTATACTACAAGGGGATACAATTGTATTTTATTGATCTAAGTTCTTTACATTGCGTTGATATGACCACTGTACTTCGATTTCTTGCAAAAAGTGAAAATCAAAAAATAAATAATGATAAAAATATATGACATTAGCCGAGTTATAGTCAAGTTTTGGTTCTTACGATTGGTTCTCAAAAAAGAACACTATTTCGTTTTTTTTCTATATCGGTAAAACTAACTTACTTTGATACATTTTCTTCCCATGGTGTTGTTTTATATAGAAAATATGAGTAATCGTATACACCTTTCAGTCATATTACGTGAATGAGTCGTGTGTACGTACGTACGTGTGGAGATAAATCAATATGTTAAATTAGTTTTTATGCTTTTTGACAGCTAATGTAACATTAGATGCAGATATATTTTGTCTTATTATCGCCAAACTGTATGTTTATTAATATTTTCATCTTGGGAAATGCTGTAAAGGGGGAAGGCATATAAAGTTATACGTATTCTTTGCTTTTGCTTTCAGTAGGATTTTTACTTAATATTTTTACTTATGATCAGGATTCTTTCCAGACCAATTGGTTGGGTTCCTTTGAGCAGATCTTAATAATATCCATATACTAAGTATTGAAACCCGGCGTTACCCGGGGTAAAACTACCATGGCCTTTAATGCTTATTTAATTAAATAATTTCATTATTTTTTACACTTTGTAAAAATATTAAAGCACGCCGTAAATTACAGGGGGCCAGTAAACAAGATCAATTCTGGAAACAAAGCTGTAACCAAATCAATTTGGCAATAAATTAATTGTTAAGCGTGCTGTAAGGCAAGTTGCGCCGTCTTCTTGGAACTAAATGTCGTTAATGTTTGACTGATGAATTTTTGGGAATAATAACTCAGTCGGCATGGCTCGATAGCGCTCGCCATTCACCGTACAGGCAGCTCCTTGCTCATTTCGAAAGAAATATGGAACAATGCTGAAGCCAGCGTGTATACCGCACCAAACAGTAAATTTTAATGGCGATTCGTTAACGGCTTGGGCAATTTTTCTTATTGATGTAGCCATTTCACCACAAATGAGCTTCATCACTATAGAAGAAGTTCTGTTATTGTAGAGTAAGAGTAGAGATAGAGAAGAGTTAGAGTAGATTTCGAGTAGAGTTAGAGTAGAATAAGATAGGATGATAGTAGAGCTATGTTATAGAAGACGCAACGTCAAAATTATATTAAAGTAGAGTTTAGTAAAGTGCTTTCCTCTTTCTTTTTTTTAATTTACATTATTTTTGCGCGTATTTATCTATTTACACCATTGAAAAGGAAAATAATAAAAATAAATTAAATTCAAATTTTTTGTTTATTGTATTTGAATTTTTTTTGTAAGATTTATTTGCACAAGCTGTTGGTATTGTAGCTGCTGCTGTTGCAAATGCTGCTGTAAAATCATTAAAAATGACAAATGTTTCAACTCTATTTGGTTATTTAGGTCTTTAAGTGTTTGTTTTTCTAGATCTTTATTGTTGCATGCATGTTTAAGTCATTTTTAAATATCTTAATTTTTTTTTTGTATTTTGGAAATCATAGTTTATGACTCAATATTTGTTTTATTTTATTCGACGACCAAATATGGGCTTAATGTCAAAAATCCTTTAAAATATTAAACTACTACATTTAAAGATTCTAAATAAATTTAAAAAAGTCAAATATGGATATAACAAATTTGGACTAATGCATATTTTTTGATATTTTAAATAAAACTTGACAAAAGCTTTGACGTTCAAATTACAGAAGTAAAGTAGTAGAAGTTTTTAATGAGATGATTCGATTTCCTCTAAATAACTTAATCGTTTTAATTATTTCACTTTGTAAAATCCAATTTATTTTTTTTTTTATTTTTATTTAAAATTAAAATAATAATCATAAACTTAAACTAAAATAAACATCAAGGTTGAATTTAGTTTTACTAAATAATAATTGCGATTCTAATGCCCACAACTTAGTTCAAGTCAATTTGACTCAATATCATTCGTTCATTCAATAACTCATTCGAATTTTGATTAAAGCACGATTAAGATGCAACAGTCAGCATTGAACCAATAAATTTGAGTTGGAAAAAATTTTGCAAAAGAAAAAATTTTAAACCGACTGCAAGAATATTAAATTTTAGTTTTTATGAATTTTTAATACAAAATATTTATTAGTTTTTGAAAGGCAAAACCAAAAACTTAGAAAATACGAAATAAAAAGTGAAGGTATACATAAATTTGCATTTTCCAATCACAACAATCTTAAAACAGAACTACAACAATGGTTTGCATGAATTAGAAAAAATCTTTTTTTATAAAAAATGAATCATAAATTGAAGGTAAAATTTTTAAATTTTTATACGGAAAACATGTTGCCAGTAAACAAAGTATTAGTTTTTGTTTGAAAAGTATTAGAACAATTTATTTAATATGATTAAAAAATATAAATGAATATTTAGCAATTGGCTATACTATCAAGTGACCAATATCCATCAAGCACATGAAAAAATAAAAGAGTTTTGTTTAAATTGATATTAAAGGGAATAACTTAAAAATGCGTATCTTTTACACATGGTTTGCGTCTTTAATAACTTATGTAAGACTTTTGAGGCTAAACTTCGGAGATTTTTTAATGAAATCGAGAAGTATTGCTGCACTTTTTCAATAAAAAAACAGTTGAATTCCTTACTAAAGCTTATCCTGCTTATGGGATAATGGTGATTTTAACACGCAAGCCAAAAAGTTTGAAACTAATAAATTGGAGTAATTTTTTCATTAAGTTTGTTGTGGAACTCCAGAATTTCAGGCAATTAAGCATATATTAAAAAAGGTTTGCCGTCCGCAGAATTTATATAAAAGCAAAGAAATGCGGTCTTCTACAAGCTTAAGCCGGTTGACGTTAAAAGTCTTTTTTCATGTTCGAAATGTCAGTTTTTACTAGATCATCACAGGAGACTGGTGCCTATCACAACTCAATTGTTTACAGTTAGCAGTTGCCAAAACGAAAAACGGCTAATATATGCGACCAGACATAAAGCCCTAATTTGTCATCATGACAACCCTCAGCCACATGCAACAATATCAGTTATAAACCGTCTCGAAAAAAGTGGTTGGGAAGATGTGCTTCACCTTTTTTATATTCCAGACTTAAACACGTCTGGCTAACATTTGTTTCGATCGATGCAGTGCGCTTTTACTGGAATATGCTTCACTTAAGGACAAGGTATGCGATATTGGCAATAATCGTTTTTGCCATAAAAAGAGTAGATAGTTTTTTTTGCGGGGAATCCAAATGTTGTTAGAAAAATGGGAAAAGTTCACAGCTAAGGGCTCAGTTAGGCGAACGTTGCTGTACCGTATCTGTACTGTATCAATCAGCTGTTCGCCTTTGTTACGTGACATTTGTAAAACAGTGATGGGCGGCTTGTATGTTACATTGAATGCGGGTATTTTTGTTCTTTTTTTGGTACTTTTTTCAATATATCTGTGGATTTGCGACAAAACAACTTACAATACAACATATTTCCATATATACAAATATACATATGCTTATATGTATAAAATAAACAAATGCATATACACATAAAATGGAAATATAAAACATATAAAAACAACAACAATGCCTGAAATGCGCTGAAGCTCTAAATTGTAAAGATTTAATAAATGAATTGATAAAAAAAAAATATAAAAAACTTTAAATGGAATCCAAACCTTGTCTGGTGTATGCAAATTTATAATTGGGGGATTCACAAGGTAGTCATAAAGTTGTAAAGTCATATGTCCTAAAATAATAACAAGAAATATATAGGACTGCTGTAGGCTCCCGCTTATAATTAAGATTTCTACTGTTGTACAGTTATGACGAATCAATAAACACAGCATTAACATTTTTATTTTGTTTAAAATACAACAACATTTATTTTAAACAATTGTAAAATATTATTAAGGACATTATGACGATATGACTGGATAGCACACCTTGTGAATCCCCCAAATATATGTATGCTAAAAATATGTGTGCTAAAATACAATTTTTTAATTGTAAATCTATAATATAAATATTATATTAACAACGTGTTTTACATACTACACAAAATACTGTTTTAATACCATTTAAATCACTTGGTACTTTTTCTGCACAGCGGTCACAATTAAACGATTTTTGATTCCCATCACTGTGTATATTGTTTTATGTATACTATTGCTTTTTGTTTATGTATGGAAAAACATATGAAACGATTCTAAATGTTCTATAAGCGCACCATCGTGCTTACAGTACGGTGCAGTACATTACGGGTACAGCAACGTTCGCCTAACTAGGCCTTAATGATCGCTAAAACTTAAGACCAATCTATTTTACCAGTGTTGCCAAAACTTGGTGACCAAAAATGGCTAAATTTACGGAAAAAATGGCCAAAAAATATTTTTTAAGTAAAAACACTTTAAAATTCAATAATAGAACACAAAAAATTCGTTACAATAAAATTGTAAGTTGAGATCAATTTGTTACATAAGAATAAACGTAAATTAATTTTTTAGCATTTAAAAATCAATAAATTCAAAGCCAATTTTGACCATCTCATAGGAATCACTCGTGCCTATTAGTTTTAAATATTTTGAAGGTTAATCATAATCATGACAATATTTACAAAACCTTTTGAGTCAAAATCTAAAATAAAAGCAAATAAAAAGTATAGTCGGTCAAACCCGACTCTATATTACCCTACACCACATTTGAAATTTTTTCAAATTATCTCCAAAATTGCGACCTGTACTTTGAGGACAAGGTTTACATGGACAGCCTGACAGCCAGCTGGACAGACATCGTTATATGGACTCGGAAGGTGATTCTGAGTTGGTCGGTATACTTTCTTCTAAGGTATTACAAACATCAGCACACATGCATATTACCCTCAGAACAATTGTGGTTATGGCAGCGTTTAAAAAACTGCAGTCATTAAATGTGAACAATCGTTGTCAAACCAACTCAAATAGCGAAAAGTTGTACACAAATTTTCGTTTTTCTTCGACAGTTTTTTGTTTCGACTGCATTTTTTTAAGCCCTGGCTGTGGGTATAAATATTTTATTGTTATGGTAAAAATATTTTTCTAATCGATAAAATCGAATTAACGGTTAACGGTTGCTAATGGAAGTGAGAGTAACTTTATAGTAAATTCTGTGTTGATCCATTTTATACATTTAATATTGGCATACTTTTTCTTTACTTTTAAAGATGTTTCATCGTCATCCTCAATAGAAATTTTCAATATTTGTAAAAGTTGTGATTTAAATGCGTTTTAATTGTTAAAAAGGTTTATTTTACTTTTTAAAAGTTCTATACGAAAATAAAAGTTATTAATTTAAAAAAAACGGGAAAAATAATTTATGACTAAACAAGTTGAAAAATGGATAAAAAAAATGGCTAGTGGCCAAATTAATGTTTAATGGCTAAGCAAGGTGAAAAATGGCTAAATTGTGGCACTAAATGGCTAAATTGGCAACACTGTTTCATACAGATTGAGACGTAATATCTTACTGGTAACTATAATCGGTCTAATTGCTTTACACACAACAAAAAGAAGCAGCTGACTTGCAACTTTACTGTTACTCCCGGATAACTGAGCTTTTAGAATAAAATTGTATTACACCAATGTTGCACAAAAAATTATTGAATTTGGCCAAAAAAAAAACAGATTTTTAATTTTTACATCCAATAATATTCATTTATCAATCATTTGCTTCAACACCAACATAACTCAAAAATATAAGTTTTACAGAAAACGACTTTACAGCAGTGTTCGAAAATAAACAGAGCATTATATATCGTTCGGCTCACACACCCCGCAACACAACCCTTAATACCGTTCGTAACTATTTTCCAGAAAGTGCCGAATATTATATAGTGTTTTTTTCTTTGTTAAACATCAAAACAATTGTAGTGATACTGTAGACAAACATTAAGGGTCCTCATGATATCGTTTATAAGTCTCGTAATCTGTGCAAACTGTGCATTTTTACGCCCTCGTAAATGAACTGTCAAAAATTGTATGAGAATTCATTTACACAAACTTGGTAAATTTGCCCAACAATTTTGTCTCGTAAACTTGCGCTGTTCAATTGTGCATTTATACAAACAGATCTTTTAATGATTTTAACGTCGTTTTCAATGAAAAATCCAAGTGTCTATAAATCACAAACAATAAATTCTAGCAATAATTTCAGTAAATTGGTCTTTTGGCTTTCTTTGAGCATTTTTAAAAGCAAATTTCTCATACATATTAATCACAAATTTAAACACAAATTTTTATATTTTTGAATTTTAATTTTTAATTTATTTTTGTATTGACGTTTCTTACAAACTGACATTAATTGTTTAAAATTACACAAAAGTAAAAAAGGGGCTTCATGAAACAAGACTTGTAAGTTTGCGCATTTGCGCATTATTATATTTTAATGTTCTATAATGTTTAATTTTTTACATTGATAAAGAAATTAACAAACAAAAATATTAAAGCAACGACCGCAGCATTTATAGCTAGTGCGTGTAAATGTTTGGCTTCCTTTTACCAGCCAAAACGGCGCTAGGCACAACAGAAACGAACGAACACTAATGAGCTGAACTGAACACAATGAAGTTTGTGGTTTAGAAAAAAACCGATCGGAATTAAATGTTCTCATCCTTTTGTTGAGTTGGAGAAGAACAGTAATATTTTTGTGTTTGTGTGATGACAAACAGGGAGACGTCATTTTTTTTAATGATTTACCACACAAACGCTAAAAGCGTTTTAGCGTTTGTGTTTTCCACAAGTCTACCGAACCGAACACTAAGGGGCGATATTAATTGTTTATTTTCGAACACTGCTTTAAAGTATTAAATTTACACACAACATAATCAAAAAAGTGAATTTAATTCTTCTCCCAAGAGTTGAGTTTACAATATCTTCATATGAAATAATTACCAATTCAGTAACCACCTGCTTTACTATGCATTTTCTGTTTTCGGTTTTATAAGATTAAAAAATCAAGTTTTAATTATACAGTGGTATTGACTTACATTAATATGTTTTTACTTTATTTTTGTTTATTTTAGTTTTCCACTGAAGACCGACATTCAAAGAAAATCACTGAAATGGATGTTCGTTTCGTACTCAAGAAGGTATTCCGTTTTTTATTTTAAAGGTAAGTTTCCTAATTTGTGACGTTAATTAAAAAGCATAAGGCTTATACTTAATTTAATAACCGTTATTTTATATAACAATTGATAAATCTATTTTGAATTTTTATATAATAATATCTGCAAGAGCGCACATAAAAAGCATTAAATTTTGCTTCGTGTTTCCAATTGTCAATTAGAATTTGGGTGGCAAATGTTGGACCCAACCTCCAACAAAACTATTTTGAACGAAAATTTTATTTTATAGTTTTTAATAATAAAATCTTTTAAGCGTATTAAAAGAGTTTTGGACAAACATAAAACCCTACTCCTTGTGATTTTTCCCTTATAACGACTTTTCGATTTACATAAGTTCAAACTTTTGCAACGTACTTGCATATGGGCATTATTTGAGAAGCGGACAACGCAATTAAAAAATTTTCGTTGGAATTTCTTTATATTTGGCATTACTATAGTTTTAGTAGATATGAATAACTGTTCGAATAATTTTTTTTTCTGTGGTTATCATGGAGGTAAAAAAAATGTTTTTTCGAACTAAAAAAATTCAATCAAAACAAAATGCGAAATGATTTTTATAGAAAATCGATAGATCTTTAAACTAAAAAAATCAATTTGAAAAAAAAAAATTTTTTTTGCATCTGCAAAACGGGAAATTACCAATTTAAATCAAAATATTTTGAACTTAGTTCGATTTTTTTTATTATTTTTGAACCGAAATTAGCCTATAGTGTCCTTATTATATTGTTAGTATGCGACCTATATTAGTTTAAAAGTCATATGTACACATTTCTTTGCACTCGTACATTAGGTTATTGCAATGTTGTACCGTAAAAGACAGGAAGGAATGAGTTTAAATTTAAATTTTTCCTTCTTTGATATAATTTTTAATATCATTTTTACCGAAATAAGCCAACGGCTAACTTATTATATTGTTAAACTTATATTGTGTGCTCTTTATAAGTTTAAAAGGTATGTAAATTTATGAATATGCCTCACACATCAGAACCTGAAAACAGTTACATTGTTAGTACACGATATTTGTTTTAAAAATCATTTGACTATTTTATTTTAATCGGCGTAGTGAAGCGCACTGAGTTCAGCTGATTGCATATAAATTTTGATAATTGTTTTCAAAACTTTCAGAAGCGGACCTATGCTTATTTCAAGTTGAACCGAATACCTTCTGATACTCTTTGCCAACAAAAATTTATTGTTATACCTGTTTCCACAAGCAAAAAAGTATCAATAAAAAATACAGTCTTAGACCGAATATCCATAAAAAATCTTTTGCACAAACCAAAATTCTTAACTTGTTCTTCGCAGAAAGAAATTTGGGAAAAAACCAAAAAATTACTTGCATTATTTGGGACAAATAACGTCTTATCACTCTTTCGCTCTCTAGTTATATGTTGGAGTTGGAGTTAAAACTGCACTTTGCAATTATTAAATTGAAATATTTAAAGTCATTTTAAAAAATTCACTAAATTTTCATTAAAACTTATGGTATTTTTGTTTTTCGAAACTAGGTAGAATGAAAAAGTCTGTCCATTTTCACATTATTTAAATTTAAATAAATTGAAATAATTTCATTTCGTTTTCAGCACAAAAAACAGCTGCATTTTTAAATCACTTTTATTTTAGTCCATCGTTATTATTAAAATTATTGTAAATTAAAAAAAAAAAAAAAAATCGAAACATAACAAATAAGTAGTAAGAAAGTATAGTTGGTCAAGCTGACCATATGATTCCTTATGCCACAGTATTTAAAAACGTTAATGGGCACAAATATTATTTACGAATTAATTTTGCACGGGGACCATGTGAAATCATTGATCGATTCACACCATTTTCAATAGGCTTGGTCCTTGTAACAATTATTACCTATGCGACCTGCACTTTGCGCAAAAAGTTTACATGGACAGCCGGCCAGCTATTCGGTCGGACGGGCGGACATCGTTAGATCTATTTAATACTTAAAGGTTTTTTTATGGTGTTAAAAACATCATCACAAACGCATAAAACCATCTCCACTATTGTGGTGTGGATATAAAAATTAGGCCATGTTAAACCCTATAATTCTTGTGAGTATTTACGGATTAATTTTCAAAAATGTATCCTTTTTGGGAAATATTGGCAATCACAGAACTGAGTTATTTATGCCAATTTTGAGAAATCAACATCTATATGAGATTAATTTTGCCATACAAATTAATAATGTCTGCAGGGGGCCCATGTGGATCTTATGTACACACCCTCACAACATCTTGCCATAATATACAAGCTAAACGCTGTTATTGCCAAATTTTGTCTAAAATTACCAGAGCGCTATTTTTATGGGAACTTTGTTCCACATATAGTGCTATAGGGCATACAAATGTCTCCAAGGGAAACATTGGAAATTTCACACACAAATTTTGTGCAGCAAAAATTAAACAAAAACATCAATATAACACAAAGCAATATACAACAACACTGACATCAATTTTCATTACAAATTGAGTCATTTAATTTATTTATGACCGATGAAAGAACAATTTCCAACTTCAGCTTAAACTTCCGCATTTATAAAGATCAACTTACAACAACTGACTCCAAATAATACATATGCAGCTTACAAGCAACATACAACAACACACAGCAACAAGAACTTGGATGCAAAAAACAGTATGGTAACATATTTTAAGAAATTATTGCATAAATGTTAAATTGGGTCAACAAATGTGCAACGACAACATGCACAATAATTTTTGCTTATTTACAAGAAAAAACGGACAAAAAAAAACACAAAATATTATGCACCAAAAAACAAAGAATTTTTACTTATAAAAAGATCATAAATTATCACTATAATTGCTTTTTTATATAAAAAAAAAAACAAAAAAATAAAAATTAAATTGAACATAAATTACGAATTTTTAGGGAAAATATAAAAATTTTTCATCATAAAACTTGCAAAATAAAAAAAAATAAATATTGAAACAGTCTAAATTAAATAAAAAAATTTTTTGGAGACATATTTTACTTCGCTGCAATCATAAAAAAATATTTCAGGGAATAACACTTTCATTAATATTAAACGAAAGTATCAAATATTTTTGTTGTATTTTTCTGTTAATTTATTTTAATATTTTTCATACTCTTCTTTCTACCCACCCTTCCCCGGCTGGTGCATGTGAAACATGTGTTTGTGCCAGAAAAAAACGTTTTAAGGAAAAAATTGCAATTTAATCTTTTGATTAAAATCAATTTCTCCAATTAAAATGTATTGAACGTTTTGTACGCATTCGGTGACAATATAATGGGCATTTTGAGATTTACACACTTTTTCCTTTTATTGTGACAACCACATGCTAATGAGCCTTTGTGTTTAAGATTTCTTTATGAAAGTACCCCTTCATGAAATGTACTTTAGTTAAATTTGTATGTACATATATTTTCGGATAGGAGTAGCAGAATGTAAGAGGAGAAAAACAAATTCAACTACAACTAATAGCTGATATTAAATAGTCAATGAATTGGATTGGCTAGAAAGAATGATGGAATTCGATATTTTTCATTCTTTCTAGCAAAAATTTTTATTTTTAATTAATAAGATTTTGTTTCTCGTGCTTAATTCCCAATTTTTATTCTTGATGAAAACACTGAACATTTTTGTTGGAGGATAAGCGCTAACCAATAATTTTTTTTTAGAAAAGCCCAATTTATTAGCAAATAAAACTGCAGAGTGAATGAGAATTGCAAGCACTCAAAAAGTCTTATTTGCAACAATATTAAACCAAATAAAACTGTTAAAAGTATAACAAAAAAAAATAATAATACACAGTGAGTTTATCTTTCCTTATATTCCCCACTACAATTGGTTGGAATTGTGCCAATATCAATTGTAGTTGTAAGTAGGGTAAAAAAAAATTGCTTCATTGTTTTCGCAAGTCTATTGGCAAAGCAAGCAACTGATAACGTTATAGTTTTCATACAAATTTGCCTCCCACTATGAAATATTATGCGACTACAAATGTCAAAATCTTGTGTTGTGGTTGTCGACAGACACACCAACGTTAAATATTTTTTACTTTTATTTTTTTAAAGCAACACGACCATTTGAATGAATGAAAAATAAAAGAAATTTCCGGATGTTTTTCTTCCAAATGATCGCTCGTCTAAACTCGGACTTATATAGTCTTATTAAATATTTTCACAAAATTCAATTCTATATTTTTGTTCACTGCTTTGTTTGTAGCACAGAGTTGTATTTTTATGGCTTAAGTTATATGCCGATCTTTATTTTCTGACTGGCGCTATTTCGATAGTTAGTGGGGCGCTTATGTAAACGATAATGAGCGAGTTGCCATCGCTCGCTTAAGTTGTCTATCGATATCGTAAGCCAGACTGTAGGAGCAGCAACTAAAATTACAAATTAAATACTATCTTAATTAACCGGTCAATTCTTCCATGCTTAGGAAAAAGGTAGTTAAGTGCAAAAATGAAAACCATAGAGAACTGTACTTTAAATTTTGTATTTTGTTATTTGTAAAAAATATTTTAAAAGCTTTAAAAATTTCTCTTTGTTGTCGGAAAATATTGCACTATTTGTCAATAAAAAAATTTCATTTAAAAAATTTTAATATTATATTTTTCTCATGCATTTCCAAGGCGAATTCATTTCAGGTGGTCTTAAAAGCAGGGGTTTTTTAAGCTTTATCATTGTTGGATGTCAAAATTTTGTTTATTATCTTTGTTTCTGTTTTTGATATTGCACAATGGTTTTACAAAAACAAATTGCTTGTGGTTTTTGTACGATTTGTACTTGTTGTAGTATCTAGATTACCTGAAATGAATTCGCCTTGTGTATTTCTAAACAAAACATATATACAATTTTAAGATAAATAATAATTTTAATAAAATTTTATATGAAAGTATAAATTTATATTCTGGGTCCATATGAGTATCGAAATTGATTTAACGAGGTCCGTTTGTGCCTCTGCAATTGTGTATTTTGAAAAAGGGGTTACCAGAGAGCTCTGAAATGATGCGGGATCGGTTGTTATTCATTTATGTTTCATATACTCCACTAAAATTCGATATTTAAACTAAGCCAAATGCATCGAATAACTGAGATACGAGCAAAAACCACGAGTGCTTCTAATTTTGCCAATAAATCCCTTGTTCTTGTTTGTTTTTTTTTTTGGTACATTAGGAAAACGGCAAGGGGCACAAATGCCAAATTAGATACAAGCATCTTGGTTATCAATACACAACCTCTCTAAAAATGCACGAGATTGGATAAGTGAGCATGGCACTTGCCATACAAAGACATTATTGATTTCTGTTTATCGGCAGAATGGAAGGAGCCAACATTTCCAATATTAGGTACAAGTATCCTGATTCTAAACACACAACATGCGACAAAATGTTGGCGTGATTAGACAAGTGGGCATGCTACAAAATAGCCCAATATAGTTTCATTACTTTTCAGAGATAATTTTGTTATTTTATCTTTAATCTTCGATTTTTTAGAAAATTAATCTTCCAAATTAAAAAGCTTAGGAACTAAAAATGTATTCCAAGAAAATTAAAAAAATAAAATTTTATGGCCATATTAAGGCCCAACTATAATATGCATAATCTTGCTTATGCTTCTGTCAAAAATTAACAAAAAGGCTTTCAAATGCATTAAAAAAAACTAAAACAAAATTAAAAACATATGATTCCGTACGGAAAGTGCGGTCTGTCTCGCAAAAAACAAAAAGTTTCCTTAAGTTCAATATGGTTTGTCACATATAATTTACATGTATTCAAACAGTTGCTTAATCCAACTTAAGCATATTATAGTTGGGCCTTTGCTCTAAAAATTCATTTGATATTTTTTCTAAGCCAGTAAATTTACCCTTTCTTTTGTTATCGCCGTTTGCAAGCATTTTTGGTGAAATCGAGATCTACTTTTGCTGAGCTTCCCCAGCAAACTCTTATGAGCCTAATTCGTCTCTTCTTTCATTTAATTTAAATTTAAAGCGGTTCGTTTATTGTTTGCAGCCCAGTAGTGTGATTCACTAACTTTTAATGAGCTGACAATCGTTATTATATTTGATTGCAGTAACGGTAGCGAGATTCTGTAATTTTTTTTAAATTAAATATCGTGTGTCATTTCTGACTACAAAATGTCAAAATGCGCGAATGCAAAATACTCAAAAGCCATTTTAAACACAAAATACACTTTTTCGTATCAATAAACAATACGTAAATTATTGTCGCTTAAACAACGAAAAAATACTGCTTAAAGTAACTAAAAGTTAACTAATCGCAAATTCGATAAATCTTCGTTATATATAGTTTAACGATAGGATTATCGTAATTAAAGGTAGTGAATCGCTCTACAGGGTCTTAAAGTCGAATAAGAAAAGTTTATTTTAAAAGAAGTCAGCAATCATGTATAGCTTTTCTTACATAAGTTGGCGTTTGAGTAGATGTTAGCTGCAAATCGACTTTAAATCTTTCTTCTGAATGAACTCATACGCGAGCAACGTTTACGTTTTTTTCGGAACACAGTTTATCATTGAATTCAATTCATGACCACTTTTATTTCAAGTAAGGGTGCCTTAAAAGTTCATTATAAACTCTATAAATCGTCTCAAGTACTATTTATTGTCTATAAATTGTATTAAAATTATTGCAAGAAAAATACCACACTTCAATTGATATGCATCTGATAATTTTGTTTCTTTCTTTCTTAAGTTCATAAAATATTGGGTGGATAACTTAAAAATGCGCAATTTTTGGAAAAGTATAGGAAAAGTATAGGAATATTCAAAGTAGCAGCCTATTTTTTTTTTTGGCGACAAATGATATTGCGCCAAAGAAATTGCTTTCTTAACCAACCAATGAGGAATTGAAGATTATTCAAGGGCGAGCTTTTTGCGCCGATCGCAACAATTGGTAAGCAGATGGGGAAAGGTTTATTGGACTATTAGACGAGTGAAGCAAAAGTTCTTAACAAATATTTTCTAACAGGTTTTGCGATATTTGGGCGAGAATATTCGTGAAGGTATATGTTTGCATATTTCGAACGTTTTTAGACCAATGCTCTCTTCAAACGAAAAAATTGAGTTTAGTTTAGGTTTTCTGTAATTGTCTATCCCGATTTAAGCAGATGTTAAAATTTCTTGCATATTCGGGGCGTTTTTCAAACAATGTGAAGATCCCTGTGACGGTCTGTTCCACTTTCAAAAGCCTTTTATAGATCTGGCTTATCCATATACAGAAAATTAACGTGGTTCTATCAAAATTCGGCTGTGGCATTGATGTGGTTGGTAAGCCGGGCTTAATATATTAATGTCTTGTACTTCGGGTTGTCAAAGCGTTTTAATTTTTCACCGCCAGCAATAATTTGATACAAAAATTTTTTTAAATTAATGCTGCATTTGGAAATTGCTCATTTATGAGCAAGTGTGAGCATTAATGATAAATGTGATGCAGAGTATTTTAACTCATGAGTACGATGAATAGAAAGATTTTTAATTTGTTCGCTCATGAGCAACGAGCAAACCTAATATTTTTTTATGTGAATTGAATTTTTCTGATGCGAGAAATTACGATATTTTGGTTTATGAATTGTTCATAAGCTGAAGTTGCTCAGCAATTTGAAAGTAACGTAAATTTTGTAAAATTTTTTGTTTGCCAAATAAACCAAATAAACCAAATAAACAACTACAATAATGAATTTTTGATTTGTCATTCATGAGTTAATTCATCAATGAGCAAATATAACCATCGTGTTTGGAAAATGTTTAACCTTTGCTAACTACAATTGTTTACACTTCAAAATGTCGTATTGTTAAGAAAAGACACAAACCATATTAAAATGTATGCTATTTTTTAGAATTCTGCATTTTTAAGTTATACACCTAATATTTATATATAAAAATTGTATATCTTTCTTTTTTTATAGTTGTCTTGAATTAAAGATAATGGAAAATTCAACTCTAGACCAACGCACTTTTGCATATATGTAGTTTATTTTTTAATTTTCAGTTTATTTATTTCTTATTATCCGCTACGCGCTCTCTTCTAATCCTTGTGCAACATTTAGAGACAAGCTACTTTTGTTTAATTGGAAAAGAAAAAAGAAAACACATGACGATAAAGACACAAAAGAAGATGATGATGAGGAAGGAGGATGCTCTTCTTATCTTTGATTATGTACTATACAGAGCGAAGTTTACTTCTATGATCTATGTAGCTGTATTTTTTATTGTTTTTGTTTTAATACACTTGTATTTAAGAAACAACTGTCTTTCATCTATCTGCTGCTAGTTAATAGAGGGACTTCAATTGAAATAACTAAAATGACAGAAGCAAAAAAAAAAAACTGCAACAAAAAGAAATATTTTATTGTGTCTGTTTAAGGCGCAAGACGTCTTTGCCACATTTATAGTTGTGCGAGTTAAGTAGACAACGTCTGTCTACTTGTAAAACTTTTTTATGCAATTAGTTGCCTTTTTTTTGATGAGACTACACTGGACATACAGACAAGCGAATGAATAGATGGATGGATGGATGGATGGACAGACTTGCGGTCAGTGGCATTTTTAATTAGTTTGTTTTAATAAATTATTATTATTTTTTATTGTTTTACAGTGTGCCTTATTCCGCCTATAAGTCTGTTCTTCCTTACATTTCTAGTCTCATGCTTATTTAATGAATAATTGAGGCGGGATTTAAAATGTAGTTCTAAGCGATAATTTGGGACAGTCTCCTCATTTGACAGAAACAAAACATGTACATATAAAGATACATATGCAAAAAATAAATTTATTATTTGGGAATTTTACTTTAAACACTTTTTTTCTTTTCCTAGATTTTCCTAATAACTTTTTTACTTAAATCAATAGATAGCGCCAACAAAATTCGTTCTTTTCTTTTTTAAGCTTAAGACAAGTTTTCATATAAATTCCAATAAAGAAATAAAGAACTCACAAGTCAATCAATTTTTAAAATTTTAATCAGTATGACTTGCATGCGTATCAATTTATTTTTTTAATTTTTGTTTATTTTAAATATTTTCTAGTTCTGTCTTATTCTTGTTGTGTTGTTTTTGTTTCTTTTTTAAAAATTCTCAAGTGTTCTGCATTACTTTTTGTTCGCTGTATTTGTTTGTTTGTTTGTTTGTAGACTTTATTATTTATTCGAAATAATTCTTTCGAAAATACTGGTCAATCAAGCACTAGGTTAAATTGATAAGCTAAAATTAGATGAATTTTATTTCAAATTGAAGAAAAAGAAATTTGTAGTATAGAAACTTTTTTAACGTTAAGTTGCACAAGTAAAAAAAAGGAGATGACGAATACAGTTTATTCTTATTTATTTATCTATTTATTTATTTAATAATGGCCAATTTTCAGGATTGATATTAAAACACATTTATTTTTAAAATCGTTTTAAATACAAAATTCTCTTCTTCACTAAAAACTTAAGTGAAACTTAAGTCACCGATGTGGTACACTTAATTTCAACTTAAGTTTCCATTGTAATATTTTAGCAAGGTGGCCTCAATATCAGAACAATACAACTACAACAGGCAAAGCATTAACAGTCAGCTGTTTTTTCAGACCACCTTGTAGATAATTACACTTTTTTATATTTTTTTTTTGTGTTTAGTAGTGCTACCATACTTTTATCTTAATTAAATAAGACTTTTCAAATAAAACTCAAAAAACCAATTTGTTTTAAATACGATTTAAGTTTGTTATGAAAATTAACTTAATATTGATTTAAATATTACCCTGAAAATTGGGCATAAGAGTTACAAATACAATTACAAATTATATTCTAACTTAATTAATCGAGCAATAGTAACGCGGACCTTCAGCCTATTGTAGTGAAACAGTCCAGAGTCTCTTGCCCGAATCGAACCCGCTACCCCCGCACTGA
Organism: Pollenia labialis; assembly: GCA_949318255.1. Taxonomy (NCBI): domain Eukaryota; kingdom Metazoa; phylum Arthropoda; class Insecta; order Diptera; family Polleniidae; genus Pollenia; species Pollenia labialis. The sequence goes on from OX439139.1 coordinate 128,511,181, forward strand.
TAGACTAGCTCACTACCAACTAGCCTACCGGGGCACCCCAGTTTAATCTTAATTTTAGTGGTTCTAAATTAAATTCACTTCATCTTTTAAGCAGAAAAAGAAAAGTTTTATATGTATCAAAAACAAAAAAACCCGTTTTTATTTTTTTTTATATTGGCTCTATATCAAATTTATCGAAAAGAGAAAAAGTACAAATTTTATCCCGCTTTACCCATTAAAAAGGACCCGCAAAATATACTCTGTGTTTTGAACTGGACCATATGCAATTTGCATACAATTAACAATAACAAAAAAGGACCAATTTCTTCTCTGAATTAACTATTAAAAAGTACCTTATGTTTGAATCTGGGCTATATGTTATCTATCCATCTACCAAATTCCATCTCAATTCTTTAACCTTGTCAGCATTTTTTAAAGTTGTTGATCATATTCGAGTCTTTTTTGACTTCCCTGCGCGATTAAAATAATTATTTATGCGTTCGTTTTTGAGTCGAACATGACTGTTAATTCGGGAGAAAATGGTACTCCAATCGCGACTCTTCTGAAAGAGTCTTTTAAGACTCTCTAATCAGTTTAGAAGTCATTTTTCAACCACCCGCGACTCATCTGAAAGGCTGTTTTATGACTCGCGCTTCTGTTCAAGTACGACTCATTTTCGAGACAGTTTGTGCTACTAAATTGACGTTACTTTTTTATTTAAAAATTTTATGTTAAAGCACAAATTAAATTAAATTTTATATCAGTTTTATTAATCAACGAAACCCGAAGTTAGGCATAATTGGCCGAACCGAAGACGAACGTTACTTATCCGAATTCAAAACAATTAAAAACTTCAAAATTTTAAAGACAAATTAATTTATTAACCAGAAACCCCTTATTAATTTATAAAAATTTTTCCTTTTCGAGAATTTTTTCATTAGTTTCTTCCACTGGAATTAAGTCCTGCATTTCCCATATAGGAACTTTAACTGGTTTTCTTCTTTTTTTCGATATTGCTTGCTTGTTTACCTCTCTTAAAAAAATATAATTTACCACAACAGAATATTTGATTATATGTTTTAGTGGATTATTTGTGCATGATTGTGTAACATTTGCATATGATGGTATAACAAAATAATGTCCAACACCGATTATCGGCCGATTAGCAATTTTAGCCAAACCCGAAGCCGATTAATCGGTCGGACACTAAGTATAACCTATTTGCAAGAAAAAAAATTTAATTTCGTGTTTGTCGCTTACAATAACACTACTGGCCGATTTCACCAATTAATTTAAACATCAATTTATGTTAAAAACTCGTTTTTCCTTACAAATACAAATAAAATTATATAAAAATCGTATTTAAATATGAAGTGATAATTAAATAGAATTGGTGAAATTGGCGATAACAATAATAATTTCAATATTTTAAATTTTCATAAAAATTATGGAAATTTTCGATTTTATAACTTTTAAATTTTTAAGAAGTTCTTCAAAATTTTTTATTTTTGAAATTTCTGATTTCGGTTAACAATTTTTCGATTTTTATAGAAAATTTCTAAAATTTAAGATTTTTGTAGAAAATTTAAAAACTTTGGATTTTATAGAAAGTTTTAACAATTTTGGATTTTTTAGAAAATTGTAAATTTTGATAAAAATTTTAGATTTTTATGAATATTTTTTGCCTTTAAAAATCATCCAAATTAGTTAAGAACAGAAAAAGTTTAAATAAACTTAAGATTGTTTTTTTTAAATCAAATAATTTGTTTTTAATGCACAATTTTCTAACATCACTATCACTAATGTTTAGTGGGGCTGCTAGGTTTTAATTTATCACTTAACATCTACAAAATGATTGCAATAATTTCGTACTACGATTAAATGTGTGTTGAAACTGCAAAATTAGGGCACTACCCCATCTATGGTATGTATAAATTATTGGATTTAATTGTTGCATATTGACAAATAGTAACAAGTGCATTGCTGTATATCTTGCAATTGCTACGTTCGATGCAGACCATTTGTACAAGATTGTGAATAGGACTAATATTTTATTCATGTTCGTATGAAATGTTGCCTATTTCTTTACTTAGATATTTTAACTTTCTTGCCTTAAAAATTTATTTTTCTCCAATTTAAATTTCCTTTTCTATAACACCAATCAAAGATTTACTTTAGAAAATTTCATCATCCTTTTTTCAAATCTGTTCAAAATCTTACTTTCAATTGCGGAATATATATGTGTGTGTGTGTGTGTGTGTGTGACTATTTTGTTTCAGCATTTTCACACAAAATGTCGTTTTTCTACTATAAATGACCAAATTGTGTGTTATTAAAAAATATACTTTAAGAAAAAAAAAGAAAAAAATAAGATAAAAACTTGTTAAAATTTTTATGACTAAAAGTTAATAAATGATGAGTTTTTATTTTGGAAAATCCCTGCTAAATTGCTGAGACAAAACACGAAACAAGAAACGACAGCAAAAAAAAAAAAATTACAATAATAAAAACGAACAAAAATTACAAATCTCACAAATATCAATGGACTAAACAATAATACTTGAAATGTCATACTGCAACAGCAGTAACAACAACACTATGGTGTAGGAAAAAAGCATCAACGTGACAACAACACCATGCAACATCAGCGGCAATAAATAGCAACAAGATTGGTAATAGCAGTCAGCTTCAACATGTCACTTTCATTTGAGTCAACAAAAAAAAAATTGCAATTTACAGCAGCAACACCAAAATCTTTTTGAATAAAAAAATTGATTTTTATGGGATTTAATTTAAAAATAACAATATCTACTACTTTTTTTAATATCGGAAAATGGGTGATGCCAACTGGAGAATTTTTTTTCCTTTTTTTAGCTTTTTTTTAAAATTAAAACACTGGCATACAATTTCCAATTTGTTATAAGTTTATTTGTATTTGTTAAGGCCCAACCACAATGTGCTTAAGTTGGCTTAAGCAAATGTGCGAATACATGTTAATTAGATGAGGCAAACCATAGTGAACTTAAGAAATCAAATGTTTTTTTATTATTTTTTTAAATACATTTGAGAGCCTTTTTGTTAATTTTTGACAGTAGGTTAAGCAAGGCTATGCATACTATGGTTAGGCCTTTACTGTTTTTTATATCATCATCATAAGAAACAAACATTTGATTGAAATGTAGCATGCAGCCCCTGCAAATAATATTGGACTACCTGATCCATTTTGATCAAATGGACAACTCCATGGACTGGGCCGATGTAATGCAAGCATGGACCATGTCATTGTTAAAAAGTGTTTGTTGTGAGACGACATGTCTTCGTTTTTCAACGACGTGCTTTCGTTTTTTTAACGACTTTAAAACTAATCCTCTTGAGTATACCATGGAGTAGTTTTAGGATTACTCCTTTGTAGTCCAAAGCTGGGTTCTATGGTCCTGCCCTAGGACATCGTAATGTTAAATAGACCATGTTTTTCCATACGTTTGGGTTACTTTTGGACAAGTCCTAGTCCCAAGTGGGCTACATTTGACACGCGTGTTTGGACTAGTCCTCTTATTTGCAGCTTCATGACCACTATAGATGGATGGACACCATGCGTTTGTGCTGAAGTGTGTAATAAAATATTGGTCATAGATCCGTCCTTAAGTAAACTGATCAATTCAGAATCGATCTAACGATGTGCCCGACTGGTTGGTTACTTGTCTGTCCATGTAAATCTTGTGCGCAAAGTACAGATTGCAATTTTGGGCACATAGGAATAGTTGTCAGAAGGACTAAATTTATTTTCCGTGAGTAACGGTTCAGTCAACCTCTATACAAATTTTTTTCTGGAGTAGTGGATTTCTTGTGCCCATAAACCGTCTTATTTTATTGGTACTTATATTTATTTTAGCCCAATAATATCTTTATCACAATACCAAATTTTATTGGAATTAGTCGATATTGACTATAGCCGCAAAACAAATGCCACTCCAGAAAATAACTTCCTTGAAAATGGCGACATAAATATAAAATTTTGCGATGGTAACTTTTCTTAAAGCTACTATGTCAGGGCAATGTGCTGGTACTTCCAGAATTGACAAGATACAGGTCCCCTATATAACCCTTTCCTAAAATAATCTTAAAACGAAAAAATCTTATAACTATGTACATATTTAGATAATATTCGGCACACATATCTCCTATATGCATCTTAATACCATACATAAATTGGGTTTGGCAGGTGCATGATTGTCCATGGGTCCCAAGAAGGGTGCACTTTCATAAATGTATCTGTCAATACTAGACCCTATGCTCCCCAGAGGAGTAAACGGAAAATCTTAGACCAATTTCTATTCACTTCTAGTATCAGGGAATAACTAAAGACGCTGCAATATAAGCAATACCATTAGTTCTTGTATGCTCAAAACTAATAGCATTGAAGGGGCATGTTTTAATGGTAAATACTTGCTAACCCGGCCCAGTTAATAGTTTTTCTTTTCTCATAATACTAAAAACGGAGTCTATATAAATTAATTTGTAGTAAAAGAGAGTTAAGAGAGAGAGGGTCACGAACCCCCCTCCGACTGATCGCTAGCGATGAAAGGCTCCCACTGACGTCCTTCTGTCTTTTCCGACCTTGGTCCTGTAATTTCGATTCTAGTTGAGCATGAGATTTTTGATATTTTACCAAGTATAAGCGTACTTGCACATTACAGATTAAAATCGTCTTATACTTGGGTATTCATTCGGTTAACCGGTTATCGGTTAATTAAAAATTGGCTATTTTCGATTAACGATTAAACCGGTTAATTTCAGTCGATTAACCGATCTTCTTATATACAAAAGGTATGTGTTTAGAAAATAATTTTTTGTACAAAATATTTCCTTCTAGCAATACATTGTTTAAATACAGTACAAAAACAGAAACTAAGGAGTTCGGAAATAAACTGTTTTGAAGAATGTTCGGTGCTGAGCTTTGCCAGGATGAGTCAGATGATGACTTGACAACAGAAGAAACTCTCAATAGTAAAACAAACAATCTGTTTTACAGTTTTACCGAAACAATTAGAAGTTTTAAAAATATAAAAAAATTAAAACAGGACTCTATTTCATATGCTTAGATTACTTTGTAAGGAGATCTTATCAATTGAAATAATTAATAAAATGATCACACAGTTCATTGTTTGGTAAAAACATAATTGGGGGATTCACAAGGTGTGCTATCCAGTCATATCGTCATAATGTCCTAAATAATATTTTATAATTGTTTAAAATAAATGTTGTTGTATTTTAAACAAAATAAAAATGTTAATGCTGTGTTTATTGATTCGTCATAACTGTACAGTAGAAATCTTAATTATAAGCGGGAGCCCACAGCAGTCCTATATATTTCTTGTAATTATTTTAGGACATATGACTTTACAACTTTATGACTACCTTGTGAATCCCCCAAATATGTATTTATTACAAATTCATATGTGTTGCATACTTATGAATTATTTTTTTTTGTTTGTTCGTTTTAGTTCAAGAATTGTTTTGTTTATGATATTATTTCTTTTTTTATTAAAAATCGCCAAATAAAAATAATTTTTGCTTTTTTCTTTATTGCAAAACCTCGGTTAATTAATCGTGCGATTAACCGATTAAAGCCAAACCCAGATTAAATGAATACCCTAGTAAATACTGGAGTGAAGAGCATCTATGTTCGCGCTTGAACTATTTTACTTTCCTACTTGTCAAACGCCTCACCTTAGACCCTATGAAGAATATATATTCTGGGTTCTTATACGTAACTAGCGAAGTTGATTTAACGATGCCCGTCCGTCCGTATGTTCAAATTGGTTGAAATGTGTTTTCCGAAGACCCCAGATATGATAGGGTTGGTTCGTTGGTTAACGTGGTAGCACGTCCAAAACTAGGCATGCTGCAAGTAGAGTCGACAGTGGCTCCATTTTGACACCACACAACTCGTCAAGAGTAGGAACCCCGGATCAACCGGTACCCAGGGCAATACTGATGTGGCTAGATCCAGCCCGTTGCGTTGTGATATTTCACCAAATTGCCGAGTTTCACCCGCGATATCTCAGAGAGTCCTTTAAGATGGTAATTACCAAATAATCTATGTCGTGTTGAATTGAGCACGACATATCCCAGCGACTGAAGTTGAGAAGTCGCTCAGAGCGACTTATGGCGATTCCTCCTTTTATCATTAGCCATATCCCGAAAGTGTCTGAAGATTTCCCTCCTGATAGTTCTCAGGGGTGTTGCGACTAGAACGACCTGCAAAATGTCAAAAGCAGTTCCAGTCTTGGCCAGCCCATTTGCCTGTTCACTGCAGCATTGGTTCCTATGCACAGGGTCCCAAATTAAAGCAATGTCAGTTAGGCTGTCCAGTCTGGATAATTCTTCCTTACTGAGCTTCCTAAATGAGAGCGGCATGGGTTTTTTAAACATGAAAATTCTATTTCAAATTCAAATAAAATAAACCGACATATTGATCTGTCAATCAAAATTTTTCAGCCGGGTGGTGTCTAACTCGCATTCTAAATAAGTAGTTTGACATACGAAAACCGCTTGCGGCTCTTATTTAGGTAGCTCACAAACACTGGTTAACGAGAATGGACGTTATTCTTTGCTGGGAACTTGGTTGTTATATATTTTTATCATATTTGCTCCTTATGATTTTGCAGTTAAAATTCAGCCAGATCGGTTCATAAATGCCGGAAATTTTATTGGATTAAATCCCATGTGGTTGTGGTTTTTTATACACATCACCGAAAGTTAACCTTGAAGAAGTTTGTTTTCTTTTATTATTTATTTCAATGACTTTTTTCTGCATATTTTACACACAAAAAATGCATCCATTTACAGCGAAGTTGATTTAACTATGTCCGTCTCTCCGGCGGTTTTTCTGTGTATCTGGAGAACGGAAAGACACACAACATCCTACGATATGTGGAAGGTCTTTGGGCAGTGGGCGTGGCACAAATTAGATTTAATTATATCTAAAAAATAGTATGTACATAACTTTCTGTTCCTATCGCACCATGGTATAGGGTATATAAGATTCGGCATAGCAGTCTTTCTTGTTTTTTTTAATTTTTAAAAGAAAACTACAACGTTATTATAATTAAAAAAAAAAATAAACAGCAATCAAAAAGTAGCTACAAGAAAAAAAGAAAAAAGCAACAGAAAATTTGCGCTTTTTGTTTGATTGTCGGAAAAAAATCAACGAATTGTCAACCGGGGAATATAATTTTGGTTGATTTAATTTTTTCTTTCTCTGTAAACCTTAAAGTTTTGAGTTGAAAAAGTTTTGATTTCTAAAAGCGAAAAGTGACAATACTTCGAGTATAAAGAAAAAGCAACTAAACCATACAAATGATTGTTAAGATGATGACGATGACGCAGTCGCACAAGCTGACAAAAGAAGAAACTGACTAATATAACATAAAGCACAACTGCACACAGGCAACGAACTATTTTAAAGTTATTTTTTTTACATAGAAAAAGTTATAGATTTTTTTTTTTGTAAAATCTAGTGACTGAAAGTGACACCAAAACAGACGTTACAAAATCAACCCGCACACACCAATTTTGGCTAAAGTTGTCTTCGGTTTTTTTGTTGTTGGTGAGTGTATGGGTTTTTAAAAAAGGAGATTCAAACGACATAAAAACCATGCAAAACTTTTCAAAATGGAAACCATAAACAGTTATGGTATAAATAAATGTTGCAAGTTTGCAGCAACAGCAGTGTAGAAATAAAACTTAATTGCAATTATGATCTTGTTTTGCTTAACTTGTTTCCAAAGTCGTCGGTCCATTCATCCATCTATCCGTCCACCGCGTGTCACAACGTCTAATTCATTATTAAGTCTGCCTTTTTGTCTGCCAACTCTTCTAATATGGTTGTAAGATAAATTTAATTTTAACCATTTTGCACTAAAGTCGTCTTTGTATTTTCGTTTTTAATTTATATGCAGCCAAGTGTAGGAGTTTTGTGTGAAAAATTTCTTTAAATAAATAAAATTATTTAAGCTGCAAGTTTTTACAAAGAAAGTTTACTCAACTGTCAAACTAAAGAAATATAAATAAAATTTAATTAAACTGACTTGAAAGTGGACAAAATAAGAAAAATATTTAACTTAAAATTTATTTTTTTTTTTTACTTTAAATTTTGTGTTTTTTTTCCACTCATGTTAGTGACAATAAAATGAAAAAAAAAATAAGCAGGACTTCAATGGAAACTTCTTTGAGCTTTAAGATGATGAAATGATGCGGTTTAGAAAGATCCCGGGCTCTTACATGCTTTTGCTTTCAGCACAAATTAGACGTGAACAGCTGCTTGAACCAAGCTTAACGGCAACACTGTATATGATTATAGGAGGCGTACCATTACGCCATTACCATAACCATACAAACCAATTGAAATCTAGTTTCTATGGTCATGGTTACGGCAATGGCATTATGGTTATGTCATGTCTAATTGTACCTTTTTGGACCTCCTAAGAAAATTTCTTTTTTTCGAGCTCCTCTTAACGAAATTTTCCCGGAAGAAATAATTAAATTCTCAAAATAACGATAAAAACAAAATTTTTTAGCTAAATGTTGACAATTTGTTTTTAAGTCGAGATTAATTAAAACAAATTAGGGTGCTATATTCGCCTGTGCCGAATCTTTAATACGCTCCACCGCCAAATCGAATACTTCAGAAGTGGGCTCTATATTTTATTAATTTATCTGCGGTTTAGACCTACACTAAATTATTGACCACTGCATTGCAGAATATTCAAAATTTTGCATAGATATGACGTTTCTCTATTTAGTGAAAACATCCGAATTTGTATTTTCATAAACAATTTTTTTATCAATGCTACTATAATATTTATGTATTTGGCATTTGGTAAACCAGTTGAATGGAGGGATCCAATTGATAATATGACTGATTGCTACATATATTTGCATACCAAAAGTGCACAGCGAAAAAAATTGCTATGTTATTACTCCGGATATAAAACAATTGATCTCTATTTCTAAGCGGAACCATCCAACATTAAGAGTTACATAAGGTAATGAAAAAGATGATTTAATGATTGGCATTGTGTCTTAAACTTTTCAAAAGAGAACTCGAAATTACTCGCTTCATGTTTGAAAGAAAAATAATTTTCGTTTTGTACAATTGCAATCGCTCCAAGATATGGGGAATTGTTTTCAGAAAGTAGTAAGTGGGATTTTAGGCCACAACGATAGTCACCTAATTCCATATATGATGAAAGTTTTTAAGCCATAGGTATATATCAAGTAAATATATAATCAGTACTATTTGAAGTCTAAATGGGTTTTTTGCAATTACAATTTTTTGGTTTGTTTTTAACACTTTTTAGACCTCTTTTATGCGACGAACAAGGTAAAAGATTTCACCGAGGTCTCGGAGTAATGGAAAAGTATTTGTTTAATGATGACTCGTTCCAAACGCAGCACCCTGTAAAATATTAACGGTCCTTAAATTGTTATTTATTTATTTCATATTTTGTCATTCCATTATTTTTCTTGTAACAAACCTAGCTTGTTAAATAATGTTGAAAATCATTAAACTCACTCTAGTTTCGATCATTAACGCGTAAACAACAGACAGTAAAACGAAGCAAAACCAATTTATTGAATATAACAAAACCAAAAACAAAACATTGTGACCCAACAAAACAAACAGAAAAAAAAAACATTGCAAAAATAGTGTAACATAAATAAACTTTCACAATACATTTAAATAAAATTAAAATCACAAAAAACCTTAAAATAAAAAAAAGTGTTTTATTTAAAATGAAAATAAAAGAACCGTGTTAATTTGAGGTAACAAAATTTAAAGTCCACCCTCAAACATTTTGGTCCAAACGAACCGGATAATTTTTATAAAAAAAAATAAAATAACAATTACCTACCTACCGTGTGTGCAAATTTAATTTTACAAAAAATATATGTTTGTGACTCTAAAAAAAAGTGTGACTCTGAAAATAAAATACAAAAAAAGGAAAGTTCTCTGAAATTAAAAAAAATATTGTTAACAAACAACCAAAAGAACACACATAAAATCAACCCCCAAACATTTGGTCATTTGGAAACGAAACATTAAGATTTTATTAAAAAATTATTTAAATCATAATTGTGTTTAAAAATTAAAATTTTCAAAGTTAAAAGTGAACAAAATCTAACGGTATCCAAATTCCTTGGCGCAGTAGCAGCATAATCAACAAACACAACAACGTCATCAAAGTGCAGCGAAGAAAAAACATCAGCAACAACAACAACACAACAAGTAAGTCAAAGTATACAATACAACAAGACATAAATATTATTGCTTGCTGTGTTACTCTTTAATTTTTTGCCGCTGCAATTTTTAAGAGAAAATAACCGTGACGTCACCATCCAAATAAATAAAAAACGAGTTACCATTGCGTCAATTTTTGAAAAATTAACCGGGGAAATTAAAACAATATTTGACTCAAAATTTTCAAGACACAATTTATTTTTATCGCTAGCAGGCAATTTTTTTGGCTCAATTTTATTATTATCCTGACTCTTTATCAATTCACAAATATGTCCCTGAAAAAATTCGTCAATTGCACAAACGATTTAGTCGACTTCGAGAAAATTCAAGCAGAAGCGCGTGCTGAAGATAATGTACACGCGTTGGAAATTATTCGAGTAGAATTAGACTCCATATGGACACAAGTAAAAAGATCATATGAAGAATGTAGGGACTTAGATCAGGATGGTGATAAACCAATTGACAAAAAAATATTACGGGAGCGATACCAAGCTGCCCTAATGGCTTATAAAAATTGTCTTTCGTCAGTAAACGCTGAAATCCAAGCGCTTTCAGACACAACCATGGAAAAAGTTGAACGTCAGTCAAATATTCCGTTAGAAAGAGATGTTTCCTCAATAAGACTCCCTCCTTGCGACACCGACACCTTTTTTGGGGATTATAAATTATGGCCGAGTTTTCGTGACTTGTTCACAGCCATATACATTAGAAATCCTCAAATTAGCAATGTTGAAAGGCTTTTTTATCTGATGCAAAAAACCGGTGGAGACGCCAGAGATGCAATTACGCACGTCCCTTTAACAAACGACGGATTTATCATGGCTTGGAAAAATTTAGTTGACCGGTACGAAAATAAATGGATGCAGGTTAACGAGCAATATAAAATTATTTTGGATCTGCCTCATGCATCTACAGACTCTGGAGCCTCAATTAAAAAATTACAAAGGACAATAAACGATTGTAGGCATACATTAGGCACACTAGGAATTGACACTTCAACATGGGAGTCATTTTTAATTTATATTTGCTCTCAAAAACTTCCCAGGGCCCTTGTTCAAGAATTTGAAAATTCTCGTGAAGATTGTGCCGAAGTACCCAAATGGCAAGAATTCGACAAGTTTTTGACCCACAAATTTAAGACCCTAGAATCAGTAGGCAATATAAAATCATCAAAGGACAAACCTATACCTCCCAAGTCTGAAGTCGCAAAAAATACCCAGAATAAACGAAACTTCAATTCATTCCAAACGAATATTGCGAAATCTGAGAGTCGCAATCAGAACAACAATAAACCCGTTAAAAGTTCTAATAATAACGCCATAACATGCCAACATTGTAGCGAGTCACACACCCTACGGTCATGCCCCACATTTTTAGAAAAAAATGTAAGTGATCGAATTCATATCGTAAGAGTCACAAATTCATGTTACAACTGTCTGTCGATCAATCATAGTGTCAGGGAGTGCCCTAGTAAATACAGTTGTAGGCTGTGTAAACAAAAACACAACACTTTATTGCACAAGGCAACAGTGACCCAGCCTACAAACTTGCCACAAAATAACGCTGACGAGCAACCAAGCACAAGTGCCGCAGCTCAAGCCCAATACATACAGTCCACTTCAAGATCAAGTATTCCTAACTTTATTTCCCTGACCCTGCGCGAAAACATACAAACATCGACAAATCAAACAGACCACGAAACTTTGCTTTTCACTGCCATTGTCGAAATAGAAACTAGAGGTCAAAGATACCAGGCTAGAGCCATCATCGACCCTGGATCACAATCAACCTTTGTATCGGACAAACTAAAAAACCGATTAAAATTACCCACTAAAAGAAACATAGTTCACGTTTCTGGTTTGAGTCAAACAGTTTCTGAAACCTCAACTAAAGCATGTTTGCTTAACCTTTGCTCACGGGTGGACACATCGTTTAAGTTAGAAGTTTGGGCCCCAGTTCTCAAGACCCTTCCCTCTAATTTACCACCTCAAACATTGGACATGCTAAGGCTCAGTGAGGCTGCAAAATTGCAACTTGCAGACCCTCATTTTAATCAAAGTAGACCCATCGACTTGCTAATAGGCCTCGACATAGGCCCATCGATTTATTGCATGGACACACCGATGCGGTCTGTTGGATCCCTTTTGGCACAAAAAACAGTATTTGGCTGGATTGTGGGGGGACCAACACCAAAAATTACTCAACCCAGAACAACAATTTCTTTATTGAATACATCGTCCCTTGACCGAATCCTCACACGCTTTTGGGAGGTGGAGGAAAACCCAAAACAGATTTTGAGGTCAGACGAGGACACTATTGTGGAACACAATTTTCAACAAACAACTCGTAGAAACGACTCGGGAAGGTATATAGTTACCCTGCCCTTCAAAAAAACAGAAGAAATAGGCTCGTCTCGCAACATTGCCATGGCTCAGTACCTAAGAATGGAACGCACGCTCAGCCAAAAACCCGAAATAAAACAATTATATGACAACGTTATTTTAGAATATCTTGAGTTAGGACACATGAGAAAAATCGAACCCTCGGATATAAACAAAGCTCCAAACTATTATCTGCCGCATCACGCAATAATAAAACCAGACCGATTGACCACTAAACTTAGAGTGGTTTTTAATGCCTCTAGCCCAACGTCAAATAAGAATAGTCTTAATGACATTTTATATCCAGGACCCATTCTTCAACAAGATCTTGTTCTTTTGATAGCAAAATGGAGATTTTTCCGCTTTGTATTTAACGCCGACATTACAAAAATGTATCGTCAAATACTAGTCGACCCAACTCAAACAAAGTTTCAAAGAATCTTATTCAGAAAATCCAAAAATGACCCTATAGAAGATTACGAGCTTCTCACAGTCACATTTGGAGTTAATTGTGCCCCATATTTAGCCATCAGAACGCTTCTTCAGTTAGCTAAAGATGTTCAAATGACTCATCCATTAGCGGCCAAGATTCTCAAACAAAATATGTATGTGGATGACGTCTTAGCAGGAGGTCATACTATAGAAGAAGCCATCAGAGCTAGAAAAGACTTAACTTCTGTCCTAAAATCAGCCGGCTTTGATCTAATGAAATGGAACTCTAATGAGCCACAAGTCATTCAGGATTTACCTAGTGAGACTCTACTACCACTCGACTGGTTAAATCTGTCAGAAAATGACGGGACCAAGACTCTAGGGATAAAATGGAACATTTCATCAGACTCCTTTACATTCACAGCCCCAGATATACAAGTTAAAGAAGCGTATACAAAGAGGGAAGTTTTGTCTACAATTGCCAAATTTTTTGACCCATGTGGATGGATAGCTCCAATCATAATAGACGCTAAAGTAATCATGCAGCAAGTATGGCTAGATAAAACAGACTGGGATGACATTTTAAAACCAATTTCTCAACATAAATGGAAAAAATTCGTAAACAATTTTCCCAATATTAAAACTATAAAAATACCCCGTTGGATTAAATATACACCCCTAAGTCACATCGAAATACATGGCTTTAGCGACGCTTCAGAAAAAGCTTATGCTGCTTCATTATACATTCGAATACAAAATGAAGAAACATCCATACACACAACACTTTTGGTATCCAAGACTCGAGTAGCCCCCCTCAAAAGCTTATCGCTACCACGCTTAGAACTTTGTGGAGCTGTATTGCTAGCTAACTTGGCATCAAGTCTATTAAAAACTTGTGAATTTCAAAATGTAGTAACCCACTATTGGACTGACTCGACAATTGTATTATCGTGGCTTAAGAAACCGCCATGTACCTGGAACGCGTTTGTTGGAAATCGTGTGTCGGAAATAATACAAAAAGTCGGGACTCAAAACTGGCATCATGTTGACTCAAAAATGAATCCCGCTGACCTTGCAAGTAGAGGTTGTTCACCAAGTGAGTTAGAATCACATAGTCTATGGTGGAGTGGACCTTCGTGGTTAAAGTTGCCAAAACAGCAATGGCCATCCCCACGCCCTCCTCAGGATACAAATATAGAAGCCAAGACAATTAAAATTCTAACAGTCACAAACACAGACGACCCCTTAAGCCGATTTTCATCTCTACCCCGTGCCTATCGAGTCATAGCCTACATTTTACGCTTTGGAAGACCCATACCAAGAAGTCAAAGATCATCTATAGAACCAACTCCAGAAGAAATACAATCTGCAAAAAATCGCATCATAATTTGGACACAAAAAACTCTGTTTCCTGATGAATATACTGCTTTACTTCACAAGCGTCCAATTTCCCCTCGAAGTAAACTCTTAACCCTTACGCCATTTCTCGATCGCAATGGGATTATAAGGGCCAATGGGCGTTTGGCGCAGTCCCCAGCATTAACGTACAACGAACGCTGTCCAATTCTGTTGCCATACGAATCAAAATTGGCCAGAATGATAACAGAATTTGTGCACAAAATTACTTTGCATGGAGGAAATCAGCTCATGACCCGATTGATAAGAACAGAATTTTGGATTTTTCGTCTTAAGCCCTTAGTTAAAACTGTCATAAATAATTGCAAAACGTGTGTACTTTACAAAAAACACACTCAAAGTCAGATAATGGCATCCCTGCCACCTGAGCGTACAACAATATCAAGACCCTTTACCGTTACAGGTGTTGATTACGCTGGACCCTTTAATATACGAAACTTCACTGGTCGAGCCTGTCTCATCACAAAAGGGTATGTCTGCATATTTGTATGCTTTGCCACTAAATCTGTTCACTTAGAACCAGTAAGTGATTTATCGACCCAAGCTTTTTTAGCTGCCTTTTCCCGCTTTATTGGAAGACGTGGATGTCCAGCAATCATATATTCGGACAATGGCACGAACTTTGTCGGAGCAGCAGAACTCATCAAAAAGGATCGTCTGGAATTTATAAAAACTCTTCAAACCCAAGTTACCCACAACTATAGCCATCAAAATATCAATTGGAAATTCATACCCCCTGGTGCCCCACATATGGGCGGACTCTGGGAAGCCGGTGTAAAATCCTTTAAAACCCACCTAAAGAAAATGATACCAGATATGAAATTCACCTTTGAAGAGCTGTCAACAATTCTCACTCGCATAGAATCGTGTTTAAACTCTAGACCCTTAAGTCCTGCTAGCGATGACCCAAATGACCTTAACCCATTGACCCCTGGCCACTTCCTTATTGGTACCCCATTATTGACCCCAGCCGAACCTGATGTGAGCAGCGGAAACCTGACCCTCATCAACCGCTGGAAACGCCTGAAGGTCATCTACCACTCATTTTGCCAAAGATGGAAATCCGAGTATCTGGCCGAACTACATCGCAGATATAAATGGAAGACTCAAAGGGACAATCTTAAAGTCAACGACATGGTGGTCATCAAAAACAACAACTTGCCACCCAACGAATGGCAAATGGGTCGAATCACTAAGACTCATATTGGAACTGATAAAAACTGTCGAGTTGTCGACATCCAGACAAAAAATGGGATCGTTACCAGACCCATTACAAAAATTGTGGTTTTGTTTTAAAATATATTTAACATTTTTTTAAAAAATTTTCCCAACTAATGTTACACTGAATTCCTACTTACAGGTATGGCATCCCACAAAGCATTTCTAAGTTTCTCATCAACAGATTTTATTGCTGTCAAAATTCTCAACCCCACGACCCGCAAACTTGAATCGAAGTGAGATCCTAGATGCCATATCTGTCAAAATCATCACAACACCTTGCTACAGTGTATCCTGTTTTTTGGACCTACGATAAACTGCACCAAGTCATGGGGGCCGGAATGTTTAATGATGACTCGTTCCAAACGCAGCACCCTGTAAAATATTAACGGTCCTTAAATTGTTATTTATTTATTTCATATTTTGTCATTCCATTATTTTTCTTGTAACAAACCTAGCTTGTTAAATAATGTTGAAAATCATTAAACTCACTCTAGTTTCGATCATTAACGCGTAAACAACAGACAGTAAAACGAAGCAAAACCAATTTATTGAATATAACAAAACCAAAAACAAAACATTGTGACCCAACAAAACAAACAGAAAAAAAACATTGCAAAAATAGTGTAACATAAATAAACTTTCACAATACATTTAAATAAAATTAAAATCACAAAAAACCTTAAAATAAAAAAAAGTGTTTTATTTAAAATGAAAATAAAAGAACCGTGTTAATTTGAGGTAACAAAATTTAAAGTTCCACCTCAAACAGTATTATCAGCGGAATTAGATTCACACCATGATGGGTAAATACTGCGGGATGCAAATTCCTGAAACGTCATCGCAACATAGAACGAAAAATCTAAGAGGAAAAATATAACATTTCAAATCAACACAACCAAAAAACAATAATTTTTTTAATTGAAAAATTAAATTTTGATTTTTTGTTAATTATATTGCAATTTTCTTATCTTTTGTCCAAATATGTTTGGAAAAAATTGGCTTTACTACATGGATTTAAAAATTTAAAAAAAAATGTATTTTGCCTAAACGGAAGGACTGAAATTGTTGAATTTTGAAAAACGTAAAAAAATCCATTTTTTTACAGACACATATTTTCTATAAATTGGCACGTTATGTATGTCCTTTCGTGACAGCTATTATTCAACACAGCTGTCGACGCGAGATTGACGGAACATGGGCTCTGGTGATATAATTTTCAATTATCAATGGATTTATAGTAACTAAGGAAACCTTTTCCTTGCTATACGAGGTAGCTCCAAATGGATTTTGTTATTGATGTTATCAATACCAACGGATTTCTAACAGTGCAAATAACTGAAATCGTTGGGGAACGGTTGCTTCGTCATCAACAGGTGATAACTCTAGCAGTCGTGAGATATATTTGGGGTAAATAAGTCTTTCAAATAATTAACAAACAGATTTCTTTTTTCAATATCATTTCTTGCCCAACTTCCATTCAAGTTTCTTAATGGTGGCTTAGAGACAACTGGCCTTTTGAGATTTCTAGCTGAACGCCATAATGAATAGTCTGATTGTGGAGTTGCATCAAGAACTAATGCAAATATGTATAAAAGAAAAAAAAGGGAGGTTCTAACATTGAATTGAATCAAAAAATTGCAACAGTGCAAATGATCATTTATGTTTCACTGAAATAAAAATCAAAAAAGGAGAAAAATCTGTTCACAAAAGTTTTGTTAAGAGTGCGGCAAAAGTTAAAAGATTGGGCGAAAAAAACAGATACAATGGAAAAAACCTTTTGCAATTACTGCAAAAAAAATTAGTGGCCCGGAACAACACGCAGAAAAAAGAAAGCACAAAAGTGTTACGGGCATAACTTAAAACAGTCCTATCCCTTTCTAAAGAATTTGTTACAAAGTTGTGTTACGCATAGTTCGATTGCAGCTGTCGAGTACCTAAACAACATTTATTTAAGGCAATTTAACAACCTGAAGTTCAATATGCAGCAAATTATAAAAAATAAATTGGCTCTTACTTTAATAAAGATTTGTCATTATTTTTAATATAAATTTTTTTAGCATTAAATTCATTTGCATTTTTTTTTAGCATATTTTTTAGAAAATCTATCCATTTTTCCTCAATAAGTTTTGGCAACACTGCTAGTAGTACACATTGGTCATACAATTGCCTCTTAAACTATAGTGGCACATTTCCTTTTCAAACATGTTTTAATTTGCCATAAGCAGCCCATTCTAGTCCGATTCTTCGTGAGATTTTACATGTTTGATTATCTCTACCGATTCTTATATCTCGACCCAGATATTGATATGTATTTACGAACCTGCCCGACTTTTTCAATTTAATTTATTTGTATGTTCACACTAGTCACAAGGTAAGTGATGCATTTCGTCTTATGCAAATTTATAATCAGACCAACGCTACATGTCGTTTGCCTCATTTCCATTAGCATATATTGAGCATCGACTAAGTTGTCCTTTATTAAGACAATGCCATCCATCGTTGATGATTTATGTATTCTGCGCCATTGCTTTTGCCTTTGTCATCTCAATTAAGGGGGTTCCGGTACTATCATGGAATAAAACATATGCAGTGTCTGTCTTGGTAATGTTTTTAATTTAATTATTATATCTGGAGTCAATTCTGCATTTTCGTAGTACATTTATTACAGATGAGTGCTCCATGGTTCAAATACCTTTTTAAAATCGATAAATACAAGTGGTCTGTTGTATTCAACCGTTTTTTCTATAAAAGTGTCTTAAGTGTCTGCAAGTGATCGCTTCGGAAACCGTTTGTTTCCTTGTTTGATTGAAGTCCAGCTTGATTTCTAACGGGTTTGAAAGAATCCATTTAAATAATTTGTAGTGATGGAATACACATAGTTTTCTAAGTTTGTTGTATCACCTTTCTTCAAGGCCTCGCTAACAATAAAAAAAATCTAATTTCTAACATCGATCGACTCAGAAACACTATGTTTACAGTTGTGGCCAAACACTTGGACCTGTAAATCTGTATATCGAAAATGCTGTTCCCTATGATTTTATTAAATCAATCGATTTGAAATCGCTGAAGTCACAGTTATCACAGACACACTTGAATCTATATATTCATAGGTAATACCCGCAACATCAAAAACTCAAGTCGTTTCTTTAAAGTAATTGGTCAATTATCAAATCGTTCCTGCATTTGCCCTCTCAGAATAGAACTTTAATGTTATTAACCTTCGCCTAACCAGTATCAAATCGGGTGTTCTTGTTAATCTTCTATAAACAGAACAGCAGTACCTCCAGGGTGGGTATTGGTAAACGATGTATATAAAAACCTTTGGTTAAAGGCTTAACATTATAATGTTAGTATCACAAATATGATATAAATCCATCAATTGTTGACTACAGTTCCTAAGGAGATACCTAAGAAAAACGCACGACATGTCCTCTTTTACTTAGGATTTTTGGAGGAAAATTTTGAGAAAAATGTCGTGGACGACAAAATACTAAACATTGTCTAGTGCATTGTCTTTTAAAGAAGTTAGTAAACGACGACATGACCGACTCTGTCTTTCAAGTTGTCTTTTGTCAAAGCTTATTCACGACAACATGACAGACATTTTCTTATAAGGTATCCTCTATCAACAACTATACACGACAGTATGAGCGACAGTGTCTTATAAGCTGTCCTGTATTAAAGTGTATGCACGACAACATGACCGACAGTGTTTTGTAAGGTGTCCTTTATCCACTTCTAAGCACGACAATATGAGCGACATTGTCTTGTAAGCTGTCTTCTAAGCAAACAAAAATAATTTGTTCTCAACAAAAAAATAAAAATAACTGTAAAATAACGACAATAATAAAAAACAACCAAAGAAAAGCGAAGAGAATCAGTCAGTGAAGTCTGAGAACTCAAAGACCACAGAGCACACAGAGGCATCACGAGACAGAAAATATTGTAATTTTTTCTGTCTCTTTCTTCAAAAGCTGCCGTTTTTGAATATTTTGTTTTGATTACGCAATTCGTGTTGATAGTAGCGGCCTGTTTTTACACATTGCCACTTCTTCGAAAGCTGCCCTCGCAAATGATTTGGGCATTTTTCATACGCCACTTTTTCATCTCTGTATACTTTGTGTCAAAGACTAAGGTATGATTTTAAAAATATGTATGTGCTACTGTATATTTTTATTTATTCGTTTAGGTTTATAGGCGACATTGTCGTGTAAGCTGTAACTCTTGTAACTTCATCGACATTATCTTATACGAAGTCGTTGACGATAAAGTAGAATCCATAGTCGTTTATATATCCATCAAAGACAATATGAACGACAATATCGTACATGTGGTCATCAACGACTATATGGACGACAATGTCGTGCATGTGGTCATCAACGACAGCCTGAGCGACATTGTCTCTCTTTGTGTCATGCACGATTTACGCGACACTTGTTTGAAAATGTCATCGACGATTTGCATTATTGGCCCTTACGTGTCGTGCAGGAATGTACATTGTCGTGCAAAAATTATTAATGATTGGTGCTGGGGAGTTAAGTTGATTGATTCTTAATCAACCAGTACAAATGTTATTAAGTATGAGTGCAATGAATCAAATTAAACTTCTAAGTGAATATGAGCTTGAATAACATTGCAATAAGTATGAGTGCGTACAAGTACAAGAAATTATGAGTCATGATTTAGCCCTACTCACTTTTTCACTACTCATTGCTGATATCTGTTGCAAACGAAATTTATTATACCGACAGGACATGTAAATTATCATATTGTTAAGTTTTTCCATTAATAAACGCGTTTGAGTTCTTTTAATTGCAAATCCGAATAAATACACATACTTATTCAACAAAACAAATTTTATTGAAATTTATTATTTTGTTCACAATTGTTAGTTACGAACAGAACCGTTTAATGTCTCCAATAAAATAAACTAATTATTTATGAGTCACCCTTTTTATATTTCATAATTATTTCTAGATTTTTCCCGAACCTCCCTGTAATAACAATTTATTATGTCTGGGTTCACACTACGAAAGTTTTCTTTCAGAAAGCCTGAGTTTATGGGTGAGAGAGGAGAAAAGAAAAGCATGTTGTTTTCCCCTCTCACCAATAAACTCAGACTTTCTGAAAGAAAACTTTCATAGTATGATCCCAGACTATGTTCTAAAACCATTTCTAGAAATGACTGGGTAATTCATTTAGGAATTATTTTAAAGTAACAGTAAGTAAGTAAGTAAGTAAGTAAGTAAGTAAGTAAGTAAGTAAGTAAGTAAAGTAACAGTTGTGTTGAAAATTATACATGACAATTTTAAGTAACTAATATGACATAAAACTATAACTTACAAGAAAACTTATAACTATAACCATAAATAATTCTTAGATAATTTACTTTCTTCTCTAATTAATTCCTTGAAGACAACACAAACGGCTCTTTCTACAGTCTTTATAAGATGCTACAATTATATATAAAATATTAGGTGAATCTCTAACTGCAGGCAATTTCAGTTAAAAAAACGTATTCTCCCTAAAAACTATTTCTTTTCACTTCCACAAGACATTCATTAATAACATAAAAACGAAATACTCCTATTTTCAATTTCATTTCCCAAACACTTTCCTTATCTTTTTCTTTTTTCGATTTTTTATATATTTTTCACCGTAAATAATGCCATTGAATTTATAAGTTTGTCACTCTGGCTGTTGTTTGGTTTAATAATAATTGGGTGAGATAGTGAGAAACTCCTTTCGAACGTTTTTTTTTTGGCGTCTTGCAATAACAATTGATGTTTGATAGATGGCTGCGTACAAAATCTTTGAAATGGAAAACATTTACCATTCCATTGAACTTTCTTTTAGCCTTATATGTTTGCCAAAACTACGTTTGTTGTGCATTTTAATATGATTTCGTTCACAACTTTATCATAAATAATTTGTGGGTGTTAAAAACGAAACATATGCACGCACAACCATCCATCTATCGATTTAGTTCCACCATTCATCAATAGATTTATGCATATGAGTAGTAGTCGTATTTGCTTGTTTGTTTTTCCAAAACATTGTAGCGAGTTAAATTTGTTGTTTAGAGCTCAGTTGATTTATGTATATTCAAAATTTTTGTTTTGCACAGTGGGGCTAAAGGTAAAAAATAATATTTTTGCAATAAAGAACAACGATTTACTTGAGCACCTGCACAATGGCCTAATTCACATGGTGCGTTAATGCATTTTAAGTCCTTGGCTTTAGTTAAGCATAATTTGAACGGACGAGTGTATAATGCACAAAAAGTTATTCACCCACCCCTTGTTTAGGAGCCGGAGATATCAAACCACCACTGCAATTTATTAATAATTAATATTATATTTAATGCTGCTATTTTAATAGCAGCAGCACTTATAACATCCACGGGCCGGACTTTTCTACAAGGGTGAATAATAAAAAAAAATCTTACAAGTGAGTGTAACCTTACACGTTATTTTAAGTCCAAGCCACAACCACTACGTGATCTCCGATGGTATCTTTTGGACAGCAAAGCTTATCTCGGTTGAACCGTTTTGTGAGCTCTTGCTCTTGAAAAGGCACTCCCGCATCGGGAGGTGGATAAGTTACTAACAACTTACCCTCTATCAGAAGAGCAAGGCCTCCCCAAATAAAATTATTCTAAAGACATTTATCGTAAGATTAATACTAACGGGGACCTCATCAATAGTCAGACCGGTGCTCGCACAATGGATTACCTGATTTACTTCTAAAAATTCCTCTTTTCCATGAATAAGCTTAATTTTTTTCTTCAAATTTTTTACACTTATTTAGGTTTTAGTTGCTCAGAAATGATCAAAGGCGACGCTAATACTAGTACGGACAATAAAATACAGGCTATAAATTATATATGGTGAAGATCGTTTTATATTTTTTACGATCACTTTCGAATGACAGTAAATAATGATCTCAAATTTTCATGTTCTCCTCAGCAAAACCTATTCACTAGAGAAAGACTTAGTATGAATTTACACGTTTCATCTTTTGATGCTCAACTTCTTTTTAATTCCCTTTTAAAGATGCCAACATATTCACACACAGCGATCGGTTTCAACTTTTTTGGGTACAAAACAACAACAATTTTATTAATAGCGAATCAACGAGAAAAAGAAAAGAAAAAAAATTACATGCAGCCATCGTTGTGCATATACCAACGAATAAAAACACAAAGCGTACTGACCGAGTACAGGCATCTCCGTACTAACCCCCTTTCTTCTTTCTTCCCTCACCTAAAACAATAAGAGTTGAGCATCAAAAGACGAAACGTGTGAAAGCAGACTTATCGGTCCAAATGTCATCAACCATCTTAAAAATTTATATTCTGTTTACCAACACACGTTAAAAGGGTAGGCACAATTTTGTTGTTTTAACGCTATACATATTGCTGTTACAAATGGTTTGAAGGAATTTTGCATGATCGTTTCACGAATCGCCAATATATGGACTAAAAACCGGCACAATTGGTGTTGTTTAACTTGAACATGAAATAAGTTTTTTTTTCTGTTTGGACCAGAACTCAGGGGATAACCTCTACTAATGGATTGCATTTTGTTGGAGTTAGGAAAATAAATAAGGGGAAGGAGGATAGAGCGAGAAGTGCTTGTAAACATTCGTCTTAAACTTATTCATGTTTTAAGTGAGAGGGAAGACTTCACCAGGAACGTTATTCCACATACGAACAGAAATAAGTTAGTAGACATTTAGTGGTCAAAGTTAACGATAACGCTTCATAAATGTCCGATCTATAGGGTTATAACATCCGTTCGCTTTCCGAAAAAAGAAGTATTCGGCCGGTTTTACCCGGTTATTTTAGTTTTGCACAAGTCGAATATTTTAAAAAGTCCATTTATATACGCTTCCTTACTTTTTTTTTATAAATTTACCCGTAATTTCTAATTAAATATTGGGCAAACTTAAACTTTTTATGAAGAATGTCAAAACTAAATGTAACAAAAGTCAAAAAACATTATGAGCAATGTAAATACAAATTGCTTAAGCGTGTGTTCTTGTAAAAAAACCAAAAACAATTCAAAACACTACAAAAAAGTGTTCAGCTTAAAAAGTAATTAGCAAATTTAACAGTATTCAAAATATTATGTATGGGCATTTCCATTTTGATGTGACGTGATATTTGTACAACAAAATGTAAAAAAATTTAATGAAGAAGTCAAATTTGTAAAAAGGGTTTTTACATTCTCAAAGTAATGAAGTAGCACTATATTCAGAAAAAAAATAACAACAATCGACGCTAAGGATTTGCAGATAAAGTCAAATCCCGATAATTCGTACCCCGATAAATCGTAATTCCCGATAATTCGTAATAAACTGTCGGTCCCTTGAAAAAAACTCGTTTATTCGTAAAATGTCCATACATTTTGGTCCCCTCGCTAATTCGTAATTTTGTTTTCAACTAAAATCTTCTTTACATCTTATAAATCGTAATTGTTTGCTAACTGCCACTTATAATTCGTAATAAAAACAACAGAAACATGGAAAGAATGATATTTGGTTTACCTCTATTTTTTGCGTGGGTTTTTGCTTGTGTGTGTTTATTTTCTTAAGATCAGTTTGTTACATGAATAACAAAGAAAAATGTCAAAGCACACGCAACGTTTTAGTAAATTAATTGAAAAGCCCCGTTAATTCGTTTATATTTTATTTGAACCCCGTTAAATCGAAACCCCGCTAAATCGAAAACCCCTATAATTCGAAATAAATGGCCCGTCCCTTGCGATTACGAATTATCGGGATTAGACTGTATTAGCAAAAATATGCGCTGGCGGGACGTTAAAAAAGGAAGTAGATTTTGACTTACTTTACACAACTAAAAAAGACTGCAAATTGAACAAGACGTTTTGTATAAGACCTTTTTTTTAGTAAACTTTGGACTTAAATAGATTTATTT
The DNA here is from genome assembly GCA_949318255.1 of Pollenia labialis. NCBI lineage: Eukaryota > Metazoa > Arthropoda > Insecta > Diptera > Polleniidae > Pollenia > Pollenia labialis. Next base: position 128,535,857 of record OX439139.1, read on the forward strand.
TTCAAGCTATCAAATTTAAAAATGTTTGCTCGTTTAAAGGTACATTTGGGTATTTCCAGCGAAAAGTCTACTCTTTTTAATGTAACGCCAGATTGCTAATAAGGTTGTATTTTCGGACCATGTTGTTCAACCGTTATCCTTTTTGTTACTTAATGTAGAGCTAGTTGAGCTTCACACAAAAATATAAAAAAGTAAACTATACATATAAAATTTTTGGAGAAACAATTTAAATTACTTCTGGCGTTACGTTACAAAAAGTAGACTTTAACATTAAAACTTGTTACACTAATATCTCTTCTATGTCTTGGAATGAATAATCTTTAATATCTCTTTTAAATATTGAAATTCTATCAATATCTTTCAAATATTGAGGCAAATTATTGGACTCACGACTACCCATGTATTCTATCCTTTGTTTTGTTGTTTCCAGCCTACACACTCCAAGAAAGATTATTTTGTCTTTCTACTCCCAAATACTTAATGGAACTGACTTCCTGCATCTCATTACCATCTACAAATACACCAAAGTGGCCGTGATCACCATAAGACTAAAATCTCATTAATCGAGTTTTAGTTGAATTCAAAACTAGTTTGTTAATTCTTGCAAATTCAGTTAATAACGACGCATCCCGTTCCATATAAGCCTTGGCCACTGTTTTGTATTTGTAGGGGTAGAATAAGCAAATATCATCCGCATAAATAAAGAGTTTTCCAGAAAGTTGAAGATTTTTTATATCATTAAGGTAAATGGTAAACAATAATGGACCACGAATACTACCCTGTGGCACACCATGTTCAACTTCACCAAGTAAACTTTTATAGCTTTTAATCTGAACAAATTGTTTGCGAGTCATTAAATAACTTCTTAAAAGAGACATTTCTTTACCACAAATACCATAAAATTTCCAACAAAATATTATGATCTATAAGATCAAAAGCCTTGGTAAAATCTCCAGTAAATCCATCATCCACACCTTTTCAAATAAAGTTGACAACATTTACTACAGCTTCCTCTGTACCACATCCTTCCCTAAAACCAAATTGGAAACCATTCAACAGGTTATGAGTATTCATATACTTTGAAATTTGACTGTGCAAAATTCTTTCAAACACGTTATCAATAACAGATAAAACAGCAATTGGCCTAAACTTATCCGCAGTGCAAGCATAATGAACCTTTGGAATCGGAACCACCTTATGAATTTTTAAAATATCCGGATAAATGCTACAGTTCACCATGTTATTAAATACATCAACCAAATATGGTGTGAATTAGTTTACATTGTTGCAAAGTATTTTCGGCACTATATTTTCATGGCCACCACTTTTATTTGGTTTAAAATTTAGTACTGCATTGCGAATATCATCAGCTGTTGCATAATCAAGATGAAATCTTATATTGTGTTGAGCAACAGTTCTTAAAGAAATAAAAGATTATTTTGAGAGTTCTTCAATTTGTACTCTTAAATCTTTTAGAGATTTCAGAAAATAGTTGTTTGAAACTTCAGCTTTTTGAAAATCATCTGTAATTAAGTTACCGTGGGAATCCTTAATATTGATACATCTGCTTGTAGATCTTCCCATTGTTTCATTTAGAAACTTCCAACAATTTTCCGGATCATTCTGAAAACCGTCAGCATTGTTCCTGTAAATATTATTTAATTAATCTTTACTTGCTTTCTTAATTATGTTGTTAATTCTTTTTAACCTTGCCTCTATATCTGCATTATCAGGTTTTTTCCTTCGCTCCTTTAATAGATTTTTCTTAAAAGATATTAGTTTTAGTAAAGTAGCGTGTAGCCATGGAGTAATTTCCCTTCTTGTTATTCTTTTTTGCCTCTTTCCACACGTAGAGCTTTTAACAGCATCATTTACACACATTATTAAAGCAGATGTATCAACAGACGGGTCTCCAGTTTGGATTAATCTAGACAAATTGCTAAAAATATAGTTTGACACTCGATTATAGTCACAGTGGGCACGAATTCCATCTGTAAATATTTGGTTTCTTTTTTCAAATCTAACACCACATGAAATTAAGTTATGGTTAGATAAATTACATACCACAGATGCAATCTACGAAAAATTGTGCATGTTAACATATTGTCTATAGATGTACCACTTTCAGGGCGAGTAACCAGTTTATGGCAATTTCGAAATTCATAATTTGCAAGTAAATTTAACAAATCTGTAGACGAATTCCTATAAAAAATATTCTAGGAGATACAATATGTTAAGTGTTCTATAATGGTTGGCCTTTTTGATATGGCTGTCCAAAAAAAAATAATTTCAAATCGTGGAAGACAATTCATATGAAATGTTTCTGCAGAACTTGCTGAATTTATAGGGGCACAACATAACACAACAACTTCATATCATCCACAATGCAATGGTATAGTGGAAAGAATGCATCGTACTTTTAAAACAGCTAGCACGTGCCATAATGCAAATTATAAGTGGACTAACGTTTTACCCACAGTTACACTTGGAATTAGAACAGCACACACAGAAGATTTAAACGCTTCAGCAGCTGAGCTTCTTTATGGAGAAAATTTTAGCTTACCAGGGCAATTTTTCTTTTAGACTACCATGCTGCGTCTCGTTACTGTTTAAAGAAACCTTTCGTATTTAGCGATTTATCAACAACATCACAAGTATGGATACGTACTGATGAAATATAAAACCTTTATACTACAAATACAGTGGACCATTTAAAGTCATAGAAAGAAATGACAAATACTTTACGGTTCAGAATGGAAACAAAACTAATAAAGTTTCAATTGACAGACTTAAACCTGCATTTGTCGATGAACTGATTGATGAGCACGTGCATAAAAGAGAAACTTCAAAATGTATATCATTCCCATTAGCAAAAAAAGTGTTTAAAGTGATTAATTGATAAATCGCTTTTAACTGTTTTTAATTTAGTTTTCTTGTAAACCTTCCTGTTGTTTTGATAATTGAGAATGTCGCGTATTATGCAAACTGTTAGTTGGGTCTTATGCCAGCTTATTAAAATCTTGTTATAGACATTTTTGTTGATGCAATACATCGGAATCTATTAAAAAATTGTTCTTTATTTTTGGTAAGTTAAGGCCTTTTGCGTTTTAGGTAACGATATGTAGCACGTAGGTTCAAGTAAAATACGTAAAGATTTATTTGAAAACAGGGTTTAAAAAACTACAGTCCAAACTCAAAACTGTAGAACAAAACACGAAAATTTGTGTACAAGTTTTCGCTTTTTGAGTTGGCTTGACAGCGACTGCTTGCATTTCATGAATCAGAAGTAAAATTAACACTGTTTTTTGGCCAATGACAAATGAAGAAGTGGAAGAAATTGCAGTTTTTCAACTTTGACTGCAGTTTTTCAAACGCTATTTGAAAAGAAAACCAAAAACATAACATTTATAATAACTTTTTATAATGTTCTAAATTGGTTTTGATTCTCAAGTCAAAAGATAATCGGTCTAGAGGACTTTTCTTTTAATCGTCGTCAATTGCACTTGCATTTTTTTTTGTCTATTTAAGCTTCCGGAAACTTTTCGCACCAAAGTTTTCAAGCTTTTATTTTATATTTTGAAAATGTCCGTATTTATAAAATTTTTTTAAATTTAATAAAGGTTTACAAAACATATTTTGTATGAACATTTGCCTTAATAAACATTTGTTCCATTTAATAATCAAAACTTGGTCCATTTTGGTTTTATATAAATGGCTTTGCATAAGGCAGATTTTATGAAGATTAGTTAATAATTACCCCGCGGGAAATTTGTGTCAATTGGTTCCAACAGACTGGTCCTGGGATTTGTGAAAATAGAACAAGTACAAAAACAAACAACTCGTGACCAGTGAAATAAGAAACAATCCCTTAACTGGTTTATAAAGAACAAACCGGTCTCTACCACCAAATACCTATCACGGGACTACTTTAGGGTTAGTTCGGTAGTTGCAGATCCCATAAAAAATCCACTGCTAAGAAATGAAAAATTTTTAGTTTTTGGTGAATCTTTAATAGAGATTAGCAACTTTGCTCCATGTATAGACATGTTTTAACAAAACAAGAAATCTTGGACAGTTTTATATATAAAAATAAATAAATCTCATAATTGGTTTGACCAAATAGGATCTTAAAATAAGCAAAACGTCAATTAGTATTTATTAAGCATTATATAATTTTCCTCGATACTTAACCCACTAAAAATATGTTTTGTATGACAAAATCTGCTTAATATGTAATGCTAAGTTCACACTTAGGTTTTTAAACGCGTTTAAGCAAAATGTTGATTTAGCTAATCAAAGCCGTTCACATTACATTTGAGATGATTAAGTTGACAGCAAAAACAGCTGATCGATAAACGAAAAAGAACAAGCAAATTTTTATTTCTTGAAAACATTAAAAATGGAAAGAAATACATTAATAAAGTTATCAGCAGATTATTTACTTTTACCCCACACTTCCACTAGCATCTCTTCGTCCTTCTGACTCCAAGGCTTCTTTCTTTTCCATATCCATTAAGTTTTTATTATATTTTAACTTTTTTTTTATTTAATAAAAAAAAATTTTCCGTCAAAGAGGTACGTTCATTGTGGCCGTTTTTCAGTTTGAGGAAAGACGAATTTAAATTCGCCTGGTTTGAGGTATGTTCACAGGATTCTATGTGGTTTATGAATTGATTTAGTTGTAATCAAGTCAATTTGAAGTGATTAACAAATCACTTCAATGTATGGGTAATCATCTCGATTTTGAAGTGTTTAACGCTTAATCACGTTCGAGCTGCTTAAACGCGTGAAAGAAGCCAAATGTGAACATAGCATTACACGCACAGAAAATATTAAACATTTTCTCAAATCACCAATATTAACCAAATTCATTGAATCAAGCAACATATTTGTTGATTTTGCTCCTATTACCAAAATGATTATATTGGTTACTAAAAATTGTAAAAATTTAATATTTTGAATATTTTTTTTTAATAAAAAATATTTTTAATTTTAATTAAAAATATGATCAAAAAATTTTGCCGTTTCAAACAATGTGTTGATTGATTTTGACAATTTCCAACAACAATTTCACAAGTTTAAATTATTTTATTTTAAACGAAATAATTTTTTGGTATTTGATTATTATTTTAATTAAAAATTTATTTCAAAACTACTAAAATGTTAATTAAATCAAAATTATATTTTTAATTTTCTTTCAACAAAAAATATAATTGATTCAATTATTACAATAATTAAGTTTAAATACTTTTTAAATAATTTCTTTAATTGATAAAAAACTACTAATAATTTTTTCTGTGCGTTCTTAAGTTAGTCAGTTGGCGCTTAGTAACTTTGAGTTGTTCGATTTCGCATGCATAAATGATATCAACCGTTAGAACCAACTCCTTGTCAAGTTTGCTGCTTAAGTCTTTCGTTTTCTCCAACAATTTCAGCAATCAATTCATAATTAGCTGCAACCTTAACTAATTCAATGCAAACACACTCCGACACTTACATATCTTTATTAAAACGATACAATCAAACGTGAATTTTAAATTAATTTTATTTTAGAATTTAATACAAAAAAAACTTAATTGTAATTCAATTGAAATAAATAAATTAAATGATATGCGCTATAAAATATCTATCCGTCATCAATTTTTCAATTATCATACGATTCTGAAAAAAACTGTAAGTGCCTCTGTTTGTCATTTGGACTGTCTTTCTGTCAACCAGCCAGGCAGCCAGCCTGTTTGCCATGTGTTTGATTTTGATTGTGCCCTTTTTGTGTTAATTTTATACAAACTTATTTACTGGTATCATAATGGCTGTAACCAAAACGTCAACAAAAAGGAGGTGGAGGTGATGAAGCAACAACAACAAAAAAAACAAAACAAAGAAAAATCGTATTGAAAAATCGTGGTATTGCAACAGTTAAACAGTTTCATGCATTAAGAAGTGGCATCCTACGCAATCAATGTACAACGATAAGATTGCCAAATAGCGATAAAAAGAACCAAATCACATTTGGTGGTACGTTACCTACTGTGTACTTTTTTTCCCCCAATCCATACTAAACACCAATTCGAATCCAAACTGTGCCAGCGTAGTCATGATGGTTTGCGATTTTTTGTTTTGTTTTTTTTTCGTTTCTTTCACATTAAGCGGGTCGTTTTCTTATGAATTTTATATCATTCAAATAAATACATAAACACATTACAATAAATTATATGTGGCTGAAAAACGCATTAAGTATGATTCAATATACCATAATATTGGCTCAATACTTACTACTACTCTCATGTGAATTTTTCACTTTTTTTCTTTGTCTTTTAAATCGAATTGACCAGAAGTAACTGAGACAACAGCCGAAGCATTTTAGTGCTCCTTCAAATAAATTTCATATATAGTATGTATCGCAAAAGTGGGGGGAAAATGGAGTTGAAATCTGTGAGAATTACTGTAATTATTAAATATTGATTTGGTAGGCTGGTTGGCTGCTTGGTGGTTTTATTTTGTTGCTTTGGCTGGACTAGTCGGAGACTGATCTGGTAGACAAAAATGTAAATGTTACCATATTTTTGTGTATGATTGCATTCGCATTGTGTGTGTTTGTATGAATTTGTTTGTGGATAAGTTGAAATGCAGAAGTCAGTTTAGAGATGAACTAAAATGATACAGTTTAATAGGAGCTAAGGCCACACATGTTATTTCTTCTTTCGTTTCCTCGATAGTATTTTTAATAAATGTAAATGTAAGTAACAAACGAAATCGCATTGGATTATACAAAGTTTTCAATTTCATTTTAAAACTCTCAGCAGTAACGTAGAGAAATTAAAGGAGATTTTGATGAGAAAAGAGTTTTATGGGTGTTTTTTTTTGCAAATATTAAAATTAATATTAAAAGAAATAGAACAGTATCCAAAATCACTAAGCTAGAGTATGGTCAATCCTTCAAGACCAAATATGGCATAATTTTATAAAAAAAATTGCTGGAAATCTTTTATCGTGTTATCATCATAAATTTGCAATACAATTATTGACAGCATGTCCAGGCTTTAAGTAAAACTCTATAAGTTTTAGTTACAATAATACGCTTCTTCTCAATTAAAACTGATTAGCAAAAAAAATTATCCAACACTGTGAGATTTCATTTGATACACAGAAAAAGAAAACTTGTACTTAATCTAAGTTTTTCCACTTACCTATAGAACAATACGTACTTAGAAATTAACGTAAGAATTGCAGCAAAAAGTACTTAAAGTTATCCAAGTTGAAGTAATTTCGAAAACCATTGCTTTCTATAAGCCCTGCATACGTGTGTGATAGTTGAAGTTTGCTGTAGAAAAAATACAACAACACTACAAAAAAAAAAAAAAAAAAAAAAAAAAGATTTGCATGTTTTGTGCAGAAAAAACAACAACACTACAAGAAGAAAAACATACATTATTTTCATGTTTAAAAAGTAAAAATTCCCAAATTCTATTTGCTAATCTTAAAATACATCAAAGTGAAATAATTTCGAAAATCATATCGGGCATGCTGCCGGTGTCTTATATGTAAGAGTTCTTCTCTAAGGGCGGAGTACAATAAAATTGAAAGAAACATGTGTAACGGCTAAGTAAAAATAATATTCCCTTATCTGCCACTGGTTCTCTGGGGTAAGTGTTAAAGTGTTATAGAAACAATCGTACTTACGGATTATTTAAAAACGAATTCGTGGCTACACCATCTTAAAAATTCTTAAATTAAGCACAGTTTAAGATAAATTTGTAATCCACTTTTAATTTAGTCATTCCGGTTTCCGGATTATTTAAAGTACGGGGCACTTGAATTCTCCGTTCTTGAATCAAGCATTCTGTACTTGATTTAAGTACAAGTGGAATGATTTTTCTTTTAAGTGTAGGTTTATGTGAATCCAGTATTAAATATGAAATTATTACAGTAACTGATTGCGGGTTATCAAATTCGTTTTCCGTATAAATAAAAATAAATAAAAATATAGTTATTTTATGAATAACTTTATTTGTCTACATTTTTGTTTGTTATTCAAAAAACAAACTTCCAAAAAATAATGTTTTCCCGCACTTATTTAGATAGTTATGTAGTTTATTTTTTGTCGGTTAAAATATATTTTTTAAGAGTAACAACTATTAAATTTTACGTAATATGGTGTTTAACAAAAAAAAATTCAAAATTAATTTATTTTAAGTTAAATGTAAATATGAACTCCATTTTTTAAATTAATTTTTATTTGCTTAAAACTAATTTTGTTTTGAATTTAACTACAAATTGTTTTTGGTACACGTGTATGCAGCATAACTGTGGAGCTCATTTGTCCAATGTGTAGGAGACAATATAAAATAATAATCTTAGGACTTCAAACTATGGTTTCCAGTTAATTGAAATTTCGTGGTGATTTTAATTTTTTTTCATGAACAGGGAAGTAAATTTTAGTGCTATATGGAAAATACCATAGTTGCATCACTAAGTACTACTAGATTTTGAGTAGATTTCGTCGAAATCTAGCCAAGAACTAGATTTTGTTTTGTATGGGAAATCTAGTCAAAAACAACTAGATTTGACTCGAAATCTCGTAAGTACTAGATTTCATTGTAGTGTTTATTGGCTATTAATGTCCTAACCACTGAGAAAAAAGTAAAAGTTATTTTAATTAAAAAATTTATGATATTAATTAAGAAATTAATTAAATTGGCACAGTTAACAAGTTAATAGTATCAATTAAACGGTTCACTTGATGTAATGTTTAATCCACTTGATTACTAAAAACTTATTAAGATAATCTTAGAGTAGGCACGTTAACCGTTGAAAGTTACTGAAAATAAACCAAACATTTTTAAAAATTTTTTAAATCCTCGTGCAGACGGTGGTCAGATCTAACAGTGTTGTCATTTTTCTGACAATGGTGCCATTGTCAGATGCATTAAACTTACACATCTGCCAAATAAAAATTAGCTTACAATGTTCACTCAGTTGCAAGACATTTTTAGACAATTTTAATGACAACATTGTAAGATCTGACCAGACGTTACACCGTGTGTATGAAGCTAAACGATGATAACAAACAAAGATTTGTCATTAATTTAAGCGGTTTGTTTAAAATATAAAAAGAAAACATTGTGTTCTTCGATGGACTGTTTTCTCTGTCAGTAAACATAAATAAACATAAAATTCTTTAATAGCTGAAACGTAACGCAACGAAGAAATAGCTACTGGTTAGGAAAACGGAACAGCTGATCGGCTGACGTTTACGTACGAGAAACGAGGCTCTAAGTTAGAAACCCTCAGAATTAATTTTTGGGTGATTTTAGAAATAGTAAAATAATTAATAATATCAGCTCTGGTATTGTTCATGACTAACTTATGACAAGTGCTGTCAATGAAGCCACTTAATGGATACATTTAGGCATTTCTTTTATTTTATTTAGGCCTGATAAAAAAATTTAGCCTTTTTTTAATTTCCTCTAAGCTAAAACATTTTCTTTTATTAAAAATTTTATTGCAAAAACTAATTTTATCTCTTTCCCGTTTAAAATGATTGCGTTTTTGTAGTTAGATCTTTGTTCGCCATGTTTGCTTTGAATTTAGCCATTATTGGTCGTAGAAAGTTGGCAACACTGTACATACCAATCCAATCAGCTGCTTAAATAATCCTTAATTGTAGTTTTCATAATATACTTTTGCTGGTTTTAAAATATTTTTAAAATGATTATTTTTCAAATCCTTCTTTAATAATTTGCATCCTGCGCCTTTAAATTTTTTCAATTTCGATTTCTCTATCAATTTATTTTTAAAAGTTTAATTTCTTGTTTTTTTTTGCATATGTTTATTCACTTGCATTTTTTTCCATTTATCTGCTAAAAGTAAATGAAAACAAAATGCTAAAATATTGAAAAAAGAAAAAAAAACTTGTACTCATACCCTTAAGTTATGCTGGCAAATATTTACATTTATTGAATTATCTTAGCATAACGATCAAAACGATTTAAATCGTTTTTCTTTGAACATTTTTTGGTAATACCCCTATCGAACATCAGTGTTAAATGAAGGTATATTATATTTGTCATTCCGTACGTAACAGCAAGAACTGTTCATCAAAGACCAGGCACTCTTTCCGTTTGTTAAACACAGGCTAATAACCTAAACGAATTGAAATCCATGAAAATCGCTTTTTTGGACAATAGTTTTAGACCCAAAATATCGCTAAAAGACTAAATATTTATATTTTGTTAACCTAATATTTACAATTTAGAACTAGTTTTAATTACTTTTTGAAGTAGTTATTGTGAATTTTTTTTTGTTATCACAGTAAAAACAGCAACGTTCTATTCTCCTCCCGAAAATCACTTAAACATATTTTACGCCTAAAAATTATATTTCAATTTAAATTTGGTCCAACTGAGTCTTATAAGAATAAAAATTACACTGCGAAATCTACTAAGATTCGGTAATTTATCATAGATTACAACAAAAAATAAGTTAAAACGCTTAAGCCCAAATGGATAATGAAAATGTTGTAAAATGTAGTCGAATTTTTTTGAGTATAACTTGAAACAACAAATGGAACGTTTTGTGATGATCGGTTCACAATTTGCCATGGCCCATTTTCGGAATATATTTTCGTAACGAATAATACTGTTGTGGTCGGGAACCTTTCCTAATCTCATGTTTGAGAAATAAAACACAAACTGTTAAGCCTTAACTAACAAAAGTTTCTTGCTTTATTGGTTTCAGCCTTAGAATTAATTTATTATTATTAAACAAGTAAATGTGCCATGTCAATATGCCCGATGGGTAAAATCAGACTTCCTTTCGACTTCTGAGATTGAAATTCCGCACAAGCGGTTCGAGCGAACTCGTACTGAATTTAAGTTTTTCCACTTCCATTTTAGCACGAAAGTATGTACTAAAAACTAAAATGGATTACTTTTGAAAACCATTCCCCGAATTTCCTCAAATCAGTATAAAATTCTTGATTAACAAATAAATAAAAGTTTGAACTTTCCGCTGGTCGTGCCACTCTATATTATATAAGCGTCGATACTAGTGTATTTGTAAGAGCTTGTTATAGAGACAATAACAACAACACTACACAAAAGAAATTCTTCAAAAATGTTCACCAATTAAAGTATTAATTAAAAATAAATCAGTTTTATTTTAAAATTGAATCAAGTGAATTGAAAGTTTATTCAAGTAAATTAAACGCTTAATTTATATTATAAATTCACACACAAGGGAAATCACAAGACAGGCGATGGACTTACGTTTAGTAAGATGTAGACTTGAGTTATCTAAACAACGAATTTCGTTTACTCGGCCTAATGAGTACAATCAATTACCTAATCGCTTAAAAAATATATCTATTTTATCAACTTTTAAAAGTAATTTAAAACAATTTTTATTGCACAATTTTTAAGTACTTCTTGCATCTTGAAACCGTAATAACTTTTTTTTTTGTTTTATAATTTTTTATAGAAAATTGTTTAAAGTAAAATAAGTTTAAATTTGTAAATTGAATGTAAATATTTTATGTTGCCTATTGGCCTCTATAAAGCCTTTTTTGGTGCTGAGGCAAAAATATAATTTTTTTTGTTAAAAATTTAATGAAATAAAGATAATAAAGAAAATTAAAAAAAAATAAAAAAATTGTTTATTGGTGCAAATTAAATACATTTTTTAATTAATATTACAAGTTTTTTAATTGAAATCCATTTTAATTTTTTTCTGTGTATACATTTAGGTGAAAACGGTGTTGCTTGTTATGTGTAGAAACAACAACAACAATACAAAAAAAATAGCAAAAAAACCCGAATTCTATTTGTTTTAACAAATTTAGTTAAATACAGTAAATTTTTAAAGTGTAATGATTACGAAACCATATCGGTCATGCTGCTGGTGTGGTATAATTGAAAGTCTTTCTGTAAACAAAGGGCAGAATAAAGCAAATGTGAAACAAACGTGTGTAATGGATAAGTTAATAATAATATTCACTCTCTCTCTCTCTCTCTCTCTCACTGGTTCTCTGGGGTAAATGTTTAGGTTAGAATAAATCCACTTTCGGATTATTTCAGGTTTTCGGATTGCGGGACACTTAAATAATTCGAACTTCGATCACGCATTCTGTACTTGATTTAAGGAACTCCGTAATTACTGTACTATTGACACCGATTCAGATTGCTTTAAGCTGGGATGGATTAATTTTCTTTCCAATTTAAGACTTTAAATTACACTGTCCAATGTTGTAAAGATTGGTTCATAAATAACCACAGGCCCCTACACAGACCTCTACTAAAAGCAAATAAAAGTTTGATGCAAAAAACGTGACCACTAAACGCATCAATAATCTTATTAACCATTTTTTTATTATTTTACTAAAATTTATTTCATAGAAAAATTGAACCAAACATATAAATAAATATTTCATCTACTACACGTTATCTATATATATAGAAGAAAGTCGTGTTAGTTACACCACTTATAACTCAAGAACGGCAGAACATATTTGGCTGAAAATTGGTAGGGAGGTAGCTTAGAGCCAGGAGACGGACATAGGATACTTTTGCCCCGCCCACTTTTACGCCCACTTTTTTCGATTTACCTAAAATCAGAAAACGGCTCCATCGAGTTGACTAATTTTTCATTCAAATCTTCGTATTAATCAACTTTAAGTTTTCATCGAAAGAAAAATTTACCACGCCTACTTTTACGCCCACTTTTTCTATTAAGCGCATAACTGGAGAACGACTTGACCGATTTGGACGATTTTTTCTTCAAAATGATCGCCATGGTTTAACTTAGGTTTTTACGGAAAGAAAATTTTGCCCCGCCCGCTTTTTCCGATTTACCTAAAATCAGAAAACGGCTCTTTCACCAAATAAAAAAAAACAAAAAACATTGTCTATGCGCTGGCCTTAAGATGAAGTAATAAATAAATATAATTTCCAATTTGCCTTAAATACATGCGTTTCTTTTTTGATTGAGCCCATATCTACACCATATGTATGTACATATGTTATTCTGTAAAAAAAACTTAATGATAGGTATTCCATGGATTTTTATTTTAAAGGCCGTAAATTTCGTTAAATGTTTAGTTTAAATCGTGTGGTAATACATCACTACTGTTTGCTTAGGGTCAGCAACGTGGACCGGGTCAGCTAGTTGTAAATAAAGCGTATGTAAAATAAACAAATATTGGTTACGAAGTCAAATATTTGTTAAGTGTGATCAAAACTTATTTGTTAAACATATTTAGATATTATTATTTTGACTAATTTAGTGTCGTAAGATAAGAAATCACTCCACAAAATTTTATGCAGATTGGTCCATAATTTACCATAGGCCGAATATAAAGCCTAAAACCGAAACGAGTTATGCTTTGATGGCAAACTTTGGTACAGTAAAGTTTCATTAGACAATAAAGTCTGCTTTCACACGTTTCATCTTTTGATGCTCAACTCTTATGTTTTTAGGTGAGAGAAGAAAGAAGAAAGGGGGTTAGTACGGAGATGCCTGTACTCGGTCAGTACGCTTTGTGTTTTTATTCGTTGGTATATGTACAACGATGGCTGCATGTAATTTTTTTCTTTTCTTTTTCTCTTTGATTCGCTATTAATGAAATTGTTTTTGTTTTGTACCGAAAAAAGTTAAAACCGATTGCTGCGTATGAATATATTGGCATCTTTAAAAGGGAATTGAAAGAAGTTGAGCATCAAAAGATGAAACGTGTAAATGCAGACAAATTACTTCACCAAACTTCGTATTGACCGGTCCATAATTTCTCAGAGGTTGAAAAGAAAATCCCCTCCTGAAAATCGCTCAAATGCGCCTTAAACCAAACTAAACTGAGTTATTTTATTGAATTTAGTTCTTATTAGATAACTAAAAATAATATCGTAAAACTTTGTGATAGCTGGCCCATAATTTAAAATAGGTCGCATTTAGAAGATACTTTTGGAATTAAAATTTATGCGACTAAAATTGCAACAAATTCACATACTGGGTTACATAATTTATCACAGATCCAATAAAAAGCCTCCCGTAATATTCAAACTCTCAATGAAGTGTTTCAAAGATTCGGTACAGCCAAATGTAGCCTTCGTACTGGGGCTTTTTTGTGTTCCGCCTTTATTGTTTAAAGCCTGAAGCATGTGTTTGAATGCGTGCGTGTCAAGACACAAATCCAAATACTGACAAAAATGGAGCTGCTTTAACCATATCTTCCTTTTTTGTCTTTTATTTCCTTTGTTTTCTCTTCGAAAAAAAAACTTTATTAAGGCATTTGATGTTCAGGATGCAGACAATGCGGATTCTGATGATATTGGTGATACCTTAACCTTAGCAAGTGCATTGGGTCATTGTGTTATTGGGTGTTTTCTTAACATGTCGCTCATAATTCTTTTTCCTTAAAGGTCTTTTTTGTGAAGTTGAAAAGAAAAGTGAAATTCTTGCGTTGTTACTGATGGTTATTGGAACGCTATTGTCCATCGTGGCTTATGTTGTGTATTGTGTGTGTGTGTGTGTGTGTTAGTATGTGTGAGCGCGCTTGCATTGAAACATTTGGAACAACTTCAATGGCTGTTGAGGCAACGAGGCTGTAGCATCGTTAATTTTAGTCAGAGGAATAAATTATGTGCATTGTTAAGCTAAACGTAAAAGAAGACGAAACAAAATTGATGTTGCAATAAAAAACAAAATCCTTTTTTCTATACAATGCTGCACGTATGTATAGTCAGTGACAAGAAGAAAGTTGAACAAAAGAATTTTAAAAAATCTTAGAAAATTAATTATTTTTATTAAAACTAAATTTAAAATTTAGAAATTCTCATTTTAAAATCAATTGTTTTTACAGAAGAATAATTCTTTAATATTAGTATGTAAATATATTAATCTGATTTGTTTTCGTCCCTCTTCTTTTACCACCCACTGTACTTAGTACTTTCTTAACATGTGTCATTTTCTTTCTGCCATTTATTCAACTCTTTTAGTATTTCTTTTGGTATATTTGGTGGGAGATTGAGTAAAAATCCGTTTACAAATATTAATACAAAAAAAAAAACATCTTTAATACGATTTTTATGCGATTTTCGATCATAAAATTGTTTTTCTGTGTTAACCAAACATGACTTTTATTAACGTCCCAAGTAAAAGTAGTCAATAAATGACATTTACAGTTAATAAATTTTGTGAAAAAAAAAGAAAAAAGACTAAATTATTAGTATTATTGCAATAAATTAAATTATAATAAGAATTATTGCTCTTGACATTTTTGTTATTAACACGAATAACTGTTAAGATATTTGTCAATATTTACTCAGATTATTATCGAATGTGTGATTTTTTTATGAATTATGAGAAATTTTTTTTATTTGATTTATGATTTAGTTGGAATGGTTTATTTGTATTTAACTAAATCCTCAACTTATTTGGGATCAAATCTAATAATCTGTTGACGTATCCCATCAAAATTTAATGTTTTACAAACTAAATTTTAGATTTGAGAAAAACTTTTTTTTCAAAGAAACCTCGATTTCCATTAAAAAATTTTTTTTTTTAAAAAATTTTTATTTGCATTTCCTATTTTCTATGAAATTTGGGATCACTTTTATTTTGTACTCAAAATTGCGTGATTTTTTTACCCTTCACCAAGACGAGTGATTAATAAGGGTACATTAAATTAGTTATTTCGTATGTACCATCAAGAAAGAGCCATCTTAGGATGCATAAATACATTTTGGGTTCCTAAGTAATGCCAAATATATTAAGCCATATCCGTCTGTCTGTTTAAAAACTCAAGCTCACATCCGAATGTCTAAAAACAACAATAATTCTTGGAAAATTGTTTGTAAAGCCTATAGTACACGGAATGTAAAACGCCACATGCGCATGTCGTTCTGACGTAATTTTGACGACACTACAAAGTTACAATAGCAAGTTCATGTTGTGTGATGACGACAAAATTACGTCAGAACCTCATGTGCATGTAGCTTTTTACGTTCCGTGTACTATTTTTTTCAGGAAATTTACCATTTTCTCACCAATTTATCTGGCAGCCCTGGTTGGGCCTTAAGTTTTTTTCTTTCTGTGTAGTGATTTTATTTTTGTAAAAAACGAAAAAAAACATTTTTTTGTATCTCGAAAACCTGACGTGATAGATAAAAACCAATTACAGATTTGAATTCAGTCCACTAAATTACCAAAGGAAATATATTTGGTTGGTGCAGTCCAAAACCTTGTTGTTAGTGTAATTTATTGATCGCATATATGGCCCACGTCTAAAAGATTCTAACAAATTAAAAATAAGGAATTTAAATTTAATTGAATCAATTTATCAAATTTTTAAAATTTGTAGGGTTTTGAATAAAATGTTTTCATAGCCGATTCGAGCAGCATTTCAAAATGTTGTTTACAACTTTGCATAAAGTATGTCAGAGAGACTTCACTGTAAAGAAATCTTGCAAAAACTAAAAAAAGGGCGCAAAAGATTGTGGATCTGTTCACAAATAAATGTGGAAATATCCACTCAGTGGTAACACTGAGTTTGAGCCCAATAGCTTTATTCCGTCAGGGAATTTGGTTTAGAGGTTAATAAAAGTTTTTTTTTTTTTTTTTTTTTTTTTTTTTTCATTATTTATTTATTGAATCTTCATATATTAAATATGAACTAACAATAATTAATCAAATCTTAACCTAATACTTTATTTTATGTCCCGCCAGTGCCAGACAAAAATTTTCTTCATCACGGGTTCTGTTCACATAAATAGGTGTTTATCGCTCATATTAATGGGTAAGTGCTGCAGTGTCTCTTCTCCTTAAGCGAGAGTGGCCGCTATCATTTAAAATATTTCGAGCTAGTGGATTTGGGTGCAACTCTAGCCTTTTTAAGTAATTTACCGCATACTTCGTAATAATAGTCTTTACCAGTGGCACATTGAGATCCTTGTGGATATTTGAGTTTTTAACATACCATGGGGCAGCTGTAATTATTCGAAGAAGTTTATTTTGGCGCCTTTGAATTTTTTCGATATTAGAGGCCGAGGCAGTGCCCCATAGTTGAATACCGTAGCACCATATTGGCTTTAAAATAGCGTTGTAAAGTAGTAGTTTGCAATCGAGACTAAGAACAGAATTTCTTCCAATAAGCCAGTTAATTTGAATTGCTTTTAGTTTCATTTGGGTTAATTTTGCTTCTATATGGTATTTCCATGTTAAACGCCGATCTAGATGAATTCCGAGATATTTGACATGCAATTGTTGAGGCACTAGTTGATTATTGATTTTAATAGGGGGGCATGTTTCCCGACGCAAGGTGAAAGTTATATGTACGCATTTTTGCTCATTGACCTTTATCCTCCATTGCTTTAACCATAGTTCGAGCTGAAATATATGATCCTGCAGGTATCGAGATGCTTCACGACTGTTCTCGTGTACGCTTAGAAAAGCTGTATCATCAGCAAAAGTTGAGGTTAGGGTGTAATTGTTTGTTGGCATGTCCGAGGTATATATTAAGTAAAAAAGTGGGCCCAGGATGCTTTCCTGAGGGACTCCAGCTTCAATTGGCTGAGGAGAACTTAAAAAATCACCTTCTTTAATAATGAATTTTCGACCGACCAGGTAGCTTTCTAACAGCTTGTGTGTATTAACCGGTAGGTTTAGCTTCAATTTATGTAACAAGCCTACATGCCAGACTTTGTCAAAAGCTTGAGAAACATCTATGAAGAGAGCGGAGCAATATTTTCTTTCTTCAAAGGCTTTTCTTATGGCGTTTACTATCCGGTGGGTTTGTTCAATTGTGCTATGCTCTCTTCTGAAACCGAATTGATGATTAGGTATACACCCATTGTCATTTAAAATTGGGGTTAATTTTGACGTTAAGAGCTTCTCAAACAGCTTTGATATATTAGGTAATAAGCTAATAGGCCTATATGACTCAACTTTTGTGTGATCTTTTCCTGGCTTTGGTATCATCGTTATTAAAGAGACCTTCCAATCTTGAGGGTAGTATTCAAGGCGTAAAATAGCATTAAAAATATAAAGAATAATTTTCTTTACTATGCGAGGTAGCTCCAAAAGCATTTTGTTACTGATCTTATCAATACCAGGTGCCTTCTTGGTGTTTAATTCACAAATAGCCTTTTCTATTTCCTTTATCTCAAATCTTAGGGGGATAGCTGCTCTAACATAAACAGGCGGCAACTCGTCCGCTATATCGTCAGGTATATTTGGGGTAAATACGTTTTTCAAATGATTTACAAACAGGTTTCCTTTTTCATTATCATTTCTTGCCCAACTTCCATTCTGGTTTCTTAATGGTGGTTTCGAGATAACTGGTCTTTGGAGTTTTCTAGCTGCACGCCATAATGAGTAGTCTGATTGTGGAGTTGCATCCAGGTCCTTAAGATATTTTTCCACGGAAGCCGTTTTCTGGGTCTGCAGAAATTTTCTTAGCCTTTTTGTACACTCTTTTAATTCATTTTTAAGTTGAGGGGATCTGTGCAATTGCCATTCTCTTCGCACTCTCCTTTTTTCATTCAAGAGGCGCTCGACATCTGTAAAATATATTTTATTATAATTGTTTCTTTTGAGGGTTTTGCTCGAATGTTGAACAGCTAGTTTAAGAAAACTGTCAAAATTTACAATAGAGAGATCCACATTTTCCGGAGTGCTAAGCGGTATATTTTCCGTGCAATGGGTACTGAGATATTTTTTATATTTTAACCAATTTATTTGTGTAGCTGACGTCGCTATGTAACCAGAGGGAGATACAATTCTATTGGTGTTTGTTATAGTAACTATTGTAGGTGTGTGATCAGAGGATAATTCCAACGAAGCTTCAACGTGAATCGCCTCTATGGGGATGTTTTTAACCACGCCAAAATCGATGACATCGGGAATTTTTTGCGGATCAGCAGGCCAATATGTTGGTTGTCCGCTCGCGACAACATTTAAATTCATTTTAGAGATTGTATTGAACAAAACACGACCTTTTGGTGTTATTAGTCGTGACCCCCAGAAGGTATGTTTAGCGTTATAATCGCCAGCAGCCAGGAAACAGGGCCCCAATGACTTATAATATTTATAATATTGGCTTTCTGATATTGCAAATCTAGGTGGTGAGTATAAGGATGAGATTAATATGTTTCGATTCAGCTCTTCAACACAAATGTTTGTTGCTTGAAGATAATCTTCACGATGATCACACATTAGGTAGTGTTTGATTCGGGTTTTTATCAAAATGGCAGAACCTCCACAAGCTCTATCTCGAGGGTCTTTGGTATCATATAGTGTATAACCATTGATTTTAAACGAATTTCTTGAGGTCAAATGAGTTTCAGAAACCATCATGACATCAATTTGTTTATTTTTAAGAAAGTATTCTAATTCATTTTTATGTTGGCGGATGCCGTTTGCGTTCCAAAAACAAATTTTTAAACAGTTCATGGTTTGTTAAGTACAGCTTGCAATAACATCGATTGCATTCTAAGAATTTCCTGCATCATATTACCCATTGTGTTTGTAAAATTATTCACTGTTTGCACTAATGTTTCCATAGTTTTTTCTAGACGACTTAAATTAGAAGTTTCATCAGCACCTTGCATTGGCACATGGTTTGATTTTAGGACATTAGCATAAGAGGTTCTGTTATTACTAGGCTGCGGAGCCTGAATGTCATTAGTGTTTACTTGATTTGGTACCTGCGTTTGAGGGGGATTAGTTTTTGGTCCAGCCGACTGTTTGACGATAGTGTATACAGGGCAACCTCTATAATTTGCAGTGTGATTGCCGCCACAGTTACTACATTTTTTTACATTGGGGTCATTTTTAGACTTATCGCACTGGACTGTACCATGTAATTCACCACATACTACGCAAACCGGTGGTAAATAGCAGTATGCCTTAGTATGGCCAAATTCTTGGCAGTTGAGACATTGAACGGGACCATTTCTTTTGTGCGGCTCCTCTATAGTTATTTTTCTGTATAGAATATATTTTAAATCATAAATAGGATGCGTTTCATTTTTTTTAAGCTTAACGTCGCCAGGTTCTAGCTCCACTCGAAATAATGGTTGGGGATTTTTTTCCCTATTTTTAATATTCGTAACGTTTTTTATCTTAAAGCCCTTTTCTTCCAAAAAGGTTTTAATTTCCTCTGGGTCCACACAAGAGTCTATTCCCTTGATCACTACCTGAAGACCTTTGCTGCTCTTCAGTTGGTATGTGTAAAAGCTTTTTTTAAGGGCTTCGAATTTGTTTGTTAGTTTACGAAAATCATTCTCATGATTAACCTGTATTTTCGTCTCGTTTATACTACCACGCTTGATTGCCGCTACGTAAAACGAATTTTCACCTATTACCGAGATCACGCTCTTTATTAACTCACTTGAGTTTTGCTCCCTAAGATATATCGGGGGTGGCTTAGAAGATTTAATGACGTTTGGTGCTTCAGAAGATTCATCCTCCAGAATTGCAAAACGATTTTGAGAGTTTATTTTATCAAAAGTTGGTACTTTTGAGGCCGAAGCAACTGCTGCAGAGGTAGGGCTGCGACCCCGTTTAAGTACTGTTATGTACCTGTCCATACCAACTTGTACTTGAGGCTTTTGACAACTTTTTACTTGAGGTTTTTCCATTGGGTCTGTGTTTGAATTCATGGTAACATTTGTTACTAAAATTGTTTTTGCCGAAGCGGCAACACTTGCAGGCACTAGCGAGAGATTAATATTTTTTAATGTCTCAGCATCAACCGTCTTTGTAAAAACAGAGGGCGAAAGGGAACGTGTACGAACAATTGGTTTAGCCGTTAGGTAGTTAATATTATTTTGTTTTGTTTTATTTATGTCAGTATTGCATTCTTTAGCATTAACTGTTACGTATGCATTTCTTTCATCTAGTTTTATTGTTGTTTCATTGTGACTACTCATGCAAAAAGTTGTTTTTGTTTTTCACTGTTTTGCTGTGCTTTTTTTTTTATTTTTATTATTTATTGTATTACACCAAAAATAAGAATTTTAAACAAAATGTTTTTGTACAGTATATGTGTACATACATATGTACATTTATACATATATTTTTTTTTTTATTAAATTTTTCGTTTTTGATAATTGTTCACTTTTATGTTAGAGATTTATTAAAAAAAAAAATGCGTCCATTCGCTAATTTGTTGTATTAAAATATCAAATGTAATTAATAATTTAATTGTATGCGGGATTAAGAATACGCGTCTGTATCGCAACAAAGCACAAACCGAACAGGTTAATACAAGTGTTAAGAAACTTTGGCAATTTCCCATTTAAAAAACTTGTTGATAATAAACAATGGCTTGTGTCTGCGCTAAATTAAACTTTTCATAAAAATAGTATTACAGGAAGTTACTTGCCCTGGAATGGTAACAATAATGTGCCTATTTAACCCAATGTAAGAACTCCGATGCATCGTTTATTTCTTTGCTTTTGAGATAAAATTATGGGCTTATTTTTATTGGTTTATAATCCAATTTAACAATTTAATACTGCTGGTATTAAAATAAACTTTTTATTTCTGATATAAAAGTTTTATAAACCAAATTATATTTTCTTTCAGTAGAATCTTTGATTTTCTTTAATGTGGGTTAATAAAATTCATATACTTTTTTTACTTTTTTTTTTGGCATTTTTTATAAACTACTGGCCACATAAAACACTAGTGTTCACCTCTAAATAACAACCATAACATTATCTTTTAAAGCAGACCCCCTTTAATTTAAGCGTTTTTTTGCAGCTTTACTATTCTACTTTTATTTAAGTTGTGGCTTTCAATGTGATAATTTTTTATTGCTCACGTTTCTTTTGGAGATTTGAAGTGCAACTGAAATACACCAGATCAACACTTTGCCTCTACTAAGTACAGGGTGGTCAAGAAGAATCAAAGGGGTGTAAATGGTTTATAATATCTTTAATTTAAAGTCATTTTAATTATTTTCCTTACAATTAATATGTATTTGAATTGGGAATAAAGTTATATTAGATTTAAGATAAGATTTCTAAGACGTTTTTCAAGATTTCCACAGCTATCGTTTGTTTTTCTTCTCGACTATTTTTTATTAGTTGGGATATTCTCAGTGGTTCTCTTTCAAATACTCATAAAATAAAAATCTTCAATGGTTAAATCCGGCACACACGGAAGCCAATTAAAATCGCTACCTTTTTAAATAATGAGTTTCCCAAAAAAGCCCCATAATAGCTCCGCTCGTAGTGGCTTAAGGGCCGTCCAGCCTGTGTAGTTGCCAAACGTCTAACGGCGCCCTAGAATAAATTTCTAACTCGAAAACAAAATTTAACAATTTTAAAATTTTCCTTTTTTCAAGAAACAAAATAATAATAACGTTCTTTAAACAAATACATTTTCATTAAATGTCGATGCCAGACGTTATTTTAGGAGCAGGGTGTACCTGTATAGGAGCTATCACTTTTATTGCACTTACTATGTACTCCATGATTTTGTGGCATTGATTTGAGTCACACAGAAGTTATTTTTGTCCAAATAAATCGTAATACCATTTTTACCAACTTTATATGAGGCGCAATAACAACCCTCAGGGAATTTTATGTCAATTGGTCCAACAGACTAGACTGGTCCTGGGATTCGTAAAAATAGAACAAGTACAAAAAGAATGAACTCATGACTAGTGAAAGGAGAACCAATAATTTAACTGGCTTATGAGGAACAAATAGGTGGAAAAAGTAATGAATTATAGTACTGTCTTCACCGGTGGTGTGACACATTTTTTGGGATTTCCTAAAATTTGGTTATTGAATTTAATTCTAGGACTTGTTTTATTGAAATACTATTTATTTATTGACTCAATTTCCTGTACAACAAGGCTGGGTCATATAAATTTTTATAGCACAGGAACGTATTACGTTACAAAACAAACTTGATATATATAAAAAAAATAAATTTAAAAAAATTATAAATTTAATTTAAAAAAGTAAAAATTATTTTAAAAAATTGAATACAAATTTGTTGAAACTATTAGCATTACTGTTAAGTTGTTGACTTTGTGGAAGATTGTTCCAAAGACGAGCGGCATGGCATGTCAATAAAACTGCCATTCAGATAGTAGCAAATTATGTCGAGGCATCACAATATTTCGGTTTCGCGGCGATTGAAAAAAAACTTATTTTATCGAATATATAATTAGGTGTTTTAATGTTGATTACTTTATGTAAAAAAATATGAGTGCGAATTTTTAGCAGACTATCAAAGGATACTCCAAAAAGATTTTTGTGTATTAATCCATAAACATATCTTATTATGTTATTGAACAAGACATTCAATTTTCTCTTACTAGCAGCTTCCAAATAATTCACACCCATAGATCAGGCAATGAATCAAGTATGATTTAGCAAGTAATGCTTTTATTCTTAAGAGTGTGAAATATTGTGCGGACCAGAGAGCACGTAACTTTACATAAGTTTGACCAACCAGTAAATTTACATTGAAAACGATACCAAGATTTTTCGCTTTGTTGACAATTTAAATTTTCTCGCCATTTAAATCAATATCCTTAGAAATGATGGGAATTAATTTTTTTTACTTATTACAATGCATTTAGATTTGTGAGGATTAAAACAGAGACCATTTGCACTAGCCCAAGGGTAAATGCTATTTAAGTCGTCATTTAGGTAGGAAATCTCTAACGCAATATTATGAACTGGGCTACTGAAAGTGAGCTGCACGTCATCGGCATATAAATTGATGTTACATTTAGTGAGTTGTTTTACAAATCAACTACTAAGCTATTCCTATGCGCATTTCACTGGTTGCTTAGGCCAGATCGTCAGGAAACTTCATCCAAAGATTTTAGAAAAGCTAAAGATAGTATACAAATAAAACTGTTAAGCGAATAAGAATTATAAGCCTCAGCTTTACTTGTAAAAATATCAAAGCTTAAAAAAACAACAACAATAAACAGTGAGTTAATCGTTTCTTACAGTCCCGACTACACGTTCATTGAGAATAGATGCGTGACTGGTCAAATGGTGTAAATTGACCACCTCCAATGACAACGCCGTGTAAAAGTGATAGGGTTTATTCATACAAACTGTTAGAACTATAACCGGTCTCTACCACCAAAGACCTATCACGGGAATACTTTGGTGTGGGTTCGCTTCCTCTATGGAAGCAATTTCGTTTCGTTGAGGATTTTTTAGCAGATTTAGTGATATTAAATATTACAAAAAGTAATTTCAATTTTTGGGAATACAAAATTTAAATTTCAAAAGATTTTGTTATTCGTGCTAAATTCCCAGTTTTTATTATTGATAAAAACACTTGAAATTTATTGTTGATGGGATAAGCTATTCCTATGCGCATTTCACTGGTTGCTAATAAACAGGCGGGTGCACGGCCTAAAAAACACTTAATTGACAACATTTTTTTAAGTTGTTGTTGTTTTTTATTTTGTTTTTCTTAACCTACTTACAACTACAATTAATATTGGGAGAATTTCAACTAATTGTAGCGGGGAATGTAAGATGAGATGAACGCACTGTTTATTGTTGATGTTGTTTTGTTTAAACTTTGATATTATTACAAGTAGAACTGTTGCTATAATTCTTATACGTTTAACAGTTTTATTTGGTTTAATATCTTTAGTTTTTCTAAAATCTTTATGGATGAAGTTTCCTGATGATCTGGCCTAAGCAACCAGTGAAATGCGCATAGGAATAGCTTATCCCATCAACAATAAATTTCAAGTGTTTTTATCAATAATAAAAACTGGGAATTTAGCACGAATAACAAAATCTTTTGAAAATTAAATATTACCTTAAAATAAATCGCAATTGTTCATTTACTAATATTAAAAGCTTCAGTTAGCAAAGTCGCTGTTTGTTATGCCATCGAGGAGAAACTCTCTGCTCTCCATAAAGAAGGATAACCGTATTTCTAGAGGCATTTTCATTTTTAGGTCTATTTTTAAGTATTTTTTTTGGGGCGAAAAATAGCTCTAAATTTAATGCTAATTTTTATTTGCTCTTTGGGGTCGTATTTCCTGGGGTTGCATTCCGCTGCGCACCCTACTACTAAAATATTTTGAATGTCTTGAGCTGTATGGAAAGAATGGACCCTGTGTTTTAATTTATAAAGCCCCTGAATATATCTACTCATTAACTTAGAAGATGGCACAAGTATAAATCATGCACAGCCTGCGGTATTGACCAGCATCGACTGAAATTGCACTACCAATTTTCTCATCAAAGAATTATAGGCCACTTATAATTTTGGATAATATTCCACACAAAACTTTTTATTTAAGAGAGTCACTGGTTAGTTACCAGATTATTTTCCCTTGCCCATATTCTGCAATTTTGTTTATTTACAAAGCCATTTAATTAATTTAAACTTCTGTTTGCCCTGTGGTCGAATCTCGACCGTAATAATTTATGCAAATATTAAAGGAAATTAAATTAAAGTTCCAATACTAAAGAAAATTAGAAAAGTACCGGATGAAGAACGAAAAAGTATCAATATTTTTCATCTTTTAGGCTCTTATTCACTGAGGAGTCTGCACATATGATTTTGTTTTTCTAAGTTCAATACAATTCAAAACTTACGGAAAACTAAAAGAAAGAAATTTATTTCCCATTTTTTTCTCCACATTGAAGTATCAAACATTTCAATATTGTAGTGGGGGCCCAAAATTTTATGCGTACATGATTTTTTTAATGAATGGATAAAAATGTTTTGTAAAAAAAGTACCAACAATTTGTAAAATTTTGACCACTTAAACTTTTAACTCCCCAAAAGGGCCAAATGTCCATAAAGTATCAAACACCTGTGCGCTAAGTTTTCTAATAAACATCGATAAATATTAAATTTCTTTTGTATCTCTTTTAGTGTTGGATATATAAGAATACCGAATCTACCAGTTTTCTCTCAGATTTTAATAAAATATATATCATGCACTTCTATAAATAAATACTTTTCAAATTAAGTTTTTGTTCAAATCGGTTGTAAAACAGAGGAGGAAAGTGTTCTTAACTGATTTGCCTTTGGCGATTTATATAAAGATTTAGTTTTATCGAATTTGCTTTCCTAAATTGTATATAAAATCCAAATTTTCATCAACTCGAATATATTATTTCCTTTTCAAATTTTGCAAGTTTTCTAAAAGTTAAAAAAAATCATATTGAAATAAAAAAGTTATAAACAATTAGGCCCCTTCGATTCTTTTAAGACACCCTGTGTTAAAACCAAAACAAAAACAAAAGTCTTTAAGTTGTTAAATTTGATAGTGTGAATATCACAAATCGTTATTCTAACGGATGTTAGTTAGTTAGTTACAATAGATACCAAAGAGAGTTTAATACTAGTACCAGCAAACACCTAAATGCTGTAGCAAGAGCAACAGGAATTTAATGTTTTTGGCTCATATGCAGCCATACAGTCTATACAAATAGCAAAAGAAGATTTAGTTTTTATACTATAAACATTTTTAGATTTTCTGGAAGGTGTTTTGCTTCCAAAAAATAAAATCACCATGATTAATTCACAAAAAAGAATAAAATAAGACGGACAAACCTTGTTGTTAGAAAGAACATTTGTAATGCATAAAAATTCATTGATTATGCACACCAGATACCATTTTACAGATATGCAGAAGGAAATAGAACATATGAAGTTGCTACTCCATTAAAAGTTAGTTCGTGCTGTTAAAGTTAGTTCGTGGTAATTCTTCCTGAACAAGACACAATTTTGTTAGTTTTTTTTTTTTTTAGCAAATCGGTAACAAAGTAGCAATCATGTATTAGCAAGTCAATTTTGTTGGACAAGATTACCAGGAAATCTTTTTGTTTTGAATTTTATTTTGGTTACAGGAATTTGAACTCAAAACCTAATTCTGTTAAAACGAACTACGTCTACATAATTATCGTACACATATCCAGTACACAGTGGGAAAGCATTAAAATTTCTGGAAAATATTTGAATCTGCCACACCCTATAACCCTCAGGAGCCGCACTGTAGAGTCTCAGAGTATTTAGGACACCTTGGACATGCAAAAGTTGTTAATGCTCCTCATTTGTCTGTGTGTCACCTCTTTAAAAATTTGGCATCTGTTTTAATGTCTCCAACAGTAAAGCAAAGGCTAAACTAAGTGCTATCCCTAAGCTGATCGAGAAAATGATTGAGGACATCTTTACCCAAGAAATGTTATCAATACTCTCCCCAACGAAACATGACTTTTGTCAAAAATAAACACTTGTTATAAAGTTACATTATAATATATTTTATAAATGTTTACTTATATGTTTCATTAATGTAACATGTTCTACATTTTTGTGTTTGTTTGTACAAAAAATACAACTGTGGGAAACATTTTCAAGTTCTTTTTTGAATAACTTGTTGAAAAACATGCAAAACATGTTGCATATTTTACCCTTTCTTATATTTAAGAAGTTCATACCGCTCTGTTATACAACTTTGGCACATACTGTGATACACTTAAATTTACTTAAATTGATTATGTGAGTTTTTAGATCTAAAAAAATGAAATTCTTAGTGCTAGTTCAGAAAAAAATTTGCTAAATATTGAACTAAAGGGCTAAACTGGCAAGGCTGTTGGTAACTTTTTTCTACTAAGTTCTCCTCTTGGTCTGGCCAGACTACAATTAGAACAGCTAAAAAGTGCAATTAAATAAAAAGTTAATAAATATATTTTTAAAATTTTCATATTATTCGAATGTGTATTCTAAGTCAAATCACAATTTTAAAAGATTTTATACTTTAATAGTCTTATTCCTTCAATATTTTCGAGGAATATTTTTGTTTGTATATTGAAAATATTCCTCGAAAATATTGAAGAAATAAGACTATTAAAGTATAAAAGCTTTTAAAATTGTGATTTGACTTAGAATACACATTCGAATAATATGAAAATTTATATAATAAATGTTACTCACCATGAGAAATTAAATCCCAGATTCTATTTGTTTAAATAATACTTGAGTAGGTGAGTTGCAAAACTCGTTCGTTACAAAATTAAAAATAAGATGGCAAATGATTCTCATTGTTCTTTTGGCGCTGTATGAGAAGAAATATTCTGATTGCATCAATGCATGTCCTTTGAAAAAACATGGAAGAGGGCATGCATGGAAACAATTTTTATAGTTCTTCTCATAAAGCGCCTAAAGAACTGTTAGAATCAATTGTCATCTCATATTTTTAATTTTGTAACGAACGAGTTTTGCAACTCACCTACTCACTTTTATTCTAATTTCTTCGACCTTTTTTTTTATAAAATAATATTATTCTTTATTAATATTTGACCTTAATTAAGGTCACTTTTATTTAAAATATTTTTTTTATTTTTAAATCAATATTTCGATTTCCTTTGGAAATCTTCTTCAGGATATATTTATAAAATTTAATAAAAATAAACAAAAAATTTACAATTAATAAAAATTAAAATTAAATTTAAAAATTTTCCAATAATCAACAATCCCATTTCATAAAATCAAAATATTAAAAAATTAAAAAGAGGAAACAAAAAACAATTTTAAAATATTTCCCTATTTCGTCAAACAATTTATTTGTACAAATCTAACTTAAGCCATCTAAACTTTATTTTAGAAAACAACCAAAGATTCTAAACCTATTTCCCTTTTCGTCAACCTATTTATTCTTATTCAATAAATATCTATAAATCTGAGCTAAACCTTCAGTATCTTTTTTAAAATTAATCCTTTCTTCATATGAAACATTATTTATTTGTAACATTTCTAACATATTTCTTCTTTTCTTAAAACCTTCCACGTTTAAAACGGATGTGTTCTCATAATCTGGATAATGATTTAAATCGAAATATTGATTTAAAAATAAACAAGCTATTTTAAATAAAAGTGACCTTAAGCTCAAATATTAATAAAGAATAATATTATTTTATTTGGTTAAATATATTTTATACTCAACTTATGCTTATTACTAGATTATACGAATATATTATAAATACGGGAACAAACATTTTATGTAAATATTGTTTCTAAATTTTTTAATTTTGCACTTGCAAACATACATGTATAAACGTATTAGGACAGGGTTGCCGTTGGAAATTTTCGTTTAAAAAAATGAAAGACGCAAACATTTTTCAATGACTCTTAACGAAGATCTGTGTTTCTTTTTTTTACTTTGATAACATTTTATGAAAATCTTATAAAATAAATACGAGGATATGCATACATTTTTTTTTTAATTTTTAGAATTAAAGTGTTTGAAAAACGTTTTAATTCATCTTGCAGACACACGTACAAAGATGGGTGAATAGTGAGTCATTTTGCCGTTATCTTAAAATATGTACGTTTTTATTGCATAACGCACAGGTTCTTTCGAAAGTAAATGCCAAGCGTTCGAATTTCGCCCACCGGGTGATCCTAGTACATATAATTTTATTATTTAAAAATGAAGTCTTTGTTTTCGCACTTTGCTTCTTCGCATCTACCACAGCTGAAACGAGTTTTGCGTTTTATTTTAGTAGTTAAATTAAACTTAAATCATAATGGGCCGCAATTTTCTGATTTGTATCAAACTTGATTCATTCCATTGAAAGATATTACATTAATGTATTTAACTAAAAGAATACGGGAATTTTTCTTCTAATTATAAATTATTTTATATATGAAAATAACAAACTTTATGTTCTTCTTTATGGTGGTGTGGTGTTGTTGTTGTTTTTATAGAAAACAAGTAAAATGGGATTTAATGAAATCAATATTGAACAATGTTATTCTAATATGTGTAACTTACAAGCTTTATGAAACAATGATCATTTTGAATAGAACCTGTGCTTTTGCAGAAATTTACTATATTTTGCAATAAGAATTGCGCCATGTGAATTAAAAATTTGTATTTTTTCTGTGTGCATATTCATAAATGATTATTAAATTTATTAAACTTTTATTACGAAACATTTTTATTTAATATTTGTTTTGTACACCATTATTATATTTAAAATGAGAATCTTTTACTCGAGTACTTTCCTGCTAGTCATGGTCTAAATTTTATGCCAATCGACCCAGCCATAAGAAAGTTACTGATTTATTATCCAAAATTTCAATTATGCTCCACTGTGCAGTAGTACGAACAATAACTGTTAATGCAAATAACGCAAGCGGTATAACATTTACAAAAAGTGTGTTAAAACAACGGAAAAATGTATTAAATGTTTTCCAAAAATAGAGCAGCTTAAGGTTTTTAAGAAAATATTTATACAAGTGATTCTATTAGGCATCAAACGAATTTGATGATAACCGCGGAAGCAAATATCAGTTTATAAAAATTTTGTTTTTTTTGGGAATTGAAATCTTTAATCAATGGGCTCTGTCTCATCGGAAGTAGTAACAGTATCATAATGATAGATACTAAGATTACTGGAGAAGTTGTAAAGATTCTTGTGAGAATGACAACACTTGTTCTGCATTGGCAAGATATTCCCCAACATAATGGCATAGAACACCTTCAATGTCACTATCCTGCATTGAAAAAAAGTGACTGTTAAGTGACATGGCATCAGAATAAGTCTTATCCTATCCTAATCTTCGTCAAGCAAACAAAAAAGATTGTCAGGAAAAGCTCTAACATTACATTGGAAATTAAAGTTTTTGGGACACTTTTTTTATTTAGTAACACATTTATTTAACGTCCCCATATAATTTGCATACATTTTCTAACAAATGCTTGTCTTGC
The DNA here is from genome assembly GCA_949318255.1 of Pollenia labialis. NCBI lineage: Eukaryota > Metazoa > Arthropoda > Insecta > Diptera > Polleniidae > Pollenia > Pollenia labialis. Next base: position 128,566,578 of record OX439139.1, read on the forward strand.
TTTTTGCCAGTAGGAATCTGATCTTTGCAGGTTGAACAGGCAAATAACAGTTTGACTGTCGAACTTTGTCCCTAGGTTTAAGTGTCCAATCCAACAGTTTTAAGCTCTTTCTGTCTCAATTTGGATTAAAACTACGACCACTAAATTAGAAAATAAAAAATTCTCGCAATATCCAGTCAAAAACACTATGATCGTGAATTCCAGATCGCCCCTTAACAAAACAATAGTGTATAATTTTTTTGCCATTTCCAAATAATGGAGTTTAAAATTTTTGTGTTACTCGACATCTCTGAAACCCGTTATATTTAAGAAAATAGTCGACGTTTTTGGAATAATCAGGCTACTTGTAGATGCTATTTCATTAATTTACAAGTGGTCTTATTGGAAATAAATGGGAATCTAAGTGCCATGATGTCATTTAGGCTATTGTATTTGTTTTTATAATATGTATGAAAATCATTATTTATTTATGTATTTATTGTCTATGGATTAATCCTTACAGACATTTTAGACATTTAAAATTACACTTAAATAAAATAGACTATAACTAACATTTGATTAGAATTTAAAAGATAATGGTATGAAATTTCGAGATGATAGTTGAGGAATATTAAATGAAATCTCATTAATTAAAAATCCAGCGCAGATATCACCATTACTAATGTTTCAGCATAAACGATACATTCAGCATTGTTCTACGACTTTTTAAAGTAGGGAGCTTTATCAGAGCCAGTCGAGATGTGTATGAGGGCAAGGCTAGTGGGTTAAATTGTAATCGTCGAAGACAGAAGAGCAGAAATTGTTTCTGTACAGATTCAATTAAATTTGAAGAGGTTTGGTAAATGGGGTCCCACATAATCGATCCATATACAAGAATCGGCCTTACAAGTGCCATATATAAGGTTTTTGTAATATACGGATCGTCGAACTCTCTTGCCCAGCGTTTTATGTATCCAAGTGTAACTCTAGCTTTATTTATCATAAACGTAATATGCGAATTAAAGCTACCCTAGAGGGAAGCGATCTGACACTGAAGTAGTCCCGTGATAGGTCTTTGGTGGCAGGGACCGGTTCGAGTTCTAACACTTTATATGAATAAAACCCATCACTTTTACATGGGGTTGTCATTAGAGGAGGTCAATTGACACCATTTGACCAATCACAGATCTATTCTCAATGAACCTGCTTAGTGTCAGTTACTAAAATGTAGTATTATTTCAATAAAACTAGTCCAAGAATTAAATTTAAGAGCCAAATTTTAGAAATTTCCAAAAATTGTGTCACAGCACCAGTTAAGACTGCACTGTAATTCATTACTTTTTCTACCTTTTTGTTCTTAATAACCCAGTTAAGGGATTGGTTCTTCTTTCACTGGTCATGAGTCCTTTCTTTTTGTACTTGTTCTATTTTCACAAATCCCAGGACCAGTCGGTTGGACCAATTGACACAGATTTCCCGCAGGGTAAGTTTAGCGTCAAGTAGTATTCCAAGATCAAGGAAATTTTCAACTGCATCATCTTGAATACCACCTAGGAAGTAATATACTGGATTATTTCTTGAAAAACGCATTAGTTTACACTTCTTTAAATTAAGCTCCATTCAGTTTGCTTTACACCATTCATAAAAACAACTTAGATCATCTTGTAGACGTTGGTGAAGAAAATCGTGGTTTTTGACTAAGTTGTGAAGAAAACTTAAAAAAAAAGACCGGCCGACACGATTTTTGGCAAAAATTCGACTGGAGCAACCTCTAAACCGCTTCCGAAAAATCTCAAAAATTCTTTACCCTATAAGCTTTTAAGTTATGCTTGAGCCTCAAACAAAAATTTTTTTTTATTGAGGGGACAATATAATACTCTGATCAGAAGCCATTTGAAAGCTTAAAACCACAGTCAAGTTTAAAATTTAAGTTTCGAGAGTAAAACGCCAAGTAGATGGGAAAAGTTTTCTATAACTTGCAGTATATATCGTCGCAAGAATTAAAGAACGCTGAAACTGACAAAACATAAAATGTTCACCAGAGCCAAAAACATGTATGAAAGTAGAAAAAAATGCATATCACAAAAACTATACAACTTAGAAACATGAATTTAAAAACGAATTTTTATTTTTTCGCGCTTTATATCGACCCCTTTGCGCGAAATTATCGTATATGCCAATTTTTTTGAAATTTAGTTTTTGATGCAATCTTGTTTTACATTCAAAGAGACGTCACCTGGCAAAATATTGTACGCGAATTCCACTTCGTCTTTTCTTATGTTATCTAAGTACATGTATATTTTAATTTTGATATTGCAAGTGGAAGCAGAGAAAAGTAGCAAAATGTATTTCCTGTAAAATTTGGTATTTGTAACATACGATAATTTCGCGCAAAGGGGTCGATATATTGGCTGTAAACATTTCCTCTTCCCGGTCATTCTGCGGCTTACAGCAATTCATCATACAAATATGGGACCGGGACCAACCGTCGCAGTATTTTTTCTGATCAAAATTATGCAAAAAAACATATTTTCGATTTTTTGTCTGTTACAGCGTTCTTAAATTCTTGCGACGATATGGTAAAATGGTGAAGTTACTTACCCAAACATTAAGGTAAGTACCTTTACCAGCATTTAATGCTTATCAGCTACTGATGTCTTTATGTAAACAAATGGTATATTATTTTACATGTGACAATTTTAACTTTAACTTAATGACAGCGCCATATACTATACATACATACATTCAAACGGCAGAAACTTATTTGTATACTTTATATTCTACAAGCAGATGTTGGAAGTCGAATATTAATTCCACAAAGTTCACTAAACTTACTTATTTTTTTTTATAGTTTCTTATTAAAATTCCTCTATTGATTGCATAATATTACATAAAAGTCGACTACAACATCTAACCAATTTTGTTTTTCACTCCAAAAAGCTTTTTTTTTTTGACAAAAACAACAGCTTGAACACAGCAACACCAGCCAACGTCAAAAACAATATTGAAAATTACGATAGCATAAAAAATTTTTATTTTGGTGCGATTATTCACACATGTATGTTGTAATTAAAACAAATGTTACAATTTGTGTGAGAAAATACGAAAAATACAGAAAAAACTACACCAAGTAAGATCACTATTGTCAGCTGTTTCGAATGGTTGATACCCTCCACCAAGAACTAGAATAATCTTCGAGTCGACTCTATATGGAATCTGTGGCAAAATTCAAACTAATCAATCAGCTAAATTTCTAGTTTTTACTATAAAAAAACCTAAAAACCGATTTATTTAAAATTTTCTTAGAGATGTTCAAAAAATTCGAGTGAATTCTGGTCCAGATTTCTATGCATTGCACACATCGCCAAAAATATATACATGTAATTGATGTTTGCTTAATTTTTTTTTTATACAGAAAATTTTAAAGTTTACAATAACATTTATCTTTAATGACAACCGGATTTGTCTTACAATTTTCGAGTAAAAATTAAATGTAGATGCCGAAATTGGACCAACACTTTGAGTGTACAGACAGATGTTTAAAACAGAAAACAAAAATTTCGCAAACAATTTTTTCTTATTTGCTGCCAAAGCTCGTCTAAAAAAAATTTCGTGTATCAAAATAGGCCTCAAAAAGCCAAAATATGCGCTAAAAACTTTAAAAATGCTGCAAAAAGGTTATTTTAACTAAATTATGCAAAAATATGCTCCATACGGTTAAATATTCAGAAATATGCACTAACAAATCGATGCCAAAATTCATAAAAATCTCTAGAATGGATAAATATATTGTTTCTGCCTTCATTGGTCGCACAAAGAAAAACATGCAATTGCATATTTATGGGTTCCCTGCTTATTATTATTATTAATTTCATTATCGCACTCTAAAACATAAAAAGGCATTAACTTAAAATTTATCAAAATCGGGGTTTTTTATCATAAACCAGCTCCCAAACCACGAATACTTTGTTAGCGTTACTCGCTTTGATTAAGAAATTGCAGCCATGTTTTAGAAGTGAATTTTCTGCCTCCCCTAAACCATTTTAAATTTTAAGATGTGTCTCATTTTAAATAAATTGTTTTTAACATTAAAAAAAAAAACCAGCAAGTCCTTTTGGAAACTGTCTTCACATCTTTTCTACTAAATGCTGTGCCTGATTTTAATCAACAGTCTTAAAGTGAGCGTGTTTTTTTTACAGACAGACATGCATAAATCGATATATTAAATTATTTGCTTATTATCTGTAATAAAAACAATTTAAAATTATATTCTAACATAATTTAACGAGCCAAAGTAATGTAGACATTCAGACCTGTCGGCAATCGAACCCACCGCGTTCACACTGATTGACTAGTTCACTACCAACAAGCCTAACAGGGCTCCCATCGAATTAGAAGTGCTGAGATACAGCATTTATCGCTGGCTACATGCATTCAACGCTTAAGTGCAGCCCAACTTATGAAATTATATTTTAATATTTAAAATAGCTGAAACTGTTTTGTGCACAATCATTTCACTTGTTGCATATTCCACGTTTATGCATCATATTGTTTTACAATTTTTATGAATTGCTCCAAAAAAGTCTCATGTAAGCATCGTATAAAATTGGAGTCAACTAAAACCAAAAACTTTTTAAGAGTTATTCCATCAAAGCAGAAGTTTATAATTCCCAATAAAACTTTCAATGTTTACACAGGTTTTTTTGATGCACGTAAAATAGTTTTTACTATTGATGCAGATGATGTTATTCGATTTTTTCATTAAGCACTTCATGTGCATGTTAGCATGATTTTATAGTTGCATTTTAAGTTTAGGGCCCATCGAAGAAAGAAATCCTGCGCATACTTAATGGAGTCAAAGATAACTATTCCTTGTTGTTACATACCAAATGACAAACTAAATTTTATTTACTACAAGTGTTGGTGCAGCGTACAAATATGTGGCATGCAACAAAACTAAAACAATCTTAAATTGTACAGAAAAAAGCAATTTTGTAAGGATTTACTTAACGGTAATAGAGATAAAATTAAAAATCAGTCAACATTAAAACTTTTAACTGAAACACAAAATGACACACTAAATGAAAAAAGTGGGGAAAATAAAAAGGTAAATGAACGCATTTTTTTTGCGAAATTTGAACAACTTGAAGAAAAAAAAGGAAGGTATGAACACAATCTTAAGAAAAAAGTGCGTTTTATTTCAAAATGACACTGAGCAAGATGTATTATCGTTAAAGTCTGTAACAGCAACAGCAACAACAAAACTGCTGAACGATAACTATCGACAATTGAAATGTTGCGATATCAATTGTACTTTCTTTAACTTACAGTTAAACTAAAAATGATGAAAATAAAAAGAAGAAAAACTTTTAAAAGATTTGTTTTGTTCAATCTTTTTGCTTTGTATTTTTTCACTTTTAATTGGTTTGTAAGACAACAACAATGCAACTACAAAGATTTTAAAGATGATCATGCAATTTGTGCAGGGTTGGAAAGGAATAGTTTCGTTAAGTGATACTCTTATGTTTACATTTTAGAGTGAGTAAAGACCGATTAATTAAATAACTCAATTCAAGAAATGTAAGTAAAAGTTTGAATTTACAAAGGAGTTGGCTGTGAAAAGCCGGATTACTTGTATCCGCATTTTAGTTTTATTATTGTATTTGAGAAAATGATCGAGAATTAAGGCAAAAGTTTAATTAAACTTAACTCTATTAATCCAGATAATCGTAGTTAGGCCTTTTATAAGGGAGCCATTGTTTCGGTCCAGCACTTCGATAATTCAGGACGTGACAGGGAAGAGCACAAGATTCCACAAATCTTCCTCTCCAGTGGTTTCCTTTAAAAAATTCGTTAAAAGACTCCAATAAGAGAAGCAAGCACACTACCCACAATTAAACATTTCATTCAATGGATTATCTGGATTGTCAGCAGTTCAAAACAGATTCGTTTTCGTAGTCTCACAGATCTTCTTATCGTAGCTAGCGGCCAATTCAAATTAGAGACATTATCGCCTACGGTGTTTTGGTGGATCATCTTGATTGCTATTTGTTTATCTAATGATAGGTTCAAATCGAAAATCGGAATCTTAAAAAGGTATATGCTAGAGATTTCCGACATTTTCTTAATTTCGCTGACAACTGGTTTTTGGAAAACGGATGATAACACCATTTGCTTCCAGAAGACGAAATCCTGGATTCATAAGATCAGAAAACAAACAATGAATGTTCCGACATCCAAAAACGAACGAATACTCGTTAAAAAAACAAATACGTAAGGGATAGAACAGGCAATTGAGGCAATACGGGATCCTTATCAACGGGAAGTATTCGGGGGTGTGCTGGGAATCGGAAACGCAAGAATTTGGAAGTTGTTTTTAATAAACTTTAAACCTAATTCTTATAGTTTTTGGTTAAAAATCCTGTTTAATAGGGAAATATTTGTTTAATATTTGTCATTAAATTCTTTTATTACAGAAATCTTATTAAAACACGGCGTTTAAAATTCTTGCGTTTTACGTTTGCGATTTCCAGCACACCCCTGATTACCTGCACAGTATATAAAAACACATTATCCTTTCTTCTGAATGGTTTTCTCTAGCGAGTACCCAGAACCTTTTTTCTTAATACTGCTTTACCAATTCTTTGCAGTAGCAACAAAGGTAGGGCCAACATCAGCAGCTGGAAAGCGTTTTAAACGACCACAGATAACAAGTTCTTGGAACCTGTGCTGTCAGCAAGATTTTTAAAAATAAAAGATTGGGGCATCCCAAAAATAGAGTTGAAATCTTCTGCGCATGTTGGACAAACGACGTTACGCGAACTGCATTCTTATTGACTCATAATTTCAAGCTGGCAAACTCAAGATAGTTGCTTTTTAATTGCGGTGTTGCCAGGTCTTCTAAATTCTTAACATTTTATATGAAAACTTTCTGGAATCTTAAAGACTGTTAGACTTGGCAAGCTAGGGTTAATCTATGTCATCTTCTATGCCATAATTTTTATTTTCTAGAGTCCAAAGTGATACGGATGCGATGAAGGAAAAAATAATCAGCGCCTAGGAGTTTCTAAACATCGGTAGCAGCAGCAGCCATTTTTATAAAGAATTCCGGTCCTGGTATTCAAATCTCTTCGTTTTAAGCATCGCTGATCCAAAGTTCTAGCCATCAAAAAAGGAAATGGAAACAGCTCATAAACACATAAATAATAAAATCGGGATTAGTTTAAGTTTTCGGACTTAAAAAGCATTTGACCGAATCGATTCTTTAAAAAAGAGCATGAAGTTATTGTTTAACTTTTAAAAGGGGATCTTTATTATTGGTTTGATAAGTTAAATATCGGTAAGTTTGAAGTCACAGACTGGGCATCTAAGAAATAAATTGAACACAAGAGTAAACAAGAGCCCTTGATAATACCGAAAGCACCTAAAACTCAATACGGTAACTAACTTGTATGAAATTGCTATTTGATATCTATCCATTCTAACAGAATTTTTTGGCATAAAATGCAAGCATTTACAGCTCTTACCCTTAAGTGATCTTCACTGTTAATGAAAAATTATAACAAAAAATAAAAAGAAGAAGAAAAAAATTAACCAACATACCAGAAACTTTCTTTATTGCAATCATTGTTAAAGATTGCCATCTACGTCAAACAGAACACACACGCAATTTGATTAAACTGTATAAAAATATTAAAAAAAAAGAAAAACAGAAGATGGAAAAGAAGATCATCCAACACTTGCAAAAAAAAAAGAAGAAATAAAAAGAAAAACAAAATTAAAAATAAAGAGTGAAATTGATTTTTATCAACACTGAAGTAGAAATTTCGTTTTTTTTTTCTTATAAAATGATAAACATTTTATTTATCAACATTGTGGCAACAAGTTTTGAACGGATTTTATTTTTCATCTGTTTCAGTTGCATTTTATCGCTTCTACTTTTTTTATTATTATTTTATCTTTCTACTGCGGGTTTTCTAGCAGTTATTAATAAACGAATTTAAATTAATTAAAATAAATAAAATGCCATACATCTAAAAATCAATGTTAATTTCCTGACAAAACAAACACACACACACACCAGAGAAAGGAGTAATCGCTGGAAAAGCTGTTGAAGAAAATCGCATTGAAATAATCATCAGCTTAGTTGGCGGTCTTTTAATGGTTAAATCCGTTCACAATATTGGTACTCGATTTCGAATCTAAATACACGTACAATGTTTGGAATTAAACAGAATATTTTTCTTTTTGTTTTTTGCATTTCAATCAATTTAAAATCTTTTGCTGCCGCTGCTGCTTGTGTTCAACATTTCAAACATTGATTGTGAAATACAATCTCAATTTAGTTGTTTTTTTTCTCCCGTATTTTTCATTTTTGATTCCGCAAATGAATTATTGTTTCTAAACATGCAAATGTAAAACATTCAAATAACATTTCAACCAGAGCCGCGTCTGGTCTGTGGCGTTTTTTTAAAGGTTTGTCCATTCCACACTCTGTCACGAGAGTGATGGTCATAGTGCTGGTGCAATATTTTGCAATAGTAAAATTGCATGCTGAACAATCAAAAAAAAAAAAACAAATTTAAAATAATTCTGGCTTACAAAACTGTTATGTTCTGAACTTATTGATGATGATCATGATGATGATCACCATCGTTCTGGTGATGTTGCAATAGAGAGTTGTTGCATTTTTTTTCAATTGTCTAAAAACATAAATTATGTTGCATGTTTATGACATGGTGGTGTATATTGAAATCTTAAAAGTGAACAAAATGTAGCGAAACTGCTACAAAGTTATGATATATTTATTTGACAATGATAGATGCACATTAGCCGGAAGCTAAAAAATGTTGTTAAATATGAAAGAAAAGCACTAGAATTATTACTATTAGAGCAATTTTTTTTAATTTAACAATGGGTTTTCTTCAAATTGAAGAGTCAAAGGATCGCCTTGTGGCATTTGTTTACTTTGTTGTAAGACATGATTAAGTCAATGGGCTTTTTGTCTTAGTTCTTTGTAAAAATTTCACAAACCATTTCGTGACAAATAAAATGGGTTGCCCTTGAGTTAAAATTGATAAGTAGGAAGTATGCAAAAAAAATTAATTAAAAAGTTTATGGGCGCAGGTGAAGACCTCAAATCTAAATAAAATTTGATGAGAAGTTGTTGGAAGCACAGAAAGAGTACCATCTTTAAAAGTTGAACTTGAACCTTTCATTCTATTTAACAAGTTTTTTATGGACTGTGACGGATCTTATTGCATTTGACAGGATTTGTTAATAAAAAAATTCTTCTAAGCCCTTATGCTTGTTTTCAACTTAAATGTTTTAAACTTTATAGTACCACTTATGGCCACTTAACCCTCCGATGAGTGAGAAGGTCCCTAGGGATCTTTTTGCCTTTTCAAACTGAAATTACTCCTACTTCGGCCACTACAATCCCCCCCTCCTCCGAAGTGTGAATAGGTCCGTATGGACCTTGTACTGAATTTCACTAATAAATGCATGTTTTTGGGCATCATTATAATTTTTTTATTGTTTCAATACATAATTTACTTGTTCTGAACACAAAGACCTAAACGCAAAGACATTAGGGATGATGATAAAAACAAAAAATTCTAAGAAAAAATTCTAAGAACAAAATACTAAGAACAAATTCTAAGAACTGGTTTATTGCTAGTAGTATAAAATAAATAAAAAAAAAATTTTAAAAATTTAAAAAATTATTTTTGTATGTAGAATTTAGTTATAAACAATAAAAACAAAAAAAAAATCGAAAAAACAATTTTTTATATGAACAAACATGATTTACAAAAAAGGTCCGTAGGGACCATTTCACACGGCCGTGAAGTTCAGAACTGTCACTCATCGGAGGGTTAAAACAGCTTTAATATGTCTCGCGTCTCGATAGGAGAAAATTTCTAGACATTTTATTTTTTTATATTGAACGGTAGACGCAAAATTGATTAAAAATAAAAATTGATGGTGGACGTCCCGTGCCGTGTGGTGCAAGAATATTCAAAATTCTTTTGGTTTTTTTCATAACCAAGCAATTTTGTATGGTAGACTAGCTGGTAGTGAGCAAGCCTATCAGCGGCGGGGTTGCGTGTTCGATTCCCGCCAGAGACACTGATTTCTTTCCCGCAGGAAAGCGTAGAACTTCGCGGGATTAGCTTAGGGAATTTAAATTAAAATAAAAATTGAATATAAAATATACTTTATAGAAAATATTACGCCTAATGCTACTAGTGGACTCGAAATAAGCGCCAGAATTCAGACTGGAAACAAAGCCTTTTATATACTGTATAAGCCATTTTGTTAATCACCTTGAAGACATCGACTTTGTGGTTGATAAATGTCTCCTCTCTTATAGACACTGCGACATGCAGAGCAAAATATATGACCTTACAGTGAATATCAAGAAGACCAAGGCCATTTGTCCATCCTCTACACCAGCTATTCCATCATATATACGGAGGATAGATGGATCCTGGACCACAAACAGTCAGGACACCATTGAGGTCCTGATAAATACATACTTCCCAGGTTGCACTGTTGATGTGCCTAGGGAGGAAACATTTAGTGGCGCTCGGGATATCTCTAATATTCTGACAACTCGCCTTCGTGTGGAATGGGCGGTCAAAAGCTTCCATCCCTTTAAATCTCCAGGCCCGGATGGCATTATCCCAGCGGATCTTCAGAAGAACCTGGGAATATTGATGCCCTGGCTCTTGGCAATATTTAGAGCCTGCCTGAGTCTCTCACATGTCCCATCAACTTGGACAATATATAAGATCGTCTTCATCCCCAAGGGAGGGAAGACATCTAACACTATGGCTAAAGACTTTAGACCAATTAGTATATCCTCCTTTCTTCTGAAAACAATGGAGAGGATTTTAGATATTTACATTAGATCATCGTTGGGGCATAACTCCTTGTCACTGGCTCAGCACGCCTACACGAGGGGAAGGTTCATTAAAACTGCGCTTCACTCATTGGTGCGCCACATAGAGAGATCCCTGCACTATAATGAAGTTGCTTTAGTTGCATTCCTGGATATTGAGGGAGCTTTCAACAACGTTAGACCTGAATCGGTTATTAATGCTATGAGACTTTTGGAAATCGACTCAGCGATCATTCAATTTGTCAGCAGTATCTTGCACTTCAGGCGTATCGAATCCAACTTGGGCGCCTCAAACATTTCCAAGGATGCGACAAGGGGCACCCCGCAAGGTGGTGTGCTGTTACTTTGGAATCTGAATATAAATACCTTATTCAGGGCCATCGAAAGGACGTGCTGCAGGACGATCGCGTATGAGGATGACGTTTCAGTTGTGGATATAGGTAAAGATCCCAGACTATTGTATAAACTTATTTAGTCCGCATTGGACGTCCTAACAAAATGGTGCCAGTGATGTGGACTGGATGTAAATCCTGCCAAAACGGAACTGGTACTTTTCACAAGGATATACAAAATTCCCAAATTTGATGCCCCGAGGATAAAGGGGATCTCACGGGAACTGTCTGACAGCGCCGTATCTTGGGCTAATATTGGATAGCAGACTAAACTGGAAGATGAACACCATTTCTAGAACTACTAAAACGGCAACTGCATTATATTGCTGCAAAAGGGCCATTGTCCTAAACTGGGGAATTAACCCGAGAAATATTTACTGGCTATAAACCCATTTTATTCTACGGTGCAGCTGTTTGGTGGCCGGCGCTCAAGGTGAGGAGTCATCAAACTAGGTTTGAACATACAATGAGATTGGTGGCGATTACGGTAACAGGTGCCATTAGAACAACCCGCTCTAAGGCTTTATTTATGATTTTGAGCTGGAGCATGGAGGGATTACCATATCGGACTCTATGTTGTCGGTTCTGGCATTTATTCCGAGCAGCTAAACTGGTGCATTCCTATAAGGCTGCCGCACCAGTGTCATCCAGGCCGATATAATGGCCATCCATACTTCCGCGAGACGCATCCGGTACGGTTAAATATCTGGAAGGGGTATTTACATTATTACCGATAGAAAGGCGGGCATAAGATCCCTGGAGTATGTGTTCATCACATCGAGAATTGTCCGAGAATGCTGGGTGTGTCTGGAAGAGATAGCGAGACATTCACTGGTCACACGGACACTGGGACATACAAGGAAACTGCATGGCGGATTCGGAGGCGTATGCAGGTACCACCTTGAGTCGCGACGGTGCAACATATAATGCAGGTGTTTCGCTCCCTGGGAGTAAGCAACTTATAGCGCACAAGTTTCACCTTTTTGCCAGTCGGAGGTGGCACGATGAAACTTCCTGTGGGGAACCAGGAAAATCTGCCCCATTATAGATGAAAAACGACACGGCGGGCATTGCAAGTGTCCAGACATCACCTTAGGAACCTAATTGCGGTTATAACTGGCCAATGGCCCATTGGGAGGAACGCCAAGGGGCTGGGGCTCCCTTATAATGACTTCTGTAGAAGTTGTGGCGATGAGGTAGAGGAGGAGTCAACGGAACATCTCCTCTGTAATTGTCCGGCATTCGCAGATCCGAGACTTGAAATGTTTGTCGATGAGCCTTTGGGGACCAGAAATAGGTTGATTTAAACAGGATCCACGCATTTGTGAATCAACAGGGTGGCTGCGTGGGAACACTAGCATCCAGATAACATAGGACCCATAGGAGACGTAGTGACATTTTAGCACAACGGGAACTAATTAGTGGGCCCACGTGAGCTGTGCTTGAGCACGGCTGCCAATGGAACCTAACCTAAGGCCGTTTGTATCAACAGCAATAACCCCAACGTGTTTTTAATTAAGGGGTGAAATATATTTACATACAATATGTGGACTCGTGCTGTTATCTAGGAAGATGTACTATCAGGGATGCAAAATGAGAATTTCCAAGTTGTACCAACATGTTAATAAAATTGTCATTTTTGTACACCAATTGAACTAAAAAATTCTTTGTGCAAATTTTTATTTTAACAACAAAAAATTCGTACATAACAATGCACTAGTACAATGTTTTTCTATTTTTAATAAAAAGCAATTGCTTTTCGATTCCGCACTGGTTCATCTAAAGGGGGTTAACTCAGTAGTGATAAAATTTTTTTTTTATATATCGTCCCTTTAATAAAACAATAGTGTTTAATTTATGGGTTATTAGACATCTGGAATAATCAGGCTACTAGTGGATTATATATCATTAATTTACAAGTGCTTTTATTGCAAATAAATGGGACTCTTAGTACCATGATGTCACTTAGGCTATTTTATTTTTTTTATGACATGTACGAAAAAGGGATGGGCAAATTAAAAAAAAATATCGATACATATCGAATCGATATTTTTTAAGAGTATCGACATTTATTGTTTCAAAAATATCGATATATCGATATTAGGGTGATCGATTATTCGACTTTTTTCAATAACCGGTTTTCGAATATTCCGAATAGTTGCTATTTTAAAAAAACCGGGTTTCGGTTAGACATTTTAAAAATAACCGGTTAACCGGTTTTAATTCGAATACATAAAAATACAAAAATCAAATTAGTTTTTGTAATAAAAAGTAAATAAGAATAAAAACAAAACAATTCACGAAGGTATGGAACCAAAAAACTCCATAGATATGACTTAAGGTATGTTCAGACCACATATATTTGACGATAAAATCAAAAAAAAACCTGGTCAGTCAATGAGTTTTAATTTGTTGCTGGTTAAGCATGTCTATATGAAGCAGTAAACTTCAGCCATATTTTTGAAAAGTGGCAAACAAAACCTCTTATACAGGATTATATATTTCAATTTTTTTTTGTTTCAGCATTAAAGAAAAGAAAACATGCTTTTTGTATAAAATATCTTTCAATTCGTCGATCACACAATTTAAACCCTTCCAGGACATTTTTGATTCCTTCAATTTGGTTTAAGTTCTTGGTGTTTTAATAAATAAAACTGATGAGTTTTCCCATAACGTTGATTCCGCCGGTATGTTTTTGTTCTAAGCATGAAGATATGCTAGAACTACTTAAGAGTTTTTCAGTCATTATTTTTATTAAAGTATTTTTTGTAAAGTATTATTTGCAGTCTCTTAAAAACTACTTGGAACAGAGTCAAGTTTTATTTGGCGTATATATACATATGTCAAGCTTGTAGACTAATTTAAAGTGGTTAATAAGTCGTGACGTTAAAGAACCTTTGCAACTTATCATTTTAGGGCCGTTTAAGCACAATTTTCTTTTACGTCAGTTTAAGCTGAACTTTTTTTGTAGTACTTTAAATTGTTTTTGGTTTTTGTTACAAGAACACACACTTATATAAGCGATTTGTATTTACATTGCTCATAATGTTTTTTGACTTTTGTTTAATTTTGTTTTGACATTTTTAATAAAAAGTTTAAGTTTGCCAAATATTCAGTTAGAAAAATACTTAAATTACGGGTTTATTTATAATAAAAGTAAGGAAAACGTATATAAATTACACATTACTTAAATAACCGGGTTATTTTACTAAAATAACCGGTTTATTCGATATTCGAAAAATGGACATTTTGAAATATTCGACTTGGGCAAAACTAAAATAACCGGTTAAAACCGGTCGAATACTATTCGATCGATCACCCTAATCGTATTTTGCTGAAACTATTACCAAATTAAAAAATTTAATTTACCTTTGTAGTTACATATTTATGAACACACATATAATATATAATTGCATTGTTACTTTTTATTGTTTCATTTTATTCCAAAAAAAATTAATAAAATCAAAAAATTCAATCAAAATTAAAAATTTAACTATAACAAAAACAAAAGGGAAGAATACAAAAAAAACTATAGGAAACCAAAAAAAAAGTAAATTACGAAAAATTTAAATGGACGTAAATAAGTCATGGAAGTACCAAATTACCTCAAAATTTAAATTGCACCCCAAAACTAACTAGAAATGTTTTTGATTGTTTTAGTCAAATCAGTAATCATAAGGTATGGACATCAGGACCACTCTCTGTTTTATGTGCTCTCCTGTCAATCTGCTTCTTGTATCAGGCACTGCTTCTTAGAAATGCCAAACATTTAAAAAAACATATTGTTTGAAAAACGGCTAAAATTTTGAGTTTTTAATGAAGACTGACTTTAAAAAAAATCGAATTCGATAGTCGTATTTCAATATCGATGTATTGATACATCGGTATTTTAAATATCGGCGATATATATCGATTTTTTTTAAATATCGATATTTTGATATATCGATATTTTTTGCCCATTCCTAGTACGAAAATCATGATACACTATTTTATTTTGTATGGCATGCACTATTTTATTTGAATCTTTTACACCATTTATCATGAAAAACTTTTAAATTGTCGGACGATTGTTCATGCAGGAAAACAAAGTGTCTAACAAACCATTTTATTCATAATTCACAGTAATTTTTTGTAATTCAATAACACGTTGTTAACTGTTTTGCAATACAATTTTTACACAGTCTTAATTTAAAAAAAAAAAACATAAATAAAAAGCAATATTCATCGATATTTACTGTGGAAATATCCTCCTCCACATCAGGCTCATCGAAGAAATTTTTTTTCCCTTGGATTGATATAAAGTGTCATACGGATTGACTCCAAATATTATATTACTGAAAAATTTCTATATCAATATACGTAATTTTTCGATTTTATTTTGTTATGAAATAATAAAAATAGTGTATGCTTTTTATACACTATTTAACAGCTACTTAAAATACCATACCTGTACTTGCACAATTATTAATGAAACATTTCAAACAAGTAATTATACGCTATTATTTCAATTGATATTTTGACTCACCTTGTGGAAGTAAATTTTTACCAAATTTTGACCATCTTTAGAATCAGTTATATAGATTCTTATTATGCAATAAAAATAATAACAGTGTACATGCGTATACACTATTGTTTTATTAAAGAGAGGATATGTACTTTGTTATATTGTAAAAAGGGATAAAATTGTTTTTTTTTTTTGCAAGATAATAGAAAAAGTAGTTAAAATGTGTAGATTTTGAGTTGACTCACTTTAGCGGAACCAGTGTGATATGCACATTAGATCGACTCACCTTATATGGGCAAACATTTAAGGTTGTACCCCCTGAAAATTAACTTTGACATGTTTTTTGAAGATTCCCAAAATATTTTGGCTCTAGCGAAAATATCCCGTGAGCTAAACCGCGTCCAGAAATAGTATTTTTCATGAATAAAAAGTTCGCAATTTTTTTTTCAGAACCAGGTATAATTGATATTTGGGAATTCTTTGATTTTACGTTAAATCATTTTAAAAATCTAACCACAGATAGCGAGACGTTTATGTCAGTTTTTTTTTTGATGATTTTCAATTTGATTTTAATAAACATTTAAATATCATAACCATTTTTTGTCTGATTTTTTCTTTGCGTGTTGTTTTAGGCCTATGGTGCCACTGCTCTTTATATATTAAAACATATGTAATTTGTAGTCATCTAGTTCATTGTAATAATAAATCAAATAAATGGCTTTTCAATTTAAATTATTCAATAAAAATCTTTTACATATACAAATCATGGTGCTGTAAGTTACAAAAAAGTAGTTTAATAAAATTTAGTAATGCTTAACTTATTTGTCTCGCTTAAATTTTTCGTTATACAATGAAATATTTCAAACTTTCCACCCGCCATTTGACAAACTCGTTTACTCCAATATCTTATCGCATATTTGTACAATAACTGGCTTAGACTTATTACTAAATACTTTTTTGCTATTTACACATATCAGCAACTTTAAAGCACGACTTGTGAAAAAATTTCAATTCATAAATATTCATAAATTTCACTCTGAACACACGCAGTTATGAATAAACAATTAAAACTGTACACTCACTCTATTTTTTTTTAAACACTAATTTCTTCTCTAAATTTAAATTTAAAATTTGCGCCCTTTTTGTTCTGGGTGTTGTTGTTTGGTTTGATTTATGGTTCACAAAATGTCACACATTTCTAAAATTGTATTTATTTAGCGGTAACAAAATTATATTTAGTTAAAAGTTTTACACTAATTTCAAATTGTAAACTCAATCTCTTGCTCGCCCTTTCGTTACCTTTGAGAAGGTGATGATGATGAAGATGGTGATTATAGCGATAATGACGATAATGATCATCATTACGAACAGATGTTAAATGGATAAATAAATAAATGGTAAATAGTTGCAAAAGAAGGTGTTAATTTTGTTGGTTAATTAAACTTGGAACACAACACACTTTTCGATAACAGCCGTAGTTTTAAGTAAATGCATTTTTCTTTTATATTCCTAATAATTTAAAAAAGGAATTTTAATATTTTGGTTTTTTTTAAAAGCAGTATTCATTGTTGCACACAGAGCAAAAATACGGTCTTGGGACATTTGTTAATTTTGGTTGCAGAAAATTTTAAATTCGATGATTTTTATTTTTAAACCAACCATTTCTGGCCCTTACCCTACGTCTACACTAAAGATGAATATGTCAGCCAGTTGGCAATAACGTCGGCAGAATAACCGAGCATTATTTCCTATTGCTCAGCTTATGTTAAAGGCATGAGAAAACGTATTTATAATTTGAAAGAAATCAAAGAAAAAGGTGCAGTGTAAAAACTGACACCATCTTGCAAAAATTATTTTTATTAATATAAATTCTTTCTTGTTCGACTTTATTATTTAAATGTATATTAATTTGTTTAAACTTAAGGTCTTTTTTTTATAAAAATATTAATTTTATTAATTTTTTTATAAAGTAAAATTAATATTTTTATATAAAAAAGAACATAAATTCAAACAAATTAATATAAATGTCAATAACAAAGATCAAATTATACTGATAAAAATAATTTTTGTAGTATTATTTTAGTGTTTATTAAAATCTTTAATTAAATTTTTTACTACAATTATAATTTGCTACCATTTTACAAATTTAATTTCTTTCGCAAACAATTTGCTTCCATTTTTTTTTCTTGTTTGCTTCTTTTTTCAGTTTGCAACCAAATTTGACGTTTTATGATAGCAATAATTGTCAACAAAAATGGATTAACAATTATTGTAACATAAATTGCCGGCAATAAATATGTTCAAAATATTGCTGTCTACATTAAAGATAACATAATTTTGACATTTACTGCAATATATGTCGCAATAATTATCTCTGGTATAGACGGGCAGTTACAAAAATAGCTTAAGCGATATTATTTTGAAATTTCGTTTTTTTTTATAATAACTTTATTGGCAACACTTGCATCATTTCCTTAAAAGTCATGGTCGCATAAAGTACCGTTACGATTTTATAGCAAAAACAATTTTATTGTAAGCGACAAACTTCATAAAAAAATTTAATGAAATAAAATAAAAATAAACATTTTCCTGTAAAATTTTGTTTTTGTCGCTTAAACTTTTTTGCGGTAATGACTCGATATTTTGTGTAAAGCACTTTTACTTAAAAGTAAGAATATAGTTAAATGCTAATAACAACCATTTACAATACCGTAGGCAACCGTAATATGGCTCTGATTGCCTTCTAAAGAAATTACTGAATCATAATATTTTATGTATTAAAATGTTTCTTTAGACCTTTTATTTGCTGCATGACAAATTTGGATGGCAAAAATGCTGTATGTAGGTTATGATGGGTAGAAAAAAGTTGAGCCAGTCACCCAGTAGTACTAAAGCTTATGGTGAGTTTATGGCACAAGTGTCGACTGGCTATAAGTCATAAACAACGATATCAATATGAGCTGCGGTGAGAGTCGGTCGTGTTTTCTAAAAATATTCTAAAAAAACTTTTAATTGATTAAAATAAATACAATTTAAAACTCTTTAAGCCTATAAATACATATAGTAGTTTTGTTATCAAAAAAAAAATCTTTATTACAAAAATAAAATAAATAAAAGGAACCAAAATTTAGATAAAACAAAACATCAAAACTCTTTAAACAACATAAAAAACACATAAACACATAAAAAAAGAAGAAAACATAAACAAAAATATAACAACAGAAATTGTTTCAAAAACCAAGCATCTAATCAACATTATAACAAACCAAAATAAATATATTTAATATCTCAATGCTTACTAGAAACAAAAAGAGTAATCAAGAAAACAACCACAATAATAAAACAAAGAAAAATTATATAAATAACAACAATAATAATATACAAAAAATGAGTGAGCGCCAAAATATTAATAATTATTTAACACCAGTCGCCAAACGTCAGAGAGAAGTTTTACAAAACTCTCTGCTTGGTAATACAAGTAAAAACCCGCGTCTCTCTAATATAGACTCCCCCTTTAAGTTCATTACAGCAATGGACAATCGTTTTGATAAACTCACGGAACAATTAGAAACAATAATACAAGAAAAGTTTCGTGAATATAAAGATGATCTCTTAAATGAAATCGATAAGAGATTTAACATTATACAGAGTAGTTTACAAGATGTAACAGAAAGAGTTTCACAATTGGAAACAGTCGCGGCTGATGTTATTAGTATGCAAGATGAAATTAAACTATTAAAAAGTAAAATTAAACGGCAAGAAAATAGTACTGTTGCTTGTGAATTGCGCTTAAACGAAATTCCATATAATGAGGGTGAGGATTTAATGCTTATTTTTAGCAATATATGCAATATTTTGGATTTATCAGTTCCTGCTGTTAAATCTATATACCGGCTTCAAAATCAAAATAATAAAATTAAAGAAAATTCAAAAGATGCGGTAATAATTGTTAAAATGTGGTCCCCATATGACAAAAACTTTTTCCTTAAATCCTTTGCAAATTTTAGGAAAGCAAATAAACATTTTTTCTTTTGTCTGCGTGATATTGGTTTTGATTCGGACAAAAAATTTTTTGTAAATGAAAATCTGACACAAACCAATTTTAATATACTGCGAGCAGCCATTCGTTTGAAAAGAGAACGACGTATACATAGCGCTTTTACCATGCGCGGCCTGGTTTATATTAAACAGGATGTTAATGGCCAAGTTATTCAGATTGATGAGATAGGACATCTTAATCAGTTATTTCCTGGTAGCTGTGAACTCGATACTGCAACTATTCAAATGCGCGATGTTTCTTTGTCTTAAAAAACAATATTTTTTATATCTTTTTATTGTTCAATTAATTGTTATCTTTTATATAAAACTTATAACCGTTTTGATTTGCCTACAAATGTATTTTTTTATTCTAGAATTGTCTCTAAATTACTATTTTGAAATTTTTAAAACATTGTGCGTTACCTTAAACTTTACTATTATCAATTATGAACAACAGACCTATTAACGAAGCTGGTTCTAGGGACGGTACTGCTAACATGGTGAAAATTTTGTCTAAGCAAAGTGGTGGAATTAAAATTTGTCATATCAATTCACAAAGTCTCAAAAACAAGATGGATGAATTTAGCTTTATTTTTGAGAACTCGGGCATTGATTTTATTTGTGTTTCGGAAACCTGGTTTAATCCTGATATAAATGATCTTTCCATTTCCATCAACGGCTACAATGTATGTAGAGTGGATAGAAATGCTTATGCTGGTGGCGTAGCAATTTATGTGAAGAAGGGCATAAGTTTTAGAGTGCGAGCCAAATCTGGTGAAGATGAATCTGATGAGGTTGTATATGACTCAAATGAGGAATTTCTTGGTCGAAATTTGGTGGAGTATCTGTTTCTTGAAATAAAAAGTGCGGGACGGAAATTACTTGTTGGCTGCGTATATAGGCCAAATAGTAGTATATGTATGAAACGTTTTTTTAAAAACCTTGAAATTTTAACACCCTGTTACGATGATGTAATAATTGCAGGAGATTTCAACTCCAACATCTTGGTTGATTCTCATCTAACCAATGCAATGATTTCTCTTGGGCTTTTCTCGCCAAACTTAAGTTTAGCTACACATTTTACTACAACAAATAGTACACTACTCGATTTGTTTTTCGTCGATGATAAATCAAAAACACTTCTTTATGACCAACTCAGTGCGTCCTGTTTTTCTAAACATGACCTTATATACATGTCGTATAATTTTCAATTACACGTGCAAGAACAAGCAGTAAGTTTTCGTGATTTCAAAAACATTAATTATGTAATTCTAGAGGAGGAATTTTTTAAGATTGATTGGAACCTTTTATATCACTTGATGTCTGTAGATGATCAGCTGCTTTTTTTAGAAGAAAACATAGTTAATCTTTTTGATATTGCTGTTCCACTCAAAACGAGAATTATTAGTAAAAAAAAAAGCCTTGGTTTTCCACCTCCATAAGAGATTCAATTGCTCGTCGAGATTTTGCATACGGTCGATGGAAGCGATTTAAAACATCGCAACTACTCAAAGAGTTCAAAATTGCACGAAGGCTGACTAACAGGTTAATTAAAAAAGCAAAATCTGATTTCTATGCCTCGAAATTTTTCTCAGCAATAGGTTCAAAACAAACATGGAATTCTATTCGCGAAATTGGTATCGGTAAGGTTAAGAGTCAAGAACCCTGTAAAATAGAAGTAGATACACTAAATGAAAAATTTGTTGAAGTGCCAATGGTAGATCCAGATCGTACTTACTATCACATTCTCGATGATTCTGAAAATGGTAAATTTTCCTTCAGTGGCATAACTCAAAACGATGTTTTGTCTAGTTGCTTATCAATAAAGTCAAATGCCGTTGGCTCAGATGGAATACACCCTAAATTCTTCCGGATTTTATTACCTCAACTACTATCACAAATTACATTTATTTTTAACAGGATTCTAACATCTAGTTATTATCCTGCTAAATGGAAAAAGACTAAAATAATACCTTTACTTAAGTCAACATCTGATTACAGACCGATAGCAATTTTGCCGTTTCTCTCGAAGGCATTTGAACGTATTATCCATAATCAGGTTACACTATTTTTGGATAGCAATAGACTACTAAATGATAGGCAGTCTGGCTTTCGTAGAAAGCACAGTTGCATTACGGCCCTTGTAGATGTTGCGGAGGATATTAGAAAACAGGTGGATACTAAAAAGATTTCTTTTTTAGTTCTTTTGGATCATTCCAAAGCATTTGATACTGTGGATCCTGATATTTTATGTTATAAATTGAAGAATTTGTTTAAATTTTCATCAAATGCCACACGTCTTATAGCGTCCTATCTAACGAATAGATGCCAGTATGTTGAAACAAATAATAAGAAATCCAACTGCTTACCAGTGATTAGAGGCGTTCCTCAGGGTTCAATTATAGGCCCTCTTTTGTTTTCATTGTACTCTAACGATCTACCGCTTACTGTGGAACAATGTAAGGTTAGAATGTATGCTGATGATGTCCAGCTTTATATAAGTTGCGATGTTGATAATATTGATCAATGTGTCATTACCCTGAATCGGGAATTGCATCGTGTTTACTTGTGGGCTACAGCTAACGGGCTAAGTATAAATCCAAAAAAATCCAAATGTATTATCATTCAAAAGCGAATATCGAGAATGCAACTTACACCAATTATAGCAATCAATAATCAACCAATAGAAATTGTTAATTCTGCAAAAAACCTTGGAGTATATTTTAACAGTTCCCTCACATGGTCTGACCATATAAATTATGCCTGTGGGCGTACTTTTTCCATGTTGAGAACGCTTTGGCAATCTCAATACTGTATACCCATTAATATAAGAGCACTTCTAGCTAAAACGTATCTCATACCCATATTATTGTATGGATGCGAACTTTTTGGAAATTGTGATGATCACAGTAAGAAAAAACTTAATATTGTTTTTAAAAACATTATACGGTATGTGTTTGGTCTAAAACGATATGGCAGCACCGCATCTTTTGTGAAACGGTTATATGGCATTTGTTTTGATGACTTAATAAAAACTAGAGTTCTTATCTTTTTGCATAAGGTTATATATACTCATCAACCCGAACATCTTTATGAACGATTGGTTTTCTCAGGATCAACCAGAGGCCGAAGATTAATATTATTTCGTCACCACAGCCTCGTGTCTGAATGGCAATTCTTTATCTATGCAACCCGTCTTTGGAACTTACTTCCTCATAGCTCTCAAGTGATTAGTAACGCACAATTGTTTAAAAAAGACATAATTTTGCATTTTTCTAATCAAAGTTCATAACTAATTTTGTTTTCTTTTTGCATATTGTATCACATGTAGATAAATATAATATATGGTATTTTGACAAAACATCTTGGGTTGTGTTGAGATGGCTGAGAGGGTTTTAAATGAACTCGGTGAAAAAATCATTTTTATTAAAAATAAAATAAACCAAAATTAAAGAAAAATTTCGTTTTTAATACAAAGTTTTAAAAACCCAAACAAATATGTTGTTTGAATGAAAATTCGTATGATTAACAAAATTTTTTTTCAACTTTTTTTAATTTGACTTAAGATGTTTTGTCAAAATGCCACAGATATGAATGTTTTCTAATATACATATATTTTCTTTATTCTTTTTCATTCTTTTTCATTATTTTCTTTATTTTTTTTTATTATTTTCCTTATTCTCTTTTTTATTTATATATTTTCTTTTTATTACTATTGTGATTTATGTTTAAGAAAATTTTTTTTAAATTATTTCTCATTATATTGTATAACATATACTCAGCCCTGTACTGTAATATAAGACTTCAAGTCTTGTGTATGGGACAACAAATAAATAAATAAATAAATAAATAAATAAATAACGATATGCAATTCGATAAGATCGGTCGTTAAACGACGGTACATAAAGGGCTTTTTTTAACTGCAATTAAACTTAAAATGATATTTCAAGACATGGCATTTATTTTTTTTCATATCATTTCCTGCATACGTGTTATATGGTATATTCGATAAGTCCAATTTTGTAGCAAATCTGGCTGTATGGCGTCAAAGGCGGCTTGAGTATTGGCTTCCAATGCTTTGAGAGTTGGTGGTTTGTCGTCATAACCCAATAACTAAACAAATCGCTGTAAAAAGTAATCTTTAAGCGTTATATCGCACGAACAGGGGGACAGTGAAAAGAAACACTTCTGGAATTAAAATTTGATTTGCAGTAATTTGATCGCTTAGTGGGCTGTATGGCAAGATGCGCTGTCGTGTGCGAACCAAATGTCGTTGATGTTTAGCTGATTCATTTTTGGAAACAAAAATTTAGTCAGCATGGCTAAATAGCGCTCGCCATTCACCGTTGTAGCAGCTCCTTGCTCAGAAATAAGGACCGATGATGCCGCCAGCGTCTAAACCGCACCAAACAGTAAATTTTCATGGATTCAATGTGAATTTTTTCCGGTCTGAGGATGCTCTTCGGTAAAAATATGGCAATTTGGCTTATTGACGTAGCCAGTAAACCAGAAATTAGATTTGTCACTGAACACAATTCTTTGATAAAAATGCTCACCTCCTGTCAGTTTTATATGAGCCCAATCAGCAGAAATACAATGCAAGCAATGGTCGTTTGGCTTTAATTCTTGCACGAGCTTTTTTTATATTCACGTAACCCAAGATATACGTAAGATTTACTACGTAGTCGAAGGACCAAGGCCAACAAGTCAAGTACGACGGCGAATCGATATTTCGGCGTCTTCTTCAATACTGCGCGTGACAGTATCAATATTGTACTCGGTTGTATAGTTGACCTCACCTTCTAGTTATTTCGCCTTGGCAGATACTAGTGAATACTGCCAAATTTGCCGATTTATCGGCATTTTGCCGATTTTTTGCCTCTAAATTATCAAAGTGCCGATTTGCCGATTTTTGCTCAAAAAATGGCGATTTTTCGATAAACACCTAAAACACCGTAACTTTTTGTTTGTGTAAGTACAACCTTTTAATTTTCTGCAACACGTGTTACATTTTTAAAATTTTATTTAAAAAATACTCAACTATGGATAATGAAAGAACTAAATCCAAATAATTATTTTGTTGACCCAAAACATGAAAATTAAAATCTCTTTTTCTATAAGGAAAATATTAAATACTAAATATTTGAGTTTGAAAATGAATTCACACTTACAAAAGAGTAAGGGAAGGCAAACTTTATATTCTCAATCAATGAAAATAATTTAAAAAATTATACAGTATTCCACGGATAATTACCTCTACAAAAATGCCAAACTTTTTGGGTAATTATGCGGGGTAAGCATTTAAACGAATACGTTGAGGTAATTATAAGAATACGTTTAACTACCTCATTGAGGTAATTAAGCGAATGCGTTTAAAAATCTCAGTGAGGTAATTAAACGTATTTATTTACTAGATATCTTAACTTTGATGTATGAAAAAAGTGTAGACATTGGAATTTTAACATGTAGCAGCTAAATCTAAAGAGATAGCAATTAAAAGCAATGGGATTTGCTGTCTTAAATTTTATTAGTAATGCTTTTTGGGATGTCCTGTCATATCCTACTGACAAAAGCGTACTCATTCATTCAAACTTATGATCATGCAAACAGTAAATATGCAATTGCATGGTTTTTCTTGTGCGACCAATAAAGGCGGAAACAATATGTTTGTCCGTTTTAGAGCTTTTTATGAATATTGGTATCGGTTTGTTTGCGGATAATTTGCATATGTTAGATATTGCTGCTTTTTTTTGCACACATATTTCACGTTTTTAGGCATATTTTAATACATGTTCAGCAAATTTAATATTGCTAAAATTCTGGTTATCAGATGAATTGTCTGTTGCTTTAATTTCGCCATCTACATTCAATTTTCACTCCACAATTTTAAGCCAAAGCAAGTTTTCGCTAAGAAGATAAATGTTATTCCAAACTGTTATGTTTTATATATATGCAAAAATTAGGAAAAAAAGCAATTAAATAAATTTGTTCTGCTACATAGAAATCTAGACGCATCGTTTAGTAAACCGATCGAATCAGAAACACTGTTTAAAGTGATCTCTTCGTGTCCGTTCGTTAATCTTGCTGGTTGTCTGTCCATGTAAACCTTGTGCAGAAAGAAAAGTAGCTGTTTTTAGATAATTTGATAAAATTTGGTAACTACGTTTTAATTGTCATAATAACGAAACCTATGTACATATGTTAATTGTAAGAATCGCTCTATAATATCACATAGTCCCCATGCAAACTTCTTTCTTTATGTACATAAACCTTTTTGTTTCGGCCTAAAATATCTTACTGCAAATAAAAAATGGTTGAGTCGGTTCAGATTTAAACATACCGTATCTATTCAAATATCAATCCCTAAAATATTCAAGCTATTTTATCTTTTCAAATGTTTATATAATTTAAAATTTAGCGACATTTCCTTTAATCCCTTTAAGACAAAATATCTTATATATTTGGTGTATCTAGAAAATATTCAGCACAAATAACTCTTATATGATTCCTTACCTTATAACATAACTTTATTCTGGTGAGCCCTGAAGAAAGTTTATTTTAATGCAAATATTAATTTTGGCCATATTTTTTTTTAATGTTTAGTGCATGTTTTTAAATTATTAACATGTAATCTTAGTTGCATTACTTACTGTGTTAATTTAACGAATGAAATTAAGGTGTAATTTTGTTTTGGGAGTTTAATTTTTAAGGCAATTACCCGAATTGGGTAATTAAGCGTAAGGCAATTAAACGTGGATTTTTGTTTGAAAAAAGGAAGAAAAAAAACGGGGATTTAAAACTCAAGGTAAATAAGCGTGAAAGGCATTTAAGCGTGGGGTAATTAACCGGGTTATACTGTACTTATAATATTATACGCAATGATGATGCAGGTACATCCAATTGGGAGTCTAAAAATATAAATATGTATATTTTTTTAAACTGTATTATTTCTTTTATAAACTACATTTATAAAAGTTTTCTTGGGATTCAAAAATAAATTATTAAGGTTTCGTTTAATTTAATTAAGTTAATTTTTTTTTATTGATTTTTATGTTAATTTATATGTTTTAAACATAAGTTAATGCTGAATTGTTCTGTTTTGTTATTAAAAATTTCTTTTATTTTAGGTACTTAAAATAGGCATTTTCAATTTGCCGATTTTATTAAATTAAAGTGCCGATAATGCCGATTTTTTTTTTGAAAATATGCCGATTTCTTATCAAAATCTTCTGGCACCCCTGAATACAATAAGTGACTTATTGTACGATTCCGTTATTTTCAATAATTTTCAACAAACAAGAGCGTGAATGTTTCGAGCGAAAAAAAGCAAAACAAAAAAAATGTACAAAAACAAAACACACAGGCTGCTTGTTCTGTGGTCGTACAAATTTGCCAAG
Source organism: Pollenia labialis (assembly GCA_949318255.1). Lineage (NCBI taxonomy): Eukaryota > Metazoa > Arthropoda > Insecta > Diptera > Polleniidae > Pollenia > Pollenia labialis. The sequence continues at coordinate 128,593,791 of OX439139.1, forward strand.
CAACAACAACACTACTTTTTACTTATAAGGGTGAAACCCCCTAAGTTCGGCAATCACGAATAATAGGCATTTTTGAATTAAAACTTAAATAAATAAGAAATACGAAAATGTTATTAAGGTATATTTCAAATTCAGCTTTAATTCAAAATAAACTCAATTCCCATTATGTAATATTTGCATTTTGCTAGAATGAGAACTTAAATCTATATTGGTCCTTATTTAGTGCCAAGCTTTCTACACGCTCCATAGTGCCTGTTTTTTAAATAATTTTTTAAGCAAACTTGAACAAGTGGAAATCGTACTAATATAAATAATATTTTTACCAAAACGGGTTTTAAAGATGAAAATATGTTCAAATATTGCCTTTAATTTATAAATCTTCAAAAAAATATTATATTAACTTATTTTGTTGGCTGCCGGAATTTGGAACGATTTTTTTTTTGCGAATTTCAATATGCCGACTACTGAAAAAAGATTATTTTATCATATTAAGCTCAAATTCTCAAAAATGTTTCTTTACTGACCTCTCTTGAAAACAGTACAAAAACAAGTGAGTTTGAAATAGGTTTACCTTATGGTCAGTCACGATTTTTTTTAAACGCAGTTTTTTGTTCAAATCTCTAAGCAATTTAATACAAAACTGGTTTAAAAAAAATCGCGACTACAAGACTATAATTTTTATTAAGTTTTTTCCTTCTCCTGTAAAGTAAGGAAAATATTAGTTAGGGCTTTTCTATATTAAAGTAACGATATGTTCATATTAGTGTCGCCAAGTTTTTAAACTACAAACAACTCTGCAAATATATTTTGAAGCTATTTTAGGGAAACAAATTTTTTCACCCGTTTTGGACAATAAAATATCATTAAAAAACGTTTTTGTCTGCATTTAATTTATAAATAATACGATATGATGAAAAATGCCTACCTACATTTTGGAGATTATGAAAAATCTGTCCGATTTTCCCTACGGTTCTATTTTTGTAGAAAAACCTACAGGTAGGGGGTTTCCCCTACTGCTGGTAACACTGATTGTACCAATCCCTCTATGTTGTACTCCCAGTACTTTATTTTTTCAGACATTTTTTTCGCTTTTGTATTCTTTATTTGTTGAAATATGGCTTAAGTTATAGGAGAGCATAAACGTTAATTTCCTTTTTATCTAGAAACGTTTTTTGTTCGTCATGATCGCTGCAATAAGTGTATTCATAATGATCGCGATGACAAAATGTGTCAAGTCAACCTACACACACACCCAATAGGATGATACAGTAATTTCTTTCAAATAAAGTACCCTACTCAACAGCTTATTCAACTTCCAATAATCTGGATTTTAACAAGTATTTTTACCAAAATGCTTAAAGCTTCAGAAATTACTTTTTTAAAAAAATTCAGAATTCTCTAATCACAATCCATATTTTATCCTTGAATTTAAAGTTACGTCGATCAACATTTAAGATGTTTGTGAAAGTTCTTTGTGAAGTGCTCCTGTAGACTTTGAATAACCAGCGTTAAGTTTATTTTCTATTATTTTTTTTTATTCTACAATTTTATTTCATTTTACCGCAGGACACACACCAAGTTTACAATAGTTTACAAACTCATTTTTGTACAATTCATGTTGGGAACACACAAACACCCAGACATTTATTAAATATTACACAAAAAGATTTTGCGAATGAAGGAAAAGTGCTTTTTCCTATTTTTTTTCATTAAACACTTGAACTCGTTGGTAAAAGTGTTGTGATCTAAGAAAGCCACCCATGTTAAAATATAGAAAAACTTCGGCTTGTTCTTTATAAATTCATTCCGTGTGCCTTTCAGAGATCTACAGAACAGGAAATGAGTTCCAAATAACAAACATCTGTATGAGTTTTGCTCATTCAAAGAAATGTTTAAACTTAATGATAATTGAAATAAAAATAAATGTGAGTTTAAAAGAATAACATAAGCTTAGTGACCTAGATTGTAAAATGGATTTGTGGGATAAAGATTTGCATGAGGGATTGTTTTTTTTTTTTTTTTTTGTTATCTGAATGCAATTTGAAATGACAGGTTAAATATTAAATGTGACGTACAGTTCATGTTATTAAGTCAGTTAGAATTTATGATTAGTTTATGTGAATTTTGTGGGAATGGTGGGTGATAGAAAACACTTTAAGGAACTAAATAGAATTTTTTACAATAAAACAATAGAAAAGAATTATAATTTAGATATTCAAAATTTTTAAAAATGAAAACCATAGATACGAAAAGAAAAACATTAAGGCCGGGTTTTTGAGATGTTGATTTAGTTTAAACTTAGTTTAACGAATCCTTAAACTCGGATTTTCCGACCAAATGTGATTTTTTTTTCTTAGTTTTTATTTATTGACCAACATTTTAGCAAAATTTAGCTGTTCCGTCAAAATTTTGAATACAAACTTTGTAATGAATGCACAAATCTATTTTCAGATTAACTTAAGTTTAACTGAAATCTCAAAAACCCAGCCTTAATCTCATATTTAATGTTAATGTCAAAATGTTTGCATAAAAATGCTTAAGGTATGGTCACACTTATCAAATATTTGACGAAAATATCAAAAAAAAAAACCCTTGAGCTCTTAATGGATTAACGACCAATTTTTTTTATGTACAATATTTATTTAATTTCCAAACTTTATTTTAATAAAAAATTGTAGTAGAATGTTAGTTTTAAACGGTATGATTTAGAAAAGTTTTTGTAGAATAAAAAAGAAAAAATATTGTTTTCGTTTGGGAGCGTCAAATATTGAGTGTTCGAAAAAGTTCCATTACAAAGTCAATTAAAAAAACGTAATCTATCTGGTGACTGGTGACTCTAAAATGCGATATATCTGCGTTACGCAGCACTATGGCTTGTTTAACTAGTGACTTTTAAAGTTTCACTTACCGTCATATTTTGCTTTTCTTTTATAGAAAAGGTAAGAATTCATGGCAGGATGCTGAAAAATTAGTGAAGTTTACGTAACTATGTAATTTTGTAACTTGAAAACCAGCAGCGAAATGGTTAGCTCGTTTGAGATTCGATAATTTTGATATAAAAGATCAACCTCGCTCTAGTCGACCAATCACTAAAAAAGTCGATGAAATCATGGAAAATTTGAGAAAAGCTGGCATACAGGCTTCGTAGACGTTGCTAGGGAACGGGGTATTCATCTTCAAAAAGTAATCAACAATTTTAAGAAAGCTGGATACATAAATGGGTGCCACATAATTCTTGGTGACCAAAAATGGCTAAATTTACGGTAATAAATGGCTAAAAACTTTTTTAAATCAAATCACATTTTAATTTAATAACAAAACAGAAACAATGCATAACAATTTTTTTACAATGAAATTGTAAGCTGAGATTTATTTGTTACATAAGAATAAACGTAAATTAATATTTTAGCATTTAAAAAGTTAAATCATCGATAAATTCGTGACTATTTGTTTCAAAATTTAAATTCTTTAAAAAAACATTTACCCAACCTTTTGAGTCCAAATCTACTATAAAAAACAAGTAAGAAGGTATAGTCTGTCGATCCCGACTACATGATGCCCTACACCACGTAAGAAACTATGTACCAAATTTTACCAAATTATCTCCAAAATTTCGTCCTGTACTTTGCACACAATGTTTACATGGGCAGCCATTTAACCAGACAGACTGCTAGCCAGGCGGACGGAAATCGATAATTCGACTCAGAAAGTGATTCTGAGTCGATCGGTATACTTAAATGTGTGTCTAGGACCAATATTTTCAGGTGTTACAAACATCAGCTCAAATGCATAGTACTACCACCATTGTGGTGTGGGTATAAATATTTTATTGTTATGGTAAAAAGGTTTTCCTAATTAATAAAATCAAAATAACGGTTGTTAAATGTAACATATTTCTTAAATTTCTTTAAGCGATGTTTAATTGGCTAAATACCCTCTCTATTTATCAATTTACCATGGAAGTTAGAGCAATTTTATAGTTAATTCTGTGTTAATCCAATTTAAAATTGGAATACTGTTCCTTTATTTTGAAAGTTGTTTGTTTCATCAATATCGTTTATAGCGATTTTCAACATTTGTAAAAGTTGTGATTTTAATTAAATGCGATTTAATTTGGTTTAATAAAGCTCGTATAAAATGTACTATGGTTTAACAACATTGCTATATTGCGGTACACAAATATAACAAGTTGTCTTAATTACAACTCAACTCAGTTGATATAGGGGCCTTATTAAGTTTGACCATAGATTTAGTTAATAGAAATCTTTTATAAAGCTGAACCCAAAACACAAGTGATGCAGAGTATCCTTGGTGCGGCTTACCCGACTAAACTTTCTTACTTCTACACGATTTGTGAAGTTTCTTGACCATGAAGTTAGAGGCAATTGGGCTTATTTTCTGTTTATATCGCAGTCATTTATGGACCGATCTGGCTGAACTTTAATAGCAAACTTTAAAGGAGTATATGTGACATAATTTTATAACTACCTAGTCCCCACAATTCCGCGTGGTTACGTGTAGAAAAATAAATAAAGTCGGACATTTTATTTGATAAACAAACTCCGTCACAATTCTCTAGTTTTCTATAAATATTGATTTGTACTTTCAAATTCCTCGAATATATTAACATTTTTGCTTTATTAAATTTTATATTTACTTAATTGACAAAAATGTCATGTTTTCATTTAACTAAAATATTTCCATATAATTGCTTATAATTATTGTTATTAATTTTGTGAAATTGTTTTTAAAATTTATAAAAAAATTCCCCTTAAACAACAAAAAAATAATGAAATATTTATTTAATTCCATATTTATTAAGAATTATCTGGAATTTTAAGAACAATAGAGTTTTATTAAAACTACAAATGAAATCTAATTAACTTTTGTGTCATAAATCAAACAGGAAATGCTTTTCAACTGTTTCGAAAGACATTTGACACAGAAAATGATTTAAAGGCAGGTATATGAAGAGCATAACAGTAAAAAAGCTAAGAAAAGAAAACGAACCCTTTTAAAGTTAGTTTATATAGCAAGAACTTTAATGCACAGACAAAAGTTAAATGGTAACAGAAAAGGATAAATAAATGGGCACTCTAGGCTAAAGAAAATATTAAGAAAATAAAAAATTGTAACAGTGTATATTTATGGTTCTTATTTTTTTCATTTAAAACAATTTTGTTAGTGTCTCGGTAATAAAATCAATCTTTTAGTACTTTGTCTTTTAAAAAAAAAGCCACACCAGTGCGTGGGTTAAACTATAAAGCATTTTAAACCTTAACCAACAAAACCTTTTTCAGTTCCCTTAACAACAAATTTAAATAGAAAATAATGAAATAATCGGCTTAAAGGTCAAGACATTAACACAAAATTAAATAAAAAAGGTCAAGGAAAAATCCTAAAACTAAATAATTTTTTTAACAAGTCATTAATAACAACAAGAAAAAACAAAAAAAGTTATAAAACAAAGCAATAAACGGAAGCGGTGTTTTAAAAATCATTCAACAAAAGAAAATTTGTCTACGTGTTTAACGTAAATAAAGATGTCAACACAAGCCGATTTTTTTTCTTTCATACGCTTTTGTTTTTTTTTTATTGCTTCTGAAGAAACAATGAAATTTTTCAAAAGAAAAATTATAAAAAAAAAAATTCCGCAGCAAAACGAAAGACTTAAGCAGCAAACTTTGTAGTTTACAACATCAAATAATTTATTCTTTTCACTGTGACTTAAAATCCACTAAATTTCTTAAATGTTAAATTTAATTGTTACAACAACATGAAACAACTAAAGATCTTATATTTTCTTGTAAAATTAAAATTTCAAATCACGATTTTCTCACAACTGAAGTTTTCTAAAATACAAAACCAACAAAAAAAAAAAATCAAACCATAATATCAGAGCTAAAATTCCAACTTTAAAACAATTTTAAAAACTTTGCTTTTTTCGCTTGTTATGAAAAAAAGCCATACAAGAATTTTTGTTGCTTGTATTTAAATTAAATTTAGTTATTTAGAAACCTTTTTTTAAGTTTCCTCTTTTTAAAATTTTTGGCTTATTTTAGTATAAAAAAAAGTTTGTACCTTCAAATGAACAATGTCAATGCTGACAGGGTCGTTAATTAAAATCGTGATCTGTAAAATACATTTTGATTCAGAGGTTTTTTTTCGATTTTCGCAAAGAAATCAAATCTTGGCTAGAAAAAACAAGCTTGTTGTATGTCAAATACTTTGTCGGTGAGAACATCTAATTGGTTTGTGATAGAAACTCTGAAAAATGTGTGATTAAATATAAAATGTGGCCAAGAAATAATTCTACGAAATTCCATATTCACTAATCACAAATTTACTATGCAATTAGAATCGGAAAAAAGCCAACCAATTGTAAGGAAATGTAAAAAAAGATAAACTCACTGTTTATTATTGGTGTTTATTTAAGCTTTGATATTGTTACAAGTAAGACTTTGAGTGTTTGTAATTCTTATTCGCTTTAAGGTTTTATTTGTTTAATATTTTAAGCTTTTCAAAATTTTTTGGAAAAAGCTATCCTGATGATCTTTCCTAAGCAACCAGTGAAATGCGCAAAGGAAGAAGCATTTCTTAAAACAATAAATTTCAGTGTATTTATCAAAAACACTAAGTCTACTCTAACTCTACACTAGCTCTACTCTAACTCTACTCTAACTCTACCCAACCTCTACTCTAACTTTACTCTAACTCTACTGTTACTCTACTCTAACTCTACTCTAACTCTACTCTAACTCTACTCTAACTCTACTCTAACTATACTCTAACTCTACTCTAACTATACTCTAACTCAACTCTACTCTAACTCTACTCTAACTCTACTCTAACTCTACTCTAACTCTACTCTAACTCTACTCTAACTCTACTCTAACTCTACTCTAACTCTACTCTACCTCTACTCTAACTCTACTCTTATTCTACCCTACTTTAACTCGACTGTAACTTAACTGTAAATCTACTTTAACTCTTCTCAAACCCTACTTTAGCACAACTCTGCAGTTAAATTAGAGAACTCTAGATAATAGAGTAACAAAACAACTCTATTTTCTTCATTTGCTGGGAAATTTTAGTTTTGTTTTAGTGAAATGTATTCAATCAATTGCATTTAATCAAATACCATAAGTTGAAGGTTAACAAATTAAATAGTTTCAATATGATGAAAATGTATGCAAATTTTTCAATTGTTTAGCTGCTTGATAAAATAGATTTTCCCCCTGACTTTTAATGCAAGTAGTAAACAAACCGCAAACTCTGTCAAAACAAAATTTAATATTTATTTTTAATTAAGTCTTCAAATACCTGAAAAACCACAAAAATATTATTAAATTAAATATTAGCAACAAATGTTATCTTGGGAAATATGCTCATGCACCTCTTAATTGATTAAATTATCTTGAATCAATCTTAACTAAAATTGGTCTTTCAGCAAAACATTAAAACGTCACCTCTTTTTGAGAAGGCCAAGTTTGTTGACTTATTTTTAATTACATTTTAATTATTTTTTTTAATGCATAAATAATTTTTTTTTTAAGATCTGCAACACGTTTTGTGCCACACAACTCGCCTGCCATCATCAATGTTATAAATATTTTCATTAAAATTTATTTTACAGTTCATTTTGATTTTGAGGTTTTTTTCCACTCGTTAAATATCCGCCGACATTTACATTTCACTTACAATTTTTTTACACAATCATCTAATTGGCCAATTTAATTATCTTTAGCAAAAAATCAACTATTTAACTGTCAATAATTGTCTGTATTTTACGTGATTTTATTTTAAACAGATTAATGTTGCTGATGTTGTTATTTTTACCGTGTCTATATGAGCATTTCGATTTTGCAGACAATAAATGCAAGAAAAAAGACAGAAAGTAAACTTCAACTGATTCGAAAACAACAGACGGGCTGGAGATAGACAGATGTGGAGCCCTACTCAAAATCTACTTAAACTCTGCTCTAACCTAAATTTTAATCTACTCTATATATCGAATCGAATTTCTTCTCGTACCGACCGTGTCCAGGTGTTAGATGGCCTACCAGCTCTCCTCTTGCCTTAAGGGTCCCATTCAATTGCAGTGATTGATATAATTCCGTTTGGTCTTCTTAGAACATGATCAATCCAGTTCCATTTTCAGCGCGCAATTTCTAGCCGGACTAAAGTTTCACCAGTTTGTTGCCACAGACCTTCATTGGAGCTGACATTTGGTCAGAATATTCTTAGTATTTTGCGCAAAGAGAAGAGTGGATTTAACATTTGAAGAAAAAAAGGAGTAGTTTTTATTGATTTGAATTTGAGGTGATCTCCATACTTTTTGCAGTGCTCCAACGGCTTGTTTGGTCTTATTAATTTGGCTGAAGACATCTGCACCTGCGCATCCGGTGTTTGATCATTTTCAAGTTCGATGCTATCTATGACAAAATTTTTGGCATCATCCGAATTTATTCGTTATACCTTCGTTTTATTTATATTTATACGAATTCCAACTTTCGAGCCAAGTTCCTGCACCCGCTCTTATTTTGTTTTCTTATCTGCAAAGCTATGTGATAATAAACAGATATTGTCGTCGTAGTCTAAATTATCTAGCAGTCCTTGCAGTCCCAATGTTATGCCTCTTCTTTCAATTGGCGATTGATAACTGCACGTTGAGTGGTCGAAAAGAGATTTAATAATGTTTATTATATCCACTGGAACACCTTGCACCTAAATGCCTGCCATACCACCTAAAGGTGCAAAGTATAAAATTCCACCACCGTAAATAGGGGGAAACGCCTTTCAATAGATCAACAGTTTCAACAGTTTTCAAACTCTTTTCTAACTCTAGCACATGTATTCACTATTATTTATGTAGCACAGTTTACCGCTATAGCTTATAGGGTGCAACATTACGAAGCTGTGAAAACCATAAATAAAAAAAACAAAAAAGTTCAACTAATAACAGATTTCCTTGATTAGTTGATTAAATGTTGAGTGACGTTTGATAGTTTCGATAAAAAGGAAAAATTTATTTTTCCTTTAAAAATTCGTACATATTGGAGTTTAAACACGAAATAAGAAAGTTTATATTTAATGAAGGAAAAATTTAAACTCCCATACTTGTATCTAAGAAAAATTATGTGTTGTAACTGGCAACAAAATTTTTGAAATACCTGTAGAAAAAATTTAAATTTTATGTTGACTTCCTGAGAATTTTAAAACATTCTCGAGCATCGTAACATATTTATTGCAATTTGATTTGGGTTGTTTGTAATTTCTTCATGACTCGTTCTTTTTTTTATAGAGCTTCGTCTTATATTTCAATATATTTCTCACTATTTTATTAAAATTTATGTTTAAACTAAGTGTTTGCCTAATGGTTGAAATACGGCCATGATTTTTTTAATATGAAGAAAATATAGTACATCTAAGTATATATGAATTTGCATGTTACGAACATTCATTTTTTCCGTCTTAGTGGATCGATTTGGCGACGGACAAACCTCCGGTTCATATTTTATGTTCCACGTGAACGAAAGAAAGATATCGTTCTTAACTGGTTTGCCTGTGCCAATTCAAATATAAAATTAAATTTATATAGTCGAAACATTCGAAAACCGGTTTCTCGAAAATGTCGAATAATCAAAACCAAAGGGTTTTAAAAAGTTAGCTCGTGGTCCCGAAATATCGGCCCGTAAACTTTTCGAATTTTTAAAAGGCGTTTGGTATAAGTGAGAAAAATATGCTAAATGTACTTCTGAGCTAAAATACTTTTTTAGATGTCTTCAGTAAAATTGTGTGACGAATCTTTTCTTAGAATATATTAACCCTCTAACTCTCATTTTAAGGGGTAATTTTTGTCCTTTTTTAACTTCAACACAAAAGTATACTAAAACGTATATTTTTGTTGACTTGTACCAAACGCATTTTCAAGAAATTTAAAAATTTCGAAAATCTGTTTTAAATACATTGTACCGACTTTTGGCCTGAGAAGACCCCTAGCAAAATTTGATTCAGAAAATATTCGTGAAACATTTTAACCTTCTAAAGTGCCGTTTTAGTATAGTGTTGTGTGGAAGTTAAAAAAAGGACAAAAATTACCATTAAAATTATTGTTACAGGGTTAATATCTTCTAAGAAAAGAATCGCGATACAATTCTACTGAAGAAATTTGAAATAGTATTCCACCTCAAAAGTACATTTAGTATATTTTTTTGCCTTAAACCAAACGCCTTTTCAAAAAATTCAAAAACTTTAGGGGACGATATTACGCGAACGCGATCTAACTTTTCAAAACCCTTTGGCAGATTTGCTATACCAAAAGTCTAGTTTCATTTCGCGTTGCAAGTATTGAGGCTGGCGCCGATGACCCGAATTTTGTTGCACTGTGTAATTGAAAAAAAATGTTTATTTGTGTTTCGCATATGGGTTAGTATCAAATTTGAACGCTTATAACTCTGAAAATATTGAATAGATTTTTTTGAGAAACGCGAATATATGTTGTGGATCCTCCTTCATTTTCGAAATTACGGCATTTCTTGAAAACAAGAGCTACCCTAAAAAAACGGTTATCTCAGCGTATCCTAATTAGGTTAAAACACCAGGATCCCGGCTGGTCGGTTTATTTTTAAATAAATAATGAAAATATTTTTATACAAAATTAAAGATACGTGATTCATAGAAAATGCGATTCTTTAATAAATAAAAAAGTTGATTTTTTAAGTGGTTTATTCGATATTTTTCAGTTTAGTTAGTTTAATGAGAGATTAAGAAAAAACTTGTTAAGAACTTTTCTAAAAAATTAATATTTTCTAAGTTATGAAACATAAAACACTCAATTCACATGAGGGCTTTTACGACGTCGTTTTATCTTGATTCCCTTTTAAAGCAACTTCCAAAATCTCTTTGCGTTCATACGATGATTTTTGGTTGCATGTCTTTTTTTTATTTACAGTATGGCCTTGATTATCCGTCATTCGATTAACCGGCAGCATCAATTAACTGGAAAATATAATTTGTTTGTGCATTGATTTAAATCACCTTTGTTATCCGAAATTATAAATAAATTATATTTTTCCTTTAAATTAGAACAATCAAACCAAATTTAAATAAACGAAGAAAGAGAATTTTCCAACGTAATGGAAGCGTATTCTGCCAATTACTTTTATTCCCTATGTTTACATAATAATACATTACAAATTTATAAAAAATATGAAACACACCAAAAAATATTAATAATCAAGAATGCTGCCGGTCCCGTATGTTATCGATAATCGAGGACTCACTGTATTTTCAACCACACACTTCAAAGTAAGAAAAAGAATAAAGCGTAAAAAGAAAAAGTTAAAAGATAAATATAAAAAACGACATGAAAACACAAACCGAGTCGTTTTGTTTACCCCTCTTTCGTCTGTACACCGCTTGCCATCAAACCAAAAGAGACGTCGACAAAGCGACGTCGTAAAAGCCTCCATGTGAATTGCCTGAAAGTCAGATTTTATGTAAAAATACACTCAAAAAATTATGTAGTTAAATTCAAACGAAAATTCATTTTAAACTACTTAAAATTCATTTAAAAAACGGATCATTTACATTTCTTTTAAAACAAATGATTTTTACATTCATTTTTAAATTTTTTATTTATTTAGTAAACAGCATACATATTCCTTAAGATTTAATAGTTTATACTTTAAAAAAATATATTTTATCCGAAAAAAAACTACATAACAAAATAAATACGGAAAAACATTATTTTTTGGTAGTTTGTTTTTTGAATAACAAACATAAATGTTGAAAAATAAAATTATTCGTAAAATAACTTTATTTTTATTCAATTTTAACAGTACGGAAAACGAATATAATAACCCACAATCAGTAACTGTAATAATTTTATAAGTGTATAATTTTCCTCAAACTTTGGTGGGCGTGTGGGACGGCTTAGCCTTCGCCGATCGTCCTAATTTTTTTTGCGTCGTTTTTTTTTTATCAATACCCACCAAATTGGCTGGTGAGACCTAAAGAAATCCAACTTTTGTTTTTACGGTCACCCTAATGTACAGTTAAATGAAAAATCAATCCATCCGTACTCAAATCAATCCGAAGCAGTCTTAATAGTACTGTGCGTACTGATTTTCTTGAATCATGTACGGATTTTCAATCGCAAAATACTTAAATTATCCATATGCAATCCCGACTGTTTTTCTTTCTGTGTATGCACGTGTAATACCGAGACATTTTGGTATTGCAGTCGCAAGTTTTAATAGGTACTCCAAATTGAACTCAGACTCCGATGAAAAACACCGTGACAGCGCCTGCACAACTCCGAATCCACAGCCCTGACTCTAACTCTACCCTTCACTTACTCTTCCCTAATTTTACTCTTACTTTACTCTAGCTCAGGGATGATAAATGACATTTCCAAAACTGTACTTAATTCAGTAAAAAATTGCACTTTTTGAAATCTTATTGTAATACAACCCAAAATTATTTTTTACTAGTAAGAATAACTAAAAAATGTTAGGGCATATTTTAAGCTGCATTAGAAATATCGATATCCGTAACTATGCTTTGAGAGCTGAGAATGTTAAACTGTGTAGACATTTCTGTACAGTAAGATTTGCCAAGTCATTATGAATTGTTTGATGCTACAGCAATGCTTCCAAATTATGGAAGTTTACTTTTTTAGCTTGTTTTTTAAGATTTGATAGGGGAACAGGGTAAAAATACGTATATTTACATAAAGGCAATTTCTTCGATTTTTTTTTATCATATTTTGGTATGAAAAATTTGTTCCATATTCGCCGACAAATTTGGTACAGCAATTCTCTGATATTTGGAAACATTAGTTCATTAATTTCATTTTTCAATTATTCAAGCTTTGACCAAAATGTTTATATTTTAAAGCACTTGAAATTTTTAAATTGTACTAAAAATGTCATTGGAGTACTTCAGTACTTTTGCAATGCTAATAGCACTGAAAAAAAGTACAATTGTACCGACTTTATCATCCCTGCTCTAGCTCTACTCTAAACCCTACTTTAACTCTCTTTACTTTAACTTTAACAGTGCTCTAACTCCAACTTTACTCTAACACTTATCTAAGTCTGCACTTTCTTCACAAGAACTACATATACTTTGACTTTACTCTAATTTAGTTCTACTCCTCGTGTCCCTCCACCTTAACAAAATTTATGTGTAATCAATTTAATTTAATAATAATTTTAGGAATTTTAAGTGATTGACTTAAACAGAGAATCTCTCAAAGCGAAATAAATAATAATCTATCAAAATTCCGTACGTGTGAAGCTACAGGAACAACGTAAGCACATTTTTTACTAATTCAATTGTAGAGTTTTGAATTTTTTGACAGCTGGATAAGGTTTTGTTCTCTCGCTCTCTCTCTCTCTCTCACTCTATCTTTTCGTTCTAGACAATCTTCGAAGCAAGGTCATGTGATTTCAATAAACTTTTTTCAAATAGTTGTTGATTCAATTAATTTTAAAATAAAGTAAAATTATTAATGGAAAATTTTAAAAAATAGCTTTATCATGACTCATTAGACACGATACCTTTCAAATAATCTCCCACATCTACTACGAATCTGTTTTTTTTTTTTATCAATCGTATGTTATTAATGTTGGTTATTATTAAAATTGTTGTTGGTGTTGCAGTTGTAATTTTGAGTAAACATCAATGTATAACAATCAACAGATAATAAATGTGATGCAATTTCATATTTTCGTTAAACTTTTTCTTTTTTAGTCATTTCAACTGCATCAAAGTGTAAAATTATTACAACATTTGTTGTCTACTTTTTTCTCTCACAATTTTTATTTTTCAACAAACAGCAGCAACAGCTACAAAATAGCAAAAAAAAAAATTAATAATGATAAAGTGTAGAAAAAGTGTACAATTTAAAAGAGCATTTTCTAACTCAATACCTCCGATCGGCCGACATCAACAGCAGCGGCAGCAGCATAAAGCCCAGTCAGTCAGCACAGATGCTTGTAGATACCAAAACAGATACAGCTTATTTTCAGATTCATTTTCATTTAACAAAAGCAACAACAAAATCCTAGCATGTTAATGATGTAGTCGCTGTAGTATTTTAATAGTTTGGTGTTGGAATTGTTAGTTGTTGCTGAGAAGAAATAAAGGTGTTTGTTTGTATGCATTTTCATACGATATTTTGTTGTAATATAAATAAATATTATTTAAAAAAACAAAGCAACATTTTATATTTATTTCATAGCTTTTACCCTACACCATGAGTTTTGTGGATGAAAAAAGTTAGTCATTGGGATTGAAGGTTTTAGAATTTAGACATTAGAAAGAGAACTGAAAATTTATTTGCTTTTACGGAACATGGGGTTGAATTTTTGACAGTAAAAATTAAAAGAACTTTTCGTTTAAAATAAATGAAAAATAAGTAGACCGGTTTTTAACTGAATTTTCATTTATTTTATATTACAAATTCAGTTAATTTTACGTACAGAATATTGTGAGTATACCAACGAAAAGTTCAATCGTTTCATACCCTCCACCCCAATTAGTTTGATGAGGGTGTTTTTCCTTAATATTTTTTAAGGTATTTAGATAATAATTATTTTTTGGGGTTGTTTTAAAACTTCTTTTATAAAAATCACGCTCGAAAATAAGTACAAGACCGGTTGCTTTCGTTTACAAATTAGAATTAAACTTTATTTTAAAAATGGTTCTTCAATTAAAAAAAAGTATAACAGTTGGGAAACAATTTCCCAAGCTGTTTGACGTTACAATTAAGATTTTTACGTTAGCAGTTATTTAAAACAGTTAATTCATTAAAAAATTCAAAATTCAAGTAAAATTAAAAAAAATAATAAAAATATTAAAAAAAAATGAAAAATAAAATTAAAAAATGGTGATCTGGCGAAACAGAGGGTATACTAAGTTTGTCATTCCGTAAGAAACTTTTTTACTATTCATCTCAGAGCCCATAAAGTAGATATATTCTACCTCCTTGACTAATTCTAAGTCGATTTAGTCATGTCCGTCTGTCTGTCCGTCTGTTGAAAACACGCTCACTTTCGAACAACTCTAAAGAAACGAACAATCTTGGTGTCAAATTACTTGCAGTTATCCTAAGCAGTTTGGGATTGAAATCAGCCAAATCGGTTCATTAGGCTCAGAGCTTTGAATCAAAATGTGGAACTACCATTCTAAAAAATTGATAAGTTTGTTACAAAAATGCAGAGAATTATGTATATAATATTTCGCAAAAGTTCGTTTTATTCGACTGGAAATCACACTGTATGATTTCGGGATGATCAGTCTATAATTTACCATAGGCCCCATATAAACCGTACTCTGCTAAATTAATTAAATACGCCTAAAACCGTAGCAGATATAGATATTTTTAGATCCCATATTTAGCAGCCTTCGGAAATGCACTGTAAACGCTAAAACTAATTTCACCGCTGTTTTGAAATTTATGTGTTTTTATACCGGAAATCACTCTGCAGAATTTTGGGATGATTGGTTCATAACTTACCATGGCTCCAATAAAAATCGCCTTACTGAAAATCATTTAGTTCGGCTTTTACTGTTACGAATTATGATATTTTACTCAAGCTTGTTAAAATTGGTTAAAAAAAAGGCATACAACTTTCTGATTGTCGGTCAATAATCTATTATAGTTCTAAATCGCAACCGATTTTAATGGTGTCGTCTACTTTTAAAGGGTGGTTAAATTTTAAGGGCCGATTTTGATTTTCATTTTATTATGATAATATTGGTATGGTTCAATTATGTATGGAACAAAATATCCAAACTCGCGACCTCGGCGGCACACCTTCATCCGATTGTCCAAATTTTCGATGACGCTGAGCCATAATTGAGGTTATATGCCGTTAATGTGCCGAATTATCTCATCCTTTAGCTCTTGAATTGTTGTTGGCTTATCGACGTACACCTTTTCTTTTAAATAACCCCAAAGAAAGAAGTCCAACGATGTCAAATCACCAATTGACATCGCCAACACGTGAGACAACACGGCCATTGAATTTGTCGCGCAACAGTTACTATATCTGGTTTCTTTGGGGGCTATGGTAGAGTGTTGGACAGCTAGTTTTTTATTTTTTCGTTATTGACAAAGCAGTGGTCTATGTGTTTAGGAGGGCAAAGCGATATATTCTCCGTGCAGTGCACGGAGAGAAAAAAACATTTGAAGTATGGTTAAGAAAAACATATTATGGCCCCTGCAATGGCAACAATCAAAATTTTGTTGTTTTTAACAAAACTGATAATATTTTGTTTCTATTTAACAAAAAAGTGAAACTTCAAATATGGTTGAATTAAACAATAAAATGTTTTAATAAAATAAAGCTACAACTATACACTTAAACATATTACGGTTACCTTAACCATATTTTTATCACGGCAACCATATTGTGGTTAAATTCATCTATCCAAAAGCTATTACCATATTAGTGTCGCCTCCAAACCTTTTATGGTTAATATTTATTAACAAAAATAAATAATATGATTAGAAAGCAACAATATTTTGGACGTTTTCATTTCACTTGATTTGCTTAAAATTCTCATTAATTCTATTAATTACTTATTAAATTATAAATATTGATAAAAATCCATAAATTTACGTAGAAAAAACAAGTAGAACAGAAGAAATGGTAATGAAGGTCGTCACAGGCTGGAATATGAATCAAAGGGGATTTTTTATAAAAGTGGAACATAACAGGAATAAAAAATTAAATAAAGTTATAATTTAACACTTAACACTCAAATTGAAAAAATGGATGAAATAAACAACCATAATATGATTAACATTGACACAATTACTGTTAATTCTGACCATAATATGGTTACTTTTGTCAAAATTCTGGAAAATTTTGACCATATTATAGTTAATTTTGAACATTATTTTGGTTAATACTATGGTCATATTTAAACATAATATGGTAACCTGCAACCATAAACATTGTTAATATCTAACCATAATATGTTGCTCTTAGAATATGGTCACCTCCAACCATATTTTTTTTTCTATGTGTGGCTAGTTGTCGCTAGATAATCAGTCGGGGATATAATTTTTTTGGGTTCATTATACTAAAAATTGAGGCTGTGTGCTCAGGAGATAATTCAGGGAAAGCTTCCGCTCAAATCACTTCCATCGGGATGTTTCTAATCCCACCAAGATCGATGTCATCGTAATTTTCTTCTGATCATCAGGTGGGTGGTTTGCTCGCGATCACATTTAGTCCCATTTTGGAAATTGTATTAAATAAAACTCGACCATTTGGTATTTTAAGTCGTGACCCCCAGTAGATATTATTAGTGTTGTTATCACCACGCGTAGAGAAAAAACATGTTTAAATATAGGCACCTCCAACCATAAATTTAAAAAAAAAATTTTAACATATTATGGTTAATACAACCAAATAATTGTCAGCGACAACCATATTTTGGTTAAATTAGTCATTTAACAAGAACCCACAACCATATTATGGTTGCCTCTAAAAATGTTATGGTTAAATATGATAATAATTTGTTTTTAAATTTACAACCAAGTTGTATGTAACGTTTTATTTTTGACAACCTTAAGCTTTCCATTATTAAACCCTTTTTTTGTGGCGTTACATGCAGTTTGCTACACAAATGGCAGCGAAATCGAACATGGACTTATTTCAGGCACTAAATATTGTAATCACCTTAACATGAAATCGTTACAGTAAATCTGTTATTTGATTTAATAAACCATTCCAAAATACCACTATATGCTTGATAATAGGATGTTCAATTAATTGGGGTTTATTTTCGATTAATCGATATTTTGCGTTTTTAACCTATTCGATTAAACGAATAAAATTTTTATATTAATCGGATAATTCATTCACATTTTATAAATTACGAAATTTTTTTCGATAACTTCAGAAAAAATTAGTACTTGAGTAAATAAATTTTATTTTTTTGTAAAGTTGTTGAAGAACATTTACGTTAATACATTTCTGCATACAAGCTACACTTAGCATTCTTAGATTTATCCATCGTACAATATTTTTAAACCAAACTCATTCTAAAGAGAGAAATGCATAAATTATTTTGTTAAAAAAATACGCGCATATTCTAGAAATCGAAATAAAGTGGATTTAAAATTAAGCAAATTTAAAAACGACCCTGCAATGAAAGTTCATAAAAATATTCCATTTTATCTACTTCATTCTTTAAGTATCTATTATTTTTGCAAGAACACCACTTAAAACCACGAAAACTACGTTCATTTTGTAAAAAGTAATTGAATTTAAATTTTTGTTCGATTTCAATTTCACTTCATTTCGATTTCTAGAACATACCCGATAAATTAATATAAATCTTTCAGTTAGCAGTTCAGTTTTTTCTTTTTTGAAATGAATTATTAAATTGTGTTGAAAAAATGTAACAGAAATATAGGCTAAATTATCCACTGTTTTCTTTTATTCCAACGGACACATATATTTGATTTGTTTATTCGACTTAAATCCTTAAAAAGAATACATTTAACCGAAATACTATATTTTATTATTATTCGATTAATCGGTATAAATTCTTCGATTAATCCTTTAATCGAAATTAGTAATTTTAAATTATTCGAACAATTAATCGTCTAAAATTGTTTGATTAATCGAACAAAAATCAATCGACTGAACACCCTACTTCATAAATCGTCCAACTATTTCGTGGCAGAATTTTAGTATGGAAACAAAATGTACCATAATTAATTTCTATGTAAAAGTAAACAAATTGACCAAACTTTATCAGGTTAGGTCAGTAATTGGTCACTGCTCCCATGTATGATCAGCTACTCATAATTAAAAAAAACTCATCCAAATCACACAAAAAATGATACTGTCTAAATAAATTTGAACACAAATATTTTTTTAAATTGTAAGGTGTCGTATGTTCGGTTTAACTTGTTTCTTTTACATATCGCTGTTTGTAATTTAAACTATTCAGATTCGTGATCATATTTGTAAATTGAAAAGATCACGCGAATGGTTCGCGTGAGTCAATATTATAACAATCGATAAAAAAAAATTATCAATACTAAGTTTGTAACAATCGGTAGTTGCATATTGTCTAATAATAACCAAAATCGCAATTATATATTGGGGTAGTAGAAAAATATGTTTTTACACTGAAAGTAAAATAGTCGATTTTTGTTACCAAAATCCTTCAAGGAAATCAGGTCCAGCTCAATACCTGGGATTCAGCAAAAATTAAAAATTGGCAGATCTTAAGAGACCTAGTTAGATCTCTCGCCGCTGACCAGAGATACTAGCTGGAACTTGACTTCCGGTTAGTACCTTCCTGTGAGTTGGCACCGAATTGACTATTGGTTGAGGGCTTGGAGAGTAAGCTCCTTGTGGGAATTGCTTTCTTACTTTCAGGAAGATTATCTTTGCAGGGAGTTTTGCTTTTCCGTTGAAAAGACACTTTCGGGCATAACTTGGAGGTCTCGGAAAGGGAGATCCTGAAAACCCCACTCAATGACGGATTTTTTACCACTTGTGGGAGAGTTCAACTATAGGGACGGAGCATCCCTAGCTGCTGTTGCCACTCAACAGATGTTACTTGCAAATTTCCAAAAGCAGCGAAAATAAGAGAGTTACAGTTAGTAAATAAGGCGCGATTGTATAAATATACCTAACCATGCACTCGAATTGTTTCTTGTGTGTGCTAGCTGCTCTCACATATAAGGGCGGTTGGTAAACGCATTCCGCCATGATATAAGACTGTTTTGTCTGCTACTCATGTAAATCCTTTAAAGTTCGTAAATTGTCTTTGACAATATGGCCGAGTGTCGGAATATTGCAGCATTATCTTTGGTTGGCTTTCGGCCAAAACGAATCATTTGTACAGGTACTCTGTGATATTAGCAGCTCTTTATACTGTAAATTTATTCTTTGCGTTTTTAGCAAATGCGGGAATATTTAACTTTGATATTGATTGGGCTTCCTGGTCGAGCTTTACTTACAATTTAAGCACTAATTAGTGCAAAAATGAAATTTATGGTGGAAGCAGCATTTCGGACATGCAAAGTTGTCTTTGAGCCTTTCTTAGCTTCAACTCGTATGATACCCATTTTCCTTGTTCTCGGATAAAACCTGCTACATTTTAAAATTATTTGTAAAGTGCATCCTACTGATTTTACAAGTTATTCTTGAGCAAGGCCACGCAGTCTAACGCAGTACTGGCGCCAATTTGTAATTTTTATAATTTTTGGTGGGCCTGTTTGGTCTTTGTCTTCTGGGTCAAAATTACTATTTCTGAACCGCACAAGCGAAATTGTTGGAGAAAATTAAATGATGAGCAAAAGAAAAAAAGAGATACTGCAGCACTTATCCAATTAGAGGACCGGTATGCAGCTGTGCGAACGGAAACTTTGATTAGGAAATTTTTCGTACGGGAATGAGACTATTGTGAAATGCTTAATAAACTGAAAATTTGACTCATGGAAGCACATTCGAAAAAATGGTTAATATAATTAAGATAAATAGAATCTGGGAATTTGTTCCTCATTGTGAGTAACATTTATTGTATCAATTTTGATATTAATTCGAATGTGTATTCTAAGTCAAATAACAATTTATAAAGCTTTCATACTTTAATAGTTTTATTCCTTCAATTATTTCCAGGAATATTTTCTATGCACTATCAGAATTTTTGTTTGTATATTTCTGTTACGAGGCTTACTTTAGCTATCCTTTGGCTATCAATGAAGTAAATTCCAAAGAAAATGAATACAAATTTTAGATACCAGCATAATATAATGCATTTTCTGCCCGCTACGGCCTTCGTCAGCATTCTTTGTATCTTATTACTGGAAAGTGCTTATTGTAAATTTTATGTATTTTACTAATTATTTAAACAAATAGAATCTGGGAATTTTTATTTCATGGTGAGAATTCACATTCGAATTAATATGAAAATTGATATAATAATTAAAATAATTTATGAATTTTTTTTTTTTATTTTTGTATTATTTGATTTAAGAATGTTATTGCTGTAACTATCGAATAACTTACTTAGCCATAGTGTAATACTTTCTTACGGGCTTTAATTTTCTGACCTTATGGTACATTGGCTACATTAGGGTGGTACGAACAGATATCTGGAGAAGAAATACTAGAACGCGATACTGGCTTATAAAAGCAAAACATTGAGACAAAAATGCCTGAAATAGAACGAAAAATATAAGAAGGCGTCACTTATGTTCGGCAAAAAAAATAGTTTCTTGTTGCCAATAAAAATTAAAATGTTGTGTTAATAAAAATGCAGTCTTAGTGTGTTTTAAATAAATATTCAGTATCTAACTAATGTTTGCGTAAAAAACTTTTTCCCATCACCAATATTTTTGCAACTAAGGCAACTTGCAAAAAGAAAACACAAGTAGGCCATAAACATTCATCAATTTGGGATAAAGATTGATTTCATTGATGATTTTGTTAACGAATCCAATAAATACTCACACCGACAAATGCAATAAATACAATATTTAACAAAATCATATAAAACATTTTACTATTTATTCGTTAAATTAATCATTCATTTAAAAACAAACAAAAAACAATGATTCATATTGAATAATTGCCGACAGATTTTTTTTTCAAAATGATCTTTTTGCTAAATAAAAATGTTTTAATTCTAAATTTAATAAAAGAGGCGAAAAAAACGCTTTGGCATATTCTAATCAAAAACCATATGGTGCGCAAAAGTTTTGAAAACTGCAAAAAAAAATCAACAAGTCTTGCATTTGAATTCAATTCATATTTTATTTTTAATGTAAACAACAAATGAAAATGAATCATTTTGTTGCAGAAATACTGTTTGATTTATTTTGCAGTTAATAACCTTTCTAGGGTTTAACAAAAGCCATCAAATCATCTACGAAAAAATTCATCTTTAAGATTTTATACCGTGATGCAGTCACTTTTTTTGCTTGCAACTAAATTGCTTTTATTTTTCAAATACTAGTCACTCATAACTTTTGACAGTTGCCTGTCAGATAAAAATCAGAAATGCTGGTATTTTATACTTCCTTCCATTTACACTTGTACTCATGTAAATAATAAAGTAAATTGTTTTTTAATGAAAAGCAATTTACTCATGTGTAAAGACCAAATATGACAGGTGCTATTTGCTGGTATTATTGTTTGAAATAACAGGTGTGTTGTTTTCAATCGACGAACAAAGAGTGGTTTTGCTAAAAATAATACAATGAATGCTGCTGAGCGCCCAGTTGTTGTACAGGGCTTTTGACATTTTTACGATATTAAATTTAGATAAACAATAACAGATAATAAAGACCAGCTTAGGAATAAACTACGATCAATTAAAAGATATTCTAGATGAGAATAAATTTTCATTTTGACATTTTTACTTAAAAAACAGGCATGACTTTATATTCCGACGGTTGTACATCTATTGCCTACAAAATATAAAGTCATGCCTGTTCCCCTCTGCAAAAAAAGACATAATTATAATCCAATCTTAATACTAAGTTTGCTTTCAAAGTAAAATAGGTCGCTAGTTAGCCTAGCAAACTTAGTTAATGCTAAATTAAAATAAATCTTGCAAAATAAATAAAATAGCATTCTTTTTTCCTTTATTTTAAATGAAACCTCTTTAAATAAAGAAAAAAAAAAAAATCTACACTTAAATAAATTTAACACGATTAAAGTGTTAAATTTCAGGTGTAACTTTTCTTCAATTTAACACCCTTCATTGTCTTTATCGCGTTAAGACGTCAAATGTAAACAAAAGTTTCAGAACAATAAAAAAATATATTAAAAAAAAAAAACAAAACAGGAAGGAATTAATAACAATTGAATAACAAAACAGAAAATGTCTGGTAACAAAAAGCTAAATGAAAGATTTTTTCAAAACAGTTTTTAATAAATAAGAGCAAACAAAAAAAGTTCAATGAACTTTTAGTTGTTGTAAAGCAAGCGTT
Organism: Pollenia labialis; assembly: GCA_949318255.1. Taxonomy (NCBI): domain Eukaryota; kingdom Metazoa; phylum Arthropoda; class Insecta; order Diptera; family Polleniidae; genus Pollenia; species Pollenia labialis. Next base: position 128,616,778 of record OX439139.1, read on the forward strand.
GCGTCTAACTTGATTCCTATCTACAGGACCCAGGGAGAGTAATATAAACTCTTGTCTGCTTTATGGTTGAGTCCCTTAAGGTTTATATTGCTTGAAGGAAGATCTTAAAAATTCCGGTTAATGTGCTTATTTCTGTCTGTAAGCTAGGGAAGAATTTCGGCTTGATGCCTTTAATGCCTTATATCTGCTTAGAAAGAAGTAAGTCAATGTTTGATAAATGTAATAAAATTACATCCTGTGTATTTGTGTCACTCGCAGGGTCTTAAGTTGTTGCCAGGGCTGCCGTTTTTGGTTATTTCTAACCAAAATTGGTTATATATTTTTCCAATGTGGAGATGTGAATATTTTTTTCATTTTGGTTACTTTTTTCTAAAATAATAATACGTACGAATATTTTTTTCTTGATACAAATTTTTACGAGCCGGAATAATTTGTACTGTGAACTACGATGTTTTCATTATTTGTTAGCAATGATTTGAAGTTGTTTATATTTTATCGGAAACAAAAAATCCCTTTCAAAACAGCAACCAAATAATATTTTTAAGATTTTTGGTGAGAAAATATTGCTATTTTAATCAATGGACATTTTTAATTATTTTTTTTTAAATAAAGGAGCATAAAGAGTAATAAAGATAAGTAGTACTTATGGTCGTAATTTCTACAAAAGAAATCTAGCTGTGTATAGAAATCTATGGTGGAAAAGCTGCCATATTTTAAAATATTAAAATAAAACTGAAGGTAAAAACACGTAGTCTAAATAAACATTAAAATAGGTAAAAATAACTGTGAGGTACGAACACGACCAGCTCTCTTTTTTCAGAATTTACGGGCATTAAAGTAGGAAGTGCATAAAATCATGCGGAATCTATTTCAGAAAATTACTGAAAAATTACACAAAAGTCGTTTTAGTGTTTCTAAAAACTTGAAAATAAGTTTAATGTTCCGAATTTAGGTTATTTGCAGAAGTATATTTACATACATATTTGAAAATACACATAGGAATTTTAAAGATTTTCAAAATTACATTGATTTATCAATATAATTTTAAAATTTATGGACTTTTCTTTAAGAAATGGCTGTAAGTTTTAAGAAATTTGAAATTTTACTGTTTATAACTTGTAGGTATGCATATTTATTTAATGTTTCTTACTTTCAAATCAACCTTGTATGAACCACACAAAAGGAATCATTTTTACACGATAAACAAAAAAATTTTTGAGGTACACTAAAGAATATCTAATAAGTACAAAAAAACACATTTGTTTACTAAAAATATTTTTTATCTATAGCTATCCACCTTACTATGTATTTTGCACTAGACGCTAAATTTTCTGTCGGAAAAGTGTGAATATTTTTAATATTGTTGCTAACTGTATAAGTAACTGTATAAGCTAACTGGATAAGTATATCATTAATGCTACGTAAATCATGACTTTGATAACAAACGAACTATGGAGCCGCAGCAAAGTATACAGACATTGCATATGTGTAAAAAAGCACACACGAGGGTAACTAACGTAAGTTTTTTGAGCTTGATTTGAGGGTTAAGATTATTATTTGGTAAAAACAAAAATTTGACTGTCAGTCATTTACTTTTTCCCCATTGAATGTACGTTACGAAAGGCGAATTTGTTTATATTAGCCATAATATTCCACAATGATTCACAAAATATATCAAATGAATCAGTTATTCTTATTATAGAATTATAAATTTGAAATAAAATGTACAAACAAGAGACAAAATTTACCTAAAATGCATTTCGCATATCGCCAAACTTGAATTTCAACCGACAAAATGATTACCACATTTGACAGTCCTGCCAATAACAGCTTAAAAGCGAAAAACAATTTTCCATTTTTGTTCTTTATAACTGGCGTTTTAAACAATATTTAATTTATGAACTTTTAATATCCTGAATTTTGTATGGATATTTTACGGGTTTAATAAAATAAAATTTTTTTTTTAAAAAAGTGTCTCAAATAAATAAATACTTTTAATTAAGCATCTCGTTATTTTTTCAATATGTAAAAGAATTCTCAATTAATAAAAGTCATTTTTTTTTTACATTTGGTAACTTTTTTAAAAATTTTGGTTGTAAAAATTGTATTGGTTGTGGCAGCACTGGTAGTTGCATTAAAGACACTGGATGTTTACAGCATCATAAGTTTAGGACGTGATTTTATGTGCCCAAGTGAATCTAGAACGTTTTTGTCTCGGAAGGCTTAATAGAAGTGGGTTATTCGGTCAGTCGGGGTTATGGCTTTAATTTCTACTTAAGACTATTGTCGATTTTTTCTGCATCTTATAAAAACTTATCTGCTTTTATTTCTTTTAAAGGTAATTGACTTAAATTAAAGTTGAACTGCAAGATATAACAAATACAAAGTCAAGAATGTGAAAATTAATTTTAGTTTAAAAACTATTTGCATTAAATCCAATTTTAATTTTAAATTTATAATCAATTAATTTCAATAACTTTCAAATCTTTTACTACTGTATTTTTCTTAAATATAACTAAGAATGTATGTATGAATAATTTCTAGCATCTTTCCCACTATCATTTTAACAAATATTCCATAAGCATTAAATTTGGTTAGAATTAGAATCCGCGATACAGTACGAACACACATACAAATGTATGACAACTACAAAAAAAGGCATAATTCAAAAACTGTATTTTAATGTTAAAACTCCTTTAGGGTCATAACTTGCATGAAAATCATAAACTAAATTTCATGAGGGAAGTGGTGGCAAAATGATTGTTTCCTCATGCAACATACGAGTAGGAATCTGGAGAGAAAAGCATTAGTATTTTATGACCAAGACTTAACAATGAGCTATAAAAAAAGCCTTGTGCGGGTCTACATGTTCAATAGAAACTAAAGAAATAGTGCCAATTCTCACGCTCTTCTTCAAAATACTAGTCAATAGAGTTGTGAAGGCTAAATTAACCCTTAAGTGAAACTTTGTAAAATAAGAATTTCCCTTTAGTTCTAATTAGCTAAAATTAAAAATAACTTTATTTATTAATGTTGTTCTTATTTGAGTTTCCGTGACAATTTTTTGTATACCAATTTTATGCAAAGACTTCATTATTTTTAATTTAAAAAAATGTTTCCAAGTTTAAGGGTTAATTTTCAAATGGCTTCCTGGCTGAAGAATTTTTTTTGTTACATTTCCACCATTGATGGAATATTTTTTGTATTTCTTTGGCAACATTTTTAATTTGTTGCATTTCTTTTGGTAGATTTATTGGCATTTGTTTTGGGTTCTTTCTTTATGAGAACATGCACCCAGGGCTGGCTTCTTTTGCATAAGAATAACTGAAGGAATGAATGAATGATTTGTTAAATGCATATTGTTTTCTGTGGAGGTGAAAAATTTTCCCAAAAAACCATTTATGCTTTTGCAATTTTCTTAGCGATAATTTATGTTTAAGTTTTGTGTATTTTGCTAACAGTTTCCTGAATTTCTTTGAAAAATTATTTCCTATTTTTCTTTATTCAATAAAAAATTTGAATATAAAAATGCAGACATGGTTTTAGTTGTAGACTTGATGACACAAAAAAAAATAAAATATGTAAAAAACAATAGTTTAACCAGATTTATGATTTGATTTTTTTAAAATAATTTTTAACATAAATGGTGAAGATGACAATTTGAAGAAATTAAGATTTTAAATTGTTTTTTAAAAGTTCGATAAATGCATTTCATTTTATTAAAGAAAAAACGATGAAGTCTTATGGGATGTCAAATTTTTTTTTGTAAACTTGTAATTTTTACTTGAGTTGAGCTCGAAAAATTGGTAGAATAAGTTTGTCAGTCTGTCTGTCTGTTGAAAACATGCTCACTTTCAAAAACTTATCAGAAAACACCCAACTTGAAAACAAACTCTTCCTCATTCCACTAGGCAGCTTTGAATTTAAATACAGCACAATTCTTTGCCTACACCTCCAATAAACTTTAATGCACATAATTTATATCATTGCAATAGCCTCGGCTTACAAAACCATGATTTATTTAAATTTCACTGCATTGATGAAATTGATGTTTTATATAGCATGAAAGCAATTAAGTCAAATGCTATTGGGTGTGACAACATAGATCCGAAATTCATTAAGATACTACTGCCACAATTCCTACCATACTTAGCTCACTTAATAAACACAATTATCTTAATATCAGTTTTTCCTTCAGGTTGGAAATATATAAAAATTATACCAGTGCCTAAGACAAGCTCCGAGTTCAGACCTATTGCTATACTTTCCTATCTCTCCAAAATTTTTGAAAAAATTGTCCATAAACAAATGTGCAAATACCTGGAAAGAAATCAACTTCTTAGTGTGAAGCAATCTGGATTTCGTCAAAAACTCAGTTGTGTATCTGCGCTCATTGATGTCTCCGAAGATATTCGCAGTGATATAGATAATGGAATGGTAACGATGTTAGTTCTGCTCGATCACTCAAAGGCGTTTGACACAATTGATCATTTTGTGCTTTGTAAGAAACTAAGACAACAGTTTATTTTTTCCAGTACTGCAGTTTCACTCATGAAATCATACGTCACAAACCGTTTTCAAACTGTCTTCCTAAGAAATAATTACTCTGCTGCTCTACCAGTTAATAAAGGAGTACCACAAGGCTCCATCTTAGGACCATTGTTATTTTCGATGTATGCTAATGACTTCCCTAACTGTATTACATACTGCAAATTTCACATGTATGCGGATGATGTACAGCTCTACCTAAGTTCACCCATTAAGTCACTACAACAAAGTGTTGATGCTCTAAATAAAGATCTAAATAAAGTCTCCACATGGGCATCTGAGAACGGCCTTTGTTTAAATCCCAGAAAATCAAAATGTATAATAATTCATAGAAAAACCAATTTACTAATTCCCAATATAAACGTAATGATAAATGGACAAAAAATTGATATAGTCACCTCATCAAAAAACCTGGGGCTTGTATTCAATCAAACATTAAGTTGGTCAAATCATGTTAACTCTATTGTATGTAAAACTCAATCCATGTTACGTTCTCTTTGGTCAACCATTTCTTGCACACCGGCTAATATAAGAATGCTTATTGCTAAAACGTATGTAATGCCCTGCTTACTTTACGGAAGTGAACTATTTGGACACTGTGACTCAGATAGTGCACGAAAGTTAAAGGTAGCATTTAATAACATAACCAGATATGTTTTTGGTCTTCGCAGACGTGATCATATAACTTCATTTTCGAAACAATTGTATGGCATGACTTTCTCAAATCTAATTGACAGCAGAACTTTAATACTACTGCACAAAATCATTTTTATTAAAACACCATCATACTTGTACAACAGGTTGCAATTTGTAAGATCGAACCGCGGCTGTAAACTAACAAGTATTAGATACAAGTGTCAGGTTTCAGAGCGGCAGTTTTTTATTATTGCTATCCGTTTGTGGAACAGGCTTCCAAACAGAATTCAAACAATCAGCAATGCGAATATTTTCAAAAATGAAATTAATAAACTGTTTTCTCAATATTAATAATTTTTCAATCATTTTATGTTTTAAAAATTTTTTTTTATGCATGTTTAAATTATTCTTAAATGTTATTGTAATTCATTTATTTTAATTCATTTTTTGTTTTCTCAACACTTTTGTTCTTAGCTTAATAATTTTATGAGTGCATAAATGACTCAGTAAACGCATCTTTGTGTATTATTTGTTGTTGTTTTCCATTGCCTACTATAAAAGGTGTTAGCAATTCCACATTTTTTTGTGTGGAAGGGGGGTGTGTAAATCTCGTTAATTGGAGAAGAATCCCTCAAATAATTTGTGACAACAATTAAGTTTCCTTGAAAACTACATATATATGCAGAGAAATTAAGAAGAACTTTTAAAAGTGTTTTTCGGAATTTTTCAGGGAATTTAAATTGTTTTAATTTGCGCTTTTCTGTAAAATTGTTTAAAATAAAAATTAAAAATAAGTTTGCTCCCATACTTAAAATTGGGTTCACATTGTTTTCAAAAAACGTTCCAAACTCGAAAATTATAAGCTTTTTGGTAAAATTGGGATTCTAATAAAGTGAACGAGGACAAACCAAATATTAAAAAACACTAGTGGTTAAGGGCCGATGTTGAATGTGAACCACACCTAAACGTCAAGTTTTTCTCTGCATTCCATTTGACATTTCTCAATTTCAGACTAACTAAATTTGAGCCACTTAAATAGGCTTATTATGAAAATGGGCGTTCAAATCAAAATGCTTTTCGAAGAAAATCATCTTTAGTGATGAGGCACATTTTCACCTCAGTGGATTCGTCAATAAGCAGAATTGGCTTATTTGGGCAAAAAATAATCCAAGAGTGATTATCAAATAACCAATGCACCCACAAAGAGTGTTTGGTGAGGTTTATGGGGTGGCGGCAACATCGGGATGCATTTTTTCCAAAATAAGGCCGGGCAGGAAGTTACTGTGAATGGTGTTCGCTATCGTGAGATGATTACGAATTTTTTATGGCCCGAATTGGAAGAAACGGATGTACTTGATATGTGGTTTTATCAGGATAGTGCCACTTGCCACACAGCAAACGAAACAATGGCTCTTTTGCGCATCAAATTCAATGGCCGTGTTATCTCACGTGATGGCGAGGTCAATTGGCCGCCAAGATCATGTGATTTGACACCGTTGGACTTCTGTCTTTGGGGTTATTTGAAAGGAAAGGTGTTCGTCGATGAGACAGCAACATTTCAAGAGCTAAAAGATGAGATAATTCGGCACATTAACGGCATTCAACCTCAATTATGCCTTAGCGTCATCGAAAATCTGGACCATCGGATGGAGGTGTGCCGCCGAGGTCGCAACGGCTATTTGGAAGATATTATGTTCCATACATTATTGAACCATAACAATATTATCATAATAATGAAAAAATAAATGACAATAATTTCCTAAATAATTTGGGTTTTATTCAAAATCAACACCGGCCCTTTACCACCCTTTACATTTCGACAAAACTGAGAAGTTGATATTGCATTCATATTTGCAATTTTGAATGACTTGCGCAAAAAACAAGGAAACAATTATAGTCGGTCAAGACTTCCCTATTAAAGACCCATGGGCAGTCATATGGAGCCAACCGAACAATAATATGTTACAACGTTAAGATTTATATAAGAGTTATTTTTGTCTAGATATTAACCAGAGTACGGTTTGATTGCTTTATTTTATGCTTTGGAATACAATCTGAAAAATAGAGAGTCATGTTGACAATATATCGTTAGATGAAATGCAAAACCTCGTTACTTAGATATATATATTTTTTTTTTTTTTGAAAAAGGAATACAATTTTGTTTGGTATTCAAATGTCGCAGATTTATAAATTATAGAACGATTTATTAATTTTTGGAGTAAACATAATATTTTATTAATGTTTCAAAGAGTTCTGTTAGTTACGTTCTATTAAACTCATACTTTCTTCAACAAAAGCACGTAACTAGAAGACATTTTTTTAAGTTTGAAAGAAAATTTGTTTTGTATTCGTAAATTATGGAATAATTAAGAACTTTTTCAGATTTTTTAATCTACTATTTTTTATTTTTTTTTTTTTGTATATAAATATTTTATGCAAAATTCATAACCTTAACAGCAACGAATGGGACGATTCCAAAAAGTAAAATTTCGATCAAAGTCACTCGATCACAAATGCGACGATCTGGGCCCTGCAATCACCCTGACGTGGTTGGCAAATTTAAAAATTCGTCTGCGACTATTTGGTAATTGAATTAAAAGAACGTAAACTTATTTCCTTTAATCTGTTACCAAACAGTCACAGGCGTATTTAAAATTCGCCAATTACGATTAGGGTGATTGTCTGACGCTAATCCGAACGTAAACAGTCTTCCAACATTTTTAGAAAATACAATAGATTTATAAATGGAGATGTAGAATAGTTCAGCACCAACAAATTGGCGAGTCATTTCAATGAATGAAGAACGATTTAAGACACAAATCTCGAAAATGTCAAAGACAATAAATTGTAAAAAAACATGACCCTGCATTCCGAAAGTGTTGAAGACCCTACACCTAGGAAAAGTTCTGAAAAGTCCACATGAACTGACATTTTGAGCGTTTGTGAGAATGTTATAAGAAAATTTCGAGAAGGATTAAGGAATATCCTTCCTACTCGGAGGTACAGCTAAAGAAGCAGTTTTCGCTTGTTCAACATTTAAGAACATGGCGCAAAAATTAGTTCTGTCGCGACAAGATTTTGCACTGCTGGTCTACTTCAAAAGGATTTGCAAAATGCAAAAATCTTATTAATATTAATTTTAAATAATAAACTCTTACAAAATTTAACTTATTCACCCTTATTATGAAAGTCGACGGCACCTGACCAGTCATTTTATTTTCTGAGTCGTTATTGACAACATGGATGATAAAGTCAGTACAATTGTACTTTTTTCAGTACTATTTGCATGGCAAAAGTACTGAAGTACTCCAATGACATATAAAGTACAATTTAAAAATTTCCAAGTATCAGAGGAATTGTAAATGGCATATTGTCTACACAACATTCGTCGGCGAATATATAAAGGATTTATTCGCAGCAAAATATGATCAAAACAAAGCGAAGAAACCGCCTTTTTGTGAATATTGCATCAAATTTAATTCAGACAAAATATATACTACAGTCTAATGAATCGTGTTGCTATAAATAAACGAAAACTTTTAAGTTTGATTTCTTAAAGTATGTTGAAACGGGATATAGTGCGTTTTGAAAGCAACAGTCTTTGCACACTTTAATATTTAAGAAAACTAAAACGAAATTCCAATGCACCATTTTAGTAAAGAATAAAAAAACTACTGGAACTATTATTTATTTTCTTTCTTGCTCCTCTGCTTACTACACTTCATTTATCACCACTAGTGCTAAAAATTCCGTACTTATGTTGACTAATTGAAAATAATTTCTTAATAAAGCTTAATTAAAAGGTGGTTAAAAAATTCTAGTATGTGCTGCGAACGATCAACTGGTCTATTCAACTCAATTGTACGACCAGTTACAACGAATAGAGGCCGCATAAGGGCCCTTAGACAATTTATTTCGGGCTTATTACTGGGTTAAAAAGTATTTATACCCTGTTCTACTTTGGCGACCCAGGCTCCAGTGGGAGTTAGATTAATATAAAAAATACCCTGTTCCACTATCAACTTTAAAAATGACAGATACAAAAGCATCGTCTAAATTCCTTTTTACGTATTAAATTAATATTTTTTTTGTTAATTGCCAAAATTGTATTGCAAATACGTATGTTTGCATAAGTGCATAGTACAAGTGAATTTAAAAGTACATATCTTCGTACATTTTCTGTAATTTTAATAATAAAACTAGTTAAAAATTATTTTTTGTACAATTAGAGTCAAAAAAGTACAATTCTTTACTTAATTAAGTACAATTAAGAAAATGTCATTTATCATCCCTGGTCAAATTGACAATAATCGCTTACTATTGGCAGTCAATTGATATTTTCTAAGGCGCTTTTAAGTCGACGTCCAGTAGTTTTGTCCCTGTTTTACTCAACGGGAAATTTTGCGACGACTCAAATGAAAGTTAAAGAAATTTTTAATGAAATGTACACATATTTACTGAATACGTTTTAAATAAAAAATACAAATTTAAAAGAAGTTATTGCTACAAATTTCATAAGTTAATTTAACGCAAAAATTCGGAAAAGCTTGCTAAACTAGCGAATATTCGCGAACATTTTTAATTTATCAAATATGCAATAAAATTTACTAAAAGTCCCTAAAACTATAAGGAATGGCAAAACTTTGGTAGAAATTGCAAAATTAGCGGAAATTTGCAAAAAATTCCTCACAGCGACATGATAGCAAAGTCTAATATTTATTAAAAATCGCGAACATGGCTAAAATTCGCGGAAATTGCAATCTTGGAATAAAACCCTTAAATTGATTTGAAATCGCTAAATCGGCTAAAAAAAAAAACAAAATGCCGCGAAATAACAAAAAATATTTTTATGCAAAAATAGCGAAAATTCGCAAAAATTATTAATATTTCAAGCAAGCCATAAAAATTAAAAGTCCCTTAAACTATAAGGAATGGCAAAAATTAGGTGAAAATTGTTGAATTAACGGAAATTCGCAAAAAATTTGCTAACAGCGGTATAATAAAAAAGGTATTTATTAACAAACGTTAAAGCTATAAACTTACAGTAAAAATATCTCTTATCGAAAACATGGCAAAAATTCGCGAAAATATTCAAAATTAGAAACCAACTCTTAACTTTATTTAAAAAATTTAAATGATTTTGTTATTCGTGCTTAATTCCCAATTTTTATTATTTGATAAAAACACTGAAATTTATTGTTGATGGGATAAGCTATTCCTAAGCGCACTTCACTGGTTGCTTAGGCCAGATCATCAGGAAACTTCATTCATAAAGATTATAGAAAAACTAAAGATATGAAAACAAATAAAACTGTTAAGCGCATAAGAATTACAGAAACAGTTCCATTTGTAACAATACCAAAGTTTAAACAAAATCATCAACATTACCCACTGCAATTGATTGGAATTCTTCCAACATTAATTGCAGTTGTAAGTAGGTTAAGAAAAAACCAAATAAACACAAAAACAAAAAAGCTAAATCGGTTACAAAAATATTGTCGGAAAATATCATAAATAACGTTATACAGAGAGGAAAGAACAAAAATAATTGGAGATGGAATTTTTTTTTTTTTTTAATTTTCGATAACTAGTCGAAGTCGACACAACATTCTTATAAGATACCAAATTATCGTCGAAGTGATGTAGTCGTCGACCTGATGTGACAACAATTTAAAATTATTGTCGACGTCGACGACGACTTACATAATAGAGGTGATTGTAATTTTAGCATGAATTCGAATTTAATTCGTTCTTTTTAAAATCTTATTTATATCAATTTTTATTAATATTAATCTCTTACAGAGTAATTTTTCTATAATTCAAAAATAACTCTTCTTCAGTTTTTTTTATTTTACCTTGAATTTTAATTTTATATTCGTATCGGTATCGCCGATATTTCCTTTTGAGTTTCGGTATCGTATCGGCAAAAAGACGTATCGTTACGGCCCTAATTTACACAAAGGCTTTAAAACATAGCAACGCATATTTTTACTGTTGTTGATTTAAGGCAATGCAAAAGCAATAAATAAAGAAATTGGCTGCAAAAGCGAATGTAATCAATCTGCTCTCTCATATTATATTTTTTCGTCTTAAATTGATTTTAGGAGCGTAGTTTACATAGGACATGTTCTTGCCATAACATAATTCTGGTGTCGGATTTTTTATAAATAACAACATTTATAAGTAAGTTATAGCATTAAGAGCTATTGCAGGGAATGGACATACAGCCGTACCTAAACAAGAGCGGAAGGCGGAACGTTTTCTTCCGCTTAGCTTTTACGCTGATATGCCATACCTAAACAAGAGCGTCAACGTTGTGCCACAAACAGTAGTGTTAACTTTCTTGTTTAATAAAACCCATATAATAGAAATAAAAAGAAGACAAAACCCTGCTAGATTGACAAAAAAATAGCTAAATTGTCATTATTTATTATTATAGCGGCCAACTTCACTATTAAACGCGCTGTCAAAATCGGATTTTCCAATTCTAAAGCGTTGACGCCGCGTTATTTAGGGATGCTTCATACAAATTGTATGGTCATGAGAATTTTTGACAGCTATAAAACGCTTTCCGCTCTTGTTTAGGTATGGCTGTTAGTTAGATCGATGCAGAAAGTTATTCTAAGTTGTGTCCGGAACTATGTGTTACACACAGCAGCACAAACGCGTTATACCCTTTTCACCTTTATTAATATAGGATATAAATAGAAAATAACTTTACTGGAATTTCAATTTATCGAGGAATAGTAATGTAAACCTTCAGCACGTTGGACACTAGTGAAAAAGGCCAATCTAGCAACGAAAATTTACTGCGGATGCAGATGTACGCATCCAAAACAACTTGTTATTCAGTTAGAATATCATTGAAATAGTTGTTTTAAATGCTTTGAAATACAATATCGATCTTTAATGCATATTATTTGGTACAACATGCTTTCCAGCCTACATAAAATCTTAATTCGTGGTGCTGAAATAATAAAATATGCCAATAATTCATCCATTTTGTGCATATCAGACTATTAAAAAAAAAAATCAAAAACTACAACCATATAATCTTTAGAATCTCTCTACAATTACAGAATTATTTTTTTATTTTTCTTTAGGAAATTTAAAATCATTATTATTTCAGGGAGTGAAAAATTCTGGGGGGAAAACTGTTATTTGTAACATAAGGAAAAACATTTTTTGTTTTTTCTTATCTATAATTTAATCAAATAAAATGCTTACCTAATTCCTACAATGATCTTGAAAATGTTAATAATATAACACGTTTTTTTCTGTATAAGTTGATTTTCTATGTGTAAAAATAAATCGATTTATAAAATAGGTCACAATTAATCAGGCATATCACTATAGTCTCAATCACTGTCATGACTATCAATTGAAAAGCTTTCCAAACGAATCAAATGTTGCGACAGCATTTTGCTACGCTTGACTAAGTGTTGCCAACTAATTTGTTATTTATATGGAAACTAATCACTCGTTTTTTTTTATCTATCAGTCAGGTAAAACGAACTGTTAAGTTGATAAAACTTTGAAATTCGTGATTTTTTTTCTTTAGTAAAAAAGAAAAAATCTGGTTGATAAAATTTCAAGTAGATTTGTTTGCAAACCTACTTCATGGTGGCATTTAAATGTAGACCATTAAATCTGGAGAAAAAATTCCTCAACTACTTAGAGTGACATTTATTAACGCTTTTCCTCTTCACTGCAACTTGAAAATGTTTCTTTTTTTTTTTTGTTTCGTTTATCGAATTGATAAACACTATTGTCTCTTTAACAAAATACTGTGGGAACTTCAAAATATTTATTTCGAATCGTTTTGTTGTTGTTCGACATACTCTTTCTTTCACTCTTTGCTATACAATTACTTAAATATGAGTATTTTCCATATTCGGTTAAAATCGTTTAAATTCTATTCAAGTATTTTTGTAATAATTTTTATAATTCCAATAAGTTTGTGTATATTTGTGTGTGGTATTTTGGGGTTATATTTGAATGTGTGTTGCAATTAAATATTTAGTTTTTTTTTTGTGTTTTGAAAAATGTCATTTGATATTTATTGACGAGTAGACAGATAAAGTTAATTTTATTTTTAAAATTTCATTGTAAGATTAATTAGAATTTTTATCGAAGGCACCTTGGTATTTGACGACAAAAACATTGTCCCCAGTGAGGCAAGTTACGTATTAATATTGAGTATAGAGTAAAGTGATTTATATCGAAGTATCTATCTGTTGGATAGAAGTAAGGCTACATCTACCTGTCAGCAAATTTTTAATAAAAAGTTTATTTTTCCATTTTCAGGTACATATAAATGTACATATACATATATACATAAATATGTAAAGAGTTACCCATATTTCGGTTTTAAAAGTAAAATTAAACACACATAAAGCTTTGATTTCGATGAAATTTTTGTTTCATTATAAAGGCTGAGTTAGATGAACGTTGTTGTACTGTATCTGTAACGTATAAATCAGCTGTTGGTTTTTGGTATATGTTCACGTCAGAACAGAAGGCAGCGAGTTTCCCCTCCCTGGTGTCAATTGTGTGTGAAGGAAGTTGACAACTTGATGAACCGCCGTCATCAAGGAGTACGTTTTAAATTGAATTTTACTTTTTTATGTATGATTCATATAAGAAGTTTAGGTTTTTAACTTGTAAAATTTCTTAAGTCGAATCGTTGTTTTGAAAGCCATATGGGAATTTTATAACGTTTTGGAAAAAACCGGAAAGTGTTTTAATATGGTTAAAAGTGCTTTCCGTTTGTATAAATGTTTGTGCCTCCTTAACTCTTTTTCTACCTTATAATATCACCAAGTTGTTCGGATACTTGGTTGATATTCTTGCGCAAAATCCCAAAGCCACCACATACACTCCATAACTCAGAAACGCAATCGACTTTCTCTCGGGGAATATCAGGAAGGTGCGTGGATCCTTGGCGGATATTCTGGAGCTGTAGACCAAATCCAGCCCTCAAACGTATCGGCGTTTCATCCGGACCACCATAAGACGTAAGCGACGTTTTAAGTATATGAAAAGCAATAGAAAAGCTTAACGAAATTTAATGTACTGTAGTATTCTGTATAACATAGAATTTCATACCGTTGCACAGTGGAACAAGTCCCGAATCTAGCGGGACAAAATTATTTGATGGTCACTCTGCATGGGTTTGGGGTAAACAAAAGAGGGAATCTTAGAAAAGATAAACTCACTGTTTAGTGTTGGTGTTTTATCTGAGCTTTAATAAGTTGCAAAAAAACTTGAGTGTTTGTAAATCTCATTGATCAGATGGACTGGTCCAATGTAATGCAAGCATAGACCATGTCATTGTTAAAAAGAGTTTCTAGTGAAACGATATGTCTTCATTTTTAACGACAAAAAAATGATAATCCTCTGGAGTATACCTTGGACATCTCAATGTTAAATAAATCATGTTTTTTCTTACAATGGGGTTACCTTTGGACTAGTCCTTGCCCCTTTTGGGCTATATTTTGCATGCGTGTATGGACTAGTCGCATTATTTGCTCTTATTTTTTTCTTGATATATAAGCATTTCCACTATTTCTTAAAGTTTTATTTGTATTGTCTTTCAATCCCCCCCATTAACTTTTCTTTTTGTACCTCTAATACACTTATCAATTACTCTCCACAATTCGGTCCGAATAATTTTTTAGTAGCTAACAACGTTCTTCCACTGTCTAACTCTTTCTAACTGCATATTGATAGTGTTAAGGTGCATAAATTTTGATGATTTGATGTTTTAGGAATGAAAGAGAGTTAAATTAACGATAATGCGCAAAAATCCGGTTTTGAAAAATTTGTCTTTTACAACGTTATTCGCGGCTGTGCTTCTATTCATAATAATTAATTGATTAGCAAAATATTATCACTTATTTAAAATAAATCATTTTAGAAAAACCTAACTTTTTGGCCAATGTGCAAATTTGGGAATTATGCGCGTAGACAGGGTCTTCCATTTGATAATCTTCAATTGCAAGGCTAAACAGTCGGTTATCATAAGGCCATAGCGCTCAGAAATTACGGTAACGGTTTTTTTGATATATTCGGCAGGGCTGATTACATCTGTAACGCTTGCAGTCTCTTCAAAGTCATTATTATCTTATCAATTAACTGCACATTAGGTCGATTATGCCGAACATTATCACGCCGCTGTAGTCGAAAAGTGGCCACGTTGGAACCTTCACTTTTGTAGTAAGATTAATCTATTTTTACGCGTTCCTCGTTTTTTTAACGATCCATATTCGTGAATGGCAAACGTTTTAGATGACACTTTAGATAACATACATATATTTAACTACTGACAATCTTGCCAATCCTGCGATTTTGAAACCACTAAATGTATAATCCTGTTTTTTTTATATTTTATTATTAAGAATTTTTGTTTAATATGCAGTAACTCATAGACAATTTTATTTTTTTTATTTGCAGGTAAGAAATTTTGAAGTTCAATAATTTAATTCTTAGAAAAGGTAATATTTGTCTGAAATCTTATCTTCTTTATACTGTATATAAAAATCAATATGCGTTGGTTTGTTTTCTCTAGGCTCATAACATATAGAAACGATTTTTATAAAAAATTCAAGTTTTACTGCTTTTAAAATAATATCAATAATCCTAAACGAAATTGTCGGTTGGGTTCCTTCCATCGATTCTGCAAGTTTCTCTCTTTTCGGACATTATAAATAAGACCATAATTCTACATCTAAAAACTTTCACATAAAAATAAGCAGAGAGCAGTTTTTAACTTAATATTCGATAAAATAGAAGGTTGTATTTAATTTATCAAATTGGGGTCCGCAACAAATGTAGGCTTTGTGAAGGAGCCAGCAAAGCGTTAAACGGTGCAAACCTTTAGATTAAAAAATGTTTCTATAAAAAGTATTACACACATATCGAGCCCTTGCCCCAAAAAAAGCTTAAGCGACAAAAACTTTTTTTATTTCATAAAAAGTTAGCTATAAAATCGTATCGGTACCTTATGTGACCATAAGTTTTTAGGAGATGATGCAAGTATTGCCAATACAATTATTTATTAAAAGAATCGAGCATTTAAATGATGTGGGTTAAACTATTTTTGCGGTTAGGGCTCGATATCTTTATTTTTTTACTTATATAAAGTGTTTAAACGTTCCATATTTTTTCACAATTTTTTTAGTTTACGCCACTGTGCATAAGTGAAAAAACAGCTTACCATGCCTGAACCAAAGACTATAAATATATATACATACATATATACATATATACATATACATATATATATATAGTCTTTGCCTGAACTTTAGAAGCCAACTACAATTGAAAGAAAGAAACAAAGAGAGAAACAAGACTTCCCTAAAAATTTCGTAAATATTAAATTACAACAATAAAATAATCGTATTTCTTACTAATACAAACAAAGGGTTAGGTTTTGTAAAGCTGAGTAAAGTTTGTTCACTCTCTTTCTGCTCTAGTTGTATTCTTTCGTCTGAACTAAATTAAACTCTTTTTTTACTTTTGGCTCAAAGTTCTACCGTGTTGATTGATGTTTCTTTTCAAAACAGTTTAAATGTTGCTTTTTTCACTTAAATATTACAATCAATCTCATACGATTGTAAGTATGTACATTCGAAGACTTCATTCTCATTGTTATTCAATTTGATTTTGGTTCCAATTACATACAATTTGCTTAATAAATTCATTTATTCAGCATAGATTTTAAATCTATGTTAAAATAATAAATTCTCAATTGCTGACACAGATCATTTACTTTGCCGCAAATTGTTGCCCATTAAGGGCGTCATTAAAAAAGAAAAGAAAATAATAAATATATGACATACAATGAAAGTATAAACAAAAAAAAGGCAGACATATGTGTACATAAATACATACATACATGAAATATCCATAATTCAAAATTTATTTCTGTTTATTTTCAAATGCCAAAATGAAAATATAAAAGTTTTAAAAACAAATTGGATTTTATAAGCCACCAGAAAAATTAATTGAAGCGTTGGAAATGAAATCTTAAAAAAAATATTAATATTTTTGTTAATAAGTTTTGAAAATGTTGAAAAGTTTCAAGTTCAGTAAATTATACGGAGAGGGGATTATGGAACACATACTTCGGAGTATTGAAACACATACATACTACGGAGCATTAAGTGCATATTAAATATTTCTAATACTCTAGATTTGATAAGATACTCTATCATTTTATAATTATTACCTCAGAAAGTAAAATTTTCTTTGCAATATTCAAATATGTAAATATTGCCTTTTTACTTCTTACGGTAATAATTAAAATCATAAATGAGTCCACATGAACAATCATGGACCAATTAGAAAAAATTATATTACGGGGTTTCAATTTTCAAAAGCGTTATTTGAGCTGAACATTATCTTGATATCAACATCTATGTTAGATATTTTGGTATTTAAGTTTTTTTAGTAATGGGATCTATATGGGTCAATTCTGGCCCTACCACCACATAGTAGCTATTAAAAATGTTACGGTCAAATATAGACCGATTCTTATAAGGTTTGCGAAGCTGATTTAGTTTTGTATGTGTACTATGCGAAATTATATGCTATCAAATTATTCTGTCCTTTTCTATACCCATCACTTATAAATCCTTTAGCCCCCTTAATGACCATTTTTAAGGCCTAAGTGCTTGGCACCAGTGTTGAGGACCAATATGGATAGTTGTTTGGTTACCAAAGAAACTAGTCGCGAACAGCTTTCCTCTGATGCTGTTGCAAGCAGTCACTACGCGCGATGACCCATTTTTGTTCGTGCATACTTGTGGGACTAAGAACTTGGCAGACTTTGTAAACAACAACAAGAATCGGATGAATTGATAGGAGCTAGTGTAGGGGATATCACTGGGCATTCACAGGGATATTATGTTACGGGAGAGTCAGTTAGTGACAGAACGGGATTTATTCAGAGACAGGATGGGCGAAATCTTGCTATAAATACCACTGTTTACTTATGAAGGCTCCTGGGTCGGCGGAACAAATGGAGTGTGTTAACCCCATCTCTGGGTCCATGTTCTGAAGTTGTGGTATGGGATAAGGCAATATAGGCGGTTTATATACAGAACAAATAATTTTCATATTTGAGTACGAAAATCGCATATTTGATTAAAACATTTTTTAATTTTCTGCGAAGAAGATTTTTGCGGTATTGATAAAAAAGTTTCTATGTAAAATTATTGAATTTTTAGTCAACAACCAGGTTTATTAAGTCAATAAACAAAGTTGTTGCCCAAACAAATTTTTATCGACAAAATGTTTACTTGATTTGTTAAAATAAATTGTTGGAAATTTTTAACAAATCAAACAATATGTTTATCGAATCTTTATTTATTTATTATGTTATAAATTTTAATATGCTAAATTCCCAGTTTTAATTCTTTGATAAATACACTACAATTTATTGTGGGGGTATTAGTAAGTTCATATGCGCATTTCGCTGATTGCTTAGGCTAGATCATCAGGAGAGCTTTTTCCAAAGACTTTGGAAAACTTAAGATACAAATAAAAGTGTAAAGAGAATTACTAACTCTCAAGTCTTATTTGCAACGATATCAAAGCTATTAAAAAATGGACAAGAGTTGAACAAATTTGTTTTGATTCATATATTTTTTATTGAATATGAAAAAATATTTAATTCTTTCATTATTGAATATGTTTTTTTGAGTGCTGTTTTTCAAAGTGTAATGTTGACAAATTTTTTCATTGAATCAAAAAAAAAGTTTGTTGACATTAAATTTTATTTTCAGCAAACTGTATTGTTAAACATTTTCTTGAGATATTTTTTTCTTTCTACTTTTGGGTCGTACAAATCAGCAGCACCAGAAGATAGCTTTCCGCCGGCATCATAAGCATCAGTTGAGCATATTCGGTGCCACTGTCCCAGTAGAATCCTAGGTAGTAGTTCATAAGGCTAATTGGTAGATGTCGTAGGCTGAGCACTCGAAAATCTAAGGGCATTCGTAATGGGACAATGGGCATTCGTAATGCCACACTTCGCACCAACCTTTCTATCTAACCTAAACTACCATCAAATTACATGCAAAATTGCGATCTTTGCTCACATATAACAGACATCCCGACATATGGTTATCGTTACATCGATTTTAAAGTGATTCTGAGTCAATCGGTATGCTAGGATGTGGGTCTAAAACCACTATTTATATAGTGGTGCTGTTACATATGGAAAAGCTATTTTCCGCTGCGAAAAATTTCTAGGCATTAAACAAAAAATTTTAGCAACAAGTGTCAAAATATTATAGATATAGACTATAAAAACGCTGCAGTAAAGCTTTTATCTTTAAGATAGATAATAACATTTGGGGTATTCACTAGGTGTGCTATTATGTTATTTTGTTATAATATTGTAACATTTTACCATGGTTTAAAAATTATTATTGTTGCTTTGTAAACAAACAGTCCGAAGCAGGGCTGCCAGATACTTTTTTCCTTGTCCCCAAAAAAATTCAAAAAATATCCCCTAAAATCCCCAAATTAAAAAAACAAACCCTTAAAAAATTAATATTTTTTTGTTTTTTTTCTGACCAAATTTTATTTTTATTTTTTTTAAATTGTTAGAAAAATTTTAATAAGAAATCCCCATATTAAAAATTTTAGTCAAAAAAATTATTATATTTTCAAAAATTGTAATCTTTGCACTGTAGACGAGTAAGTAAAAGTCTGGCTACTTTTTTTCATATTTTATATACGAAACAAAGAAAAATAAGCGTAAAAAATAAAAGAAGGGAACATACTTTAAAAATCTGTAAAATGCCCGAATTTTTTTTAAACTTTGGGGATATATCCCCAAGTCTAACAGGCCTGATCCGAAGAGACCTGCGCTGAACGGCTGAGCCGAGCCGCATTAGTTTTTGTAAGCCGTCGCCGATGATGGTAAATTTTATCCGGCTAATACTACATTTACACCTACGCAAAATCTAGTACTTACGAGATTTCGAGCCAAATCTAGTTGTTTTTGACTAGATTTCCCATACAAAACAAAATCTACTTCGTGACTAGATTTCGACGAAATCTACTCAAAATCTAGTAGTACTTTATGATGCAACTATGGTTTTTTCAATATAGCACTAAAAAATACTTCCCTGCACAAGAAAAAATGACATTTAAAAAAAAACAAAACAAAAATTGTTAAAAAAAAATTAAATAGTTTTATAAAATAAATAAATAAAAAAGCGTAAAAAAATAAAAAAGACGAATAATATTGATAAAATAAATTTTGGTAATTATTAATAAAAGGCAATGCAAATTTTTTAATGTATATTTCTTTTTGTGTTTGTATGTGTAACTAAAAGACTTTTAGTTAGTTGTTTTGTTATAAAAACAAAATCTCGCTAATGTCAAAAAAGTGTAATGTAAACGCACTAGATTTCGAAGAAGATTTTAAATCAAATCTATAAGATTTCGGCCTAATGTAAATGTAGTATAACATCCAAATTATACATGTGGCTTGCAATTTTTGCATTAATTCACTTGCGGCGTCAAATTAGATCGGCTTATGGCCGTTTTCTCATTACACGATTAACTTTTTTCCCAACGAAAAACTGAACATTAAAGAAATTTGGTTTTCTCAACGCCTCATTTGCTTCTATTCTGTCGCAAATCTAACTGGCACTTATCTGCCGATTATTTATTTTTCTTTTATTTGCCGTACAGATAAATTCAATCAGCTGACTCCCAACTTTTACATGTATTTTCAGAGGTGTTGCCAGCTTAAAACCATGTTTTTTGTCGGTATATTGAGAAACCCAAAATTGTTAACAGACAGTTTATCGGTCTAATAAATTTATGTTGACATTAAGTAACAGGCAGTTTGACGGTACATTGAGAAAATTGCCATTAGGCTTAAAAAATATCGGCTTAGAATTAAAACATATTTTTATTTTTTGGTAAATATTGATTTTTATATATTTTTTTAAATCAACTGATTTTAATTCAAAATAGCACACTAAATTATGAGGGGTTGTTCGCAACAGTCGTATTTTTCATGTTATTATTTTAAGACAAATGACTTTATGACACCTTGTGAATCCCCCAATTGTTTCAGCCTCCATTCACACAAGGAAAGACATGCAACTGCATATTTCCCCTAGTTGCCTACAGGTCCCAAATAGGGATCAGTCAGTGGTGTAGGGTTTCATATGGCTACGCTTGTCCCACTGTATTATCTTGCTTGCTTCTAAATGAAATTATTCTAAGATCATAAAATAATTTGCTTTGAAAATTTTTCTATCGTTGCAATTTGCTTTTTCTAATTTGTCATAATGAGAAGCCAGCAGCAACAAAAACAGAAAAAACTCTAAAAGTCAAGATTTTTAAGCTTAGGTGGCTGTTGCATATGAATTCAGTCATATTCAGCCTGTTTAGTCATCTAGTCACAATATTCCAAATGTTAAACAGTCTGTATGCTTATTTTTAGTTTTTTTTTTTTTTTTTGTAAGTTTTGAGGTCAAATAATAATAATTTGTGTCGCTAAGCAAATGCCGTATAAATGATAAAAAAAAACATTAAAAAACACATGTTGAATTATAACGCACATATGTTGTTTATTTGTTTAACTACCACAAACACAGTCATTTTACTACTGTGAATATATTTTCAAATTATTCTAAAATAATTGTACATTCATTCGTTCATTCCTACTGTATTAAGATACAAAGCCAGACATTTAGATATGAATAGACATTCATTTCCATACTTAACTATAAAATTTTCTAAAGAACTCTTTTTTTTTTTTTTTGTTTATTAATATCTGTATATGAAATTATGCAAAACACATTTTTTTTTTCTTATTCTTAAACAAAAATTATACACATTTTTGTTATTCATGATGAACGAATTACCAACTTGTATTTCTTTTCCCAACTTTGTTTTCTGGGGGTACGATCGTCTTACTTTTTGAGGCTGGTTTCCTATTCATTCTTAAGCAAATAAATACGTTTCGTTGCTATTTTTTATACAATTTAATTGGTTGTCGTCTGTCATAAAAATTATATTTATTTCACCAAGACATTCATCATTGTATGGTTTCATTAAAATGAAGATGTTTTTAATTTTTTTTCTTCTAATTTTTTTTAAGAGAAAATATTTTGTGGAATTAAGGAGACACATGTTTGGTATTTAGAGCTTTTTTTCTTTTTGAGAACAAGTACACACCCTGTTGTACGATACTTTGTAGTCAACACATTATCGTTTATATTGCAAAAATTCTTTGGAATAAAAACGGCACCAACTAAAAAAGAATTTTATTTAAATAAATATTAAAGAGTGGTCCAACCAAAACGCACCATGTTAATTGTAAATAAAACAAAAAGTTTTCAGAGAATTATCTTTTAAAACTAAAAATAAGCATACAGACAGACTGTTTAACATTTGGAATATTGTGACTAGATGACTAGACAGGCTGAATATGACTGAATTCATATCATCTTTTAATTGTTTGTTTATTATAGAAGAATCAATCTATGACAATTAAGCCAGTCAAAGTTAATCAAAATTTGTAATTTATCTAATGGAACAATTTTCATGGTTATTGTGTTAGAAAAATGAGCTTAAAGTAGATGTGATTTTTTATTCATTTTGATTGGGAGAAATTTTTTGTATTTGCGAAAATTAAAATTCTTGGAAATTTCTATGATTAAGGTAATGTTTATTGAATTTTATGCAGTTTCAAATAATTTCTTATACTAATTTTATGGTATTTTAAAAATTAGAGTATAATTTATATGAAAGTAGATTGGGTTGGTTAGGTTGGGGTAGTGGAGTTTGTATGATATTCAATCGAGCATGTTTGCAGGCTCGCACAGTGGCCACAACACGTCTACTAACTTTTTCGGAAACCAATCAACACACAAGTAACAACTTTAGTACATCAGTGACCAAGCTGTGTACTTGAACCTTGCTTAGGATCTGGAGTTATCCGATCTCAACTGCAAAAACAGTTCAATTACAGTAGCACACATTAAAAAAGCAGAAGGAAAGAAGAAGAAGACTAAATCATGCTTTGAATAGTCACTTTTTATGTACTGCTTCTCCGCTATTTATGTTTTAATTATAACTATGACTTGATCCTCGAAGGGCCTTTACCAATAGTTACAGGCCAGGGGTAATCTTACTCCCTTAAGGCTGGCTGGTGCCAGTGAAACTAGCAGATGTGACTGTGTTCAGCCACAATCTTTAGAATATCTGTTAATTTTAGGTTTAATACAGGCTTGAGGTATTATCTGCAAATGCAACATGAATACGTTGGTTGCCCCTCAAGACGAGGGAGATTTATTTGTTTGAAAAACTGATTTCTGAAATCACCCGGTACTCTTTACATGATCTGTCGTTGAAGCACTTATGACACTACCTTTTTAATCATTGAATTGATATAAAATTGATAGAAAGAAACAGTAAATGTTGAAAAGAGCAAACTAAATAAATTGTAACCAAATTTTCATATTAATTCAAATGTGTATTCTAAGTAAAATTAAAATTAAGGCACGAGCTCTATGTTTACATTTCTTATTCAAGTTGTGCTGAAAAAGGTCAACAAGAAAAAAGAAAGACAAAAATTAAAAAACAAAAACTCTACTTTGGACTTCAAGAAAAATTCTTGACAAAAGGTACGAAAAAACAGAAGTATGGAAGAACATGTAAAATCAATTAAAATAGATAATCATTAATTAAAGAGGCAAATTTCGATCTACCAAAGGTTAAATACAATTTGGTTTAAAGATTGATGTTTGACTATTGACTGCCAGCAGTTGTCGATGGCTGCGAGTGTTAAACGACAAACCCCTCTGAAGAGATTGAGTGGTTGCAATCGAAACATGTAAAGGTTATCTGTCCGCAAACGCCTGGGTTCGATCCTCAGGTCAGTCAAAAATGAAAAATTGTGAATAAATTTTAATTAATTTCATGTTGTAAAATTCCTTTCTTCATAAAAATAATTTAATGAAAATTTAATTTGATCAACTTAAAGCCTAATTAAAATATCAAAATTTGGATTAAAAGCCAAAGAACAGTTCAACAAAATAACCACAATACTAATAATTGTAAATTACGATTTAAATCATTTTAAAAGTGTTTATACTTTAATAGTCTTATACCTTCAATATTTTCCAGGAATATTTTCTATAACAGTGTATATAAACGAAAATTCTGAAAGTGCAGAGAAAAAAAACTTTTTTTCAGTTTTTCTTCTGTTATGATTTTGTTTATTTGATTAAATGTAGTCAACTTTTTGTTTATGGGAAACATTAAAACAAAACAAACAAAGAGCGTTTAATCGCTGTATTTACCCACAAACCGCTGATGCAGCAACACTTTTAAGTAGAATAATTTAACATTTTTTTTTTGACATAACTAAAAATAAGCATACAGACAGACTGTTTAACATTTGGAATATTGTGACTAGATGACTAGACAGGCTGAATATGACTGAATTCATATCATCTTTTAATTGTTTGTTTATTATAGAAGAATCAATCTATGACAATTATGAGTGAGATAAAATATTGGCCATGACTTTCAATGACTTTGAGACATAATTGAGTTTCAATGGTGGTAATGTTCCGAATTGCCTTTAGTTCTTGAATTGTTCTTGGCTTATTGGCGTACACTTTTTCTATTTAATATCCCCAAAGAAAGTTGTCCAATGGTATTAAATAAAATTATCATGACGTCCAATTAACATCGCCGCGACGTGAGATAACACGGCCATTTAATTTCTCGTGCAAAAGAGCCATTGTTTTGTTTGCTGTGTGGCAAATCGCACCATCCTGTTGGAAACAAATATCGTCCTGGTCCATATCCTCAATCCTTGGCCATGACAATTTCTTCGCGGTAACTGTTGGCATGCCTAATTTTCGAAGAAGTATGGCCGGTGAAGCTGCTAGCCTATGAACCGCGCCAAACAGTCACTTTGTGCATGCATTGGCATCTCAGCAATCACTCGTCGATTCTTATTTGCCCAAATACGGTAATTCTGCTTGTTAACGAATTCGCTTATGCTGCCCAAAAAAAAAAAAAATCACAAAGTGCTCGAAATGCGTTTTGAATTGAACGCCCATTTTCATAAAGGCTTCAACAACCTTAACGTGCTGCTCAATTGGTTGAAAACAAAGAAATATCAAATTAAGTTAGGAAAAAAACTTGTCGTTAAAGTGTGACTCACAATAAATATCGTGCATCGTGGACTGATATTTGAATGATAAACTTTTAATAAGCTAGATGTAGGGTAGCCAGTTGAAATTGGGACCGAAAATCGGAATATTAAATGCGAAGAATATCAGTTGGGTACATACTTTCACGTACTTAGAAATGTTTGTGAGTTTATACCAACCTAACTACGGATGTGCTTTTAACCCTATTTCTTTTATTTTTCATTTTATATTTATTAAACCACGATGGCCGTCTAACAGCGAAGTTGATTTAACGATGTCCGTCCGTCCGTCCGTTGGAATTGGCTTTGCGAAGACCCCAGATATGCTGGGGACTTGGCAGCATTATATTTATGTTATATATAGTCCGGACTTGGTTGCTATTGAAATTTAACCTAATCGGTCTACAAATGGCTGAGATATGAGTAAAAACACCACGATTGCCTCCATTTTTACCTAAAAATCCCTTGTTCCTTTTTTTAGTTTTATGTGTTTCTGGAGAACGGAACGTACCAAATTAGTTACGAGGATCTTGGTTATCAATACACAGCATCCGACAAAATGTGGGTGGGACAGTTTTATTTAAAAAGTTTTCGATGCGTAGACAAACATGGAAGTTTAAAAAAGAATTAAAGGCAATTTTCATAATAAGAACCCAGACAAACGCACAAGTCCCTCTTTAGGGCTTAGTTAGATTAAATTAAGTTGGTTACATTACAGCTTGTTCAAGAATAATAGCAGCATATTTTTTTTTTAAAGAAATTATTGGAAATTGTTGTTTAAAAAAATACATTATTTTTTGTTACTACTTCGCTTAAGTTTAGCGCTCCATAACAAATTTATACTTTGATTTCTATTTCTGTTAATTTTTCGATTAAAAAACAAAAATATTTTCAAACCTGTTGTGTTATAATTTATATGACTGCTTTGTTTGTTATTTTCGTATTAAACTTTTTTTCTCTCATTCATTTTTCACCATTCACAAAAGAAAATATTTTTCCAAGTGTCTTGTGTTTTTCCATTTTCCAGCATGTAAGAAAAATAATGGGGAAAATATCTAGTGGCTGACTGGGTGAGAGCAAATATGTTTCACACTTTTCGCAATATAAAAAAACAAAAAATAATTTAAAAAATACCAAAAAAATGTTACAATTTTTTTCCTAAATCACAACAATTAGACGAATTAGGCCACACGCTGTTTATTTATGGCAACATGGATGATTTTTTATTTGAATTTGTTTTTATTATTATTATTATTTTTCCATATATTTTCCATCAATACTCGAGAGATGGTGGAATTTCAATGAATGGATAAATGAAAATCGAGTGGCGATGGTGTTGGTGCCGGCGTCGCTGGCTCTAACTGTTGTGCCCGGGTAATTTCAACACTCTACAAAAGAAAATTTGTTGAAACTGCTGTTGTTGCTTTATGATGATGTTGATGGAGTAATAAAGTTTGAATATTAATATGAAAATGCTAATATTAGGAAGTTATAAATTTTTCACAAAACATTATGAAAAATTGCAATCATAAATATTAATAATGAAAAATGAAAGCAAATTATTGCAAAATAAAGTACAAAATCATGTGGCAAGCCAATTGCCGAACGGACGGACGCAAAGAGAGTCAAGCCAGTCAAAGTTAATCAAAATTTGTAATTTATCTAATGGAACAATTTTCATGGTTATTGTGTTAGAAAAATGAGCTTAAAGTAGATGTGATTTTTTATTCATTTTGATTGGGAGAAATTTTTTGTATTTGCGAAAATTAAAATTCTTGGAAATTTCTATGATTAAGGTAATGTTTATTGAATTTTATGCAGTTTCAAATAATTTCTTATACTAATTTTATGGTATTTTAAAAATTAGAGTATAATTTATATGAAAGTAGATTGGGTTGGTTAGGTTGGGGTAGTGGAGTTTGTATGATATTCAATCGAGCATGTTTGCAGGCTCGCACAGTGGCCACAACACGTCTACTAACTTTTTCGGAAACCAATCAACACACAAGTAACAACTTTAGTACATCAGTGACCAAGCTGTGTACTTGAACCTTGCTTAGGATCTGGAGTTATCCGATCTCAACTGCAAAAACAGTTCAATTACAGTAGCACACATTAAAAAAGCAGAAGGAAAGAAGAAGAAGACTAAATCATGCTTTGAATAGTCACTTTTTATGTACTGCTTCTCCGCTATTTATGTTTTAATTATAACTATGACTTGATCCTCGAAGGGCCTTTACCAATAGTTACAGGCCAGGGGTAATCTTACTCCCTTAAGGCTGGCTGGTGCCAGTGAAACTAGCAGATGTGACTGTGTTCAGCCACAATCTTTAGAATATCTGTTAATTTTAGGTTTAATACAGGCTTGAGGTATTATCTGCAAATGCAACATGAATACGTTGGTTGCCCCTCAAGACGAGGGAGATTTATTTGTTTGAAAAACTGATTTCTGAAATCACCCGGTACTCTTTACATGATCTGTCGTTGAAGCACTTATGACACTACCTTTTTAATCATTGAATTGATATAAAATTGATAGAAAGAAACAGTAAATGTTGAAAAGAGCAAACTAAATAAATTGTAACCAAATTTTCATATTAATTCAAATGTGTATTCTAAGTAAAATTAAAATTAAGGCACGAGCTCTATGTTTACATTTCTTATTCAAGTTGTGCTGAAAAAGGTCAACAAGAAAAAAGAAAGACAAAAATTAAAAAACAAAAACTCTACTTTGGACTTCAAGAAAAATTCTTGACAAAAGGTACGAAAAAACAGAAGTATGGAAGAACATGTAAAATCAATTAAAATAGATAATCATTAATTAAAGAGGCAAATTTCGATCTACCAAAGGTTAAATACAATTTGGTTTAAAGATTGATGTTTGACTATTGACTGCCAGCAGTTGTCGATGGCTGCGAGTGTTAAACGACAAACCCCTCTGAAGAGATTGAGTGGTTGCAATCGAAACATGTAAAGGTTATCTGTCCGCAAACGCCTGGGTTCGATCCTCAGGTCAGTCAAAAATGAAAAATTGTGAATAAATTTTAATTAATTTCATGTTGTAAAATTCCTTTCTTCATAAAAATAATTTAATGAAAATTTAATTTGATCAACTTAAAGCCTAATTAAAATATCAAAATTTGGATTAAAAGCCAAAGAACAGTTCAACAAAATAACCACAATACTAATAATTGTAAATTACGATTTAAATCATTTTAAAAGTGTTTATACTTTAATAGTCTTATACCTTCAATATTTTCCAGGAATATTTTCTATAACAGTGTATATAAACGAAAATTCTGAAAGTGCAGAGAAAAAAAACTTTTTTTCAGTTTTTCTTCTGTTATGATTTTGTTTATTTGATTAAATGTAGTCAACTTTTTGTTTATGGGAAACATTAAAACAAAACAAACAAAGAGCGTTTAATCGCTGTATTTACCCACAAACCGCTGATGCAGCAACACTTTTAAGTAGAATAATTTAACATTTTTTTTTTGACATAACTTAATTTTTGATCAAATTCAACATTTTTTATTTTTCGAATTTATTCTATGAGTATAAAGTCATTTCTGAAAAATTGAAGGAATATGACTATTACAAAAAAAAAAAAAAAAGCTTTATAAAATACATAACTGAAATTTAGCTCATAGAATAAATTCGAAAAATAAAAAAAAATGTTGAATTTAATATAAAGTAACCTTCAGAAGGAAATAATTTTTAGTTTTTAATTTTTGATCTATAACTTTTTTCTATGACTTTTTTTATTTAACTTTATAGAGCTTAACTGTCTGCACTTGGTGCATTTTTCTATTACAATATATTTGCACAGTTCACAAAAACTTGGAAAATGCATTAAAAATCTAGTGTCATAAGCAGCGATGCCAGAAGTGCAGATTTATCTGCATTTTGAAGGTTTTATCCCCAAAATTGTCAAAATGCAGATTTGCAGAATTTTGGTTTTACTTTGCAGATTTTTTTGCTCGGTGAAAACTTCTTTACATTGTCATGATTGTACTATTTTCACTTCTTGCATTGATAAATAAATATGGTATATCAACCATTCATAGAAGAACCGTGTGCAAATAGATTCATTAGTAGAAATTTTATTCACAAAAGATTAATTAAAAATTAAAAATTCGCATTGTCTTGACGCATTAATATCGCCGGATTTATGTTATCTGATTTTACACGAAATAATATGCATATGTACGTATCAATATAATATTATATATTTGCGGAATTCACAAGGTAGTCATAAAGTTGTAAAGTTATATGTCTTAATATAATTACAAGAAATATATATGACTGCTGTGAGCAACCGCTTATAATTTACATTTATACTACAGAGTTATGACGAATCATTGAACACAGCATTACAATTTTAATTTTGTTTGAAACACAATAGTATTTTTTTTTAACAATTGTAAAATATTATTTAGGATATTATGACGATATTAATAGTGTCAATATTTGATTTCTTGTAAATTGTCAATAAGACCCCTGATAGTTTAAAAAAAACATGTCAAGCAATTAACTTTAAATTTGTTGATTAAAACAACAAAGTTGTGATCCTTGCTTAGCCTGAGTAATGAAAGTTGGAGAGATATTTTTAATGTAAAAATATCCAAAAATTATCATCCATGTTCTTAAAATCGAACAAATTTTTAAAACAATAAAAATTGGGTTTTAATTTCGACATTTTCTTAATGGAATCTCATAGAAATAAATATTCAAGCTCGAGGTCATACGTTTTTTTAATTAATGTTTTTTGACCTCAAGCTTGAATATTTATTTCTTTGAGAAATTTGTAAAACATTCTGAGTTGAAAGTTCGAAAAAATATTTCCTTTTGTATACCTCACACTTCGAGGACCACTCATATTTACCAGAACGACTTTTAAAACAACCATCGATTCTAAATTCGGGAACATATTTTGAAATTAATTGTAATATCCTTTTCTAAATAAACTACATAAAAATGCAATAAGTGTGTTTTGAAGGTTTATTGAAGATTTTTAAAACCTTACGCAGATTTTGCAGATTTTTTGATGAAAAATTATGGTTTTTTGCTGACATTTCCTCTTAAAGTTCTGGCAAAACTGGTCATAAGTCCCTTAAGCTTCCCAACCCTATTTAAATACGCAAATTGATCATAAATTTTCAAAACTTGTACGCATTCAATAAAATAACCGTTTGCGTTTGCAATTTTTTTAACATTAAACCAAAAAAATAGAAACGCATATGCATTTCCACTAAATTAATCACATTAAAAGCATAATTTTTTATAATATTTATTTATATTAATATTATTTTAATATTTTAATTTCACTTAAGTGTATGGCAATTAATGTTTTTGTCATGATTTTTTATGATTACTTTAAATACGAATCGTACTCAAAAATTCAAGTACGAACAACACTAAAACATACTCAAAACAATTCTTAAATCAACTAAAATAAAGATTAAAATTTTCGTTGATTTAAACGCTCCGGCTCGCATGTTCTGATTTTCTATACACATTGAAAAAAGGTCTGGCCAGACTGATGTGTACCACAAAGGGTTAAAAAGTAAATTTGAACTCTTGCTTCTCATTTAATTTATATTTTTGGTTAAATATGTACATAAGATTTCTAAAGTAAACACCATATCGGGCATGATGTTGGTGTTTTATCATTCCTTAATGTGTAATACGGATAAGTAAATTAATTAAAATAATTGTTTCTTTCTAATTCGGGATAATATCAACTTTATAATACCTGAATCAAGCGCATTCTGAGATAGATTCAATTTTAGTTTTACTTAAATCAATCTAATTTTCGGATTATTTCTAGTACGAAATCGGGATTGAATATGGATAATTTAAGTATTTTGCGATTTAAAATACATGACTAAATCAATATTTCTGTACTTGATTCAAGAAAATCCGTACTCACCGTACTATAAATAACGCTTCGGATTGATTTGAGTACGGATGGATTGATTTTTCTTTTGAGTGTATCAATACCAGGTGCATTCTTAGTGTTTAAGTCACAAATATCCTTTTCGATGTCTCTTATCTCAAATCTTGTGGGAATAGCTGCTCTGGCAGCAAAAGGTGCTAACTCGATCGCAATATCGTGAGATATATTTGGTGTAAATACGTTTTTCAAGTAACTAACAAACAGATTTCCTTTTTCAATATCGTTTCTTACCCAACTACCATTCAAGTTTCTTAATAGTGGCTTAGAAACAACTGGCCTTTTGAGATTTCTAGCTGCACGCCATAATGAGTAGTCTGATTGTGGAGTTGCATCAAGTTCCTTAAGATATTTATCAAGAGAAGCCGTTTTCTTAGTCTGCAGTTACTTTCTTAGCCTTTTTGTACACTCTTTTAGTAAGTTCTTATATTGAGGGGATCTGTGCAATTGTCACTCTCTTTGAGCTCTCCATTTTTCAGACAAGAGACGTTCGACATCTGTGGAATATATTTTAATATTTTTTTTTTTTTTTGGTTCGTTACTGGGATGTTGAACAGCTAGTTTCAGAAAATTGTCAAAATTAAAAATAGAGCAACCTACATTCTTCCGACCATTTGACGGATATTTTATTCCATACTTAATTGGATCTTTTCGTCTTTACAATCCAATAAAAAACTCACAACTTTCTCAAAAAAAACGTGTTTTTATTTTAAAATGAAAATATGCATTCCTCCTGAGACACCCTTTAGAAGAGATTATCAATTTTCATATTTTTCGCTATAAACGAGAATAAATCAGATTTTATTATTTGCATGAAAAGAAAGAAAATACAAAATTATTGGTAGAAAATCAAAAAAAAAAAACACCAAGTCAATCAAATATGGTATTTAATATTTAATTTTTTTTTGTTGTGCAACAAATATTTATCCGTTTCAAAACATTTTGTCAGCGATATGCTAAAGCATATTTTGATTTCAAAATCATGCTTTGCCCATTATTGTATAAGTGATCATAGATTTTCATTCTACTTTTTCTCCTTTAGCACGACAAAAATGTAGTTGCGAAAAAAGCCACAAAGTAAATATGATGTTTGTAATTTTATTATGCGCTACATTTGAACATAAGCTCTGGTTAATAAAAAAAATCACTCAACTAAAAACATTTCATATGTATTTAATTTAAGCCGAAAAATAATTTGCATATTTCAAAAACTTAAACCTTTTTTTGAAATTTTTCAACTATAGAAAGTTGTTATTTGATTTTGAAAATGATTTTTTATTTGCTCTCACACAGCTACATTGACGTTAAACTATTTGAACTTGGAATAAACTTTACATACATATCGCACTTGATCATAAAGATGGTATTAAAATTTAATTTAAAAATTTTTCAATTGGTTAGATAGGAATATTATGTGTCGTTTTTTTTCATAAAGTGAAAAAATAAAAAATTCTAGTTAATACCCTCTTTATGATCAAGTGCGTTGCATATGTACATACATACATTAATAAAACAATTGCTGTTTTTAAAGGCTGCAACAAAAATTTAGCAGTTATTGCTTTTCATATGAATTTGAAATTCAGAAAAAGGAGGAATATAAAAAAAAATAAAACAAATTAAATTACAAAAGTTTGCCATATGAGTTGCCTTTTGTCGACATACTGAAAGTGCCAAAAAGTGAACTGAAGTGCAACATTTATGTTTCGTTTTATGAATCAGCCATGAAAAAAACCTACAAAATAACAGAAAACATACACCTCAACACATTTGTGAATTTTTCTTCTTTTTGTTGCCGTTGTGGTTGCGAAAATGATGTTTTATTTTGTTGGCTTGTAAAAACGGCAACAAAAATTACAAAATTTTTTTTAGCATGTTGAATCAACTGTGACTGACTTACAACTGTCACTTTTTTTGGTAGTTGTTGCTTTGTTTTTTTTATTGTTGTTACCGTTCGTTATTGTAGGCAGCAGTAGAAAAATTGCCAACAAATAAATTTATCGAAACCAACAACATTTAGTCAGAGTTAAACATAAATATTTCATATTGTAAAAAACTTGTATGTAACTCTTTATCAGTGTTAGTGGCTTGGACTTGGCAGTGTAAGTGTAGTTACAACTACTACTAATTCTACAACAACAACGACAACATTTCCAGCAAACATCAACATTTGACAATAAACAACAATATAAGGGAGCAACT
Source organism: Pollenia labialis (assembly GCA_949318255.1). Lineage (NCBI taxonomy): Eukaryota > Metazoa > Arthropoda > Insecta > Diptera > Polleniidae > Pollenia > Pollenia labialis. The sequence goes on from OX439139.1 coordinate 128,650,323, forward strand.
TTTTGCTTAATTTGTTATTTCATTTTGGTTATGGTAAATCGCAGACACTCGAAGAAAAATGTTAGTACAAGTAGTACAGTGTAGAACAGATAAGTCATACCAATGTTGTTGTTGGTGGTCTTGTGGTAGCAGGACTTGCACAATTCGAATTTTATATGGATGCATCTTAAGATCCAACTTTAAAATTATACTACGTATTTAAGATTGGTAGGTCTTGTCTGGACAACCCTGTAGTTTTGTGAATAATTTGCGAGTTTTCAGAAATAGAATCTGAAAATTATTCCTTTTCAAAAGTTCCTTTTTGGTAATATTCAACATTTTTATTTTTCGAATGTATTCTATAAGGTGAATTTCAATTTTATAAAGCCCTATTCCTTCAATATTTCACATAATTTTTATTGCATCAGAAAACGTTTGGTCAACGTTGAAGCTATAGATATGTTCATATACTTAGGAATTTGTTTATACACAACCAGACTTTTTGGTATCTTCCCGTTGCATGTTTTATCTTAGATATCTGGTTAGCAATAAAGTATATCAGACAAAAGCAAAATGTATTGCCTTTTCTGGCCCGCTACGGCCGTTGCCCGCATTATTTGTGTCACACTGGATAGTGATACTTTATACATTTTATGTTTTTAACTCAACAATATTAACAAATAGAATCTCAGAATAATTTCTTTTCGTAAGCTACTTTTTGGTAATATTCGACATCTATAGGCTGTTAGAAGATTCGTCGCCAAAAATAAAAAAATATTTGTGTATATGAAAATGCACACAATCAGGGCGACGACGAAAATTCGCCGGACGTTTCAAACTTTAAATAGATTTAGTTCTAATTCTTACGCCGGTGAACGACACACAAATCAGTACTGGGTAGCCATATTGTTTCAAAATGGTAAGTGTTTTAGTAAATAAAGTTATTTTTAACTTTAGAAATTGTAAAATTTTAACTGAATATCATATAAAATACAAATTGAAAAAGAATAAAAATAAAAAAGTTTGTTGGTATTTTGTTTTGGCTTTGATATTGTACAAGTAAGACTTTGAGTGTTTATAATTCTTATTCGCTTTGGAGTTTTATTTGTATAATATTTTTGGCTTTTCTAAAATTTTTGGAAAAAGGTTTCCTGATGAGCTGGCCTAAGTAACCAGTGAAATGCGCATAGAAGCTAGCCTTCCCTCAACAATAAATTTCAGTGTATTTATCAAATATAAAAAACTGGGAATTTAGCACGTCATACGGAAATCGTATTAATAAAAAAGAATTTTAGTTAAGTTGTTTTTAATGTTTTATTTGTGAAGTATTTTTTGTTCATATGGTACCACTTATTTCTTGTTTATACAAAATATTTTATTTTCATTTTGTTTTTTCGTCGTAATTGTGTTTCATACGCCAAATTTATACAGCGAATTTCTGCAGAATAATTCGTCGTGCTGGACGAAATTCGTCGTTCGTCGCAGTTGTGTTCCTAGCATAAATGCTATGTTACGAAAAATTGTCCACGTAGTAGAAGGACAAAGTCCAACTAGTTGATCACGACAACAAATTGACAATTCGGCTTCTTCGTTAATATTCCGCGCTACAGCAGCAGTATTCTCTTCGGTGCGCATATTTCTTTGTCTGGTTGATGAGTTTGAGTCGTACACTCACAATATTCTGTACGTAAAATTAACTGAACTTGTAATATAAAATAAATGAAAGTTCATTTAAAAACCGGTCTACCTATTTTTCATTTATTTTTAACAAAAAGTTCATTTAATTTTTACTGTCAAATTCAATTCAACCCCATATTCCGTAAAATCAAATAAATATTCAGTTATTTTGTAAAATTTTACTGTCAAAAATTCAACACCATATTCAGTAAAAACGATTAAATATTCAGTTATTTTATTAAATTTTCGTTTACTCCACAAAAGAGCCGAATTTCTAAAAAATACCAGACGGACACCTGTCCGCTTGTTTTTCTTTTATTTACTTACCCAGTTACACACGTTTTTTTTTACTTTTGTTGTACTGACCACGTTGTTTGCAGAAGAACTCTCAATTTTAAGACACCAGCAGCATGACCGATATGGCTACGCAATTAGTTTACTTTTAAAATTTGATGTATTTAACTAAATTATTTTAACAAATAGAAAATGGGAATTGCTTACACAAAACAAGCAATTCATTTTTTATAGATAAGTAAAAATTAATTTTTGGTAGTCAAATTATATAAAATAACTGAATATTTAATTGTTTTTACTGAATATGGGGTCAATTTGACAGTAAAAAATTGACAGTAAAATTTTAATAAATAACTGAATATTTAATCGTTTTTACTGAATATGGTGTTGAATTTTTGACAGTAAAATTTTATAAAATAACTGAATATTGATTTGTTTTTACGGAATTCGCGGTTGAATTTTTGACAGTAAAACTTAAATGAACTTTTCGTTGCTTTAAATTACATTTTTATTTACTTTAACATAAAGAAGAATTTAACTCAATCAACGGACAATATTAACTGCAACTGAAAATCCGTATTAATATTCACTTACTTTTGAATAACTGTTAGAATCAGTTAAAAATAAATTTGCTTGGCATTTTAAATAGTTATTTATTTAAAAATGACTGAACGGAATATTTCTTAAATAAACTACAGTCCGTTACTGTAATAATATTGTGAGTGGAAGTACGGAAAATATTAATAATTGAACGAATCACTTACCGATTATGTTGACTGTAAAATGGACGAAGTGCTCTATGAACTTTATGAATAGATTTATTTTTTTTTTCAAAGTAAAGGCCCAATATATAATATGCTTAAGCCAACTTAACCAATTGTGCGAATACATGTGATCCACATGTGTCCAACCATATTGAACTTAAGAAAACTTTTTGGTTAATTCTATGAAATTGGCATTTGCTTACGCAAGGTGCGAAACAGATTTCTTGATTTTATTGTTGTTTTTTTAAATACATTTTTTAATTTTTTTGTTATTTTTTGACAGTAGCTTAAGCCAGCTTATGCATATAATAGTTGGGCCTTAAATTTCTATAATTTAAAAGAGTTGTTCTAGCGTTTAACGATTGATGATGACTTGCCAGACGTTACTGAACAGAAATTTCAACAAAGTTCTCAGCTGCCAAACCATAGTTATCGATAGTTGAATGTAGCTGAAAAATACTCGATACAACATCTTCTTGTATTTAACACTGATCTTTACCGTAAGGTATCCATATTCATTATATTTCTTTTATCGATCTTTTACATTCTTAAACAACGCCACCTTAAAAATCTCGAAACCAGTATCTAAAGAGAACGTGCTCGCTTTAAGCTTTTGACAAGAATATAGGAATTTTACTAAAAATTCATTAAAACCCGCATTCCTGTTGTCCTATTTTAAAGACAATAACAAAATAGGATTCTAAGTAACTAATAGAAAAAAAAACATTGACAAAACATTAAGAGCGGTGGCAATTTTAATCACTGGTCGGGGAAAAATAGGTTAAGTTGTAGCATTTAATTGTCTAACATTGAGATCTTATTCATTTTCACAGTGGTGTAATTTTAGATATGCCTTTAATACAATTTTACCAACGTTTTTCCTCGTGTGGTGGCATTAGGTCGTATTTTGTTTTCTATGTTAAAAATGTTGTTTACTGTCAGTTTTTCCTTTGTTGTCTGTCGTCTTTATTGCCACTACCACTGTTTTCCTCTTCTTTCAGATATTTTGATGTTGTAGTTATTTTCTGCCATGTTTTCGTGTTGCAGGAAAATTTCTGTTAGTTACAGCAATTGCTACCCATTTTCCATTTGACAAAAGCTACAGTTGCTGGCTGCATTTATACCGTCATTCGTTCCTCATGATATTAACTCCTTGTAGATGTTACAATTAAGTAAAAATATTTCATTTTTACCTAGACACATTTAATGGTAGGTGACAATTTTCATTTCAACTACACGACAATTTACACTTTTCTTTCAAACTGTACATTGTTGACGTCTTAAATTTTTATTTGTTCAGGAAAGAAATGGAAAAAGGAGAATTGAAATGAAAATGGAATAGAAATTTGGTACGGCCAAAAACATAAATTACATTTTTTCAATTAATTAAGACATGTTGGCAGGAGCAGACTGACTCAAAAGACAAAAACTTAAATGAAGCAATAAATAAGAAAACATGAATGTAAAAGCAGAAAACTTTAAACATGAAAATTGTGTACAAATCTTCAAAAGACGGGAAACTGTTAAGTGTTGAAAAATTTTGAAATTTTATAAAGAAAAATTTATATTTTTTTTATGGCTAACGATTTAATATTCAATGATAATTTGGTATAACCCTGACCTTCTGAGTTGGTTTAATAGTGAGATTTATCCTTTCTTTAGTTTAATTTTTAGGCAGTTTTCCGACATCTTTAAGTGACCTTCACTTGTAAGTATAAACCGTTTTTACAACCAGTTTTATTAACTTCTTTAATAATTTTTTATATTTCAAACAACACGAGTCTTGTTGTTTTGTTTTTATTTAATTTTATACGTGGCTTTAATGTACTTTTACGTTAAATTTTCAGGTGAAAAAAAAATATAAACAAGACTTACACAAACAAAGTATGTGTATATGTGGCCATAATATGTAGATGTTTATTGCCATATTTTTGAATATTAATTAGTTTCAAGGTTCAAGGGACATAATATCAAGTTTAAGATGGCCTACATTAGAGTTGAGTCAGTGCAAAAATATCATTGTAATGCTTACAATATAATTTATTAGCTCTCTTAATTATCTCCCTGAAATATTGTAAACTTGAGCCTCGACATCAAAAAAAACCTTAAATATATTATACGCAAATTTTTTAACTAAAGGACTTTTATATTAAATGAAAAAAAAGCTTTTCAGTGAAAAACCTTGTTTGATATCTACAAATCTCTTAGTTTGCCTTAAAAAAAAAACCAACAGAGTTAGAAACGAACCTGCTTTTAAAACAACTGAAAATATATTTTCCAACATTTCATTTATTGCTTAATAAAATTCTGTTATTAATGCAAACTAGAAAATATGTTTGTATTTGAAGATATTTTAAAATTCTACATTGATTTTATCATGACGCCAGCAAAATGCACATGATTGTTCAATGTACCAAGCAGATAAGAACAACATTAGAAAATTTATGAATTGTTTACTGAGATTACATTCGATTGTTACGAAGTTATCTAAAAAATGTCAGCGATAAATGATTTTCAGATAAATTGTTTAATATACAATGAATAAAAAGTTTTTAATAAACCAAAACTAGAAACACATTTAATTTTACCTCACGGGGAGTATATTCACACGCTGTTTTGCAATGGAATTAAAACCCACATTTCCTTGCCAACTGAGCTTGCCAACTGTAACAACAATTATCTTCCTAAATTAACATTTTAACACTGATGTTATAGAGAAATCATCCACCAGCGAAATGACAAGGAATTCTCATTGATGTTGTCAGTCCGCTAGTAACACATTAAAATAATCATCCGGGACTCATATTTTGGGACGTCCAGAAATGCTGGCGATCTCCGTCTGTTTGTTGGAATTAAGATTGGGTTTGCAAAAAAAGGACCTAGGAAGATAAAACCATTTATTAAAAATGGCCCACATAAAGGTTTTGGTACGAAAACGGTTACAAAAAACTATATACTTTCTACATGCATCTATTGTGTGGTATTAAAGTGAGTAGCCCAATGCAAATGTCGCCCGGAAAGAATTTTGAGCGATAGCGGCCAGGCTAGTTTACACTATCTCACAAGTCTTACGTATTCCATAATACTTTTTGAGATAGAAATCTGATGAGTTCTGTTGCGACTGTTAAACAAATCTAATTTAACATAACAGTTTGTGTTCACACCATTCGCACAAAGTATAAACACTTACACACTAAATAAAATGCAACCCTGATCCAATGAATGTCCAATTTTTTCATAATACTTGTCATTTTCATCACACATGCATTCTATCAGAATTTTACATATAACTTGAGTCTTTGACATGTATTAATACAAAGTATAATAGTGTAAACTACGATCAAATCGGTCTATTATTTGACGTAGCTTTCATACAAATGAACTATGAAATCTTTTGCAAGTTTTCAAGCCGAGTTTAAATTCTTGTATTTTAAAAGATGACAAAACACACCATTTAACCATAGTATGGTTGCCGGTGACAATAATATGCCCAAATTAATACAAATATGCTTGAAAATCTTTTTAAAAATAAGATGACCATATTGAAAAATGTTAAAAAAAATTATTAATTTTTTTAAAAATTGGTAGCAAACAGAAGGACACCACAGAATCTCATCACGAAAGCATTTCATTTGTGCACCATCAAGGCAAATTGTATGCTGAGATTGTAGAACAGCCATCGGCAACCTATTACATTTTGCGATTATATGCGTTGTATGAATTTTACGTATGTTGTTGTTAATGTTGTTAAATTCTTTGCAATATGTGTGCACATGTACGAAATAAAAGAGCAAACAAGAGAATAAAAGAGAAAAGAGAAAACGCGGCGCCCTGATTTTGCCGATGGCTGTTGTAAAACCTTTGGATGGAAGTAACTACCCTCTACGGAGCATCGAGAAGCGTTTCAAAGGAGACTCAACATTTGAAAGTGCTAAGCATTTACGTCGCCCTTAATCTGTAAACGGCGGTGAATGCAGCCAGATAATCAGAAAAGGCAAAGTCAGTCCAAAAATATCCTCAACACAGATCGCTGCGGAGATTAGGCAAGATTATGGAAAATACGTTTATCCCCGACGCTGCAGCGAGCAGTACATGAAGCGACTTACTATTTTGGTGTTGAGAGACTTACCCCCATATTCATAAAAAATATTGTTGATATATAAAAGGTTTATTGAACAAATTTCCTATGAAAATGTGATCAATAAGCCTTTTATAAATTAAAAATATTTTTTTATGAATATGGGGGTTAGCCTTTAATTTCTTTAATTAACAAAAAAAAAAAAAAAATTGTTTGAGCATATGCCATTGAGTAATTGCGTTAGTCAAAAGATTTTTGGTACCAAGTACTGTTCTCCAATGAAAGCAAATTTAACATATTTCGCCTTGATGGCCGACAAAAGGTGTTCAGAAAGGCCAACACACAACTAGAAAAACTAAACCTTGCTGCAAGTATAACCCTTGATGGTGGAAGGGTGATTGTGTGGGGCTGTATTGGCTGCGCTATACAGAAAAAAAATAATCTTCATATTTGAATAAGAAAATCGCATATTTGATTAAAAAAATTTTCTGCGATGACGATTTTTGCGGTATTGATAAAAACGTTTGTAAGTATAGGTATTGAATTCTCAGGCAAAATTTGTTGTTGTTGTTAAAAATTTTCTTGATATATTATTTTCTATGTATAACCAAAATAAAATATTTAAATATTACAAAAAAAAAAACCTGAAAAAAGTGCAGAACATTTTAATTTTCTATCATCGTTAACTTTCCAATGCGATAATGTCCCGAAGCATACAGCTGATGTTGGGCGTATGTGCCTTGCATATAATGCTTAGCATGTTTTACTACATCTGCCACAATTCCCTGTCCCAAATCCCACCTAGCATTGCAGGAAAGACTTGGATATTAGAGTGAAAAAGAGGAAAATTATGAAAACTAATGAACTGAAGCCGATAGCACTCGAAGAATGGCAAAATATTGGGATAGCTATCACGAGAAAGTTGATGAGTTCTATGCCAAATCGACTAGGTAGGCGTGGAAAAAATATTTTTTTTATATCCTAAGACCGGTAAGAAAAGTGAGCATGGCACATCCATACAAAAACATTATAGATTTCTGTATATCTGGAGAATGGCAAGAGCCAAAGATTTCAATTTAGGTACAAGCATCTTGGTTATCAATACACAAAATTCGACAAAACATGGGCGTTTCACAAAATTTCTATTTCTGTCTAAAGAACGGTATTTGTATAACTTTCCGTTTTTTCGCACCATGCTGAAGAGTATATTAGATTCGGCATAGCCGAATATAGCATTCTTACATGTTTTTATACCCTCCACCACAATTAGTTGTGAAGAGGGTTTACTAAGTTTGTCATTCCGTTTGAAACTTTCATTCATCTCAGAACCCATAAAGTATATATATTCTGGCTCCTTGAGTACTCCTAAGTCGATTTATCCATGTCCGTCTGTCTGTTCGTCTGAACGTCTGTCCGTCTGTTGAAAAAACGCTCACTTTCGAAAACCTCAAAAGAAATGAACAAAATCGGTTAAATAGGATCAGAGCAAAATGTGGACCCACCATCTTAAAAAATTGATAATTTTATTTAATATTTCTAAAACGACGGCGTATCTTAAGGCTGGTACTCTGTTCAACATTTCACGTGAAACGCATATGAAAAAAACTTGTGCGGAACATCTATGAAATAATGTTGATAGAGTTGTAGTCTGTACAGTTTGTGAAAAAAGTTCCGAAATGTTTCTGGCAACATTTTTTTACAACTGCGAAATAATGTAAGCTGCTTTAATTTCACGTGGAATTTTAAGCAAAAGCTTAAAAGTAAGAAATACGAAATAAAAAATGAAAATAACACAACCGGTAACAGTTTTAATATATACATATTTACTTTTTTGTTAAATTTTTTATTAAAAAAAAACATTTTTAGTTAAATACATGTAGGGTTTGTTTACATACGCAAAACATTGTCGCATACTTTGCAGGAAAAAAACGTCAAATTGTACAAACTCGCATGATAGGTAACATTGATACATGTCAAAATTTTCGTGTGAAATAATTAACGTTGCTCAACATTTTTCACAAATTCGAACAGAGTACCAGGCTTTAGGAAAAAAAATTTCTTTTCTTAAAGGGAATTTTGGAATTTCGTTTTTTTTTTAGAATTTTTAAATGAGCAAACCCGTTTTTGAGTTACGCGAACATATGTATGCTGTGCTACCTCCTCCATTTTCGAAATAACGGTTAGAACCACTGGATTCAGCGTACCCGAATCAGGTTAAAAAGTCAGGTACCCAGCTTGTCTAAACAAAATGTCCATTTCTTGCACAGTGTAATAAATAGACATCATATAGATATCACTTCTAAGTAAAACATTCGAAGTGGTGGTGGAGTGTATCAAAGATACAGCACAGCCGAATATAGCACTTTAACTTGTTATTTTATTTGTTTTCAAAAGTTTGAAAGGAAACAAAGTGAATTTTGTGGGAAATTTATTATTCTATTTAGTATAAATATTTGTTTATTAAATCTCGTCAAGTTCTGTGCCAATAATTTAGTCCTTAGTAATAAAAAACTTGAACCAAATTTATATTAATTTAAAACTATTTTGCATCGCATACAGTGTTGTTAGATGTGAAAATTTTTCGTCATTTTGACGATTTTTTTGAGAAAATACAGTAAAATTACGATTGACGAATTTTTAACTAACAGCAATAGTGTTTTGACGATTTTCTGGCATCAATAAAATACTGACAAGAAATATACAGTACAACACGTAAAAATCTATTTTTCAAAATACAAAAATTTTTTGAAATTTAACAAAAAAAAATTCTTCCCCCATCTTTATTAGAACCATTAGTAATTCAAATTCTACAATTATATAAATTCTACAATTAAATAAGAAGTTGTGTAGAAAAATGAGCGCGAAGAGAAGAAAATGCATTAGTTTAGAGCTAAAATTGGACGTAATAAAACGTTTCAAGTCGGGTAAAAAGATTGTTGATATAGACAGAAAACTTGGTTTAGCACCTTCAAAAGTAAAACCAATTTGCAATATTGATAGCGCTAAAAATTAATTTAAAGATAGCACGAGTTAATAGCAAATGAGATTTTATTTTTTATTTAATGTTTGTGAATAAAGATAAATGAAATAAATAAATTTTTGTTATGTACACAGAAAAAATAGAAAATCGACTTAAATTAAACAATTCGTTCAGACAATTAAATATTTAACTAATTTTGCCCCTGCAAAGGAATTGATAATATCAATTAACGTATTTGTGTTTTCGAGTCATGGGACACAAATTTAGTCAATTAAAAAATTAATTGCATAAACAAAAAATACACCACATATACACAAACATTTAATTTTATGGGTTTTGATTAAAAAAATTAATTGCAGCAAACAAAAAATTAATTGAATAATTAATGTACATCAATTAATTATTTAATTGAATAATTTTTTGCAAAAATTTTTTCTGTGTATTTATGAAATTATATTTTTTCATATGTATCTCTTTTGAAATGATAAATATATTTCAGCCCAATTGCTGAAATAAATAGAATAAAACTTAACCACATCACTTTCTTCATCATAAATAGAATTTCTTGCTAAAAATTTATATTTTTGAACCAATCCATGCAATAAATTGTCTCTAATTTGTAAAATTTAAATACTTGACGATTTGTTGACGATTTTGTGAAACGTTTGTGACGATTTTGACAAATTTTGTTAAAACTTTGACAATTTTTGAAGAAAAGAGCCCAACAGCCCTGATCCCATAAAACATGCCAAAAAAAAGGAGAAAACTTAGCAAATGGCAACGCTGTACAATTAACAATTTCCTTTACATTTATTTAATTAGATAATGGGCGCTTCAATAACCTTGATAATAATTAAGTATCAAATTTGTTACTATAAATCTTAAAATATTACAAATATAAATCGTGCGCGCTAAAAAACAAACAAAACAAAACTTGTTAATTTTAAGCTCAATTGTAGCAGCAAAACGCACACATCTACAAGTGGACTTTAGGAAACCCCGCGCAAGCGCTCTCGATTTTATTTATGAAAAATTTTTATTTTTACTGCCTTCAAAATGCATTTCAAAACAAAAACGCACAATTTCAAAAAAAAAAAAAAAAACGAGACCAAACAAAATGTTGTAGGTAAGTCATTTTTCATTTGTAGTTTGTAAATCAATTTTAATAGTGTTATTAGTTGAAGTGGCAAGCAGGCAGACCGAAATTACACATAGAAAAAGGTTAGAAATTAATTTACAAAAAAAAAAAAACGAAACCGAAACCAAAAAGCTTCGAAACAAACCCAGTTAAAAAAACTTGTATACACTTTTTTGAATTTGTATTTAAAATAACTGTAGTTGTATCATTTATGCTGGCAGCAGCAAAACAACACTCATTTACCTTAAATACCTCAAATCGTTTAGAGTTAAGTTGATTTAGTAACTTAAAAATGAATAAATAAATAATTGAATGACCTTGTAAATTGTGTGTAAAAAATTGTTAAAAATGATTATTTAAGACAAACAACAAATGATGTGTTATTAATTTTAATTAAAAGCAATATTTTTTCTTTTTTTTTGAAAACTGATTTTATAATTTACATAAATATTGTCTGTGATTGTGTACGGCATCTAGCACTTTTTTCGATTAGACTCTATGCAAATTGTGTCTGCTGCTGCTGCCGTTTGCTGTTGATTATTATTGCAAGTGTGTGTTTTAGTTAAGCAAACATACTAATTAAATAATTTTTTTTAAGTCTTTTTAATTTATGTTTGTAGAGAGAAATGGTGTCTGGTCATACACACTTGTAATTATCCAAAAAGGAGAGCACTCTTGTTAAAGACACACTATAAAGATGACAAAAAATAGTAAAAGAAAAACAAACTTCCACTTGCAGATTCACTAGCAACTTTATGTGGAAATTTTAAGTATTGGAAAGTTGTTAAACTAAAAATTAAAAAAGTTGACATATTTGTAGTGTTTTTTTTTTGTACTCACTCTTCACTGCGGGTATTATTAAAACAACAAACCAAAAAAATAAAATTAATTGCATTCAATTTAAGTGCAATACATAAGATATTTTTGTAGCAAATATTTTTTTTTTTTTTGAAGCGCAAATATATGCCCGCCTTTGTCGCCATTACCGAAGATAAACATTAAAACAGATCAACAATGACTATTATTTTGGGCTAAGAAAACTTTATCAAAAACAACATCTCAATTTCATCGAAAATAATCGTAGGTCACTTATTTAAAGTTAGTTGGGCATATTATTGCTTTAACTTTCTAAATTAATCAATTATTTGCTGTTGGCAGTAATAATACGTACATAAATGAATATTAACAGGCCCCGAAAAAAAAATCCCCCGTATACACAAACGATTATTTCATTAAACAGACGTTTATTAAGTAAAAATTTTATAGAAAATTTGTTTTGTAAATATTTATTAAATCAAATATATTTTTATATGATAATTTATTGTTTGCGAAGAAAATGATCAACTGTACGATGCTATTTAGACCGGTCGAAAACAAAAGTTCTGGGGCAACACCTTTCTGAGTAAAGACTGCAATAAATTCATGAATTACAGCCTGTTTTTAGAAAACGTAAACAAGTGAGTGAGTGAGAAATTATATTAAAAACAAAAACAAATTTTCGTTTTTTATTGTTGTTTTCAATATAATTTCTCACTCACTCACTTGTTTACGTTTTCTAAAAACAGGCAGTTAAACCCCTTGTAGAGAAGACGTTTGCCCTCTTTCTCTCATCCAAAGTTGTGAAAATGATCATTGTAAATTTATTATGCTGTAGTGGACATGTTTGCCAAACATTTAAAATTTTTAAATTCTGGAAATAGAAAGTAACGAATTAGTGGGCCTTTTATCTGAATGAGACCAGTTATGCTGAAATAATAGTGGGCTCGTATTGTCAAATCCGTGATCGTGTTTATATATCAATCGTATGAACGGAGTGGTTTCATGACATATTATTTAGGGAGATCGAGCGAATAGTACTCGACCGGTTTTAACCGGTTATTTTAGTAAAATAAACCGGTTATTTTAGTAATTTGTAATTTATATACGTTTTACTTACTTTTGTTATACATAAATCGTCCCGTAATTTAAGTATTTTTCTAATTTAATATTTGGAAAACTTAAGCTTTTTATATAAAATTGCAAAACAAAATGTAACAAAAGTCAAAGAAACATTATGAGCAATGTAAATACAAATCTTGTGTTCTTGTAACAAAAACCAAAAACAATTCAAAATATTACAAAAAAAGTTCAGCTTAAAAAGTAATTAGCAATTTGATAGTATTTTAAATACTTTATATTTATATCTTTATAAAGATGTCATCTCTGGTGATAATATCGAACTGATTAAAAAAACAATGGCGCTTAAACGGTCTTAAAATGATAAGTTGCAAAGGTTCTTAAACGTCACGACTTATTTATCACTTTTAATTAGACTACAAGCTTGACATAAATATACGCCAAGTAAAACTTGACTCTGTTTCAAGTAGTTTTTAAGAGACTGCAGATAATACTTTTCTAAAATATGCTGATAATAATGAAAGAAAAACTCTTAAATAGTTCTAGCATATCTTCATGCTTAAAACTACACCATACCGGCGAAATCAACGATATGGAAAAATTCTTCTGTTTTATTTATTAAACTACCAAGAACTTTAAACAAAATTGAAGGAATCAAACAATCTCATGGAAGGGTTTAAATTGTGATCGACGTAAGAATCGCCCGCTCAGTTATGCGATCGTGTATGCAATTATCTCAAATTTAGTGACGTACAGTTCGTTCATGTACGTCATAATCCGATTTTATTTTTAAGAGACGAGATGTTCGTTCTCGGATGCTACGATTTGGGTCCTGGTGAGTGGTAAAATTAATATTTTAATAAACAAGTCAGAGTGCTATACTCGGCTGCGCCGAAACTCTTATACCCTCCACCATTGTGCGAGAAGAATGCAGAGTAACTAGAAAAAAACTAAATAATTTTTACATATACATACATATTTACAATACTAAAAACTTCATTTCAAATTAAATTGTTAAAGCGAAAACTGGTAAATATTTTTTTTAATCGTTTTTAGAACATAAAAATTTAAAAAAAAAATTATTTTTGAAAAACCAAGATTCGAACCAGGGGACTCACAGGTTCTAACCTTAACAAACCCCCTCGATAACTGAACCGCGAAGGAACGTTGTTTGAATATCATTAAAATTAAATATGTATGGCCCGATTTTCGGTTCACAACTAAATTAGTTGTGATGAGTTGTAATTTTGTTTTGATGTGTTTGTTCACCGCAATATAGCAAAGTTGTAAACCATATTTTTTGATGCTTTTGTTCACCGCAATAAAGGAAAGTTGTAAATACCATAATATAACAATTAACAAATTAGCCGATTTGGTTTATGAACCGTAACAGGGGTAGTGTTGTCATACCGTAGATTTATCTTTTTTTTTTGGCAAGTTTTTAAGTTGCATAAAGAAACAAAAATTCCCAGTTTTAATTTGTTAAAATTATTTCATTAAATATACTAAATATTCTCCAGATATACAGAAAAAATAAGTAAAAAAACAACAACAAGGGATTTTTGGGAAAAATTAGAGGTAGTCGTGGTTTTTTGCTCATATCTCAGCCATTTGTGGACCGATCTTGCTGCATTTCAATAGCAGGATATGGTGGACTATATGTGACATAAATTTATAACAACTTAGCCCCTATCATGTTTGGGGTCTTCGGATAACACAGGTCAAGCGTGAGACGGGCATCGTTAAATTAACTTCGCTGTTCATAAGGAACCAGAATATATATACTTTATAGGTCCTACGATCAATATTGTAGAAATTACAAACGAAATGACAAACCTATATATCGTGCCCTCAATAAAACAATAGTGTATATGCATGTACACTATTATTTTTTTTTATTGCATAATAAGAATCTATAAAACTGATTCTAAATGTGGTCAACATTTGGTGTAATTCTACTTCCACAAACTGAGCCAAAAGATCAGTTGAAATAATGGCGTATAATTGCTTGTTTGAAATGTTTCATTAATAATTGTGTAAGTGCAGGTACTTATGTTGTTTAAAGTAGCTGTTACTCTGAATATAATATAATAGAAAAATAGTGTATAAAAAGCATGCACTATTTTTATTATAGCTGCGTTCGTATACCCAAAAATTTGTACAAATTTCAACTGGAATTTACTGAAATGCGTGCGCGTACACATAAATTTGTAAAATTTTCATATTAATCTCCTACTGGATTTTACTGGGATTCTACTGAAAAAGTAAACGAACGCACATAATTTCATAACAAAATAAAAATAACAATTTTTTAACAATATTATATTTGGAGTCAATATATCAACCCAAAGGAAATAAAAATTGCTTCGATAAGCCTGATGGGGAGGACGATATTTCCATAGTAAATATTGATGAATATTGCCTTTTATTTATGTTTTTTAATTAATTAAGACTGTGTAAAAATTTTATTGCAAAGCACTTAACAACGTGGTATTTCGTGATAAATGGTGTAGAATATTCAAATAAAATAGTGCATACCATAAAAAATTAAATAGTGTATAATGATTTTCAAACATATTATATAACACAAAAAATATCCTAAGTAGCATCACTTAATGATATATAATTTACTAGTAGCCTGATTATTCCACCAGATATTTGAGTGACCACAACTTAAAAACTTCGATTATTTTCTGAAATATAACTGTTTTCCCAGATGTCTAAGAGCACAAAATTTCAAACTTCATTATCTCGAAATGGCAAAAAAATTATACACTATTGTTTAATTAAGGCGACGATATACCCTTTTCCACCTGTGGTGAAGGGTATAAAAATATGACAAGTTCGTAAAGTTTAGCGTTCTAAACCAATTCTGGCTTAATTTTTTTTCTACATCAGGGAAATTATGAAGTTAATATTTACACCATCACCAGAGAACAGTATGGTTCATTGGAAAAAAAATCTAGTGGTTAAGAAATCAAGAAAAGAAAAGGAAAACACAAGAAAAAGTAGAAACTACTATCAGACGAGAAGGAAAAAGAACCCTACTTTACACAATAGTCCTACATAAGCCCAGTTCATAGCCGCTCTTTATACATCCAGGTCATACCCATAACGAATCCCGCAAGATTATGGAGCCCAAACATCTTTCAATTCTCCTATGAACATATTACTAATCCATCTTAGCCTGCAGTTCTGTAACCACAGAATGAGCTTAACTGTATACATCTCCTCTGTGCCCTCCCACAACTAATCTTGTTAATATTAATATTATCTTCTTATTATTGCAAAACTTCTTAAATTGCCACACTTATTAGTTAAAAGTATTACTTAGTTTGTAAACCTTGTAAAACCCTTGTAAATAAAATATCAATATTTGGAGCAAAATAACGGTTTAAATATGCGCACGAAAAAAAGTCGAAATCACCCATAAATCTCCCTTTTGCTTATTTCTGGTTTTAAAGTTTAATTTTCAATTTAAGTGTGTTTTTTTTTCTGTTAGGACCAGCATTCAGAGGATGACCCCTACTAATGCTTTGCATTGTATTGGAACTTGGAAAATAGGTAATGGGAAGGAGGATAGAGAGAGTAGTGTTTGTGAACACTCAACTTAAACTTAGTCATGTTGTAAGTGAGAGGGAAGACTTCTGCAGGAAGGTTATTCCGGGAAAAAAATGAATTTTCTCTGTAATGCGTTGTACGATTCACCTGCTAATCGACCATATAAGGATGAGCTCTTGAAGAAAAACGTGTATTACGAGAACGATAAAACAGGCAAATACAACCTACACTGCGACGGTGCTTAAGGCAGTCAATAGAATTGTATACCATACTGTGTAATCGGAGACCTTTAGTAGAATTTCCAACTTCTAGAAGAATTACGTATCTTTTTTAGTCCCCTCTACAAGAATCAGTTGGCAGAATATTGTTATTTATAAAAATTTCATTTTGTTGTACAGTATAATTAGGCATATCTTAAGTTTGCGTACTGTCAATGTATTGCTTTGCAATGCTAGACGACTTTTCTCCTTAAAACGGTTCTCGTTCACATCTGTGCTTAGCAGTCTTATGATCGGACAAATGCTACAGTATCTCTTCTCCTTAAGTTAGTGGGAACATCATCATTCAAAATATTTCGAGCTAGTGGCCTTGGGTGTATTTAATTGAATACCTTGTGATCATAGATTCTTCTAATGGTACATCGAGGTCTTTGTGAATATTCGAGTTTTTTTTTTTGCATACCAGTGATCGGACGTAAAGATTCGAAGAATTTTGTTTCGACTCATTTCTATTTTATTAATGTCTCCTTTGTATTTTATAAGTCTTAACCTCATGACATAATTTCGTTTTGGAGAGTACAAGATTTTCCATTGTTGTTTAATAGGGTTAACAGTCGAAAATGTTTCTGAACATAGGGCGATCTACATAGTTTGTCGTATGGTCATGCATGACGGACTTTACTTTCTCACTTGGTTTTATTATTATTCTCTTTCAAAAAAAAACATAACTAATTTGTTTTTAAAAGGACGAAAATTTAGAAAACTAAAGACAGTCATTTCTTTGGCCGAATGATTCGAATTACGCAGAACAGCGTAATTCTTAATCGCTCATGTTGTGCAAAACTTCTTTGTTATTAGCTTTTATAATTTTCTAATAAATAATTTCATCGACTTCTTCTATTCCAGGGAAAGCACAATTTTTTTCGGAAAGTTTTCTGTTAAGAATACTTTGCAATCAATAATTAACAATCAGAGGATATTTTATAAATTTCAGAAAACAATTCGTTTTTGTTACCGGTTGGTAATACAATCGAATCTATGCTGTCCAATCTGTGTGTTTTTTGCACTGTCTCATAAGACAAACCTTAGCACCTCGCATAAAAGTCGTTGTAATATTTTTTAGATTTTTGCTAAGTAAAAAATGGTTTCAATATTGAGGATTTTTTAAATAATGTTAAAAACTTTGCCTTGACAAACACTTGCAAAGTTCATGTATCATACAATTTCGCAAAATATTATCATTTGCTCCAGTCATAAAAACAGTTCTCCTTTTATGTCTTTAATATTCATATATTTGTATTCTCGTCCTTCCAAGTTGGAGCACAGGGCCATCTTTTATTTTTTTTTAATTTATTAGTTTTATTTCATTCCCGGACCACCCGTTACCGCTGCTTTAGTATCCAACTATCTTCTCAACAAGTGGGTGGGTCTTTTTCTGATACCCAGGGGACACCTCAGAATGGCTGCCCGTGTTGTGTCACATAGTGGCTTACGTGGTGTGTTATGTACGTGTTGTGTCACATAGTGGCTTACGTGGTGTGTTATGTACCCGGTTTCACTTACTTTTGAATATTTCGATGCGCAGGGGTACTTAAAATGTGGCTCTCCTCAGGTTATAATTGGCCATATAATTGGTAACTTGGCCAAATTATCACTTTTAACATCGACGAACTTTTAGTCAGTGAAGAAAGAAGAGGAAATTTCCAAAAATTCTTGGGAATGAGATGGGAAATCCCAGGAATTTCCGTACCAAAGAAACTCGTAACCAGGTGGAATATTTCGGTTATAAACGTTACTTCAATCAGTCTAATTTGTTACATGAATTTTTAAACGTAAACTGAAAACACTTTCTTCTTCTTCAATGACAACGTCCTAGACCACATTTTTTTTTATGGAAACATGAGACATCCAGATTTACGACAGGTAAGTTAAATATTTGTATCGTTGTCACTTTTTTATGTTGCTGCAGTTTATTTTATTTAATAAGCATTTTTTTTTTCTTTGATTAAGTTTATATGCTGTTAGATATTGAAATACAATTAACCTGATTAGTTGTTAAAAAGCGGAAAACCTCTTCAAAATAATAAGTGCATACAAGCGTTCGAAAGCGACAGGCCAACAGACAGAAGTGATTAAAAGTAAAACAACAACGACGGCAACAGTAACAAAAAAAAAAATCTGACGATCTGACAATGATGTTGTTTAGTGGTGGTGAGTGATATCTGGGTAAAGTCATGCGTATCGACATCATTCAAATAACACATTTTCCTGTATAATTTTTATTCGATTTTTTTGTTTTTTTTTTCGAAAATAGTTTTAATAACATGACGCATGCTAACACTATTGACAGACCGACATACAATTTACTACTATTATTTAGCTGATTTTTTGTAACATTTTTGAGATGCTGTTTTAGCTGTTAGGAGTTTGTCTTTGCTGTCTTTGTAAATATGTCACGTTATAACAACAAGTGCGTGTTTTACTACAGTTTTTATTTTAATTTAATTTTTTTGGTTTAATGAAAACATGTTGTTTTTTTCGTTTGATCGCAAAATTTTTCTTTCTGTAACATGTAACAGCGGGCTTACATTATTTATAAACTAAATTTTATTATGGAAAATTTTATTTACTATAATTGACAAATATACGAGGAGAAATTTTCCCATAAAAAAAAATCAAATCAAATTGGCTGTAAACTATAAACAAATCAAGTTTGTGTCTTAAGTCTTTTGTTTTTATTACACGAAATTTTTAAAAATGAGATAAAATTTAATGGGAATTATTTTTAGTTAAATCTGGGTGTACAAATGTTAAATGTTGTGATTATGTTTTTTTAAGAGGAAATAAAAGGTAAAACATTTGCTTTATTTTAAAAATAAGATTACAAATTTGAACTGAACTTATTTGTTGTGTATACCCCAGGAGCTTCTCTTGAGAAATTTATTAACTCAGGTACAACATTTGCGTACCCTATAACAGCCAAATTCACAATATTTAAGGAACGCTTTTTTCGCACAAAAACATTTGAAACAAGAGCAAAAGTTTTTGTTTTGAATGTAGCTGTGCGAAAGAAAGAGCTCTTTCTCATTTAGTAAAATATTGCAACAACAATTTAAAAACTTTTAATCTCCAATGATCTCATGTTATTTTTTTTTTTTAATTTAAAACTATTTTGAAAACAGCCGATAACAAAATTTATTTTATAGCCCAGACCCTAGCCAGCAAAAATATTTTACAATTCTTAAAGCGTTAAATACCGTGCTAAGTGCTAGAAGAGAATAGCTTTTTATTTGTGTTTTAAGGCGGCATTTCCTACTGCTTCATTGCAACATTAAACATTTTAACTTAATTTTACAACAATTAAATAGAATTGTATATATAACTATAACCCTCTTATCAAAAAAAAAAAATATTTTAGATTTTTAAAAAGTTTTTTAAGCGCTGAAATTAAAATTTCCCCAATGCTTAATTGTTTTCAGTTACTTTATTAACATTAATCATGTCATTGCCTAAAAGTGAAATAAGCATATTTCTGATCTCTTTAGTAGCGCTTTTATGGGAGGAATTCCAAACAAAAATCATGTAATTTTCCATAGAACTGTAAGCGCTTCACTTCGAATTCTCCTTTATTTCCGTTGAAGCATTTGTTTTTTTCTGGATTCCCTGCGTGTTCTTTTTGTTTTAGTCTATTCTAAAGAAGTTGGTTGAAATACAAAAGTTGGCAAAAAGTAACATGTTATGTTGCAGACTGAAAAAAAAATAATCCCTTCTGACAAATATGGTACATTGGGTTGTACTTAATGGATTAATGTATGCAGAATGTATTAAACCATCTTCCCCTATTCCAATAAAATATTGAAAGTTATAAAATGCAATGTCTTTTATTTTCTTTACAAATAAAACGCGTCGAATGAATTTCGTTTTATCGCCTTGAACCCAAATTGTTGAACAAACGAGAATTTTACGAGTTCTATAAAAGTCTAACGTCATTTGTTATGATTTAGAATATTTTATTGCTTAAAAATCCTTGGAATATCCAAGATTTATTGTGTAACAACAGCACATAAAGATACCCTATGGCAGTTTGAAAGTCGCCAAAAAGTGAGTAGAACCAAATCGTGTTTTCGTTTTAAATAGAAGTTACAAGCCTTATCCCAAAAAAGGCTTCGTCACTAGCAAGTCTACAACCTATAAGTCTTCTGTGGGCTTTTCACATCTGGGAACTAAATTTGACTATAAACGGCTAAGATGTGCCTACTTCTAGTCAAGCATTTATATGCCATTAATAGGCTGACATATCGGCATCACAGAAATGACGACCCGGAGTCAGTATAATAATTAATGTCAGCAGAGCGATGCATTGATGCATCGCGATGATTCGGTAACATCGGCAAAAGGATTCATTGGGCTCAATTTTATGTCAAACCGTCATTAACTTGAGGTATTGGGATTGGCTTAAGTCAAAGTGAGATAAAAGTATTCCTAAGTTGGTTTAATCCCGAATTTTTTCTTGAAATAATCCGAAAGTGAGATTGATAATTCTGACCTAAACCTTTAACCCAGAAATATTATTATTTTCTTACCCATTACAGATGTTTGTTTTACTTTTGTTATATTTCGTCCTTTGCTTACAAAACACCAGCAGCATTTCCGCTATGGTTATTTGTAATCTTTCTACTTTAAAAATATGTGGTTTTTAACTAAATAATTGTAACAAATAAAATATGGAAATTTTTCCTTCTTATATTACTTTTCAGATATGTAAATTAGGTATGTTTTTTTCTCTTGTAATGTTGTTGTTGTTTCTAAAGAAAACAAGAAAATCGTTTTTTACCTTCTTTTGAAGTGTTGTTGCTGTTTTAACAACAAACTTTTACAAACACACGCTTATGCTTCTTTCTGATGTCAAATGTGAAGATTAATTGTCATCAATATGCATGTTGTATCGTTCCCTTAATAAAACAATAGTGTATAATTGTTTTGCCATTTCGAGATAATGGAGTTTAAAATTTTTGTGCTCTTAGACATCTGGGAAAACAGTTATATTTCAGAAAACAATCGAAGTTTTTAGGTTGTGGTCACTCAAATATGTGGTGGAATAATCAGGCTACTAGTGGATTATATATCATTAATTTACAAGTGCTTTTATTGCAAATAAATGGGACTCTAAGTACCATGATGGCACTTAGGCTATTTTATTTGTTTTATAATATGTATGAAAGTCATTATACACTTGTTTATTTTGTATGGTATGCACTATTTTATTTGAATCTTTTACACCATTTATCACGAAATACTTTTAAATTGTCGGACAAATGTTCATGCAGTAAAACAAAGTGTCTAACAATCCATTTTATTCATAATACACATTCATCAATTTTTACTATGGAAATATCCTCCTCCACATCAGGCTCATCGAAGCAATTTTTATTTCCCTCGGGTTGCTATATAAAATAGTGTATGAGTGCCATACGGATTGACTCCAAATATTATATTGTTGAAAAATTGTCTATATCAATATCCGTCATTTTTATTTTGTTATGAAATAATAAAAATAGTGCATGCTTTTTATACACTATTTTTCTTTTATATTATATTCTGAGTAACAGCTACTTAAAACACCATACCTGCACTTACACAATTATAATAATATAATAATTATTAATGAAATATCTCAATTTTTACCCACTTTGTGGAAGTAGAATTACAATAATGTTGACCACATTTAGAATCAGTTATGTAGATTCGTATTATGCAATAAAAAAAAATAATAGTGTACATGCATATACACTATTGTTTTATTGAGAGGACGATATGTTGTTTTTATATTTGTTTTTTGCTTTGACTACGAATGTACTTCAATGCGGGGACTCCTATGCAGGTTTTAAGAATGTGTTTTTAAAAACATAGATTTTGGAAAAAACAAAAGCATTCTTCCTAAAACACACTTTACAACCATTTTAACATTATAAAATTTTTATCTATCTCATACTTTACCTGTTAATAATGCACAAAATGGTACTGCAGTCTAGCGAATATGACGCATAAAAAATGCCAAAATTAGATTATGACGTTCGTCATTATGTTGATGTCACTTTTTGCCCCTTTTTGGTGTAAGGGCCGGAGAATGACAAAAGTATATTCTTAAGTACTCTTCTAATATTAGTGAGAAAACATTTATGGACATGCATGGGTAAAGATCAAAACCATACACATACATACCATTCCCAAAACATACCAAAGTTGAATGTCTATAGGTATACGTTGCCAATGAGTATTTGTATATTCATTCTTCTTTTTGAATGTACATGCAGATATTAATAAAACTTCTGTTTGCTATATGCAATACCCATATGAGTATGTGTATTAACGTATGTATAACGTAAATATACAGAGCGAGAGAGAGAGAGAAAGAGAGCAGAGATGGCAAATGCAATTTTAAAAATTTTGGAACTAGGCAAAATTGTTTTGTGTTGTTATTCAGAAAAATATTAAGATAATGTTAAAGCTTTTTAAGATTTGACTAAGGAGGTAAGCTTATTTTTCAAAGCTGTTTTATAATTCAAGAACTACTAAACCTATTTACAAATCAATACATGCGTTGAAAAGGGGTACTGTCACCGATGCTTTAAAACAATATTAAAGAGTTAGGACAACGAGGGGCGGTTGGCTCAAATTCTGCCACTCCAAAACTATCTAACAGATTTTAATGGAATTTAAAACATAGAAAGGTCGCTACTTATATGGACACATTAGCTATATATTTTTTAAAAATAGGACCACGAGGGTATTTTCTGCCTCTCAAAAACTATCCAACAGATTTTAACGCAATGTAAAACATAGAAAGGTCCCTACTTAATTTTCTATTTTTAAAACTGACTCAAAACTTTGACTCAATTAAAATCTTCTGCATGTATGCTTTTATGACAGTTTCGTAAAGCCAATACATTTTTTTTTTAATTTTACCATAATTTATTTAACACACTGTAGTTGTTAAAATATAAACGTAGTTATCACATACATGCACTTGTTGCTGTCACACGACCAGAGCATAGATATGGGACACGTGTCGGAATATATGGTTTTTTATGTATGAATGTAAGTATTGATCTGAATGTTGTGCTAATAAGAAAGAGTGAAACAACTACTCAATGCATTTGTTTTTATAGCGTTTGCTAAGGAGATGTTTTTTACATCTGCCTTGTCAACTTTTCAGGTTACATGTTATTGTGCATGTGTGCCAAATTAATATTCGTTCCAAAACGTACATGTAATTTTCCCCTCGTGGTCATAGTTCGAAAAAATAGCTACAGCGTCCAAATAAATAAACATTTATCCATGTTATAAATTTCATTAAGCTCTGTTGGATAGTTTTGAAGTGGCAGAAATTGGCCCCTATCTCCCTCATAGACCTATTTTTTAAAAAAATATATAGCTTATGTGTCTATATAAATATTGATCTATCAATATTTTAAATCTCATTAAAATCTGTTAGATAGCTTCGGAGAGCAGAAATTGCGTATAAAAATGTATAGCTTATGTGTAGTTTTACATAGGTACTGCTGATGATGTTACGGACAAATTTAAAAAAAAAAATATTTACATAGTTCCATACCTGCCTAGTGATCAAAGCACATTTTTGGTAACACAATTTTTTTTTCATTTTTACACAGAAGTGCCAACAATACAGAAGGTATTATTTTAAACATGGATATTTTATATGAATGGCAGATAACCAAAACACATTCATGGGTATTGAATAATATCTCTATAATATTCATGTATTTTTGTTTACTGAAGGTGGGTGCGTGAAGATGTTGCCGTGCATAAGTATAAGTAATAACAATTCTTTTTGCAACGCACAACCAGGCTTGCTAGTTTACTTTTAGTGCTAGTTAAGCACATTTTTATAATTATTTAGCGTTTTTTTAAATCCAAAAACCACCTAAAAACTCACATAATCAATTCAAGTAAAATATCAAAAGTTTTCGCATCAAACGCAATGATAAATTAGCAATGCCGTTGAAATTGTGGCGCTTTTATATTTAGTACTTATTCCGAAATATCAATTGCAATTATTTTCTGTTTGTAAATTTGTATGTGATGCTTAGAGCGAAGTTTGGTTTTCTGATTTTACTATCAACAAAATAATTTCGCCACACTACAAAAATCATTGTCGGGCTTTAGAGAAGCAAATGAATGTTTTCTCGGACATTGGGACAAAAAACCATCAGCAATTCAGAAAGTTCAGCGAGGCAACCTCCTATTGGACCAAATACCTATTGGATACATCCCAATAAAAAATTTTATCATTTTGCGAAGCACTAATGGTACATGTAAAAAAATAAGCGCACAATTATGCGCTACGCAATAAGACATACAGAAATGCAGTAAAGTATGTGAAAGAACTCTCAAAAACTTTTATAAAAAAAAACATAACATTTCAAGTGCTACGGCATTCCCTTACTGCGAAGCAGATTTGTAAGGGAGAGTACTAAAAAAACCTGTTTCAAAACATTCAGTGTCTAAGGCCGATCGTTACATACAACAATTTTTATATGCGCTGAATAATGCGCTTTATGTGTCAAAAATGTATTGCTTCAAAGTGGGAACTCGCCATATAAAATTCATGTCTTCCGTAAGCGCAATGGTAAGCGCAACTCTTGCATTTCTCCCTTACAAACCTGCTTCGCTCGAAGCACAATTTTTTATTGGGACATTGCTAAGAACTAGAATGAAAACAGAACTGTTATGATTAGTTATACGCATAAGAGACGGTGCAAAATTAGACAAAGTTTGTTGCCACACTTTAATCCTATCGGACGATATTGTAAAAAAATCAGTTAATTTCAAAAGTACCAAAATGATTTGGTATATGTGGAATATGAAAATGACATAATTGAAATTTTAAACAGTTGTAACAACTTTATTTTCGAGAAAAATATGTAGCAGAAAATACATGTAACACTTTCTAATGTGTTACATGTTGTGCAACTTCAATGGAACAAAATTAGCTTATTTTATTTTCAAATATTACACTTTTATTATTAAGGCACTTTATGAGCGATTTTTAAGGCTATTTGAGCGGCTTATGCACGCTTTTACGGTTTGACAACAAATAGTGACATCCATAATGGCTTATAATTAAAACGAGTATAATATACAAAGACTGCTTTAATTTTAATATGTTAATATTTTTATATGTTGTTATAAAACAATATTTTTACAAAATTATGAGCGGTATTAATAATGAAAAAGAAAACAAAACATTGGTTCTACAAACAAAGTAAGTAACAAAGTTGTATGAACACCTTTAATAAAAGTAAGGGGAAAGTATGCAACATGTTTCGCAAGTTTTTCATCAACTTATTCACAAGAGAACGTAAACATTTTTCCCACAGTTGTTTTATTTAAACAAAATGAATATCGTTACTTTAATATAGAAAAGCCCTAACTAACGTTTTCCTTACTTTAGAGGAGAAGGAAAAAACATAATAAAAATTATAGTCTTGTAGTCGCGATTTTTTTAACGCATTTTTTTTATTAAATTCTCTAAGCAATTTAATAAAAAACAGCTTTTAAAAAAAATCGGGACTTCAAGACCATAATTTTTATTAAGTTTTTTCCTTTTACTGTAAATTAAGAAAAACGTTATTTAGGGCTTTTCTATATTAAAGTAACGATGTGTAAAAAAATTTCAAATGTAAATTTTTTATTATGTTCATAAAAATCAATGTTTCAAAACTAGCACTTTTGTTTTTCACTGTAGAACAATTAAGCACTTTTATTTTGTCGATTTAGCACTTTTAATTTGAATTCTTCTGGCAAGCCTGCGCACAACCATAGCTGTTGTTATTATTTGTGTTTTGTATATGTGTATACAGAATAACGAATAGCGTGGGTAAGTACCTCTGCATATTTTTCTTATTCGTACTTGTTGTCATTCTCTGGTTAGGGCATCATCAATTTGAAGATGCATTTTTCTATGAGTGTACAGGTATTGAATTCACAAAAATATTAACATCTATCTAATTATAATTTTGAAAAATTTAATTAATTTTTTTAATTAACTAACACATGTAAAAGCCCCCCGCACTCAAAGCCCATAAGCGTTTAACATAAAGATCTTTCTTTTTTTTTAAGCATTACAACAATTATTTTCTCTTTTTGTATTTTCTATGTAGTTTCATTATTTCTGTTGCGTTTAATTTAAAGATAAGATTTATCAGCAACAACATCATGATTATTAAGTGAACAAATCAACAACATTTCATAATTTAAATTTTTTGTTGTTTTTTTTTTATTAGCTGTCTTAAATTGTTGCTACATGTATTAAGTCAGGGGTTTACCTTTAACATTGTTTATTTCTTTTTTGTTAAATAACACCTACACACGAGATTTAAAATAAAAGACGGCAACATGTTTCTACAGGCCGACAACATTAAAGTGTGGATAATGTGCAAGAGATCCCCAACAAAACATTAACAAAAGAAATAAAATTTAGTAAAGTTTCCCGAAATAAATGAAAAAGGAGAAAAAATAGGAGAAGAAAGACTTTTTTCTGCCTAATGATTTGTACATTTGCCCTTGCAATGTTGGTGGTATTTTGAAACCTTTAAAATATTTTGAAATAAAGATTTATTGGTGATGCCTCATAATACCCACAAAAATAGATACAAATCATTATTACGTTAGCTAACTCCAGTATAATCAATTAAGAACTGCTATATAACTGAATATCATTGCCTCTTTTTAACTTTAAATAAAATAAGATCAGCTGACATTTCTTTAACAGTAGACACTTTATTGAATGTCGATTTAAGACTACAACAAGGATTCTCCTATGGAGAGTTAATTGATGTGTTTGCTTGTCTGCACAAACGTTTAAAGCAAACATTTTTAATATTAAACATGCTGAATATTTGTCAAGTGTTTTATTGGCCAAAATAGATGATTTTTTACTTCTATGTACTGTCATATATTCCGTTCAAATATTAGTAAAGAGATACAATTTCACAGACTAACAGTTAACTAGGTAAGGCTAGGTTCCACTGGCAGTCGTGATCAAGCACTGCTCACGCAGGTCCATTAATTAGTGTCCGTTGTGCTACCATGTCACACTGTCTCCCATGGGTCCTATGTTCCCACGCAGCCACCCGGTCGATTCTACAAAGGAGTGGATCCTGTTTAAATCAATATCAGGGAGACAAATTTTGTCCCCAAGGGCTCTTTGACCAAACATTTCAAGTCTTAAATCTCCGAATGTCGGATAATTGCAGGGAAGATGTTCCGTTGACTCTTCCTCCTTCTCCTCGTCACCACAACTTCTACATTAGTTATTATAAGGGAGCCCCAGCCTCTGGGCCTGCCTTCAAATGGGCCAGTTTCTTAGGTGATGTCTGGACAGCTGCAATGCCCGCCGTGTCCTTTTTTCATCTATAATGGGTCAGATTTTCCTGATTTCCCTACAGGTAGTTTCATCTTTGCATCTCTGACTGGCAATAAGGTGAAACTTGTGCGCTATAAGTTGCTTACTCCCTGGGAGCGAAACACCTTCATTATATGTTGAACCATCTAGATTCAACGTGTTGCCTGCATACGCCAACGAATCCGCCATGCAGTTTCCGTATATATCCCCGTGTCCGGGGACCCAATAAAGGTTGACCAATGAATGTCCTCCAGATACATCCGGCATTCTCGATGTGATGAACACATTCTCCAGGGATCTTATGGCCGCCTCACTATCGGTAATAATGTGAATATCCCTTCCAGATATTTCACCGTACCGGATGCGTCTCGCGGCTGTGTTTTGAATTGAGCATTGCATGTTATAGTGACTGGCCTCGCTACCTAAATCTTTTCTGCATAGACAACCTTCGATCGCTCGTTAGGGGTTTCACCTCTATGATATAAAAAAACCCGTCTTTGTTAACAAAAGCTTCTAAATTTGGGATCTGATATCAAGATTTTTAAATTTAGGATTTAAAAATTCGGGAATTTAAAGTTTGGGATTTCGAGATAAAGAATTCTGAAATTCAGGATTAAAATCAATTCAGTATTTTAATACTATCCCAAATTATTAATTTGTTATTATGCTAAATCTTTTGTCCCACGAAAAAACATTTGACAATAATAGAATCAAGAACCGAGTGCCATAATGTCAATGGATCGTATGACATTCCGTTAATGCACATTATGACACTTATTGGTGTGTTATAACGTCCATGGGCATTATGATATTGGAAATTATGACATGCCGCCACACAAAGGCCCTATTCTAAAAATCTCAATAACTCTAATTTACTTTAAAACTGAATTATATAGAAATAAGTCCATTATTGCCCATATGACCCAAATAATAACCAGTCATTAGTGTAGGGTTCCACGTAGTTAAGCTTGCACGACTATACTTACTTTCTGCTGTATAAATTTATTCCAGTACAACCCATGTCCCGTGTTGAATTACATTTATTAGCACTACAATGTAATAAAAATGTTTTAATCTTACTTTATGAGTTCATTTTTGGTTGGTAATTGTTTTATTATTTTTTCATCGTTTATTTTTTTTTCTTTCAATTCTCTGATACTTTAAAGGCAAATCCAGCGAGAAGCTCAAAATCCTTAAAAAAAAAAACACAGAAGAAAAACGTATCCAAAATTAGGTCACCCACCACAGTTTAAAAAGTTAAGTTTTAAGTGTGTGTTAAAATGAAGCACTTATGTGTGTCAATTTCATATGGTTATGGAGACTTTTTTTTTTGTATTGTTTTAAACCAGACTTCACAGATGAGGGAACACTTAAGTACACATACACACGCACATGTTCAATGAATCCTCTATAAAATGTTCAGCATGCATGTTTTGTTATAAACATTTTTTTTGTATAAGTGCGTATCTGTGTGAATAATTGTATTGATACCGAATGTAAAGTTGAGTAAACACTTTAATGTTTTAGTTTTTCTTCAATTTTTTGTAGTTACAAAGAAAATGTTCAATTAGTTTAAAATTTTATGTTATAAATGCAACATTTTTATATTCGTTTTAAAGTACCGACTCAACTTCAGAAATAATGTGCAGGGACGTCGTTTTTAATAGCTTCCAATGGGCTAAAAACCTTCTTCAATAGGTGGTTTCGAGTGTAATTGAAATGACAAAACACACATGTAAAAAATAATCAATTAAACTGAAGAATTTAAAATAAGCAATTATAGCCCCGCAAGCCGGACTTTATAGGAATTTAAGCTTTCCCAGGAAAAACTTTTTGGTTTTTAGTAATGGGTGGTAGTTATTTCATACTTTACCTAGTAAGTAGTTGTAATTATTCTGAAAATTTCAATAAGTACTTACTATTAATGACACCAGCAATTACATATGACTTCTATTATTATCACTACTGAACATTTGCTTACAAATAATCAGCTCAATAACTAAACCAATAAGTGTTGTTGAATATTAACTTACCTGTAACATACTCAATAACTACTTATTTTGTCTATTAACTAATGATTTTTTGGCTTTTAGTAAGTAAATTGTAAGTACTTACAACTCAACTTACTCGTAGTAAAATAATAACTAGATATATTTTGGCTTCTAGTAAGTGTATTGTAAGTACTGAATTCTGTGGACTCCTCGAACAAAAATAAGTAGTTATTCAGCCGAAAAATAAGTAGTGTTTATTGTTCTCCTACATTACAATTAGAACAATTTCGTTTTTTCTTTTTAAACAAGGCGAATTCATTACAGTTGGTCTTAAAAGCCCTGCTTGTAACTTTTTTTAGTTTTATACATGTTAGATGTCAAAATTTTGTTTCCTATCTTTTTTTCTGTTTTTCGCATTGTACAATGATTTTACAAAAATACATTGCTTGTGGTCTTAAATTTGGTTATAAATTCGCCTTCTTCCCAAAGTATTTTTTATACGTATTTTCCTTTCATATTTCGAAAAAAATGTAACTAGTTTTTTAAAAAAGTTGAATCTACTTCAGCAACAATTTGTATGAAATTAAAAATTATGTTTTTAATAACTTTATTTAGTTTTGAATAGAATTTGAACAAAATTTTTTAAAAATAATAATAAATAAGTCATATTGTTGTCGGCAAAATATGCAAGCGGTTTCTTAATACAAAATGTGTGCGTTTGTAAAAAAAATTGTTGCTCTATTATGAACACCAGTGAAAATGTTGCTGCCAATTGTGAACAAAGATTTACACTTATTTGGCTGTCAATCGCAAAACTGTGGTCTATAACTGCAATCACATTTAAAAAGATATACACGATTATCCGGTTCTCGTGGGACCGGCACCAGTACGGATAATCGAAATACACGGTTAATAGAGGTTATATTAAAATATACAGAAAAGTATTTTTTTTTATTTTTTTTATTTAAACATTCTATTAATGCAACTACAGATTAAAATATACCTCATATTTTTACACAAAACATACAAATCATCATAGAGAATGCAAATTCAAATATGTATGTATCACCAAAAACATTAAAATTGGGATTTTTACCGATTATGCTTTGGTTGATCAAACTTCATGTCTGAACTTAAAACATGAACATGAACTTAAAAAGGGGAAATACCAGATTAATATATATGTACATAATAAAAAACATATGAATGCTGCACGGATAATATATGTAAAGCACGGTTAATAGAGGTGCAAATCTAAAGCACGGATATTAGAGGTAAAGCAAGGATAATAGAGCGAAAAAATAAAAAGAACCGCATGCCGGTTAAAAGATGTAACCGATATATTTAGGTCCGGTTAATCGAGGTTTAACTGTATGTAAAAAAAGGATCAAAATAATATTTGAGCAGATATTCGAGCAATATGTTCGGAAGATTTAAAAGAAGTCTTAAAGTGCGAGATTAACGTCTAAACAACCTAAATAAAGTGGAGTTGACTTTAATTCAAAGTGTCATGGCCCTTTTGGATCGCCCTGAAGATGTCTAGGATGCATTATCTACGATTTAAATAAACCCTTCTTTAAACAGATATCAGAATATGAGTTTCCTTAAAGACTTGGCATGTTTACAGGAATTCTTCATGAGAAGATGTGTCAGTCTTAAAAATCTAGGATGCAGATAGTTTTTATATGTATAGTGTTAGGATCTTAATTTGAAGACTGTACGGCACTTTTGGGTCGCCCTGAAAATGTGGCAGATAACAGAATATCTGTTTCATTAATGTCTAAGAATGCTTAAAGAAATTCTTTATAAAAAGATGAACCACACTTTGATGAAGACAGCTGAATATTAACTGTTTGGATTTAAAAAAGATCTTTTTTGGTCGCCTTGTAAATGTCTGTAGGACACCATCTTCGATTTTATACCGTCTTCCAAGAGATATCAGAATATAAGTTTCTTTCATGACATGAAATGATTAAAGGAAATATCCATAAATAGCTGCGGCAGACTTAAGAATCTTTGATGGACACATTTTTTTATCTTAAATTGAAGCCTTGGCGATCCCTCTCGGTTGTTCTGTAGATAACCGTGAGACACCATCTTCAATTATCTCAGAATTTCTCTTTCTTTAATGTCTTTGAATACTTTAAGAAATTCTACATAAAAAGATGGAGCAGGCTTTAATGAAGACAGTTGAGTATTAACTGTTTGAATCTAATAACTATATTTTTGGGTTGCCCTGTCGATGCCTCTAGACATCTACTAATCTTCGATTTAAACCCTTTTTCTTTGAGATATTAGAATATAAATTTCTTTCAGTACATAAAAAAGATTTAAGGAATTATCGATAAGAAGTTACGGAAGACTTCAGGATCTTTGATGGCGACTGTTGAATATTAACTGTTTTGATCTTATAATGAAGACTTTGCGCTCTCTTTCGGTCGCCCTGTAGATGTCCGGGAGACCCCATTTTTGATTTGCAACCTTCTATTAGATATCAGACTAGTTATGCGTTTCCTTGATGACATGGAACGAATTTATTCATAAGAATATGCGCCAGACTTAAAATCTGTGATGAAGACAATTGGATATTAACTGTTATGGTCGAAAACTGCGGTCTTTACGATCCTTTTGTGTCGCCCTTTTGGTGTCTGGAGGACATGGTCTTCGTTCAAAACCTGCCTCCATCAGATGTCCAACTAATAGTTTCATTTATGACATGGTAAGTTATAAGGAGTTCTTCACAAGAAGATGCAACAGGCCTCAATTTTTAAAGCCTCTTTTAAGGAAACCCTTCTAAAAGGATTCTATAAGTTTCTCAAAATTTTAAGAATTAATTTTGCTATAGGCACTTATCGGTGTCTACATGAGGATATCATAATTTCCCCTTTTACAAGTATCATGATAAGCAAAAGGCCTTCAAGTAGCTGGGTTTTAAGATCTTGTATCAACTAATGAAAGAAACAGAACCGGTTTGGAACTTAGGAAAACTTAAGTGGCCTTGCCTGCTTACAGAGACCAAAACATTAATTTAACGTTTCTTAAGAATATATCGCTGACTGAAATGATAAGTCGATTCTGCTTTTTGTCTAGGCAGACAAAGATATTTTAAAGACCAACTGAACTACCCATAATTTAGAGCGATAAAAATGTAAATAAATAAAATTTTTTAGTTAAAACCCTTAATGGATCCTTTAACTGGTAAGAACATATTGTATTAAACACTACTTTAAACCTTTAATACCCTCCCTGAGTTTTAAAAGTCTGCCTAAATTGGGCATATTCGCAAAATAAGATACACACACATTCAAGAAAACTCCGCGTGGGTTGTAATATATGTCGTATAGTGTCATTATAAACAATAATAACAGCAAAATTAAGAAGATACAGAAAAAAAAATAATAAAATAAATATGAAAAAAAACTGAAACATCGCACATGCTCCTACAACAAAAAACCAACCGAACCAAATCTGCAACAACAACGCTGTTAAGAGGTATAATCAGTGAATTAATCGTTACAAAGAGGTGGTTCAGTTTTTCCAACTTAAATATACTCGTATCTCTATATCTGTTTGTACAGTATTTTGTTAACGATTTACTTGGACAATTTATGACAATTTTTTTTTTTTTTTTGCCAACATATTGTACGAAATTTTGGCAAAAAAAAAAGTACAAATAATCTTCGTAACGTAAAACTCTAATAGCCTCTCTTAAACTAATAAAGCTCATCAACACACTCACATAAAGTTACCAAGTGTATGTTGTAGAGGCGTATTAAGAAGTTATTTATGACTTATGCAACTTCAATCATACCACCAGCCAACCATCAACTATTCATATCTACTGCCAACATTATATTGCCACTGCCACCGCAACCATTCAATGCCATCCAATCATGTTATAGTCAGTCAGTTGTACCACCAACAACCAAAAAATAAATGTAAACGAGAAAAAAGATTATGGATTTAACCGTGATAGGAAGTAATTAAGCAGACACACGTAAGAATTATTAGACGAAAGTTAAGGCGAATTTAAATTACAGTACATAAAGCTGGGTTCACACTATGAAAGTTTTGTTTATTGGTGAGAGGGTGAGAATCATAGCATGTTCTCTTCCTCTCTCACCAATAAAGGTAGACTTCCTAAAGAAAAAGTTGCGTAATGTAAACCTAGACTAAGGAAAATAAATGCGTTAGAATGTTTTATTTTAAGATAATCCATTTTTTTAATTCTCCTCTATTTCTATTAAAGTTTTTGTTGATATATTGTCCCGGTTAAAGCTTTAAGGAACAAGTACAAGCTTAGACCTTAAACAAGTTTTTTGGCATAAGGGAAATCAAGAAAAAAATCAGCTATTTTAAAAATTTACCAAATTTATCATGTCAAAGAAATAGAACCGGTTTTTGAATTTAGGGATTTATTCAGCATTTTTAAAAATATGCCGCTGAGAGAACTGAATTGAAGACTCTGCTATTTTTCTAGCCAGATCAAGATATTTTAAAAGGTAACTGAACTTATCATAGCAAATAGCAATAAAGCTGTAAAGCAATAATATTTTTATAGCTAATGCCATTAATTGACCGTTTGAGGTTTAAGCTTTCCAGATTTTTAAAAGGCAGAAAAATTGCATGTGGGTTGCGTTTGATGCCAATTGATGCTTAAAGGATCCAGATTTAAAAAGGATTTTTACCCAAAACATTTAGTATTAAAATATTAAGATTACATTCGTAGTTCAACAATCTCTAATAAATAAAATGTCTACCAACTCATCTTTCCAGGCAATTTTAACCAAAAACTGTCGAGCCTAGACGGCAAAAGCAGTTTCAGTTGAATATCAGCAGCACTCAGAGCGACTTGTGAATGGGCTTAATCCTATTGGAATTTATATTTGTATATATCGAGCCCTTACCGCAAAAAAAGCTTAAGCGACAAAAAAAACACAAGGTTTTTTCAATTTTATTTCATAAACATTTTGTATGAAGGTTTTCGTTTAAGCTAAAATTATTTTATTAATTTTCATATTAATTCGAATGTGTATTTTAAGTTAAATTTCAATTTCTAAAGCTTTCATACTTCCCCTGCAAATATTATTGGACCACCTGATCCAATTTCATGAAATGGACTTCTCCATGGACTGGTCCGATGTAATGCAAGCATGGACCATGTCATTGTTAAAAAGTGTTTGTAGTGAGACGACATGTCTTAGTTTTTTAACGACAAGTTTTCGTTTTTAAACGAAGTTAAACTAATCCTTTTGTATACACAATGGAGTAGTTTTAAAACTACTCCTTTGTAGTTATATGGTCCTGTCCTAGGACATCGTAATGTTAAATAGACCATGTTTTTTCCATACGTTTGGGTTACTTTTGGACTAGTCCTAGTTCCTAGTGGGCTACTCTTTACAAGCGTGTTTGAACTGGTCCTAATATTTGCAGGGTCAATAATCGTATTCTTTTAATATTTTCCAAGAATATTTTTTATGCACTATCGGAATTTTTGTTTGTAAATTTTTACACAGAAAGAAAAACAATCGGGAAAAATTAAGTTTCACATACGAATAACACTAAAACGTTCTTAAAACAATCCCAAATTGGATTACTTTCGGAAATCATTTCCGGAATTTATGAAATCCTTATTTAAATTAAGTTAAAAAAGAATAAACTTTTCGTTGGTAGTGCCACTCTGACAGTGAAATTACAAACTTAGCGTTTTAATTTCATTTAAATTATCAAAGTTAGTTTGAGACACTAGAACAACACCTCACAAGTAGTTAAAAAACGATTGGTTTGTTGTGTGTAGAAAAACCAAAATTTTCATATTTAAAAAGCTTAATTGAGAACTCTTGCTTCTCGCTTAGTTTATATTTTCAGCTTAATGCTATGTTCACTCTTGAGTCTTTAAACGCGTTTAAGCAAAATGTTGATTTAGTTAATCAAAGCCGTTCACAATACATTTGAAATCAGGCACACACGCTCTGTATAGACAAAGAAAGAGGAACACACAAATAAGGAAATTATATATGAAATTATATATAGACTAGCTTATTGACCCACATTTCGAAACCCTTTTCACAAAAATTTGTGGTTTTCATCTAATTCTCGATTTTTTCTCATAAACTGGGTTTGTCTTAAAGAACTAAAATCTTAAAATTATAAAAAAAAATAAATTTTTTTTACTTAATGCTCTGATTGTTGATAAAAAAAAACTCATGTAGCACTAAAAGCACAGAGTTTCGCTAAAATACCAGAGTTTTACTTAAAAGTCGGGCTATTTATCAACAATAATCCGTCCCTATCACACGTATTTATCATATCTTTAACCGCGCCTTTTGTATAACTCACAGGCATTACGTGATTCTTTTAGTACCTGACCAGCCACATTTTATTAAAAAAAATCTGGCAATAACAACAAAAAAGAAGAATTATCCAAAAATCAAAGAAAATTCAGCAAATTTCATTTTGAGAAATACGTTAGACCTTCTGTAGACGTTGTTGAAATTTGTGTGGCTGCAATCTTAGAGCCGACTTTGAAATTCTCTGCAATATTGTTTTGGAAATAGTCAATTGGCCGAAACGACGACTAGTTGAGAGAGACGGTTCATTTTCAACATACTGTCCCACAGCTTCAACGTTGCCACAATCAGTGCGTATACTTCAATAAGCACCTCTTCCAGCACGGTCGATCATTCCTCAAAATGGCTGACTAAATCCCTTATCTTGAAGGATACTGGGAGCTGATTTTGAATTAAAATATTGACGATATTTTCGTTGCGTCATTATAATTTTTCTTTGATAAGATAATAAAAATTCGATCACTTTAATGCGTGGTTGTGTACTGTAATCATTATAGATTTCCTAGAACTCAGTAATAACCTAAAAAAAAAAACAAACAAAACAAACGGGTTTGGATTTAAGAGTGGATTCTGGTTCCTAAAAGGGAGTAGAATAATTCTTTTCACACACTAGGAAGGTCACATATTACAAAATAAAAAAGTTATAGGTGTATAAAATTTGTAGAAACCTCATTTAAAAACCTTTAATTGTATCCAATGTCTTATTGAATCGACTATACATATTTTTATTTTTTTTTTATTATGGTAACAAATATTAAAAAAAATATCATATTTAATTTATGATTTGAAGGAAGTGCACTTCATGATGTAAAGTATTAACTACATTGTAAACACCGTTAAAAGATTAAATTTATTTCCAATACACCTGAGCTGTTTCAGTTGGTTCAGCAAACAAGGCTGGCTAAAATTAAGCTCAATGTCAAAATCTTATTTATAAGACTTTAATTATAATTTTTACAAGAAATTGGACAAAAAAAAATATATTATGAATTCGGAATATAAAAGAGCGTCTTCTTGGATTATTGTTAAGTTTTATAGTGAGCAGTGGACAGTGGGTGGCATTGTACGAAAATTTAAGATTTTTGCAATACAAAACTGTTTAAAATTTCCTCATAAACAGAAGCCAGGAGACTAGTGCCTGCCTTTGCCAACTTGATGCCCTAAAGAAGAGATTAGTCACTCTTGTTAAAAACGACTACAAAACTCTGCAACTTAAGACTCTTAATCCAACAAACCACTTTCATGTTAATTATATTTTATATTTTAAGTTGTAAATTGTTGACCTTTAATTTTGTTGTTTGTTAATTCTGTTTTAGATTATAATAACTCTTTTATAAATATCCGCATTGTTACAAAATATAATTCATAGTTTTGTAAGAATCCGCCTTTATTCGGAAACCACTCCACCCCAACTAATCGAAACTCAGACCACACAAGCAAGGGGACTTATTCTGGCAGACGTAATCGAATACTTTTTCGACAGATCGAAATTGCTTTTTGAGTGAAATTAGAAATAAAATTACCTTTGAATTGAAAAAGTATTCGATTACGACTGCCGGAATAAGCGCCCAAAATTATGGCTTAATATAAAAAAGGCGTACCTCGATTTTTTGTTTGTTTATAAAAATGGTTTTAATCCAATTTTTAATAGATAGAATTAAATAGCAAGAGGAATGTAGCATTTGCAAACTAGAATAAACAAAAACTGCTTTTGTCAAGCAGACATCTGGAAAAATTTAAATAAGCTACGTCATTCCTTTGTGTATTTCGAGAAAATTTTTCTGGCTTCCAAACTTAAAGATATGGCTCGGCGGAAAAAGATTTTATGGCCTTACAAATTTTATTTTTTGAAAGGGATAATAAAAAAATTGAAGAAAAATTTGAGCTTCAAGTTGACTTCGTTTAAAAATAAAATTATTTTAATTCGAACGACCTGGGTTTCATTTAAAAAGTTACCCAGAAAAAACTTGGTAATGACTTGCGATTACTGAACAACTTACTTTTCAATGACTATTTCATACTATCTGCATTACATAGAAGTAGTTAAGTAATGGCTGACATATAATCTGATACATAAGTACTTGTGTATGAGTTGATTACCGAAATTTATAATTAACTCAAAATAAAATGCATCTAAGGCTTAATTTTTTTCAAATCAAATACAAATTGATTTTAGTTATTTGTTCTTACAATTTGTATATATATTTTCATTTTTACGTTATAAATGAAATAAAAATTTTTTGTTTGTATGTTTTTCTGATTAATTATGGAAAGTTAGAAATGTCTAATTATTTGGATTTTTATAATAACGACTTTTGTAAACCACATCAATCATTCATTACACGTTAGTATACTGAAAGAAAAATGCTTCATATATTTAATGAATCATTTTCATAAAAAAATTTTCATTGGTTAAATGAAATTTTCATTGTCTAAATGAAATTTCATAGTTATAATGAAGTATTTTCGTTAAAATCGCTTCATGGGATTTCGTAATTACGTTAAAAATTTTCATTGGATATATGAAAACTTAAGTTTGTCCAAGTAAACAAAAAATTTCAATTGGGAACATAAAAAACAATATACAAACATAACTGTATTCATAAATTAAAACAAAATTACAGTTTCCTTAAAAAAATGTTAAATTGTTAATTAAAAAATGTAAGATTTAATAATTTCATACATCTAATGTAATATGCCATTAAATTTATGAAATCAAAAATTTTTTTATAAAAGCAACATATTTTAATAATTTAAAAAAAAAATTATTTTTAACATTCAATAATAGTCTCAATCTCAATAATTAAGAGTATAAAAATATTTCGAAAAAGCATGCCATCATAAATATAAATTTTCATTATGACAATAAAAATGTCATCATAGTAATGAAACAAAAACTTGCAATCAATAAATATGTATGTTTTTAGTTTTCTTTAATATGTACATAGTAAAGACAAAAAACATAGTTTTTTTATTCAAAAATTACACTGCCTCGGTAGGCTAGCTGGTAGTGAGCTAGTCTAGCAGCGCCGAGGTGCGGGATCGATTCCCG
Source organism: Pollenia labialis (assembly GCA_949318255.1). Lineage (NCBI taxonomy): Eukaryota > Metazoa > Arthropoda > Insecta > Diptera > Polleniidae > Pollenia > Pollenia labialis. The sequence continues at coordinate 128,689,729 of OX439139.1, forward strand.
CCAGAGACAAAAAAAAAATTGAGATAGAAAAAAAAAGTTAAAAAGAAAAAAAATAATTAAAAAGAAAAAAAAAAAGAAAATAAAAAAAAAAATAGTGAGCTAGTCTAGCAGCGTGTCGAGGGTTGCGGGATCGATTCTCCCGCCAGAGACAGAAAAAAATGAGATAGAAAAAAAAGTTAAAAAGAAAAAAAATAATTAAAAAGAAAAAAAAAATTTTTACTTTTTTGAATTATTTATTCATCCAATTAATTATAATATTCATTATTCTAATGTAATGTTTCATTACATACATTTTAATGAAACAGGTTTCATTGATCCAACGAACCGCTGCATAGGTTCCTTTTTAATGAAATTTTTCATGGGTTTAATGTCAAAATTCATTGGTATTGCGAAGAAAATTCTTTCACTTTAGTGATGTTGGTGACATCGAAGTAATATGTTATTTAAGTCCCTATTTGTAACCGAATGTGGTAATGACTTATTCAACTCCTTATTTGTAAGCGAGGGTGGTAAATATTTAAAAAATACTTCCGTCTAGAATTCCGTTGCAGACCTTAATAAGTTCATTAATATTAAAAAAACTTTCTTTTTATATTTCTAAACGCCTTAATGTTTTAGAAAAAAATGTTCAAGTCATAATTTTTTAACGAGTCATATTCTACGGTGCCCCTAAAGCTGCTACTTCTGCAGATCATACTGAAAGAATGGAATTTTGAATCAGATTGTGACTGAAAATGAATAGTACATCTATTCAGTGATGGAAAATGGCTTGTATAATTTTGTACCAGCAATTTTTTAATACAGAAATAGAAGTATTTGTGGTTTTCAACATGTTTTTGCGTTCTGCTCTAAAGTTTTCAAAGAGTGGCTTGGGGTCGTTTATCTCCCACCTGCAGAGTGGAAAAATATAAATTTTTAAACAAATAATTTGGAATCTTTTTCTAATATCACTCACTTTAAAAGTTGTAATTTAAAATGTAGTTCGTTTAGTATTTTCGCACCAGAAGCTACAGCAGATTTTCAAGTAATATGAATATGAACATCGCTACAAAAAGGTATTTCAATTTAAGATTTATAAAAAACAAATATATCCAAGCGAACTTGTTTACAAATTTGCATTTTTAAATTCCCTAATACGACTCTACTTCATCAACAATACCTTGGCGTACTTCAAACAGACCGTTTAAAACAGTGAACCAGCGAGTTTTGTTACAGAAAATTCAAAGAGATAGTTTTGAAAATGTCTAGTGAGTGGATCGAACCATAGAAAAACATAGAAAAAGACATGAAGCCTAATCATAATATGCATAGCCTTGCTTAACCTACTGTCAGAGATTATCAAAAAATCTCTCAAATGTATTTAAAAACAAAAACGAAATAAAAAACGCTTGATACCGTACGGAATGTGCGATTAAATTCGCACCTTGCTTAAGCAAATGACAGTTTCAATAAACTTAGCAAAAAGTTTCCTTAAGTTCAATATGGTTTGCCTCATATAATTAACATGTATTCGCACATTTTCTTAAACCATCTTAAGCCCATTGTGGTTGGGCCTATGCTTTGATACAATCTATATATTTATTCTCATAAAATGTTAAAAGATTTGTCAAAATCGATTGTTTTTAAAGCAAAATCTCTTAAAAATTTTTTTATTTTGAAAAATATTAGAAAAGTTTTTATGCCGAAAATTTTGGAGTCGGGGTCGCGAGTTTTTGTGGGTACTACGACTCCGACTTCGGTTCAAAAACCTCAACTTCGTCTGCGACTCCTACTCCACAGCCCTGGTTGCAATGAGTTAAATCTACTGAATATTAATAAAAAAAAATAATGTATATATTTAATAAACAAAATCTAAAATTAACAAAATATGTATTTTGTTGATTGTTTTCTTTTTTTTTTTTAATTATAAATTATTAACAATTTGTTTTTGTTCATCATAAAAAATGCAATTTGTTAATTGAAAAAAGAAAAAAAAAAGAAATAAAATTGCAACACCTACAAAACAACTTTCATTTGTTTGGTTTCGGTTGTCGTCTGTTTCTGCTGTCTAGTGAATTTATAATTTTTCCAGATTTTTTTTTTTTTTTTTGTCGTGATACTATTTAGTGCCGTGTGGTAATTTTGTTGTTAAATTTTTTAAATTTTGTAGACAAAAAAAGGTAATTAGAAATGTTTTCATTAAATTGTTTTAAAAGGAAAAATATAAAAAGCAAACGATTTGAAATCTTAAAAATTAAGATGGTTGAATTAAAAACGTGGGGCTTAACGAAATCCGTTAAAATCGTAATTAACATAAAGTTGACAATATTTTCATTACAACATTTGCAATGTAGTATTTGCAATTCATTAAAAACAATTGCTGTTATTGCCATTACTGATGTTGTTGCTGGTGATGTTTTGCTTTAATTGCAACTACTCGTACATACAATAGCCAGATGCTGCCACAAAGTACAGCTTCATGTTGTTGTGGCATGGTGTCGTTTTTTTTTCTTTTCTGTTTCATTCCAACTACGCAACATTAGTGGCTCATTGAACTCTTATTCATTTATTTGCTTTTTCAAAACTTTTTTCTTTTACAACATATTTTTGTTTTTCAATTTAAGTGACAAATTTTATCTTTTACGACTCTAATTAGTAGTTTATTTTCTTTCGAGTTACTTCGTTTTCTTTCTTTTAGTTGCTTTTGTAATTTCGTTTTTCATTTTCACTACTATAAAAAGGTGTATAATTTTTGCAATGACAATTAAAATGTCATTGGTATCTAATGGGAATTTATTTCGTTTTCCAATTTTCAATTTAAGAAAAGCGGTTGGTTCAATGTTCATTAAATTTGCCATTTTTTTGGAAAACCTTTCACATTTTTTAAGACTTTTGAAATATTCAATGAAGGTTGGTGGTTTTAAATATAACTGATAGGTATATCGTTACTAAAAACGTAAAACGATCCATCTAACATTTTGAAAGTTTTACAGAAGAAGCAAACAATAATTAAATTGTTATAATTTATACTGCTTACTAGTGCTGGGATACTATCGATATTTTGTACTATCGGTATTTATCAATAGTTCAGATTTCACTATCGGAACTATCGATATTGCTATCGACTGAATGTTTTATCAGGATACGGTTCGTTGTTTTTAAATTAGACTTATGTATGTATGTATGCACGTTATTTTAGATGAAAGTTTTTGAAAAATGGCGCTTTTGTCACTTAAAAAATAAAATAAAAAGAATAAAAATTCTGTTCTTCATATATTTTATTTTTATAAAAACTAAAATTAATTTCAATAAATCAATAAAACAACGGAATCAATCTCGATTAAGAACTTGATTCTGTTTGCAACATACATATTTAGAATGTATATTCAAATAAAATACGATAAAATACATAAAAACAAAAGTAAATAAATAGAACTTAATTAAAAGGTTAAACAAAAATATTATTCATATTAGAATTCTTTACGTAACAAAAATGGTTGTTAGCAAAAAAATAATGTTTAAGAAATACATACATGTGTACAGACTAGGGATGGGCAAGTTGAAAAAATATATCTATATATATCGAATCGATATTTTTTTAGAGTATCGATATTTATTATTTCAAAAATATCGATGTATCGAACGTATTTTGCTGAAACTATTACCAAATTAAAAAATTCAGTATACCTTTGTACAAACATATGTATGAACAAATTGATTATATGTAATTACATTGTTACTTTTTATTGTGTCATTTTATTTAAGAAAATTAATAAAAACAAAAAAATTTAATCAAAACAACAAATTCAATTATAACAAAAACAAAAGGGAAGAACACAAAAAAACCATAAGAAAAAAAAATAAAAAATTTAAATGGAAGTAAATAAGTCATGGAAGCACCAACTTAACCTTAAAATTTGAATTGCACCCCAAAAGTACCAACTGGTTTTAGTCAAACCAGTAATTATTAGATATGGACATCAGGAGCACTCTCTGTTTTATGTGCACTCCAGACAATCTGTTTCTTGTATTCGGCACTGCTTCTTATAAATGCCAATTATTTTAGATCTTCATATTTTAAAAAAAAACATATGATGCATGCAGGCGCGGATCCAGCTCGAGCCTTAGGGGGGGGAAAATTTTTTTTGATACAAAAAGTAAAAAATTTGTTTTTAAAAGTGTATTAAAATTAATATGTGTATATTATATTAAAAACACTCAACAATAAGGTTAAATGAAATGTAAGAGTAGTTCAATATAAATTAATTTTTTTAAATAGGCAATTTATGATTTCCTTGTGAGGCAAATTTAGATAGTACAGTCTTTCTTCTGTCATTGTTGACCTGAGCCATGTTTTTATTAGACGACGGGTAGGAAATGACCTCTCTCTCGTAGCATTACTGACGAGTAGGGCAAGTTTTTTATGGCATATGCCATTTTTGCCATTTCTTCAATTATTTTTTTTAAAGCAATTTTTGGTCCAGCTTGCCAAAGAATACCTTTTTGCAGCATAGAAAAAAATTTTTAAATAAGCTTAGCGAATATGGGGCAGAATCTATTCGAAATGCTTACTGAATAATGCAAAAATCGGACGTAAAAAGTACTTTCAATGCATCTGCTCAAGCCTCTTGAAGTTACAAACGAAAGGGATTTCTATGAATGAAAGCTTTGGCTTAATTGATAGTGCTAAGGAAAATAATAAAAGATGTCAGTAAAAAAGATTTGGTTAAAAAGTTTAAAAAACGTTTTACGTTTTACGTGTAGTAAATTATTCAATACTCCTGAAAAATCTATATGGCTTGGCATTTCAATTTTAAAAAAGTGTTTTAATCGATTTTCTCACAATTTTGTTTAAATGAAAGTGAGACGGATGAATAAATTGACAACCTTTCTCCATCTGAACTTTTAGTGTTCAAATATGCTCCAGTTACATCTTGCGATGTTAAAAGAGTGTTTTTCATTTATGGAACTATTTTATGTGAAAACAGGAGATTATCAGGGGTGTTCTAGAAATCGAAGACTCAAAACGTAAAAATTTTAAACGTCGATCTTTAATAAGATTTCCCTGATAAAAAAATTTTATGACAAATATTATAAAATTAAACAGAATTTTATAACAAAAATTAGATTAAAAGTGTATTAAAAACAATTTCCAAATTCTTGCGTTTTGCCCCCCAGTATTTTTTTTTTTTTGACAATTTGAAGAAACATACTATTGTACATACAATAAAATCTTAATAAAATACATAATTGTTTCTTAAATAACATGTTTGTTTTTGACATTTTTCGTGCCATTTTGCCAGCCGTTTTTAACAGAGCATTGAAACGAAAATTTTAAATATTTTTCTTAGCTTTCGGTAGATTTCTTCATCACAGTTTATTAAAGCATCTACAACGTTATCTGATAGATTTTTAGATATTTTCCATGCTTGTTGCCAATGCAACAGTTCAGACTCAAGTTTAGATATTAGTAGGTGTTTATCTATATCTTTTATTAAACATAATCATCTCATCAGCTAGTTGTGATTTTAAAAGTTTTGTGTCTGTATTTGAATTGATTACACTTTGAGGTAGAAGTTAAGGTATGTTCAATACGTTTAGGATATCTATTGGGAAACGTGTTTTGAGATCTTCTTAAATAAATTCAATAAGAGGAATGTAACCTACAACTCGGTAGCAATCTTCAACATTTTGAATAAGATTGGCACCTCGATTTGAACGCAGATAACTTTAACTTTTTCAAAAATCGCTTTAAATAGTTCTTCGGCTTTATTTCTTTTCTCTTCAAGGCACATGATTTAAGTTTTGATAAGGCTTGATCCTTTTTGAAGATCTAGATCGTGCTTTTATAAAATGATACTATTCCTCAAATTAATTCAAAAGTACTAAGCGAGTTCCTTAACATAAGGCTTTTGATGAAGTAAATCTACCTTTCCACTCAGGTATTTTTTCCAAAGCTTCTACTATATGATGTACACTTGTTGCAAAGTATAAAATTGAGTCGTGACGGTCCAAACATCTTGTCTCGCATAATGTAGAAAGTTTGGCCCCCAAATACTTTGCTAAAACTGCTTTTCGGTTGGGATGCTTATATTTAAAAAAATTTGTCGTTTCTTTAACAAATGATACAACATATTGTATTAATGGCACTTTGTTGCTTTTTAAAATTGAGTTGTTTGATTTATGGGAATAGCAAGGCTTTTGTTTTGCATTTGTCCAGAATTTTATAACAGCGCCATTTTCTGCTGACATCAGAGGACACATCAACGTCATTATCAATATCCTTTGAAGCCTCTTCAAATGCGTTTACAACAAAGCCAATAAATGCTTTCCTAATAATTTTTTGTTGTATCTTGAAATATCTTTAAGATAAGGAAATCTGGGTTTTCCCCGAAAAATCTCTGTTTTCGTCAAAAATTATCGAATAGAATTTTGATTCAGATAACACACATATACATAAATATTGCATATACATACATACTAAGGCTTATTAAAAATTTGAGCGCACGCATTTTCAAGTCAAACGTTTATTCTTTGGATATAAATAGATGGCACCTGCTGGGATTGAATGTAGAATAATAAGTATTTGAATACAGTAAACTAGAAGTTTCATTGGAAATATCTAATAAATAACTGTTAAAATTAAGATTTGGATACTTATTAAAAATTTCGTTAGATTCAATAAAAAAAAAACCTTGCTGGGATTTCCTAAAATTTTGTGCATATAAAAAATATTATTATTGGGAATTCTTGTATTATCGAGATAAACCAAACATATTTTATAATTTAGGGGGGGGAAATTTCCTTATTTCCCCCCCCCCTGAATCCGCGCCTGGATGCATGCAATGATTCCAATTCTTAAAAAACATATTGTTTGAAAAACGACTAAAATTTTGGGTTCTTAATGAAGAGTGACTTTAAAAAATATCGAATTCGATAGTCGTATTTCAATATCGATACATCGATATATCGGTATTTAAAATATCGGCGATGTATATCGATTATATTTTTTTTTAAATTTGGATATTTTGATATATCGATATTTTTTGCCCATTCCTAGTACAGACATGTTTACGTTCAAAATAAAAATACATCAACTATTTGATAAGAAATTAATATTTTTGGAAAAAGGCAAGAATGTTTTTTGGTTTAAGTCAATTTCTCCTGTAATTTAATAATTCACCGGCTGCTGAATAGCGCCGAAGTAGCAGGGACTATAGATATTTCTTGTAACTTCAGTTATTTTCTCAATTGGTTTTGATTCTCGAACCAAACGGTAATCGATCTAGAAGTCTTTTCCTCTAATGTGCGTTAATTGTATTGTCTTATGCTCGCATTTGCCTTTGCATTTTTTTTACAACATTATAAAAGCATTTGACATTTCAGTCCCTATGTAAACATACACATTTTGGCAAAAGGGCCTCTAATTAGGAGTAGAAAGACACACTGCTGACATATCAATATCACCTGCTATTCTTCTTGTTTGTATACATTACTTCCAGCGCCAATTATTAGCAAGTAAACTTGCGGCGGAAAATTGTGATAATTGCTGCTGTTACATGTCGATATTTTTGATATTGTAAGACTATCGACCGATTACATTACATCATTTATTTTTATTCTGTTTTGAAATTTAACAAAGTTGCATATTATGCAAAGATTTTATGGACATTTGTGTCGATACAATAAATCTCAGAGACAATTAAAAAGTCGAATTGAAATTTTTTTACGATGTATTTATTTGTTTGTATTTATAAATCTTTTTATTAACATAGGATTGGAAATTTAAAGGCCGAATAAAGATAATAATATTCAATAAAATTAAAATAATTCGTTATTTAAAGTATGAAATACACGCAGTATTGTCCGTATAAACTCCTACCAGTCTAAAAAAATCTATAGAACTTAAAACACAAAATTTTAGGAAAACTAAGGTACGCTAAAGGCGAATTCACTTTTGATAACAATTTGATAGCTATCAAAAGATAAAACATTGTATATCAAATGTTTATATTCAAATCATTATTAATTTAAATTTGAATTCAAATTTAAAAATCAAACAATTGAAAAAGCTTTGTGAATTGCGTTTGATGTCAATTGATAAAGTCATTTCATATCAATGTTTTACTTGACGTGTTTGTTGGGTATTTAATTTGACGAAAAAATTTGACAAGTTCCTCATTGTCCCATGGTCTTTGGCCGCGGAGTACTGATAAAAAGTCGTGTTCCAACCTCTTTCGTTAGTTGTTAATTATCGTTCTTAAGATCATAAAGTTGCGGTTTCAAAAATCATTGATAAAGTCTACACTTCTAATAAATTCCTTAATTTTTAATAATAAAAAAATAAACCATTTGTTAAATTTTAGAATCAAGAAAATTTTTTTGAATTTCTTAATCCTGAATCTTAATGACTTTGCACATGTCACATTCAATCGTCACAATGATTAATTGAATAAAGCCATAAAAAAGTATATCTCAACACAATGAACAATTTTCTACACAAAAAATATATAAAAAAAAAATATTCTAACAAACAAACTCTCACCAAAAAAACCTTATTTGCTTGCACACTTATAAAGGTCGATTTGATCTTTTTAAAAAATATACACAACCGGAGGCATCTTCTTTTATGATTTGTTGTCCTAATTTTTTCGGGGAAATTTGTAACTGATCGATTTTACACACACACACACGCGGTCACACAAATGCATCGATCATTTTACTTTCGTTTAGAACACAAAACATGATGATACTTTTATGTTTTTGTGTGTCTTTATTCTACTCTCTTCTTTGTTTCATTGATCTAATGCATCACACAACACTGTTTTAGTTGTTTATTCCCTGCGAAGAAGTAAATAAACACTCTTTCAGTTCTTTGATAAATAAAAATATATTTTTCGAATATTTTTCGTTTTTGGGGGTTCTTGCATTCATAACACCATGAAATCATATCGATTTCAAAGCAAGAATGTGCGCTCTCTGTTTTAAAAACAAGGCATATCGTAATGAAATCCCTTAATAATGTACCATAAACATACACACACAAACGACGCACACATAGTTATTAAATTATAGATTTTTGTATTGTTTTGAATTTCACATACAGTCTTAGAAATCAGGGCTTAATAACCCAGCTTTGATATATCGATTTTAGAATTTGGAAACAGATAATTCCTTATAAAGTATTCATGCATAAGAGGTTCTTCAATTTACTAGTTGTTTGATTTGTAACGTAAAAATATTTTAACTGCATGTTTTAGAAAACAATTTTTAAGCGATTTTTATTTACTTGTATTTTCTAAAAAAAAGTGCTTTCAAAGAACGAACTAAAAAAATATTTCCGTTAGTAAAGTATACATATTTGACCACATCTCCGAATATTTTTGTTTAAAATCGGATATTTCAGAAGTCGGGGCTATCTGGCCTCAACTGTAAAAGTACATAGAGGGTCATCCCCCAGTCTCTAATTTGGTGTTTTAAAGATAGCGATCACAAAGATTTAATTAATTTTTAGCATCTCTAATTATACCTTACAAAATTTTAGTTTAAATCCCTCTTACTTAAAATAGTACCATTTCATTACATTTTTCTAAATCCCACTTTTCCTTATCAGTTAATCCTCCAAATGCTTGTACCTCTTAAATGAACATCAAAATTGACTAAATTCCATTATAAATAAATATTTGAAAGGACATTGTGTTTGGAAAACATTCTGTTTGTAATTGAAGTATTTAAACAGATGACCTTAATGGAGGGCACACATGATATTTCAAATAATTTCATTGTTATTTTGTTCATTTGATTTAAATTTTTTTTTATAGAACCGAAACAATGTTGAGGCCGTCGATACTTGAAATTTAATACTTCATGTTAAGTGATATACTCCACTGGCATTTAAATAAAATATACGCATTAAAAGAAATCTTTTGTAATCTCCTTTAAAAACCTTAAATGATAAAATCGCCCAAATCTTCTAATCTTTTCGGTATTTTTTTCTTTTATTTTTTTTTGTAGTTTTTCGTTTTTAATTCATGTTTATCTTTGTGTAGATGGAATTTTTCGTTTAATACTATTTTTTTGTTCAACGGCCCTTAAATAAATTTGCTTTTAGTTTGGTGTTTGCATATTTTTGTAATCTACTTTGGAAGTAGTCGAGTAAATATTGAGACAAACTGTGTCAATACTGTTTCGTATGTGTAAAGTAGAGCGTTTGTTTTTTATGTTTCGGAGTTGGGGTTCTGGTATAATTGTTGTGTTCTTTCCATATTTGAAATTGGAAAGAAAAAAGAACAGAAATATTTAAATTTAGAGTATGTTTGCCTTTTGTTTTAAGCATCACTTGCTTAAGTTTTTTCTTTCTTTCATTAAATAAAGTATGTTTTCAACATTGTTAATATTTGGTCTTGTGCTGTTTCAGGGAAGGGGTCCCATCTTTCAATTAAGAAAGATTCTCTTTTAATAAATTTACTTAGTACACAATACTTCTTTTGAAAAAACTTCTTTTTGAAGGTTTAAGACCCTCTTTTTTAAAATAAAAGGCGAATAAGAACGATTTACTTCGGTAAACTAAGGATAACCGTACTCAATCCTGTAAATTTAACGCAGCTTGTTCGCATGCTTTTCAATGCCTAAGAACAATCGCCGTTATAATTGTTACAAGTTTACCAGATATTCTTTTAAAAAATAAGCTTTTAAATAAAATCTAGTAAAAATTCTGCACGAATTCCTTTTAAAGTTAGACGTGTTATTAAATTTTCAATTTCTTTTCGACGAGCCATTTCTTCAGGTTTGAAAACAAAAAGTAATCAGCCGGAGCTAAATCAGGCGAATAATGCCTGAATTTTTGCTATCGAATGCTTAATGAGCACACAAAATTAAATATTTTCCAATTTCCGCTGAAATCACGAGGTTGTCTGCAATTTTAAATTTACTTTTAATTTTGGCAGGGTGCAACTGACAGTGCTGCCATATTTTAGTAAAAAAAGGTTACTCCTCTATGAATTCTTTTAAATAAATTCTATTAAAATATCAATTACAGTTTCCATTTTTGGCAAAATTGTTTTTAATGGGTAAACATATTATCACAACAGCTGATAAAAAAAACAAATTTGGCGCATAAGAAACATGGCATGTAACTTGAATTTAAAAACGCATAAAATGCACAAAAAGTATAATACGCATCTACGCTTGGTGTGGACCTCTGCTTAATCATTGCAAACTGCCTGCGTCTCTGAATCAGATACAATGATTAATGCCCCAATTGTCGATTCGAAAACGAGAAGAAGAGTGTGGAGCATCTTCTTTGTAACTGGCATGCGCTACCAAAATAACTTTTTTCACAGACCGAATCATAAGCCTGTCCCACACACTCAAATAAAAATGGCTTTTAATGCGGTAGTTGATTAGATTAGAGAAGATTATAATTTTTTTTTTTTTTTGAAAAATTACTTCCACTTTCAATCAGAATTAATTTCTGTACACGAAATTTCTTAATAAAATAGATCGAATTTGTGAACATTGCAGCTAAGGATACATTCCCTAAAACATTATTTGTTTAATGTCAATTGTACACCTCATTGTTAAGATAATTTTTTAATTTTTTGTAAAAATTTCTATTTTATTCTACTTTATCTTTGTTTATCTTTTTTACATACGGGTATTAAACAATTTTCAATTTAGTTTTGTTTTTAATGTGGCTTATAATTTTAAGATTAATTTATGCTTTTTTAGTTTTTTACTTCATTTTTAAGTTCAAACTATTTTGTTTGCTAAATTGTGTATTTAGGAAAGAAAAATGAGAATTTTCTTCTTAACTGTTAATAGTTTGTTTATTTTAGTTGTTTGATTCAAATGTAAAACTATCAACATGAGTGCAGGTGAAAAGATATAGTAACAAAAAAATGTATAAAAAATAACACAAAGCAAAACATACAAACTAAATAAATTCTAAGAACTTTTCAAGTTATGATAAGTTGTTAAAATCATTATGATCACAACAATGACGTTGTTTGCCTTCATTTAGTTGTTGTTCAGATTAAAAGAATAAACTTAAATTATGATGCTAATGGCTAGTAAATCAATGAATGTTTAAACGTTGGTTTAGTTAAACTAAACTTAAATTTATATGTTGTTTAAATTTAACAGCTGTAAATCAGTACCCCATACGTAATATGTAGTTCGTGTTTTCCATACGTGATTTTTGTCCCGGGATCCCGCACTTTTTCGAGGAAAAAATCCCGGGAAATTTGTGCGGGAATTTCCGGGATGTTTTATTAAATTATGGCAACTTTACTGCTGATATGTATAATTGTAAATAAGTTGTGCCATGAAATAGGTCTGGTCGTAAGGCAAAAACGTCTTAATTCAAAAAAAAACGCATTTTAAGTTTTTAATTTTGTTATCAAAATAATTTTCGTGGGAATACAAAATTTAATATAAATGATTTTGTTATTCGTGCTTAATTCCTAATTTTCATTATTTGATAAAAACACTAAAATTTATTGTTGATGGGATAAGCTATTCCTATGCGCATTTCACTGGTTGCTTAGGCCAGATAATCAGGAAACTTCATCCATAAAGATTTTAGAAAAACTAAAGATATTAAGCCAAATAAAACTGTTAAGCGTATAAGAATTACAGAAACAGTTCTATTTGTAACAATACCAAAGTTTAAACAAAATCATCAACAATAAACAGTGAGTTTATCTCTCCTTACATTCCCCACCACAATTGATTGGAATTCTTCCAACATCAATTGTAGTTGTAAGAAGGTTAAGAAAAAAACAAAATAAAAACAAAAACAACTCGCTTTATTGTTTTCACAAACAAAATAAAAAGCGGATAGGAATAGCTTATCCCATCAACAATAAAGTTCAGTGTTTTTATTAAATAATGAAAATTGGGAATTAAGCACGAATAACAAAATCATTTAAATTAAAGTTTTTAATTTTGTTTACTTTAAATCACTAAAGTCTAGAACAACTGCTTCTTAGCGTTATCATCTGTTCTTAGGAAAAAAGTATTTGAAATACACCAAAATAAATATTTTTCAATTTAACATAACGAAAAACTACAGTTTCTGACTAAAGATATTTTTGCCAAACGCCTAAGAGATGTCAATTCGATAATTCAGGCAATGTTTCTGAAATTTCGAAAAAAGAAGATTAAAAATATACAGAATATTAAATTTGTTTAAAGACCCAGATTTAATTTATAAAAACGAAAAATTTTGTACCCACTTGCTTCAAACTATTTAATGATTTTATGTGCAGTCTCTGCATAAAAGATTTTTCGGATTTGATCTGTAAGAAACAATGACAAAAGTAATAAATAAATAAAGAAAACGCTTATTCGATTCGTTTGGCTATAAAGGCAAACATCCGTAGAAAGGAAACGTGTTTTCTAATTGAAATTTTGTAGATCAAAATTAGTAAAAGGCTTTCAAAAGAACTCTGTAATTGCTTATTTTGAACTAAAATCCTATTCTAATAGAAATATTTTTTAATAATTTGTTTGGTTTTATATAAATGCTGTTGGCTTTGTCGATTTGTTTAATTTTATAGAAGATCAATTTAAAACTTTAAAGGTGGCTTTTGGAAATTTACTTCGATTGTATTGAGCGTGAAAACCCGGGATCCAGGGAAATGTAAAAAATAAATCCCGCTTTGCCGGGAAATGAAAAAGTCCGGAAAAAGAAAAACTCTATGCCTAGTGCAAAAAATAATAATGTGGCAGCACTACGATAACTGTTGTCACTTTCATATGGTTTGTATTGGTAGTTTACACACCCAATTTTATGCGTTTAGAGATGGTTTAAATGTTTACTGAATCATAGATTTACTGGTTTAAACCCATTATAATCCAAAAAGAGAGTTTAACTTGCACTGATTTATTAGCCCTAAGTATTGTTACGTCGCACATTGGGGTCAATCGCAAAAAATTAGGTATTTATCTGAATCTCCTAAACTACTGGTCGGATAGCAAATTGATTTATGAAGGAGTCCTAGTGGAAGACATAGACTGATACCCTGTGTCTCACCTTGTTTTTTAACAGGGTGCTTTCAAGCTCCATTTGCTTAAGGCTTATGTCCTCATTTACGACTTGTTTATAAATCATTTTACAATCCGACCAGTTGTTTAGGAAATTCCGAATAATTACCACTGTCCGTCGCGACGCATTGTATCGTAACGAATGAAAACTGTTTTTTTTTTAATTCTTATTTAAATGAAGGTTTGACGAATAACCAGAATAAAAATGTTACAAATTTGTTACGTTTACTTCACCAATTTTCTTCTTTCACTTGAATGATAACAACAAATTTTTGTGGTATAATCATGAATAAGAAAATGTGACATTTCTGGGAAGCAACCCAGTTACATTTTTATAAATATTTCTTTTATTTTTTTAAGAACTACACAAAAAACTGTTAACTGAAGTATTAAAAAATATTATTGTATTGCATACATTTAAAACATTTAAAAAGGGGACAGCGTAAACTCTTTGATTAAATAAATCAATAAAATTTATCGGATTAAAAAATAACAAATATATTTGGATGTGCCGAATCTTCTATGCACTCTACCAGAAATAATGATTTTTTAAGAGTGGACTTTATATGGAATCTGTTACAAATTGTGAACTAATCTTGAATGGCAGATTATTGCAGTGTCTGCCAGGCCAAAGGAATGACCATTTATATACCTGTGAAGAAAATACAGTGAGGTGAGATGTCTAACATATTTTTACAGATAGTAAAACAGACACAAAATCTCTGGAGAATGTGTTCAACATATCGCTCTTTTACGGCAACATAGTCATATCTCAACAAAAAATCAATCTTGGCCAAATGCGATTAAAGTTTTAAAAATGTACCCTTATAAATAGATTTAATAAATTATATTTTGCTATAACTTTGGTTCAGTTTCAGATATAATTCAGATTTTTTTTACATATAAAGAAGCTATGAAGAAACACTTGTTTAAGTTACCTAAAATTTTTGATTTGTTGTGATATGTAGCACTATGTTGCAATCAGGGCTGCAAGACTTGGGGATTTATCCCCAAAGTTGGGGATTTCATGCTAGCAAAAAGGACAAAGAAAGTCATTTGGGGATAGGGGATTGGGAATTTTTTTGAGATTTTACACATCTTTAGTTTATTTTTCCTTTTTTATTATTTAAGCTAACTTTTATTTGTTTCGTATATTAAATACCAAAAAAGTAGCAAAACTTTTATCTTGCTCTTATCAACAATTAATACGGTGTAAAGGGTCCCAATTAAGATTACCATTTTTGATGAGTGCGTAAAAGGTACTTAATAAACTTTTAATTTACAAGATTTTGTTAGTCGTGTTATTTTCCAATTTTTATTCTTGATAAAAGCACTGAAATTAATTGTTGAAGAGATAAGCTATTCCTACGCGCATTTTATTGGTTTCTTAGGCCAGATCGCCAGGAAACTTCATCCAAAGATTTTAGAAAATCTAAAGATATTAAACAAATAAAACTCTTAAGCGAATAAGAATTATAAGCAACAGCCTTACTTGTAACAATATCAAAGCTTAAACAAAAACAACAACAATAAAAAGTTAGCTTATCCGATAATTAAGCACAACTAACAAAATCTTGTAAACTTATGTTATTATTCTTGAGTGAGTATTTTAAAGAAGAATTTAAAAAAATAATCTAAAACCGTTAAGAAAACACATACAAAAGTTTTGTTTTGTTTTAAAGACAATTTTCAAGCAGATTTGTCTGCCATAAAATTAAGTAAATGTGAAAGACAATATAATAAAGTTTGGGACAAAGAATGCTGGGCTATTGGTTAGTAAAATAAATAAATTACGGGTATATGTATTTTTATTGTTGATTTGAAGGATGGCTAAAACCGATTGAACAAGCTCCAAATTCCTTTAAATTGGCTCATTCGTCTTTGAAAACAGCATATTGTTCTAATAAATTTGGTCAGAAACAAAAAAAGAAAACTTTTTAAGGTTTTGTTTTTTAATTTCTGGATTTTTTGGGATTTGTTTTCTATTTTTTTGGGACAAGGAAAAAAGTACCTGCCAGCTCAGTTTGCAATAAAAGAGCAAAATCGCCTGGTCACATTGCTAAACATGAGAGCTGATTAGTTTGCGCATTCAAGCAGTACTTTCAATTACAACGATTCAAGTTGCTATATATGTATGTATGTATGTTGGTGTTCCAAGACAAATGAACTTGACGATGAGAAAGTTACGTGAAATTTTTGGGAGAAACAACGTGTCAACAAAACGCACTATTTGTCGTGTAGTGAATGATTTCGAAGAAAGAGGGTCGTAGGTGATAGGCCCAAGCATGGACCACAACGTACTGCAAGATCGGCTGAAAACATTACTGCTGCTCAAGAAAGTGTTCAAAACAGTCCATCAACCTCAATTCGACGACGCACACTGGGGATTTTTGTATGGGGGTGAGGAAAAAATATATTTGTCAAAAAATGTAGTGATTTCATCACAAATTTAGTTTTATTTATATAGTAATACAAAAAAGTAATCAAAATAAAGAAATTTAGAGAAATGTATGTCGTTACCTACGATGTAAAAAGCCCGAACTAACAAAAAAAATTAAATGATTTTTTTAATTATTAATACGATTTCCGTATGACGTGCTAAATTCCCAGTTTTTCATATTTGATAAATACACTGAAATTTATTGTTGAGGGAAAGCTAGCTTCTATGCGCATTTCACTGGTTGCTGAGGCCAGCTCATCAGGAAACCTTTTCCAGAGATTTTAGAAAAGCCAAAAATATTATACAAATAAAACCATAAAGCGAATAAGAATTATAAACACTCAAAGTCTTACTTGTATCAATATCAAAGCCAAAACAAAACACCAACAATAAACAGTGAGTTTAATTTTTTACACGCAAAAGACACTCCATCCGCTTAATACGCGCATGAAGTGGTGGCATACCAAATTGCAGTGTTTGTTCGTTTACGGGCATTGATTGAACTTCTTCGATTTTATTCATCTTGATGAAGATGCTGCTGGTGTTTCTGTTACTGATTGTGCTGTCTTGGCGTTAATCATTGTAAAATATAATTAATGTTTAACTTTAAAGTTACGATTATTTACTGTTAACACATATTTTTTTTTTAGTTGAGGTCAGAGTTGTTAGGCTTTTTTCTTCAAAAACCGCCAAAAGTTTTTACAAGATTCGTGAAAATCGTCACGAACAATTAACAATATCGTCAACAAATCGTCAAATATTTAAATTTTACAATTTAAAGACAATTTATTGCATTGATTGGTTCAAAAATATAAATTTTTACCAAGAAATTCTATTTATGATGAAGAAAGTGATATGGTTACGTTTTATTCTATTTATTTCAGCAAGTGGGGTGAAATATATTTATCATTTCAAAAGACAAACATAAGAAAAAATATATTTTCATAAAAACATAACAAACATTTATTTATTTCATTTATCTTTATTCACAAAAACATTAAATAAAAAATAAAATCTCATTTGCTATTAACTCGTGCTATCTTTAAACGATTAATTTTTTAGCGCTATCACTTTTGCAAATTGGTTTTACTCTTGAAGGTGCTAAGCCAAGGGTTCTGTCTATATCAACAGTCTTTTTACCCGACTTGAAACGTTTTATTAAGTCCAATTTTAGTTCCAAACTAATGCATTTTCTTCTCTTTGCATTCATTTTTCTACACAACTTCTTATTAAGAACTAACTTCTTACTTCCTAATATGCAATTATACTTAGAATAACTCTCCTACAGACAAGGCGAATTGACTAGATGGTAGGGTCAACTCTACAACAACACTGCTTCTGTGGTCGGGTTGTCAAAAATATTGCTAGTAAAAAAATAGGTTTGTTTAAATAAAAAACTAATTTGTATACAAACTTTGACAAAACGACCACCGAAAAAAACACCATGTGTTGAATTGACCCCACCTTCTAGTATATTTGCCTTGCTAACAGAATTAAACGGGAATTCGTCTTTTTACACGCAAATAGAAAAATTCTTCAATCGTATGTAGCGACGCAAATCAAAATCATAAAAACGCAAATCCTATTTAACCAATTTTTAAAAAGCGGACCAAATAGGACCGACGCAAATCGGGGCTCTTAAGTATATTTTTTGTTTAATTTCCAAAAATTTTTGTACATATTTCGAAAAATTGATTTTTACGTTTTAGACTGTTCCCAACATAATTGTAAATATTTCTTGTATGTGTTTTATTGATGCCAGAAAATCGTCACAACACTATTACTGTTAGTTAAAAAATCGTAAATCGTCATTTTACTTTTTTTTTTTTAAAAAAAATCGTCAAAATGACGAAAAATCGTCACATCTAACAACCTTGGTTGAGATATCTCCTCATCGAGTATTTTTTTCTTCTCGTATAACTTGAGGTGTCTCTTTAACGTATGCAAACTGTAGTGTTCTACAGTACTGTGTGGAAGAAGGTTGATTGTTGTTGTTTCATACTAATTTATTTATGTCATCACTTAATGATAATTTAAGTGGTTCAACTGATGTCATATGTAAATGAGAGTCAGAAATTTGATCATCTGAAAACCTCTGTTGGTATTCGCTTTGACTAGATGCCCCATCACATCCCCATTTATTGTACATTGTATTTTTCTTTTGTAAGTTCAAGCTTTGTAAACATCCTCAAAGTTTTTTATGTGTAAATTTTGTGGTTGGTTTTTGAAATACTAGAAGAAAAATCAATTACTTCTTGAGGAAACATAGCACGTACTTCATCCCTTTTGTATCGTTTGGCGCGATCACAGCACTCCTCAAACGATTTGCGTGGCCGACCAATTGTCCACGCACATTTATTACCGCTTATTACTTTGCTAACGCAATCATAAAAATCAAATAACCTTTTGCTTAATACTTTTTTTTTAATTCTGAGCATCATAAAAAAGTCATAAATATTTTTTCTAAAGAATTTTGTGGATATCTCGAGCAAATTTCTGAAATTCATACCTTCACTTAATTGTGAATAAAAGCGAAACGCGTTCATCGATTTTCATGATTTATGTCTCATTTTGTTCATAGGTTATGCGATTTAACGTGAAAGTAATAGCACTTGACACGTTTTACAGGTTTGGATTTTTTATGAATTATAAAAAAAAATTTTAATTTTTTAGGCAAAAAATATTTTTTTTCTTCATACGTTTATTTATAACTGCGAAACTATTGCTTATGTAGCGAAACGTTATCTAAAGAGATGAAAGTAATTGTAATTCTTAATTTTTCTGAATTTGTTTCAGCAAAATCCGACTAGTGGTTCTCGAGTTATTCTAAACAAAAGAGCCTTCTCAGAATTTAGTCCCGAATCAATCAGCTGAAAAATGTTGTACTGTGTTATGCAACAAATTGAGAGATATTGCAAGAAAAGTATGTTGACAATTTAACTTTTTTCCGCAAAATCCCTAGTGTGCGCCATGCTCAGGAGCTTGGTCTTCAAAGAACAACTTTAGCTACAATTTTGCAGAAGGATTTGCATTTGTTTCC
The DNA here is from genome assembly GCA_949318255.1 of Pollenia labialis. NCBI lineage: Eukaryota > Metazoa > Arthropoda > Insecta > Diptera > Polleniidae > Pollenia > Pollenia labialis. The sequence goes on from OX439139.1 coordinate 128,709,237, forward strand.
ATTTCAGATTCAGTTGACATAAGAGTTTCTTTCACAAGACCATTTAAGCCGCCGTAGTATACCTTCCCGGCGGAAGGTATAATGCGAATGCATAGTCTTTAACTTCATTCTATTTCGAATTTTCGTTTTTAAGAGATTTATACCACTAAAATACCTATTTTAACTTCCGCGCTGCTAAATGGCAAAACCAAGAACTTCATTGCAAAAGAACCTTCCTAATTCACTGAACGGATTTTCATATAATGCATTTTTATATCCATATACCCATATAAAAAGTTAGTATCTGTTAAATTATGAAAATTGTTTGACTTATTAATTGAGCTTTAAAATTTCGGCATCTAATTGGTTTTTGTTTTTCTATTTTAAAAGTTATGGTATCTCTTTCCGATTCCCAAAATTTTTCAAAATCGTAATTGAGGGAAAAAATCAGCTCAACATGAATTAAATGGATCAAACTGATCAAATTTTAAAACAATTTGATGTGAAAGGTCTTTTAAAAGATTGTACAGTTTCTATAGCAAAATAGTAGTAATTTGAATGTGTTTTCAACAAGAAAGTGTGGTAGATTTTCAAAAGAATATTGCTTGAATATTCTTAAATTAAATAATGCCAAACAAATGCTAAATATGTCGTTGAAAAATGCTTTAAAAAAATGCTAATGCTATATGGAAAATTTGCAGCTAAATCAGACAAATAAATGCTAAATTTAGCTTAAAAAATACCAAAATGGCCACGATGCATCGCGATGGTGCCAGGGTATTTCCTTACTACGAAGCAGGTTTTTAAGTGAAAATTCTAAAAATATAACTGTAACAAAACATTCAGTGGGTAAAGCTGATCGTTACATCCAACAATTTTTATATGCGCTGAATAAAGCGCTTTATGTGTCAAAAATTTAATGCTTCATAGTGGGAACTCGCCATTTAAAATTCATGTCTTCCGTAAGCGATAAGTTTCTCTCTTACAAACCTGCTTCGTTGGAAGCTCCATTTTTTATTGGGAATGTTGGTTTTTAGTTGGGGAATGGTGACCAGTTGAAATCGCCTGTTCGCCGAATTTGTCCCTCACCAAAGCCAATGAAGCTACTGCCGTATGTGCTAATCAATGATGCCATTAAGAAACGAAAGATACATTTTTCGTAAAATATTAAACTTTCTGTCTCTGAAAAAGTTTTTTAAAGTTATCCTTTCGTAATGAATACTAAAAAAAACAGTGACAACTAAATACAAAATTAGTTTGTTTTACATTTGTACTACCATTTTTGAATGCATGTGTGGAGAGAATTTTTAGCCAACTAAAACTTAATAAGTAAGACTGTTTGATCATCGTAACCTAATCAATACTAATAGAATAGCAGCTTTAGTAATGGTAAAAGAAAACATTAAGGACGTTTCAACATACGATCCACCTAAATTGATGAGTGCTACTAGTGCGAAGTTGTTCTGAGGAATTATAAACATTTATTTTTTATTTATTTTTATGAAATTTATTTACGCCTTAACTCGTATAATAATTTTTACAAAAATTAATTTGTTTTGATAACATCCAAAGATAGTTAAATATAATTAATTTTAAAGTTTTACTTACAACATACATAAAAATAAAAATGAATTTTTATGATATCATTTTCTTTTCAATATTCATTTAATATGAAATAAAAATATTATGTTAATAAATATTAACGGATTTTCAAAATTTTTTAGAAAAAGTGTATCTTTTTGGAAACTAAAATGTATCTTTCTCGAAATTTCACTGGCAATACTGGTGCTAATGTTCTCAAAATTCTTTGCAGCGGGCGCCGTGATAGACCAAGTTTTGTCAAACGTATACTTGTTGACGTTGAGAGACTATGCTGGGCTGCCAGAAATGTTTAGCAAAAAATCTTAATTTCACCAAAAATGAAGAAAAAATCTTATTTTTGGAAAAAAAGTAGTTTTTTTTTATTATAAATAATAAAAACAATTCATAATGTTTAAAAAATTTTAAATGGGAACAAAGAAGGTTTTTTTCTATTGAACCTAACCTTCGTCTAGACAAAACCAAAAATCTTGTTTTTGGGGAAAAAATCTTAAAATCTGTTTTCGGTAATAAAATCTTAAAAAATAAGGTAAAATCTTACTTCTGGCGTACACGTTCAATATTTTGAGCAGTGTGAACGGTACTTGCTCTTCCGGCAGAAGGAAAGGGTTATTTTCAGGGCTGTGAAGTCGTGAAGAAATAGTTCTACCTCAGACTCCGACTCTATCCGTTGAAAATTGGTAAGTTCGACTCCGACTCCGACTCCAACTCCTACTCTAACCTTGATGCCTAATTTATGAGACTGGCCCTTATTTGACTTTCAACTCTTTTTTTTCTGAATGCAGTACCTTTTAAATGGTTTAATATAGCAAGAAAATGATTCTGGTAAAATTTCAAATCGAAATTTTAACTTCTAACACGTTAACTAAATTTCTTACACGTGACGCTTTGAGTTATTTACATATGTGAAGTAGACTAGTGCTTATTTTCTGTCTTTAAAATATTAGAAAATTGTTTATGCCGAAACATTTTGGAAGCGAGTTTTTGTGGGTTTTTCGACTCTGGTACAAAAACCTCAACTCCGACTCTTTAACGCCGACTCCACAGCCCTGGTTCTTAAAGACCCATTTTAAGGAAAATGTCCAATCAAATGGTGGTGTGGGTATAAACATTCGTCGATAATATACAGCATCTAAAAAAATGTTCGCGCATTCTATCAACAGAATTAAATCTGTACAGATACAGTTTCTCTTATTTTCTTTAATAGGTCTTGGATATAATTCGCTTATACTGCCTTCAGACGTTAAAAGCCGCAGAAGAATGCTTTGTATCTTGTTTTTAATGGGTCTAATACTTGATTGATGTTGTAGATTCCGGCTGGTTGTTGAGTTGAGCAAAATTAACTTTAATATTCCTCTGAGACCTACGCGAAATTTTCATCCGTTGAATTTAAGGTACTACCGCTCTGTTTAAGCTAGCAATGACTCCTTTCGTCAAATTTGATTAAATGTTTATAATTGGGGTATTCACAAGGTGTGCTATCATGTTATATTGTCATAATGTTCTAACATTTTACAATGGTTTAAAAAAATTGTTGTTGCTTTGTAAACAAAAAATGTCTTAAATTAATAGAACTTTGCTTGGTATGTTTATTGTGTTGTCGTAATTAATCAGAAGAGACCTACGCTGAGCGGCTGAGCCGAACCGCATTAGTTTTTGCAACAAAACATTTGCGGCGTCAAATTTAATCGGCTTAGGACTCTGATGTTTAGTAAACAAAATAAAATTTATTTGTGGTTTGTGTCTGAAAAATGGAAAATAGTCAGGAAAGATCTAATTTAATTTAATAATTCATGGATTAGAATTAAATAATATTTTTATTTTTGGTAAATATTTATTTTTTATATTTGTTTAAATTCAAAATAGCACACTAAATTATGAGGGGTTGTTCACAACAGTCGTATATTTTCATGTTATTATTTTAAGTCATGACTTTATGACACCTTGTAAATCCCCCAAATATGTATCACTTAATTGACCTTCCTAAAAGTGATGATATTATTATTCTTTATTAAAATAAGTTAATATCATTATTCCTTATTTGTTGTATTTTAATTTGTACACTAATGTATGTAAGGATTTATAATCCTTAGACTTAAATAAGTAAATAAATTCCGCGACTGTGTAGGGCGTTTAACTAGTTTTATCAGTTTCGTTTAAAGTTTTATGGAAATTTCTAATTACAGCTTTTAGCCGTCAAGAGTTTACAGCACTGCTTATATTTGAATTGAGTTTGAGCTCTGTATTTAAGTTTTGTTTAAATTTTCCTCACAAAATTTGTTTACGTTTTGTTAATGTGGTACTAAAATTAATAATTTCCCGAAATTAACATAAATTATTATTTGTTGTAAATTATGAACGAATTTTTATAAATTACATCCGTTTATTAAAACATTAACAATAAAAAGAATGCACACACATATTCAACTTAAATTTAGGTTAGATATTTCATTAATTATATCATTTTGTAATTATATATATGTGGTACAGGGTGGCGCATAAGTAACATTATGCTTTAATATATGACTACATTTTTTTTTATTTTTTTATGAAATTAATGATGGACAAATAACCAAATTTGCTTAATTTTATTTTGAAAGTCAGCAATCGATTATTCAGGCACAAAAATCTTATCGAATAATAAACGACGAGGCCCATTTTCACTTCAATGGTCACGCGAATAAACCAAATTTCAGAATATGGGGCACCCAAAAACCAAGAACAATTTTTTAACATCAAATATACAGATTTAGATGGGCAGTATGGTGTTGAATAACTTCAGACATGATCACTTGGGCATACTTTTTAAGGCACGAGGTAGAAAAGAATCCAGTATTGTGGTTTCAACAAGATTGAGCCACAGCACGTCCAACTATGGCTCTTTTTGGCGATCGAACAATATTGCGTTTTTCTGCTTTAAACTGGCCATCGCGTTCGTTGATTAAAACGACTTACGACTGTTTTATTTGGGGTTAGCTAAAGGGCAAAGTGTACGGCAATTAGCTAGGAACTTTCCAATAGCTTAACCCTTGTGTGCGCACAAACTTTTTAATTATAGAATCTGGGAATTTATTTCTCATGGTGAGTAACATTTATTGTATAAATTTTCATATTATTCGAATGTGCATTCTAAGTCAAATTACAATTTTAAAAGCTTTTATACACAAATAGTCTTATGTCTTCAATATTTTCAAGGAATATTTTCTATATACCTACAAACGAAAATTCTGATAGTGCATAAAAAATATTCCTGGAAAATATTGAAGGAATAAGGCTATGTATTTAAGTATAACAGCTTTTAAAATTTTAATTTGACTTAGAATACACATTCAAATAATAGGTATGGAAATTTATACTTTTTAATTATAATTGATTATCTGCATATATGAAACTTCTTGAGACTTGACTTTTGCGCGAGCGACCAATTTATTCTAAACACCCTTAAAGGCGCACCAAGCTACCCGAGTACAGCTAATATCTGAGCGCGTTCTATATGGGAATGTGGTCGTTATACAATATCTTCAAATCATAATTGCGAACATAAATATTTCCAAACTATAGGCTAAATGTTAATAAATGCCAATGTTAAACAAAATCTGAAAAAAAAAATTATTCATTTAGTAAATTTTAACGTTCCTTATGCGCCACCCTGTTTTACGGGTCACAATTTCGTCTAGTACACCAACCAACAAAGAAATTCATTCATAATTTTATCTCTACGTTTGATTGTACATTCGAATCACTACCACAACAACAAAGCGCACATCTACTTAAACTCGTACTAATACTGGCAACTTTAACTAAGAAAAAGTACTAAAATACAAAATTAATAAGTTGGGTTTTTTTTCTCCTGCTTCTTCTACCAGTTAAAAAAGAAAACAACAGTAAAGTAATAAAAAAAAAATTAATGTAAGATAAAAGAAAAAAACACCATAAAAAAGCAAACAAATTTTACACATGTTTATAAACACTCACACAAATACATTTTGGTTTTAGCCATAAAGCTATCAACAATTTTGTTTTGATTACAATATTCGCAAACAAAACATGGTAAATAACAAAAATAAGATAGAATTTATAAGAAAAAAAATGTTGCAACAACATGTTTGATGGTGGAAAAACACTCAAACTTGGCATGATCAAATGGCTGCAAAGGTTTGTATTGAGTGCTTTTCGTATGAATTGTTGCTGGAAAAAACAGATGTTCGAAACAAATGATCATTTAGTCGGCTAGCGAATGCCAATGAGTGAACTTCATAACGACGGGTGAACAAAATCGTATTGAAAGTGCGCGCGCTCGTAATTAAGAAAACAAAAAAAAACAACAACAATTTATAATGAATAATTAAAAACAAATACAATTAAAGAAAAAAGTGTACGTGTGTTTTTTTTATATTTTATGAATTATTTTTTGTTGTAAATGAGTGTTTAAATATTTTTTCTTTTGGAACAACAACAAAATTTAATAATATTTTTTTTTATGAAAAAGAGAGAAATATAAACAAAAGTAAAGAAAACGAAAAAAACGAGCGACAATTGAAAATGTAAAAAAGTGTTTAATTTAAAGAAATTGACTGTTTTTTTAATAAAGTTTATGAATTGAAAAAGTTTTGTTAAAATTTTAATAAACAAAGTTGATTTTATTATAAAAGTACATACATATATTTGAAATTCAAGTTTTTTTTCAAGTTTAAAGAAAAATTATTAAACAAAATTCGAAATTCTAAAAAGAACCTACCTATAAAAGAATTAGAAACCTGGTTCTCAAATTATTAACAACAGCACCACCTACCAATAAATATTTTAAATTTTATAAGTGTTTTTGTATTTTTTTTTAAATAAGAAAGATTTTAATTATTTCTAAGACGGTTTAATATGAAAAAAATATGTTTTCAAGTGGGTATGAGTTAAAAAAAACTCAAAAGCCAAAATCTTAATTTTGTAAGCAGAAACAAAAAATATTGAAAATTCAAAAACCAAAACAAATACTACATACCTACATACAATATTTGTGGGCTAAATTTAAAAACAAATTTTCAAACAAGCCATAAAAAAAAATTCAAAATTAAACAAAATACAAAATTTAATCACATACCTATTGGAATAAATTTTAAACAAAAAAAATTCTTACATAAAATTTTAACATAAGATTGTGTTTCTTGTTCAAAAATTACGGAAATTTTTAACAATAAAAGCAAAAATTAAAACAGGAAAAAGAATTTATAACACGACACAATTAATAAATTTTATAGTGAAACAACAAAAAAGTTCAAACAAAAAAAAAAAAAAAAAAAATATTGTAAAATAATAAACAAAAAAAATATTTTTTTTTGGTTAAAAAAGCACGTTGTGGTTTTAAAAACATTTTCATTCATTTCATTATTGTTATTATTGAGTGGTGAAAAAAAGTTTATAAATTTTTTTTTATAAAAGAAATTAACAAAAGTGGTGAGTGAAAAAATTAAAATTTATTTTTGGTCATTCATACGACTTTGCAATTTGCAGTGTATATTTTTATCTTTTAATTTTGATGGATAATGAATGAAATTTTAAAAACAAAATTTTGAATTAAAAACGTTTTGCTTTAAAAATGTTGTTATTAAATAGAAAATTTTCAGTTAAGTACTGCTGCTTTTGAAATTAAAATAAAATTTTTTTTAGAGAATTTCCATTGAAACAACAATAAAAAAAAAAACTCAAGTTTGTTTTTGTTTTTAATATAAATTCCCAACGAACTTTTTAATTTGAATATGTTAATATGTTTTAGGAGTTTATAATAGCAAAACAATTTGTGTTCTTTGGTTGTTTTCATTTAAGAAATTCTTAAAAAGTCCAGGTTTTCAAAAATTTATTTTTAACTTTCATTTTGCTTTATGAAATTGTAAATAAAAAAATATTAATTAGCATGTGGTTATTTTATTGAACTGTTCATGGTTTTTTATCCAAATTTTAATATTTTTAATCAGGCTAAAGTTCATCAAATTAATTTTCATTAAATTATTGTTATGAAGAAAGAAATTTTACAACATGAAATTAATTAAAATTAATTGTTAATGCTTCACACTTGACTGAGATGGGAATGAAAATTTATTTGATAAAATTTAGCATGATAAAAAATATTTTCAAAAGTTGTTGTAGTGGGTTTCAGTTAACAAGCTTGTGCAATTTCAAAACTCTTTACAATTTTTTAATATTTTCAAATCTTTTTTGAAACATTTTTAACCGTTTAAGAGCACCTTCTATACATATAACTATTCTAAACTTTTTTATTAGGAGGCTTTACGTTATTCAAAACTAGTGTATAAAGTACGTGAATTATATGTCCAATTCTTAAATGCATTTTTAATAACCAGAAAACCCGTAAATATGGAATTCCATGTTTTTTCTTGTGCTGCCGATGAAGGCAGAAACTATCCCAAAATATTTTAAAAGCTCTAAAATGGACAAAAATATTCGCCCTTATACCGGTTGGCGAATTTAAAATACACCTGCCACTGTTTGGTAATAGATTAAATAGAACGTGAACTTATTTCCTTTAATCTATTACTTAACAATCGCAGCCGTATTTTAAAATCGCTGACCACAATAAGGGTGATTATTTTTATCCGTCTTAGAGCTTTTTATGAATTTTGGCATTGATTTTGTAATGCATACTTCACCCTTTGCCGCATTTTGTTATATATTATAGCTTTTTTTAAAGTTTATAATGCACATTCTCCTAAAATTTTTTAATGCTTGAAAATACTTTCGCAGCGTATCAAAAAACAATTTGATATAATTTTGGTTAACAGATGGCTTATCTGTTAACCACTAGTTCTAGTTCCCTTCTTACGCATAGCTCCGGTTTAGTACCACAATTTCCATCTAAATGCTGATAGTAATATGTAGACTCTACATTGTAGAGGATGGGATTTTCATGCAATAAAAAATCGAAAATATGCGCATAAAATATGCACTAAAAATCCACAACATGCGTTAAAAAAATTTTAAATATGCACTAAAAACTTGAACATTGTCAATAAATTGTATTTATTTTATTTAAACCAAAAATAAAAAATGCAGTCAATTGATATTCAAATCTTAACCAATAAATACTTTTTTATATTATCATAAGTATCCTTTTGTACGCAAAAAACTTTTGTACATGGCAATTAATTTGAGCTGATTATTAAGTGAACTAAATCCTTCCAGTTTAGTTATTGTTTCACCAACATATCCGTTGTTGGAAAATACAAATTAATAATAACACTCTTAAATTGCTTAAAGTTTTGTGAATAGTATTCTACAGCATCTAGCCAGGTTTCCTATCTTGTTTATGCTGGCTGCGGTACTAAGGGTACCAAAAGATACTTTTCATAAACATTGCGTCTAGTGAATGAGCCTTTAAAAATCAATTAGATTCTAACTTCGTCCTCAAATCAGTGTAACTCACTTTCCAAGCAAGTAACATGTAATGAAGCCCTAGCCATGTAATGTGCTGCATTGGCCAAAAATAGAAGGATCTTTTGTCAAAATCTTGAAAATCTTGTATTTTAAGCAGAGCTCCAAAAAATATTTATTGATTTTAAACTTTTTTTGTTTGCAAATTGTAAATTAAAAAATATATCACTTAAAAATTTTAAAATATGCATTTAAAACCAAAATATGCAAAAATATTCATTTCAACCAAAATATGCAACAATTTTGACCCATTTTAATTTAAGAACTTATACTTGTAAAATTAAGTTGAACTAAAGTAATTTTACATAATATTGGCCAGACATACTTAGATATTTAAATTTTTTTAATTAGGATTCCAATAATTATTGATTTAAGAAGAATTTATAAATGTTAAAGTAATTTTTGCTATATTTCTTTTTTAAGCTTACTTACATTAGCTGCGTTCGAGAACACAAAAGTTTTTATTTTATTTTACTGAACTTTACTGCATTTTACGAAATTGCGTTCGATTACACAAAATACAGTAAATGAGAACACAAATTGAGAGCGTAAAGTGACAGGTCTTGTCTGAGTATTTACAAATTTTTTACTGCAGAAATTTTTGCAGTAAAATTTAGTAAAACAAGAAAACATACCATTGACATATACAATATATTTATTTTTTTTTTTGCGTTTTTTTATTTTTTTTGAAAGCCGGTGTCATGTTTTTCAAAACGAGATATCAAAATTTTAAAACTTTCGAAATGTTGCATTTAAAAATCCGAGTTTTCGGTTTATTTACATCAAAAGCTGTTCACCAAGTTTAATCGAGGCAACAATCATCGGTGACAGATTCAAAGGTGAAGACGTACTTATTCCACGAATTCCGATGATTTTCAACGACTCAAGCGGCTCCAATTCCCTTTGCGTCTTTTCTGGGATATTACCATCAACAAAGCACAAGGCTAATAATTGACTACTGCTGGCGTAATTTCGGAAAATCCATGTTTTTCACACAGCCAGTTGTATGGGGCTTGCTCCCGAGTTGGCACGCCAAAAAATGTATACATTTTTACACCAAATAAAAAAACAAAATACATTGTCTATCCGCTGGCCTTAAGATGTAGTAATAAATAAATATTATTTCCAATTTGCCTTAAATACATGCGTTTCTTTTTTGATTGAGCCCATAACTACACCATATGTATGTATGTTATTCTGTAAAAAAAACTTTATGATAGGTATTCCATGGTTTTTATTTAAAGGCCGTAAATTTCGTTAAAAGCTCAATTTAAATCGTTTGGTTATACAACACTAATGTTTGCTTAGGGCCAGCAACGCGGACCGGGTCAGCTAGCAATACCTATTTGAACAAAAACCTTTTACATGAATCTTAACCTGGAAAAATAAATTTGTTCTGAGGAGTCCCAGATTACCTATAGGTCCTAAATAGGGTACACAGAAAGAAAAACACTCGGGATAAATCAAGTTTTTTGGGATTACTTTAAGTACGAGTCGTACTCAAAAATTCAAGTACGAATAACACTTAAACGTACTCAAAATAATCCTAAATGGGATTACTTTTGAAAATTAATTTCTTTTCAAAGTTTTTTTTTAAATTTGAACTCATGCTACTCATTTAGTTTATATTTTTGGTTAAATATGTACATAAGATTTCTAAAATAAAAACCATATCGGGCATGATGTTGGTGTTTTATAATTCTGTAATGTATAATACGGGTAAGTAAATTATTTTATTATCATTTTTTCTTTGTAATTTCTTTTTTTTTTTTTTTATCAATCATGAATTCGGGATAAAATCAACTTTATATTACTTGAAACAAGCTCATTTTGAGATTGATCCAATCTTAGTTTTACTTAAATCAATCTCATTTTCGGATTATTTGAGGTACGAGTTCGGATTAAAACAATTTTATAATATTTGAATGAAGTGCATTTTGAGATTGATTCAATCTTAGTTTTACTTAAATCAATCTCATTTTCGGATTATTTCAAGTACGAAAACGGGATTGAATATGGATAATTTAAGTATTTTGGGATTAAAAATCCGTACTTGAATCAATCTTTCTGTACTTGATTCAAGAAAATCCGTACTCACCGTACTATTAATACCGCTCCGGATTGATTTGAGTACGGATGGATTGATTTTTTTTTTGAGTGTACACTCTCGCAACTTTTTTTTCAAATCTTGTGGTTTAGGGTATCATATTGCCGGGCTTGCCCGACTATACTTTCTTGTTTTATTTTATATTTTAGTAATTTCTTTATTATTATTTTAGTTTAGTTGTTGTTTTCGAAGCTGCTGCTGTCATTGTCACCACAAATATGTGTTTGTTGTCTCTTCTTTTTATATACATATATTTTTTTTTGTGTATTTTTATACAATTTTGAAACTGATAACTCTCGATAACCTATTTCAAACCTTTTGCATTTGTTGAAGAGCACAACAACAAGTTTATACATACAAACAAAAATAACAAATGTAATAAAGAATAAGAAGAAAAGAAAAGAGTGCATGCAACTGTAAATACCCTGAACTAAATATTATCTACTTCTTATTTTAGTTGTTATTATTGTTTTCATCAATTGTTTTACTATTGTTGCAGTGTTGCCAGAAAACTTAAGGATTACTTTTCCTAATTAAATTTTGAAGTTCATTAAACCATCCCTGTTCCAAAATATAAATTCTAAATTTTATTCATGCTAAGCAAGATTAGCATTTTCTTTTGGTATCTCTCTCAAAACTCGTAAACGTTCAGAAGTTACGTTTCTTGTTGCAAGTCACAAGCTACAATTTGACGTTTAATTTAAGTCTTAAGTTGAAATTTAACTATTAAATTTTAAAGATCATATTTAACAGGAACATCAAAGCGTTGCTTTAAATTTCGTGGGACACTGTCTACCACTCAAGCGTTCCAACACCCTTCGTCAAAATCTTCTATTTTATGAAATATTTACATATGTATGTGCGATATGTCACATACAGGGTTGTGCTGGAAATGGAAAACGTAAAATGTAAGAATTTGGAAGTTGTTTTTAATGCACTTTTAATTTAATTTTTGTTATAAAATTCTGTTTAATAGAGGAATATTTGTGTAATATTTGTCATAAAATTCTTTTGTTACAGAAATCTTATTAAAAACCGACTTTAAAAATTCTTGCGTTTAACGTTTTCGATTTCCAGCACACCCCTGATAGTCTGAATCATCGATTGCTCATTATTGATAAAATAAATTTTATAAAATTTTGTAATATATAATTTTTAAACTTAATATGTTGTTATTTAAAATAGTGACATCCTCGATTGTTGAAATAAACAATAAGTGGTCATAGATTGTTAATCCTGGCCGTTCTATAACATTTTGTTACCTCAGAGACAATAGATGTTTAGAAAAGAAGTCTACACTTGGTGGAAACCAAAAGTGATCACAATTTCCCATCCTTTACGTTTTAAGATCTCTAGTTTACAAAAAAGTAGAGATTTGGTATTTGTTTTAAGAAGAAAAGCAGTTTTTTATGAGGAATAAAAGTTTATATTTTTTATTTTTAGCGATATTTGACAAAGCAACATGAGCAACATACAATAATCTAAATTGCATGACAAAAAAAGGTTTTCTCTTACTATAATGAAATTAACCGAAGAGAAAAAAAAAATATTACCAAAAGAAAGAAAATAGCAATGAAAAGTTTAAAAAAAGAAAAATGCTTATTCTTCGACTTACAAGGCCATACAAAATATATAAATGTAACATTAAAAATTGTATATAAATGTAACACAAAACAAAAACACCTTAAAGTATACTCTCTGAGTCGAAATAACGATGTCCCTCTGGCTTGCTGGTTCTTATTGACACAAGGACCAAGCTTATTGAAAATGGGAAGAGGGGCAATTTCTGCCACTCAGAAACTATGAAACCTATTAAAATGAAATTTAAATCATTGAACTACAAGCGGAGGTATGCGGCAATTCCTGTCTCTTTCTTTCGAATCGATTTATATGGATACATAATCATGATGGGTTCTAAATTATGTAGGGTATCTTATGATCGGGCTATACCGACTATACTTTCTTACTTGTTTAATTTTGTATTACCTTAACGTTAGATCTCTTTCAACATAATCTAAAAAGTCGATTAAGCAAAAAAAAAAGACTTCTACGAGTAAATTAGCTACGGCGAATTAAAGCCAAAATATTAGACAGAATAGCCATTTAGCACCTTCAACGAAATGTTTGCTTAAACTTTGTTTAGCTACGAGAATTAGAGAATAAGGCTACTGGCAACACTGTATTGTTGATAGTATTTTACTCTCTTTCCACACACTGCTCCTCATTTAATTAGAGTTTAATAATTGTTAAAGAGTTTTTATTTTAATATTACTTTAACTTATTAAACAAAGCGAATTCATGTAAGTAAGAAAAAATAAGCACAGCTGTAATATCAACGCCACCTGAAAAATGAATTCGCCTTCGTATTTAATTACCAATCATGCGAATATTTTTTTTGCATTTCGGAAGAGTTAAAAACTTAAAGGCCTCTTGAAATCGCGGCTAACTAAAGAGTAAGTTACCCCTGGAATGTCGGCTCCAGGCTGGCCCTTTCCGTGATGACGTACTGGTTGTGGCTTAAGGCTCAGTTATCCGAGAGTAACAGTAACTTCACTTTATCGTACAAAAGTAAGATCAATAATCTATTTCTTGCAGATTGCGACGTGACATCTTACTGCTAACTAAATATATGTACATACATAATCCTTTTATTTGCTTTACATAAAACAAAACGAAGCAGCTGATTTGCAACGTAACTGTTAGTCCCGGCTAACTGAGCCTTTAAGACAAAAAGAGATGCTTAAATCTCGACTTCACGGGCTTATTTTCCATCATAAAAGTTCGGCTGCTGGCGCATAATAATTTTTAGCTGTGTGTGTTAATGACGCTCACATACTCGTTCCTGTATGTTAGGATAGCTTTGTTTGTTACGGGTGTTAAGATCACTTTGCGGTCACATTTCTTGATTATAAGTCGCGATGATTGTTGGGTTAGTTTTATTTAGATTAGTGAAAATTTGCACTACCCATTCTGAGTAGTTGTAGTACATTTAAGTCAAAAGGTTTAATTCAAAAAGAAAATTCGAAATATTTCGAGTTTGAGTGATTTCTTCAGGCACTTTTTGATTACAGAACTGGATAGAGTTAAACTTTGCGAAGAATTTCGCACCACTTTTTAAATACATAAGTATGTATCCATATGTATTTAATTTTATGACTTGGTTCGGTTCAGCTCTGTACTTTTGATTATCGACAACATAGTACAATGGTACTAAACGCGCCAACCCTGGTATATAATTTTATTTTTTGTTTGTTTTCATTTGTTTTTTGTTTTGTTTAGTCTAATTGTGAAATTTTCTTTTCGTTCGGGTTCTGATTCATAAATCATATTCTTCCATTTGTTTAGGTGATATATTTTTTAGTCTGAAATATTGTTTATTAAAAAAAATGTGTTATTTTATTTGTTTTTTTCTTGTGCTGTGTTTATTTTGACTCAAATGCTGTTTATTTTTATCGATTTTAAATATTTTCGTTTAGTTTTTGACTTAAAAAAATATTGGTAAAGCTGAAAAAAAAACGAAAAAAGGAAATTGAAAAAATATTTCCTAAAGAGCTGCTAAAAAGTTGAATTTTTAGTGTGAAACAAGAAATAGAAATAGTTAAATATTAAAAGTTTTTTCTGATTGGTAAAAAAATATTTAAAACTAAAACACTAAATTTAATTTAATACATCGAATATACATAAGTATGTATGTACATACATACGTATCAGTGTTGCAAAATTGAAATTTTGAAATGGTACTGAACTTCAACTAAAAGAGTATTTTTCCCACCAAATAGTACTGTTTGTTAAAAAAATAAAACAATAATTTATGAAACTAAGAGCGGGTTTTTTACTTAGAGTTTAAACCAGGATCAATAGTAAGATTTGTTAATCTTATAATAAAATTAATCTAGCCTTAATCTTCTGTGGCGTTTTTGAGTGAAAGATTAAAGCTTTTAGCATTGCCATATGAATTGACAATACTTTTATGTATAAGTATGGCCGTTTAAAACAAATACCAAAAATTGTCATCAAATTACTGTTCTTAACGTGAAAAAGAAGAAGAAAAGGCGAGAATTTTGTATTGTGTTATATAATATTATATATTTATAAATAGATATTTATTCTTATTTGACCTTTATTTTATAATTACTTTTAAATATTTAAGCTTGAGGGTGGAATATTTAATAAAACTTTAAATAAAAAAAATATAAAAAATATTTCCTTTCATAAGTTGTTCGTAATTTTGAAAGTTCTGTCGCAAGTTTAAACCGCCAACTTTGGGCGTTTAAACTTGGAAACAAAATGAAATAATCGACTACCCAAAAACGAATTTCAAAGATTAGTTCTAATTTAATCGCTGATCTTTATGTCAAAAACTGGCTCTAAATGGAACAAAACATATTAATTTGGAATTTATTAATACTAGGATCGCTGATTATCACTTTTTAGGTTTTATTTTCAAAATAAAATTTAGTTCTTAATGTTTTTGCATGTTTCTATAAACATTGTTTTCATTTAAATTAAAATTTTACAATGAAACCCTTTTTATAAATTTTCTTGTCACTTGTAAGGACAAATATATCATTCTGAAAAGCAAAATAGGACTCCTGGCGTCCACGTTTTGCATTTCAATATTAACGTCGTTAATTGTTTTTTTACAAAAAAAAAACAACAACATAAATTTTGCAACAAACACATAATGACCAAAGCCTGCTATCGAAATAATCACATCACAGTTAAAAAGCTCAAAGGATAAAAAAGTACTGAAAACAACGTGGGGGTACTGCGGTATTTTTAATATGAAAAAGTACTGATAAAAGTACCAAAGTACTGAATTTTTCAACACTGGTACGTATGTATTGTATATATGTATTTGTTTTAACAATATGTGATATCTTTGTGTCTTGTTTTTTAGTTTTTGTTCTATAATTTCTTATTATATTTCTCTGAAGTCTGATATATTTTTTTCTGTTTAAGAAGAATGTCTGCATGTTTTTATCTTCATGTTTTACAACACTTCTGTCTACATTTCTTAAAGTATAAGTATTTCATCTTAAACTATTTTTTCCATCTACTAAAAATATTTGTGTGATTTTTTTTATGAATGATTTGTACAAGGAAAACTACAAAAGCAGCAATAGTAGTGAAATAAAAAAGATCATGTTGTAAAGTATTAGAAAAAAAAAATATTCTAAGACTAAAGTTATTATAACATAACCAGTGGCAACTAGTTAGTGCACGTACGGGTATTAAGATGATGATGTTGTAAAGTTGGTTGAAAATATGGTTGGGCTTGTGAATGAAATGAAGAATGATGATGAAGATTTGATACCCCACTTATGAAGAGAAGAAAAAAAAATAGAATTGCAAACAATCTGTGTAATCATTTGTAAAAAGATGTTTCTATCTAGAAGTAACAAACATTTTGAAATTCATACAAAAAAGATTAATGTTGAAAAACTCTAAATAAGTAGCACTACTGGTTTTGTTTTCATTTTATTCTACTGGCAAAATTGGTTGTTGTAATTAAAGATTCTTTGTTAGAAATTTTCTTTTTTTCTAAAAAATATTTTTTTTTAGTTTTATATGTTCTCTAGAAATTCCTGTTGGAAAATGTTAAATGAGTTTGAAGTTAAAAAAAAAAAAATCTAGAGGTTGCAGGGCACACTAAACCGGTATTCGCTTCTGCTCAGCTGTTCGTTTATTAAAAATGAACTTTCTTACTACAAATATCAAAACTCCATAACAAATTAAAGGCCAGAATAACTCTCTCGGATTCACATTCTTTAAAAATGTACTTTTAGAGTTTCAGATTAAATTTCTTCGCATTGAAAAAAAAGATCCGAAATACCTACTAGTTTGATTTTATGTTTAAGTTTAAAACATTATTTGTAAATTTCATGACAATAAGGCTTGTTAAACAGTCCGATCTAAATGGTTTTAATTCGATATTTGCAATTTCGATATTAACTGTTTTAGCTTCTTTAAAGTTAATTTTCGTTTTTTGGCGAGTCACTTTCGATCGGATTTAATTTTTGTGTCAGGCCTGAACATTTGCCTCTATTCTGCATTTCTATTACGTTCCCGCCTTCAGTTACGCACAAATAGTAAAAGTTATTTCAACCAAAAACTGAATCGAAAGAAAAATAAGTAAGAGCCACTTTTTTGGTTTGAGCTTAAAGTTTATTTAATTCTATAATTAACTAATCTGCGAATTAAGTTTATCTAGCATCAATTAAATTTGATATTTTTGGGTACTGAGTACAAATAAATGGCAAACATTTTTTTGCAAATGTCAACTTTTTATCAAAGCAATATGGATGTTTTCCAAGAAGAATAAGAAGAAAATATGCGAATTTAATATTGTTTATAGCGTATACATTTTTTACGTTTAAAGAAAAAATATATTATTATATATAAAAGTACTTAGCAAATATTTTATTTTAAAAATTTGTTTGTTTATATTTTTGCAACAATTGTTTATGTTAAACATGTGTATGTTGACAGTTTAAGGTAAGGTTTAAGCCACCACCATTGGCCTCTTAAACTAGCAAAAAAAATTAAAAAAATACAACTCAAAAAGTAAATACGGAGATTAAAGTTAATTTAATCGCCAAACAAACCTGCGGATGATCCGTTATCTTATCGCTCAATAAGTTTACTATCATCTATAGGTAAAATTTTTGAAAAAATTATAAATGATAAATTATTGTTATTTATTGAATCCAATGATATTTTTCCTCACCATCAATTTGGCTTTCGCAGGCAACATAATACTGTACAATCTTTGGTACGAATTAGGAATTTAGTACTCAAAAACTTCAAAAGTCAACCGGAATGGTACTACTTGACGTAAAATCAGCCTTTGATTCCGTATGGCATGACGGCCTTATTTATAAAATGATTGCATACAATGTTCCCACAATCCTAATAAAAATAATAAATAGCTTTTTGTCAATGCGATCATTTAATGTTTTTATAGGTTCTTCATGTTCCGAAAATTTTAATATACCTGCGGGTTGTCCACAGGGATCTTGT
The DNA here is from genome assembly GCA_949318255.1 of Pollenia labialis. Taxonomy (NCBI): domain Eukaryota; kingdom Metazoa; phylum Arthropoda; class Insecta; order Diptera; family Polleniidae; genus Pollenia; species Pollenia labialis. The sequence goes on from OX439139.1 coordinate 128,727,385, forward strand.
TTGTCACCTATCTTATATAACTTGTATACTTCAGATCTCCCGCATCTTGAAAATTGCACCATGTCAGTGTTTGCTGACGACACGGCAATACTGTGTTCAGATGAACTATCAGAAAATATTATTTTATTTTGGCAAAGATATCTGGAAAAATTAAATAATTATTTTAATAAATGGAAAATAACGTTAAATGGCAATAAAACTCAAGCAATATATTTTACAAGAAAAATCAAAGCTTGCTTCATCCCCCAACGCAACATTATTTTTTTAAATACAGAAGTACAATGGGAGCCAAAAGTAAAGTACCTAGGAGTAGTTCTTGACCCGAAACTTAAATTTAAGGAACATATACACTACATAATAAACAGGGTGAATATTTTCACCCGAATACTATATCCTTTTCTCAACAGAAACTCCGCCCTGAATATTGAAAATAAAAAACTTATTTTTAAGCTTATCTTCCAAGCCATAATATTTTATGCTGCGCCTATGTATGCAAATAGCGCCACTTGTCATATTAAAAAACTTCAAATTTCACAAAATAAATTGTTAAAACTTATATACAACCTTCCTTGGCACTACTCAACAGTGCGACTTCATGCAATTTCCGATACTGATCTAGTTACAGCAAGATTAAATAAACTCACTACAAATTTTTATGAAAGATGTTCAGGATCTGAAAACCCTTATATTAATGAGTTAGCATCAGCCTAAGTAGCCAGTAAGTAGTTATAGTTGTTTTTATTAAAATTTAGAAAATATTTAAATAGGTTTTTTAAATTTTTGCCTCCAATATAACTATAAAAATGTATATATAATTTTGTATATAACTATAAATTTTTAAGAAGAAAAAGTACAAAACTTGAACTATTTGCATAGAATTTTAAGATGTAATTGTCAATTGTAAATATTATTTGAATAAATAAAAATGAATGAATGAATGAATGCAAAAATCGCTAATCTCTAAACCAAAAAGTGGCTCTAAGAGTACTATATTTGGCACCGCCGAAACTTATGTTCCCTTCACCATGGTCGATAACTACAGAAAGTTATGTAAATACCGTTCTTTTGATATAAACAAAAGATCCTCACAAAATGTTGTAGTACAATTTTTGTGGAAATAGCACAGATTTGAATCACATTTCATGAAAAGGGGGCCTTATTTGGGAAGTGGGAAGAGCAAAACTGTGGCTCTATCCCCACAAAATTTAATATTTTTTTTTTAACAAAATAAATTTTTGCTAAATTTTATAATAAAATCCTAAACCACTGCGTATGGGTTTCAAGGGTAATTATTGGGCAGATCATAAATTTTTGCTGTGCTTTTTCTAGTCATTCAAAATAAAACCGTACCAAATTTCACAACAATATAAAATTATACGATACGATTTTAGGTTTACCAAATTTTATTTTCTCTCTATTTGTGACTTACGAAATAATAAGTACACAAAAAAAATTATTTTTCGAATTCAAACAAAAAATTTGTAGTATCAAAACATTTTTTGTCTGAAATCGGTCCTACAAACAAATTCGCATATTCAAACAATTTATTTGCATTTTGTTTACTGAAAAAAAACACTGATTTTTTCAAACAAATAATTTACAGAATCAAACAAAAAGTTTACTGAAATTCATATAAATTTCAAACAAATAATTTTGCTGAATCAAACAAAAATTTTTGCGCAATCAATGACGCGCACCCAAGCTATCACTGAAGGAGAAGATGAAGGCAGACTGGCTTTGAGACACATGTTTTGTTTTGTTGGAATAATTTTTGAACGAAGTCTTGTTTATACACACAATGTTTTTCTTCATCACTCACTGTTGCTGTATCCTTTCCTTGGCTAAAGAAGAAGAAATGTAACAAACAACGGCAGCAGACCGACTCGATATGTTTTTCGTCATCATTTTATTTTTGTATTTGATGTATTTAAGTAAACAGTTTTCAAAAATTGAATACGGGATTTTGTTTTTCATTTTTTTTTTCCAACTTTGAAACCAACCAAAAATTTATTTTGTTTCTTATAATGTTGTTGTTGTTTCTGTTGTTTAAAAAAGAATGAAACCTTTTTTTACCTGCTATTTTTTTTTTGTTTTTTTACTAATAACCTCGTCGCGCTATTTTATCATCTTTCTTCTTGTTGTACTTTTTTAAAGCGTCCAAAAATAAACTGTATGTGTTTTGTGTTGTTGTTCTTGTATTTCACATAAAGAAGTGTTGCTTACGATCAAATAAATTATGCAAAAAACGACAACATTAAAGAGCGTTAAATATTTCATACAAAATTATGAAAAATTGAAACCAATAGCGCGTATATTATATTATTGAAAAGTTGTCAACATTTTTGTTGGTTAAATAAAAATCAAACAAAAATATTAATTGAATCAGTAAAAAAATTTGTAGAAATTAAAAAAAATTTCAAACAATCGTTTGTTTGAAAATAATTCGGCAATAATTTTTTCTGTGTACCGATCTTTGCATAACTTGGTATCACAATTTCTAATCGTTAAAAAAAAAATTGTTAAATTTTATGACAATTGGGGTGTTGCGCTACCTTTTTTCTTTTTTAAATTCGTTAAAGAAGGTGGTCTGACGTTTACCTAAATAGGCGTGTGAATAAACTTAAAATCGCTTTGACAATTACCGTATTCACAAAACCCCTTGTATCGTTGTATCAATTGTATGTTGCATTAAAATACATAGTTCACTATTGGTTTTTTATACAAAATACAATAGATACAACGATACAAGGGGTTTTGTGAATACGGCAAATGTATTTCTAGCATACATAGATATATGACTAATGCCGATTTTTTATTACATTAATTTAAAAAACATCACTTAAATGGGTTAACAAAATAGCTTTGTCTAACGGTAAAACATACCTACTTTCAACTGGACTTAGAATTTGACGGGGATGCAAACAGAAATGGTCTTTCATTAAGAACTTTTTGTCTGTAAGTACATACATATGTGCACGATATCATGGACATTTTCTATTTATTTGAAAGTCCTTTCAAAGGAATCATGCAAATGTCGGCAACGGTATCGTTGGATGACGCGTATCCAAAATGTCCAAATTTTGTATGACTCTGGTGCATAAACCAGTCTGAATTAACCGATGGTATGGCTTTAAGAGCCGCTTTAATTTGTGCATTATTCCTTTAGACTTGTTCCTTAAGAAAACCCCAAAAGAAACAGTCTAACATGGTTAAATCGCCTGATTTAGGTGACCATTTCTTATCACGTGAGGTGACCATACCAATAAATCGCACGTGCGGAATGTCTAATGTGGCATAAGGTATGTGGCACTTAGTGCTATCCAAATGCCGCTGGTGTCCAAATTATCCAATTCAGGCCAAATTTGAGTTGGCTACCATCGACCTAAAGGGCTCGCCGTTGATGGTGATGAAACTCTGACACCGCCAGCCCAAAATCCAGACCAACCCCTGACTTTACGTTCCTTGATCTTGATGGGGATTTGTATCGTCTAAAATTTGAAAAATATATTTGGTGAAGTACCAATTCATCCAGTAATCACCCAATCCAGTCCTCATCGCTAAGATGATTTTCCGTTTAGAATTAGGCTCAGTTTAAGTGTTTTTGCAATGCTATCATTCGCATTTTTGTTAAACTCTTTATCCGTCTGTGGTGATTTGGCAAAAAAAAAGACTAAAAATTGACAACCCTTTAGACAGACGAAGCTTCAACTGTCAAAGCTTGGCAGACGCTTTATACAACTTTCAGGGTGTTAGTCACATCACAATTTCTTGGTGTTACAGTTTAAATATACATATGGGTATTTCCACAAGCTTGTTAAATTGTTTCTCAAAGAATAACTTATATTTTATTTAATTTTTTTATATTTAGGTGTAAAGCGCAAGCTAGTGAAAGAGAGGAAAAATTTTAACAACATGGGTCAAAAATACAAGAGTAACTGTTTGGTGGCGTAACATGAACAAACCGTGGAAGTGCCCATATATATGCCTTGTGTTGGTATATCTCAAAAAATTTCCAGTACTTCTGTTGTTAACAGTTCAAAATTAAATTTTTATATTAAAATTTCGTTTGTTCTTCTCAATTTCAATATTTCTTTTGAATCTCTATCAAATAATTTTTCTCCTTAGATACATTTTCTTGCCACTATTACCACTCCTAAATATTTTGTAATTCATTAGTATTGACGTAAATGTGGTTTTCTTTTGCGTTTTTTGTTTAAGAAATATTTTCCAGATTGTTTTCTCTATTTTTACAATTATTCTGTTCCATTCATTTAATCTTGCTTCATCAATAATTCTTTTGTAATTTCTTGACACATAAAAATTTTCTTGTATTTTTTTTTATAAAAATCCAGTTGTTGCAGTAGTTTTGTTGTTATTACAACAACAACACTTAAAACTACGACGCGTCGTCCACTTGTATCTTAAATATATACAACGATGCTCTCTAATAAATTTTTGTGAACATCATTCTTGCAATACAATTGTATTTCACTATTTAAGTTGTGCGTAAAAATTAATTTTTTTTTAAATTTCAAGTACTTTTTTATTCTGTATTTAATAGATTTTTTTGTAGTTTTTGTTTTATTTGAGTGTATTTTTGTTTCGTAATGTTTTGCGTGTTTTGCTATTAATAGAGTTCAGAGTTCAATAAGTGTTGATATCATCTAATTAACCTCTTTTTGCGTACTATGCATTCGTATCTTTGGTTTTGTTTTTCAAGTATAAAAATATCTTAAGTTCATTTTTAAACGTGTGTATGTGAATTTTGTATATTAATGTAATTAAACAACAGGCAACTGAGCAAAGATCATTTGAAAATTATTCCATAATTTGTTATTAAAGTCATGAAATTTTAAATTTTATGTTGTTAGAGTAATTAAAATATAATTGTGTAGAAAAATTAATTGTTTTAGAGATATTTATAGATGCTTACATAAATTTGAGTAAAATGAATTAAAAAGAACAAAAAAATCGTAATATTATTTTAAGTTTTTTTCAACTAATTAATAGTAGGATCTTACGAAAGAGAAGCTCGGCTCGGACAGTTCTAAAAAGCTTTAATTTATTTTCCCCAAATAAATTTTTCCGTGCCACACAATCAATAAGGGAAATCACGATGGTAGCGCCAGAATAAATTTTTAGAAGTGGTATGCTCGCGATTAAGTTTTCGTTCAGAATACACTTCAGTTAACGTATAAAATATAAAATGTAAAAGAATAAAGACTGAAAATAAAAGGTATACATATGTATTTAAAATCCATTTTAAAAGATACTGCAAATTTACAAATTGCAAATTTGCCCAATGACCTTCGAGATGACCCCTTATATATGCATGCATAAAAAGACCTAGCAATGTTTTAGCTACGATAAAAATTATTTAGCCATTTTTCTCTAGTATTTTTTTAAATTGTAACACCTTAAAAATAAGCGTTTAAAATACAATCTTAAAATTAGGTGCCCCTGTAGAGACTATCAAGTGACAGTTCTTAAGTGGTAGGGACCGGTTCTATTTCTAAAAAATTATATGAAGGGGACTTCTTACTTTAACATGGCGATGTCCTAAGAAGGGTTAATTGGCTTATTTTTGACACTTTTCAATAGGTCTCTGATATAGCCTAATTGGACATATTCCATTTCAGTTAATATAATGCCATTGGCAGTTATTGTCTAGAGTGAATAGGTCACTAATCCAACCAAGTGCTAAAAATATGCCAATGTACCATCCCCTAGGGCAACACCATGTTAATAGCAAAGCTTCCCTTCATATAAAGTAATAAAACTAGATGCAATCAGCAACGTCCCGAACAAACCCCAATTCTATGACCGGCCAATTACCTTTCGTCTGATGTAAGTGAAATGTCGTGATTTTGCATTTCACAATTCGCTTTTTTGCATTACAATATTATGGGCACTCGCAACGGGATAAGTGCTTAAGAACAATTAACACAAATTTCCAGCTGGAAAGTGAATATATGTATCAGTGTTATGGTTGCGGTATCGATTCCCGCCAACGACTTATGGCCTATTTTACCACAAAGAGCTGAAAGTTTAGATAACTATTGTTTCGTTTATTAAGCCATAATATAATTGTACCACGCACCACCAAAGATGATGATACACACATTATCTTTATGGTCTTAGATCTAACTTTTAGTAAACCGATCGTCTCAAAACCAGGACATAATTTCGAATTAAATGTAATCGGTATACAACTTTTAATTTTATTCACAATTTTCTGAGAAAACTGAATATTGATTTCCATACAAAAATTTCATTTTAAACATGTGTGTTTCATGAACGTTTTTTTCTTTTTGTATGGAAATCGATATTCAGTTTTCTCAGTAAATTGTGAATAAAATCAAAAGTTGTACACCGATTACAATGAAACAACCCTCATTTCATTCGAAGTTATATCAAGATAAATGTTTTAAGACCAAAACAGTAATTTTTGTCACATTTTTATTTTTTATGGGATTTGAGGAACAAAAAATTAGTTTTTTTTTTAAATGTTCCCTTTTTTCTTCAAAAATTCAACCAAGTAAAGGGCAAACTTAAAAACAAGCACGCCTAAAAGATCATACTGTTGCCGAGTTTCGGATTTTTTTATTAACTGAATATGGTCCACCGTTTTTAAGTTATAACGGTATATCTCAAAATGTAGAGCTAATAGAGAAAAATAGAGATCAGATTTGAAATCAGCGACCTCAAATTATTAAAAATTTGTAATAAAATTCCAGACCGCACAAAAAAAAGTTAAAATTTGTTCCCTTGTGTATTTAAATGAAATTTGTTATATTCGTTTTTGTTGCTATATCCTATTGAAAGTGGCAAGAATAAGTGTATGATTTTACATATCCTCCATAGAAACTTATTTCCGAAGTAAATTCGTAATGCCCATAAATCATGCTACTTATTATGAAAGCTGCTATTTAAATAATTTCTTCTTCCGAAAATGCCTTTAAAATTAAAGTTTAAATGCTTTAACTTCCTTATAAAATTTTTTTTTTTAAATAAAAAATTCCGCCAAACTTCTAACAGATCTTCTGTCATGACATTTTATATACTCTCGCAGATAATGTTCCAAGTGAACAGGTGACTAATATAAGCCTGCACTCTAAAATCAAACTAAGGAGAAAATTATATAGATATCAATACCTTGATAATATAAGGAACAAAGAACTCTTGTATGAACCTTAGCCTTCTAACGTAATTATGTTTTGGGTGATCGATGATTAACCAAATGTCCCACTTTCGAACATTTGTCTGTATATCGGTATTTAAAAGCATTATTTAAATGTATCCGTACCTACAAGGGGTTTTTTATCTAACAAGGACTCAATTCTTTCCGTAAGCACGCTAAGGGCAACAGTATCCGTTTAATGAAGGTTTCCGTTTAGGGAAATTACACTGTTATAATATTAGTTTAATCAAACGTTAAAAAGGTTAATTGTGTGTATTTTATTTTTAAGTGCTTGGTATCTTTATTAGTAATTTATCAATTTTTTTTTGCAAAATACTCTCAAATTATAACAATCACCTCGTTTAAGTCTAAAATTTCTTACATAAATAATAATCGTACTAATAATATTTTTTGTTTAAAAAGCCGTCTTTTGAATATTAAACTCTGCCTCTACCTCTTTCTACACATTTAAAGAAAAAAAAGGAAAGAAATAAAGCATTTATTAAATTGTATTTTTTCTCTCACTCCAACATTTAAAATGATTAGCAATCTATTAACTTTAATTATCACCTCACATATTTTAAAGCTTTTTACGTTTTTTGTTTAACCTTTTTCTTTGCTTTAAACTTAAAAAAATAAAAAAAATTAGTAAAACAACTTTTAAAAACCCTTCCCACGTTTGTGTGACACTTTTTTTCTTTAAACAAATTTTTTTTCGTCTGTTAACTACCGAGTTTTTTTCAACAAAATAAAAAAAATTAAAAATTCCTACAGATACCAAATAGCGTTATCTACTAAAGAAGGGGCTTAACACATTTATAAATATCTATTTAAAATTTTAAAATTTACATCATTACGAAAATGCACACACTTTTTTTTTTGATTTTATAAAAGTAAATAAAGGTTCTAAGCTTCATTGATTATCTGGTTAACGAAAATATTGTTTGATAGTAAAAAAAAGTTAAATTTGTTTAGTAGAAAAGAAGAAAAACTATGATGTTGCCCCTTCACTGGCATTTTAAATAAATTTCATTAAAAATGCAAATTATATCAAATAAAAAGAAGAAAAATAATAAAAAAAACCAAACCAACCGATTAATTTTATTTTAAAAAACCACAAAAATAAAACTTAACACGGAAGTAGAAATGTTCAGTAAACTTTAACAAAATTTTTAGACGAGTTTTAGTATATAAAAAAACCTCATTATTTTTAGAAATTAAAGCAAAAAAAGATGGAGCTTTTATATAGAAAATTATGATTTTTTCAAAATTTGTAAAAAAGATTCTGGCAAAAACTTTCATTACAAAAGAATGGGTTATTAATGTTTACATATGTACATTAGATTACATCATTACTTAAGCAATGGCCACACTTGGCAAATATGTGATAAAAAACACGAGACCAACAGGCAAACTAAAATATAATTTCCTTAAATTCCAATAATTATTTTGATTAAAATACCACATCTTACATAAAACAGGTTTTTTCTTTTATTGTCTGGCAGTATAATTATTTTTAGTTTTTGTGATAAAAAAATTATAAATTAGGGTTTACTGCATTAGTAAGAAATATCGATTTAGTATAGCAAGAATATTATCTTTAATATTATCGCCAACTATGATTATTTTCCATAATTTCCAGCCAAAAAATCCAAAATAAACAAATGCTCTTAATCAAAATTAAAACAATTAAAACTCTTTATGTATTTTAATACTTTAAGGCTGGTTTTTTGAGATCTTAGTTAAACTAAGTTTAAGTAATCTGAAAAGAGATTCGCCCCGCCATCACAAAGTTTGTATACAAAATGTTGATGGAACAGCCTTTTTTGTTTAAAAATGTTGGACTTTAATGAATTAATAATAAAAAATCACATTTTGCCGGGAAAATCTGAGTTTCAGACTACGTTAAACTAAGTTTAAATTTAAAGCACATCTCAAAAACCTGGCCTGTTTTTAAACAATTTATTTATATTTATTTTTATGATTTTATTCTTCTCGATTTAATTTTTATTTCCCATTTTATGTTCAATTTGTGTCTAAATTTAATTAAAATTTTCTTTTTTTTTTCCTTCTTTTACAGATTTTTGTGTGCCTTAATTTGAATATTAATTAAAGAAGAAAACCTGTTAATAAATTTTGTTTTAAAAAAAATATATAAAAATTCTTTTAAAATTTAAAGAAGTTTGTTGTGTGGTAAAAAAAAATTGTAATAAAAAAGAGCTTGTGTCTGTGTCATTTTAACATTCCAGCCCTGAGATATTGGATTACACTACAGCTTTTTGAAAAACTTTGACAAGTTTTTTTTAATACTGCTAAACTACTAAAAATAAGGTGAGTTAGTTATTTATAATAATTATAATTAAATATACATAAGATAAAAAATCTGTTGATATTTAAAAGAATAGTAATGATATTGTTTTTATTGATGTAAGTATTGAGAAATGTTTGTATGTTACCATAATTTTTGGAGGATTGCTTAGAATTTTTCAATGGTTTTTCATTTCATTCATTCGCCATTAATTCGTTAAAAATGATCAAGTGTTAGTTAAGAAGATTTATTGACCTGATGGGCTTTTAATCCAAACAATCGTACTCAAATAAATCCGAAGCGGTATATATAGTTCGGTGAGAACGGATTTTTTTGAATAAAGTTCAGAAATTCTTACTTGAAATAATCCGAAAATGAGATTGATTTAAGTAAGATTGAACCAATCTCAAAGTGCGCTTCATTACAGTATTAAAAAATTGATTTAATCCTGAATTCGTTCTTGAAATAAACCAATAGTGAAATAAGGGGGAGATTTTTAATATGATTTATCTACTTTCCCGTTTTACACCTCATAGAATTGCAATTTTAAAAAACCAGCATCATTCCCGATATGATTTTTGCTTAAAAAAATTTTATGTAAATACATAAATGAAAATATAAAATAAATGAGAAGCAAGAGTTCTCTATTTTACTTTTTAACCACGAAAATAATGTGTTTTCGTATTGTTCTGTCGTTTTTGTTGTTTCTACACACAACCAGCAAATCGTTTTTTTACTACTTGTGTGGTGTTGTTGTAGTGTCTGCAATAAAGTTTGATAAGTTAAGGCTCAGTTAGCCGGGAGTAACAGTAACGTTGCAAATCAGCTGATTCATTTTGTTGTATGTAAAGCAATTAGAACGATTACAGTTAGCAGTAAGATGTTACGTCTCAATCAAGGCGAATTCAACTACAGGTGGTGTCGCAACTACAACAATCCAAAAACAACAGAAACCGTACAGGGGGCTTTGCATTGCATTGTTAGTGTTTACGGCTCGAAATGTCAACCACTTTTAGCAAAACACAACAAATCAAAACAAATAGGCTCGAACTGTCAAAATCAGAGGGCGTTTCAACACC